>CM048922.1:41226202-42426202 GCA_026686955.1 Epinephelus cyanopodus
ATTTCTGTCTGAACACACAGCTGCTGTACAGTTCCAGCGTGGCAGGCGTCATAGCTGGACTGATACTGCTGATCATCTACTGTGCAGCCAAGAGGAGAGAGTTCATGCTTTTCAACAGAGGTTGATTCTTCTATCGTTCACTGCACAAACACTGCACCTTTTCAGAGACGAAAGGAAGAGCGTACCATAAACCAACATGTTTGTTCTTGATATTCAACTGAAAAGAAATAAAAATGTTGCTTGTCTTTACCTTGAGTCCTTTTTCCTCTAAAGCAGCTATAATTGATATTTTTATTACAACAATGATTCACAGTACACTTCTTTGGAGCGTTTAGCAGCTAAAGAGGCAGATATTTCCCTCAGGAGTTGGTGGAGACCAAAACCAGAGGTAAAAGAGAGAGAATATTGGACACATTCATCAGGTGGGCACAAACACAAAGACTCTAATGAAAGATCATGTTGCTGCTGGCCGTCTAAACAAACTCTTGCTTAATGAAAGGTTTAGCCATATAAACTTAACTGGGCACAGTGTTGGAAGTGGGTTCCTGTTCATTCCTGTGAAAGTTGCTAAGTAGTGCGTGAATCTAAAAAAGCAGATCAAGTCTTGATAGTAAAACAAATCATTCTGCCAGGGTTGCAATGCTAAAAAAAACGTATCCACTTATTTACCTACATCTTTCCTGATGTAAGTTCATGGGGAAAAGTCTTTTTGGGATTCATGACGTCACCTGACAGATGCGGTTGCTGTAATTCCTCTTTTGTCCACTGTATGAAATTAGTTTTACAGCCCAGCGCTGTTCCTGGAGTCTTGGAGTTTGACATTTTGGATTTTTGGAGCCAGGATTGACCATATTTGGACAGAGGGTGGAGCTAACCCTACTGCTAGCTACTAGCTTGGTTAGCATGATGCATTTACAGCTATGGTGGCAGCTGTGTGATGATGCTAATGCTAATTTTTGCAATTGAAAAACAGCTTTAAACCAATAAAACAGAACTTACTGACTGATAAACTGAACGTCTGACTCAAGGGCCATACACATGGAAAAGGAAAAGGATGTTGGGTGCTGAGTGCTACTCTGTGCCAACTTTCAGGGGCATGGTGGCAGGTTGCGTCTGAGGTTGCTAATCAACCATAACCAGCACCGTATCATAGCCTGCGTATCAGAAAGCCTGAGTGCAGAGCCGATCTTGTTCCAGACACTGTTTGTGTGCAGGCCTGTTGTCTGTGGGACAGATGTAAAGCTCTGACAGCTCTGCACTGAAATGCTTCACTGTTTCCCCCCTTTCATGCTTGTCTCTTCTATCAAATAAAGGCTAAAAATGCCCCCCAAAAAATCTTAAAAAAAGAAATCCATCATTGCAGGTTTAGCGGTGAGAATTGTTGGGGAATTAATGCCTTAATGTTGAGGTTGCAGAATTATTCCTTTATTCCAAAGCCCAGTCGAGAGATAACAGAAAATAAAGGAGAGTGAATGCAACAGCTGCTCTGAGGGAACATTCTGAACAAACCTGGCGGGTGACTGAGCTGAGACACAGGAAGACAGGATGGGCCGCTTTTTCACAGAAGACATTTTGACATGTCGCAGCATAAAGAAAAAGGTGAGAATAATAAAATGAATGATGGCTGAATCCAGTGTTTGCTGCTTCAGCTTCAGGGTCCTGTATTTGGCTCAGTGTCACACTGTCACGGCTCACCGGGACACCTGAACATGACAGAGCCTTCGTTAATGTAATCAGTAACACACGAGATGCTCCTACTGTGACAAGTCAACATGTCTGCTGTGAAAAAGGCAGATGAAAACAAATGAGGGAGAGGATTATCTGACAGACATGCGCCGTGAAGCTGCCCCCTGTAATTTCTCGACATGAAAGAAAAGTAAATCCACCGCCATGCTGCCCACGGGTTGGAATGTAATTACACTGTGGGAACAAAGTAAATCATATTTCAGATGTCTCTGAGTTGTTAGCAATTCCTCCAGAGAGACATTTCCCCTCCAAACTTCTGGTCTCACTTTAATGACTGTTTGAGGCCTTAAGAGGCAAGATAATCATATTTTACACAAAGTTTAGAGAAAAGTAAAAAATTGATAAAAACTGGTGCAGCAGAACTTAATCTGTTTTTCTGTCCAGTCTCATTAACCATCTCATGACTCCGAATTATTGTTGAACTCTTTGGAGGGCGCCTGCAGCAACAACTGCTGTAAACAACAATTTAAAGTAGTTAAAACTGGCTTCACCTCCAAATCCTGCTTAGATACTGATGCATTAATCTAGTGTCATAAACATAATTTGTCTGTCAAACTGCAAAGGGTGTATTTTTACTTTGACGCTTTTAATACATCTGTGTGAATGAATGCAGGACTTTTACTTGCAGCAAAGTATTTTTCACACTGTGTCCTGACTGGATTCAAGCGTCAGACTATTTCTTACTTCTAATTATTACTTCTTATTATTCATATTCACAGCAGTTGTATTGTGGGTAACTCATAGATATCATTGTTGTAGCTCTCATACTACATAACAGCACCATCTCATCGAAGAACAAACTAGCTTGCAAGCATCCCACACAGCTCTTACCAGAAACACTCATCTTCCTGGCAATGTCCTCCAGCCAGATTCCAACTTATTTAGGTTTTGTTGTTAAATAAGTTGACATCTGGCTGGAAACACCTCATTTAAATCTTGTGAATCAGCTGTTCCTCATCTACTGCTGCGCCTCCAACGCGAGTAAAAATAGAAACAAGGCATCCGGCAAAGGTTCAGCTCAAAGTGTCATGCCACGCTGCTCGCAGGCAGTTAGGACAGTCCAGTAGAAAACAAATCAAACTAAAACTAAAACAAAACTGATTTAGTCGCTGATACTCGCTTGCGTCATATCCAGTTAGGACAGTGTTACCATAATATACTGGCACTTGTACTTAAGTACAGGCTCTGAGTACTTCTTCCACAGCTGGTCTGGTTTTGTTTGTTCAGAGGACACACACGCATGCTGGTGCCATGATACACACTCCTGCCAGTGGTGTTACACAGTTACACTGATATCCAGCTAAGGTGCATCCCAGCTGTCAGAAGAAAAATGTTTGCATTGTATGTTTCTGCAAACCATGAATATGTTACATTTGTACGTTTCATATGTATCATATCAATGTTTCTACAGAGACGTAGTGTATGAGCTGACTACTGGGAGGTGGAGAAGATGGTGGATGACATGACATCGAGGCAAGACCCTGCCAATTTGCAGACCACTGTTTGAGGACAAAACTGGATATTTTTTGATCACTGCTGCATCTCCTGCCACGAAAAGCAGTTGTTTTTTTAACCGAGACATTTTGCCTTTCCAGGCTGGACTGTGCAAACAAAAGCTGGTATCTTTTTCTAATCAAGAGGTGTTTGGGCCAAAACCTAGCCTAACCTAACCTAAACTAAACTAAACTAAACTAAACTAAACTAAACTAAACTAGCCTAAACTAAACTAAACTAACCTAACCTAGCCTAGCCTAGCCTAGCCTAGCCTAACCTAAACTAAACTAAACTAAACTAAACTAAACTAAACTAGCCTGAACTAAACTAAACTAACCTAACCTAGCCTAGCCTAACCTAAACTAAACTAAACTAAACTAAACTAAACTAAACTAAACTAAACTAAACTAAACTAAACTAGCCTGAACTAAACTAAACTAAACCCAAACTAGCCTAAACTAACCTAAACTAAACTAAACTAAACTAAACTAAACTAAACCCAAACTAACCTAAACTAATCTAAACTAAACTAACCTAGCCTAAACTAAACTAAACTAAACTAAACTAAACTAAACTAAACTAAACTAAACTAAACTAAACTAAACTAAACCCAAGCTAACCTAAACTAACCTAAACTAAACTAGCCTAAACTAAACTAAACTAAACTAAACTAAACTAAACTAAACTTAACCTAACCTAAACTAACCTAACCACACCTTAATCACAGTGTTGTTGAAACATGAAGTTTTAACCTGCTACATAATGACGTACAAGTGCATCTGTGGTTTGCAGAAACGTATGATGCCATGTTTTTTCCTGGTGACTGGGTTTAACTTTCTGCAATGCAACCACAGTCTGAAGAGTCATATTGGAATTCATGCGACTTCACTCACATGAATGGAGTGTCTTGCTGTGAGAGTCTTGTGGAGAAATTCCAGGGATAAAAAGGACATAGTTAGAAGTTGGAATGAAGCTGAGAGGAGACAGAAGGAGCCACACTGAGAGGTCTGATCAAGATAAGAGAGAACACCTGTGGAGGTGCACCGTGGTGGTTTGAGGGCGTTAACCACAGAACAGTTTCAGGAGATGTGGAGAAACCCACATGATAGCTGAGGGTGTGACAGGAGGGTACGTGGGTTATGTGTCTCAGTGGCAGGAGGTGGCAGTGTTGGTTCATGAACAGCTCCTGAAGGAGAGAATGAGCTGTACAAACATATTTATCAATTTCCTCTATGATGACCGTGCTGCATGATGGGACTCAGCTGCCTCAGTGGAACAAACCTGATTATGAGGGAAGAAGAGAAAGGGACCCTCTCAAAACAAGATCATGCATCTCATTACACACCAGAGGACCAAACTGCTGGATGGATGAAACATGTGGAGGCAGCTTTGTTATTCTTAGATCCTCATCACTCTTTCACTAATGCTCTGCAGAGCCGTGTTCAAACATCCATAAGAGCGATTTTTAAGTTGTGGAGAAGTAAAAAATGATCTTTTCCCTTGAGATGGATTTGGGTTTTCACATTTTTAAGATGATCACTAACTCAAAGTCAAGAATTACATTTTGTGTTCAGTGTGTACAGTCATGTTTAATATCATCACTCAGTGTGTCTTGATTTTGAACAGAGACTGATTTTTCTGCGCCTGCATGTTTCCTTAAAGCTGGGCTAGACAGAAATCTGGAAAGGCAAAAAAAAGGGCAGAATTTGAAAATACACCTCCTGCGGTGCTTGCCTTTCTGTCCTTAGACCCTCCAACTTACAACCACAGATGTCTTATTTCATTGTAGAGTTACGCGCAGCACTCACTCACTCAGCCCCTCTTTGCCCTGCTCTCTCTCTCTTTGTTTATCAGACCACAGATGAGACATGAATTAGCCAGTAGCCATCACTTCACTCTCCGACCCTCCTGACTGCTTCCCCAGGACGAGAGCAGAGGTGGATCTGCAGTTGGCAGCTGTAGCAGCTTGAATTCAGCCAGTGCAAACGCCTCAGCACTGGTTATAACAGAGAGCTGGTGGCCAGCGGCAGTGCCAGGTCTAACCTGTGTAACAGCAGCAACAGAAAGTTTGATGATCCAGCAGCGAGTCGGAGCTCTGCAATCACCCAGAGCTGAGGTTAATGCTGGATTCAGGTTGCTGTGGCCACTGACTGGAGGTCTGTCTCCAGAACTGCTGCCCACTCTCCTCCTAGAGAAGTGGTCTGTAGTGTCGGATAGTACACTGTGATTTCGAGGCTCGAGCTTATTTTAACGACATAAATCAGCTCTGGTTAGTAGAAAGCTAAACTACTTGCAACATTTTCAATCCATCCATAGACTCTCTTTTTTACCTGTCTTCCTTGTTTAGGTTGCTTTGCAGTGGAGCTAGTTGTTGCCAGTGCTGGAATAACACCTTCCTCTGCAGGATTCTCTGCTGTTGCATCAGGCTTGTACTGAAGGGACGTGCATTTGAGCAACAGTCAACAGGAACTTCCTCTCTCTGAAATGAGCTGTGATTGGCCAAAGTCTCCTGTCACAGGTGAGAGTCTCTAAAGCCTGAAAACAGAGCCGAGAGGAGTTGTAGCAGTCCAGCTTTCTCTCAGACCACCTGAATTACAAGATGCCTAATGTTTATGACTTTTTTACCCAGCGAAGCCAAAATTAAACTGCCTACCCCAGCTCTGACATAAAGTAGCATTGCTGCAGATTATATATACGTATATTCAGTATTTTGGGAGACTTTCCATACTGTGTAGGTAAAATTACAACTGTTAACAGTTAGGGACCTTCAGTATTTCTAAAATCTGCTGCTGCTGTATTTATGATGAACTTGCAAAACTTCCCAACAGAGAATAAAACAGTTCAAATAAATGTCATCTCATGCATCGGTAATTCTACTCCATATTAATACCTTATAGCCCTCTCCTGCAGAATAAGAAGCTATTTTCGCTGATACATCTCTACATTTTGATGATAGTGCACCTGTGTGTGTGTGTTTGAATCTAATTTTGAGCACAGGATCTTTATATCCAACAGAGTGTTTTCACACAGTAGCATTGCTGTTTTTTAAAGAACCTGAACAGGAGGCCAATTTCAGGACACGTCACAGTAATAGCAGATGTTGAAGTAATCAGATTGGTCACAAACTGAGACAGAAAGGTGATTAGGACAGAGTGAGACGTCCTTGTGTGTGCTGAGTGTTTTTATTTATGTTATTCTGGGAGGAGCAGAGGCAAATGAGGGACTCCAGGGAAATAACACAATTGCAATGACAATGTGTTTACCGTAATTCATTCATTTCCTTGTGGAACTTGCCCCTGCTAAACCCTGAAGAACGTCATTTCCCTCCATGTGGTTATTTACAACGTCAGTCTGACAGATGTAACTGTTTTCCCAGCGCTCACTGCACAAACAATTTAATTATTGCTCCACTGAAGCATCATAGAACTCATTATCCTCGACACGGTAATGTTGTCATTGAATCAATATATGGGCGATATCTCCAGAACAAACGCCTCCAAAAAAAGATTCTGAATAACAATGAGAGCAAAGAGCTCAGATGTTAGATTAGGATCATTTTGAGCCCCGGAGAGACAAGATCAACAAACAATTTTCAATTTTCTGAACTGAAAATGAAAAGTAAACCAATTGTCAGACAGCTAGGTCTGACCTCCAGACTGATCTCTTTTCAAAAGCACTGAATCATTTTTATTTGAAAAGGTAGTTTAATGAAATGTATTTGCAGCTTCTGCCTCAAGATCAGCAGCCATCAATCCAAGAAACGGTGGCGTAAGTAATAAAGTACATTTATTTGTTTTAAGGTACTTTACTTCCATTTTGTGCTACTATATATTTTAACTTGGCTGCATTTCAGAGGTTAATATGGTACGTTTTACTTTACTACATTTGTTTTGCAGCTGTTATTTGTCAGATTAAAGGTGCTCTGTGGAGCTTTCTTTTTTTTTTTTTTTTTTACATTTATTGTTATTTGCCTTCATTTAGATGCACTGAATATTATGGCTTTTGCCCTTATTCTGAAAAAGACAACATTCCTACTAAGCTGTTTACATGGCTGGTGAATCTTACTACATAATGACCAAAAAAACTGTTCCATGTTGTTCTCCTCACTGACTTGGTCAATCCATGTGAAATTTGGCACAGTGGTAGAGGGTCATGGGAGGATGCCAATGAAGCAATATTACATCAATTGGCCAAAGGGGGGCGCTATAGCAACCCATTGAAATGTCAAACTTTGAATGGGCATATCTCATGCCCCGTATGTCGTAGAGACATGAAACTTTGCACAGAGATGCCTCTCCTCATGAGGAACACATTTGCCTCAAGAACTAACTAATAACTTCTGCTTATAAAGATTTTGTGATAGTAACATATAATAGTCTGGCAACCTGTCCAAGGTGTACTCTGCCTCTCACCCAGTGTCAGCTGGGATAGGCTCCAGCCCCCCTGCGACCCTCAAGAGGATGAAGCGGTTAGAAGAAGGATGGATGGATGTGCTAAGACGTGTGGCATACTACACTAGTGACGTTAGTAACAACCCAACTTATTTTAAACAAAACCATGATGTTTTTTCCCCATAACATAATTATGTGCTTTTTTTTTTTGCCTAAACCTACGTTCAATCAGGAGAGACAGAAGAATGAAGAAAGATAAAGTTTAATATGGAATATGAGTAAACAGATTAAGATTTGACAGAAGTTGTTGGCGCTTAGACATCAGAGGGAGATTACTGAGATCAAGGAAGCAGATGATGCAGGATGCCACGAAACCACCCCATCACCTCCTTACATTCCCGTATAATCACTGAACTGCTTATTTATTTTATTAATTTCCCAGTAATCAGTGTGTAGCTGCTGCCATGTTGAGGCAGAGGATACTGTCTGTAGCTCTGGTTGAGGGTGAGAGGCTGTCAGCAGATGATGGTGTATGCGTCATTTCTTTCAACTATTGATGTAAAGCAGCAATACTTTTGTAAGATGAATTTCGCTACGGAGAAAATAAAGTGTATCGTATCGTAATGCTGACCCTGTGTGTACCTGTGAGGCTAATGTTCTGAATAAGTGTGATATTTCAGTTTTTCTATTTTGATATATTTGCAAAATTTTCTACTAACCTATTTTTGCTTTATCATTACGGGACATTACGTGTAGATTGATGAGGGAAAAAATGAATTTCAGTGATTTTACCAAAAAGGATATGTGAAAAAAGCAAAGGGCTTTGAATTCTCTCTGAATGCTCTATTCTGGACAGATGGATGACTACATGGAGAAAATGATCAGACAGGGACTGAAATGTGAGAAGTGAAATTTGCACCTGGTTTGTACACACCTTTCCCTTTTTTCTTTTTTCTTTTGAACACAGACACACACACACACACACACACACACACACACACACACACACACACACACACACACGACATGATAGATGACCTTTTCTAAAAGACCTGTTCAGGTGCACCTGCTCAGTAATTGGCAACAGTCACGGGGGGGAGTGTGTAAGTTTGTGTGTGTGTGTGTGTGTGTGTGTGTGTGTGTGTGTGTGTGTGTATGTGTGTGTGTCCTGCGGTGAGGACAGAGCACTTTAAATTAATTTCACTTGAGGTCTGACATTTATATATAGGAGTTACTGGTGAGAGCTGACCACTTGAGTGTGTGTGTGTGTGTGTGTGTGTGTGTGTGTGTGTGTGTGTGTGTGCGTGTGTGTGTAGCATGAAGTCAGTAGGATGAGGATTTCAGTTATCATCTTTGTGCAGCCAATTACCTAAATGGACACAGGTTTCAGCAGCATTGTACCAAACATGGTCGCTGTCGTCAGCTGCTGATTAAAGCACAACTTTTTACCCGAACGTCTCAGCTAAGAATTGGACTGTAACAATAAACCCTTTGCAGAAATCATTCTGTAATTTCATGTTTTCACTTATTGTTTTATTGGCTTTGTGTCAGTAATAATAATGATTGTGCTTCACGAGAGAAACACAACACAATAAAATCCTGGACAGATAAAGTAAAATTAAAAAAAGAGCTCCAGGAGGAGGTGGGTGGTGGATGGGTCCAACAAACACTGGACTTTCACTCAGGAGCCTGCTGTTTGCTTCCCATATACATTTTGAGCCAAACCATGATGTTTTTTTGTAAACCTAACCATGCGTTTTTGTTGCACAAGGAAATAAACGTAAATATACTTTTTTTTTTTAGTGATGTTGTAAGTTTATTTTGAAAGAGACTGTATGTATCTAACGAGCAGAAACGGTGTATTTTAAAAAGGCAGCATCCATATATCAGGTGTAAACTGACACGGTGTCAGAACGTCAGCAACAGCTACACCCAGGATACCTGTGCATGATATGTAGACGTGACAGTCCACTGACTGAGTGGTGACATTTGAAGAGCTGAGAGTGAGAACATGTTGGGTGATGTACGTTAACTGAACTCTGAGCTCAAATGCGCCGACATATCCATGCGAGAACACTGATTGTGATGAAAACACTCTGTAGTTTAACTGTTAATTGATTTCTCTTCAAGAATAATCAGCACTTCATCCACATTTTCTGTCATGAGTAACATTCTCTGAGCTGTCTGTGCATCTGACTTCGTTTACTGTAAACCAGTGTGACATCTTGCAGCAGGAAAAACAGTGTGGACATAAGGAAAATGTGTTTAAGTGAAAATGTGTAAATGTAAAAGCAAAGAGCCGCACATACAGCATGTGGTACATCACCATTAGTTCTATGTTTGAAACTGAGTCTGGGGTAAAACACGTTAATGATAACACATGTTGTGTAACAGCTGCTCTAATGTATACACACTTAGCACACAATGACTTGTGTGAACATCAACTGTGGGACTTTCCACTTTATTGCTCTTTTGTTCTCCTTCTCATTTAATTAATCCCCTTCCTGTTTTCCTGCTCCTTATCGTCCTTTGTCTTCTCGCTCTTGCAGCCTTTGTCTGCCGAGGGGTAATTAAGAAAGAGAGCTGTACAGGGAATACGTCACGAGAATTGCGGTGTAATGACTTATTTGCATAATTTCTTTCAAAAGCGAGGCTTCTGTCTCGTCTCCTTAATCACAGAATCTTTTGATGTATTGTTCAAGAGTATCTGTCATAATATCCACTTAACCCTCTAAGACTCACCACACACACATTTGAAGAGGAAAAAAGCTCTTTATAATTCATAGATATACAACACTTCTTTTATTTTTATTTATATTGTTTGTGTTTTTCTTTTTCCACATGTTTTATATATGTAAGACTGGAAGATGCATATTTTGTGAATAATGTGTCTTATAATCCCATGTGGGATGGGCCAAATATATGGCATGACACGGAAATAAAATATAAAGAAAATATATATAATGAATGTTCTTTTTCTGGCGGGACAGGGCATCTCTGGGGGGAGACAGCAGGTCAGCAGCTTTGCCACATAGAGGAGGTTTACATCATTTAAAAGCTGGGAACCTAAAGATTTGTATACAGAGCAGTAGAGCCAAAAAGGAAAACATTAAATATACTTTTACATGGACCTATTATCAATTCAAACTCAGACACTTACAAATACACTCATACTTATATTTATACTTGATGAGCAAACGATTCTTCAGTATTTTTTTAAATATTTGGTAAGCACTGCACTCTTTCATTTCCATTTCCAAGGCATTGCACAGATTAACCCTATAAACTGAAACACATCTTTGTTTGACATTCGTTCTGTTCTTTGTTTTTGTGAACATGCAGCTTCCTCTCGGTTCATACACACTTTGTCTTTTCTGAAACAACGTCTGGACGCAGTGTGGCAGCAGATTGTTATATGCCTTGAACATCAACAGTGATATTTTGAAATCTACAAGTTCATTGAATTTGAGCACGTGACAATGTATAAATGATTTGTTTGTTGGTTCCCGATAATCAGCTCTGTTGATAACTCTGATCACTTTTTAATATCACAAACACAGAAAGGTGGTCGTTAATGTCATTTATAAGCAGTCCACTTACAACTCTATCCCCAATCAAGTGCTGTGTCACGTGTTATTCTTGTTGGCTATATTGTCTTTTGGTTGGGGATTAAACTTTTAAAGGTTTAGAGTGTACAGGGGCTTAAAACAGATCACGATCGTAATATATATGAATGAACTTGATAGAGACCATGAGACTGAAGAGCAGGCTGAGGTATTAAGTGTATAAGATAAATGATCAGCAAAGAAAAAGCAAAGCCTCATTACAGTTACTCTTGGATGTCAAATTTTAAAGTCTCTGGCTCACCTCAGGCTTCATATTTGTTTTCTCATCAGTGTTTGTGATTTAAATGCATCATTATTATCTGTAAGACATTGTCCTTCTGATTGGAGGTTGATGACTCACACGCCCTAACTGTCCATCATCTCTGATTATGCTCTGTGCAGCAGCATGTCCATTAGGAACCTCTCTACCATCTTTACTGCCGGCCTTTTTCTTGCCTCTTTGTGTAAAATCGAACACGCTGCTGTATGCACCAAGCACAGTTGAGTGCTCTGGATCGTTTGAGCTTTTAAAGATGGAAAAAAGGGCAAAGTATTCCATCCGTTACCCAAACTGTCATTCTTCAAATGACATTTTGTCCAATTTCGAGCGACATCATAGTAATTCGATACTAACAGCAGGCACAGTTTCCAGCACCTCCCAGGTGTCTCTGCTTTTTCTCTACTTTCCTGTCTGTCACTTTCCTGTTTGTTTGCCTTTGTTTCTTCCCTCAGTCAGCTCTCACAGCAAGTGTTTGACAGACAGCAACGTGCAGGAGGAGACAAAGTTCAAAATCAGCCTAAATGAGTGAGACATTCTCAGAAAGTAAAACTTTGGCTTAAATTTCAGGTGGCAGCTGTAATTGACTCTGGATACTTTCCTAACTTTGTTTCTCTGTCCACATGCAAGCCTCTGTGCTTGCGATTGCCGCGGCTGGAGGCATTGAGCATCATAAGGATCTGCAAAAACACTTTTCTGACCACTACTCTGTCATATTTCAGGAACAGAAAGGGGAAAATGTAGTCAGGTACTGCATTGGTGACACTAATCTTATGTGTTGACCTTGAAATTGTCCTGATTGCATAGATCTGCTGTGCTACTAGGATGAAGACGTTTGCGAAGCATCAACATTTTAGAATATGTAGCTTCTCTGCAGCAACAGTCATGTCTGACACATTGTGTATATTCATGGCTATGTATGATTCTGGACAGACTTGGATGTATACTGCAACTTGACTGACTCGTGGAGGCATACGACTGCAAGGTGGTAATCCTAGTTTTTCTTGAGGTTAGCCGGGTGTGAAATTGACCTCTACTCTGTCTCACCTGGATATGGAGTCTTCAGCCACGAATAAACCCCACAAACATCCATTTTTGTATCTCACAAACTCCACATATAACCCTTTTTTCTGTTTGCATCCACAAAAACACCATTCAGCAGCAGACTACTTAATCATTTCACTGGCCTTATTTGTCATGCTTCAATGTTTCTTTTACATTGTCTTCATCCTCATTTTTTTATTCGCTGTCAAGCCAGATTTTTTTTTTTTTACGACAGCCGTGTTGCTCCTTAATTGTCCTCCTTGACTGTCCCCCTGGAGCTCTTTGCAGTACACTTTGCAGTTTCTCCTCATTTTCTCTGTAAAGCGCAGACTGCATAAGGTTCCCAAGAGTGGTGGCGGTGAACGAACAATTTTATCTTAGTAAATGTAAAAGCAGAAAGCGTCTGCTGCATACATCACTACAAGAGTTTAAAGAAGCTTTTAATGATTGCAAGACAACAGCAGCCTCAGCTTTTCCCACACAGAGTTCTTCAGTGCTGCTGATAACAAAGGACTAAAATTAGACTTGTGGAGAGTCTCTGAGACCTCTGCACGTATTTATCACCTGCTCTCCGAAGCCTTAGTGATCTATTATGAAGCTAGAGTTGCACAGTAGAGTAGAATATTTGATCTTAAGCTATGTATTGTTTTGGAACAAAAATACAAGAAAGTGTTTTTTTTTTCTTATTGTTACTTATTTTGATGTGAAATGGAAGGATTTATGACCAGTAAATCTAAGGAGCCATTTCGGAGGTCCAGTCAAGAACAACAGCCTAATTGCCAGAATGAATGTTGGCATTCTTAACATTTGTGCGCTACAGCAACGGGTTGTGTTAGGACCAAAATCCAGCACGCAGGCACCCAGGAAGAGCTGGTAACGATGTTTAATGCTAAAACTCAGCAGGTACAGGGCAGGGCGGGTAAACAGCACACAATTCAGTTCAACACTTGAGCAAAGACTCTCCACAAAGGCTCTGGCAGCCTGGTTGAGTTGAGTTTAATAACAGGCAAAGGTTCCATATAGGAGCAGGCAGGAGACGTAGTCGTGGAGGCTGAAGATTTGGAACCAGGTAAATACACAGTGTGCACACACAATGGTGAGTGTGACGACATAGTGAAAGTCTCTGGACCACAGGAAACCACAGGTAAGCAGATGGGAGCGCTCACACTGTAGCATCGTCAGTGGATGGTAATACCAAACAGCTGCAGGCAAACTGGAACCAAGGATGCAGAAGCAGATCTCGAGGTCGGGGACAGAAGGTGTGGTGCTGGTGTGGTTACCAGGAATCAGATGAGGCAGGCAGGGTAGGCAACGGGGAAATCAGTCTGGAAAAAAAGTGCTGGAGAGTTTTGCATGAGTGGCAAAGAAATATATAGGAACAGGTGAATGGAGTTGCCTTGATGAAGTGGGCGTGACTGATGCTGAGGCATGGAAAAACCGGGGTGCATGGAAAACTACTGAATGGGAGCTGGGTGACTGGGCAGGCGGAAATGAGCAGGTGATCAGTGATGCAGAACTGTGATATGTGGCGAATGTGTTAAAACTTTACATTTCTTTATGTTTCAACAACACTGTGGTTAACATGATTTTAGATTTAGGCACAAAAACCACTTGGCTGTGGTTGGGAAAAGATCAAGTTTTGGCACGGCTGGAAAAGCAGCAATGGGTGCGGTTACATGATGGCTTCTCATTCAGAATGAAATAAACCTGAATGAGTCTTTCCAGGTAGTTTACATGGGAAATATTCATTCTGAATGAGGGTTTACACAGAGATCAGTTTAATCGCCTGTATTTGGGTCCACGCAAGGTTTGGGGCAGGGAAGGTTTGTGATTGGATAGGGGGCGGGGCGGATGTTACATGTTTACATTACAGAAGAAAACACTGTAGTCCTCGCTCCGGATAACAAGATGTTTGACGACGCCGTTCTTAGTGCCTTTTTCGGGCTTGTTTTGCTTATATTCTTGAAGCAGCAGTACGACAACAACCTTGTTCTGCTAATGCTTCGTCTGTTCTATCTCAGCTCGCTGCTATGCGCGCTCTATATGTCATCACGCCAGAAAGGCAAGGAAACGAGCATGCGCAGAAAGACCAGAGTGAACCTAAAAAAGAATGAGTGTATACAAGTGCGAGAAATTCTTTCATTCGGAATTAGAAACGGAATATTCCAGCCCCTTACATTTGATTATATTTTTTAATCGCATTGGCTATTTTCATTCCAAATTAGGTGTTTACAAGATCACTTTTAATAGGAATGAACTTTCATTCCGAATGAAAAGGGAATCAAACTGTCCATGTAAATGTACTCAATGTCTCAGTAAAAAGTAACCGCTGTTAGTGGCACTATCCTCTGTGGAAAAACAGTGTGAGTCCCTCACAAACACCCACGTTTGGTGGCTAAAAAGCTGCTGGAAACACAGCTACAAACAATCAGTTTTATTGTTTCTGACCTGCAGTGTGGCAGGGTTCTTGCTTACCGGTGAAAAAACATCACCAATCCCTCCACCTCCGGATGACAAATTCAGCTCATATGTGTTTTAGAAACATTATGATACATATGACCATGCAAATGTAATGTATTTATGGTTTGCAAAAACATGCAATTCTAGCATTTTCTTCTGGCAACTGGGCTGAAGACAAAGTATCTGGCAAAAATATCCAAGTTCCTCAAAAAGGGAAACATGAAGCATTAGCTACATTTTTACTTCAGTGCCATCATGATTACACCTGCAGAACCTGGTGCAGTGGAAACTAAAAGAATAAAAGATAAGCTTCAAAATGCTCATTAAAAACTAATGATGGCTGTCCTTGATCTCAATCCAAGAAAGCATATTAGCTCAAAACAGGAGTTGAACTGACTCCCTGTTGAAGGTGCTACAGAGTCTCATAGTAGCCATCCAATAGCTAATTCAGCCAAAGTGGTGGACTGACTGAACAACACCAGAGAGACTAAAAATCCCCCTAATGAAGGACGGAGGAAACGTGGGACAAATAAAGTAGGGGCATTAATTGGGGGAAGAAATAAAAAGAGACCAGCAATTCAGAGAAATGTCACCGTTAACAGCAGCTGTTTGCTGCGTTAGTGAAAGTGCATCACATTAAATAGAAACCTGACGAGGATAAAGAATATAGAGTGATGAAGGAAGCAACATCTTCAATTCATTACACAACTTCTGTCACTTCATCACACTCTTTCCATCCTCTGCCTGTCTCTCAAAGTTCAAGAGACCCTCTCACTTGTGTGTGTGTGTGTGTGTATTTGGTCATCGTGATCAGTGCAGACTCGCCTGTAGGGCCTCTAACTGCTCAGCATTTGAATATCAATGGAGCTTATAAAGCTCACGAAAACAGCAAAACAACAGCCTTTGACGACTGTGAGTGTGTTTTGTTTATTCATGCATGTGCACTTGAAAATGTCACTTATTAGCCATTGATTCTGTTTAAGTGTGCGCTTCCGTCCAGCAAATGCTTGTTACGTGAGTTTGGAGCTTGACGCTTATCACACACCAATTTTTACTTTGTGTTCTTTGTTGACCTAATTTACTGTACATATGCAGATGCATGCACACAGTAAACAATGGGTTATTTTAACTGTGGCTGAATATATTGCTGCTTTGATGGTCTCTGATGTGAAACGAAAAACAACTTGTTGTCGGGGTGTTATTATATGCTGCTGCTCTGGCCCCCCAGAAAGATAAGGCTGGTCTTGCAGTACCAAATAAGGCCGAGGTGTCTCATTGTAAACAACGCAAATAAATGTTGACATTGCACATTTCTGAAAACCACCAATGTTACATTTGCACGCTGTGTAAAACCTACCTACAGGAAAGGCAGTTCTTTGTGTCCATTGGTGACTTGGTGCCTCGGACAGAGTGGGTATTACGTGTGGAGTACCCCAAGGTTCAATTCTTGGACCACTACTATTCAACCTCTATATGCTCCCACTCACACATATTATACAGAAACACACCATAAATTACCATAATTATGCAGATGATTCACAACTCTACATATCCCTGTCTCCTCCCATACATTCCCTCACTCAGTGTATTGAAGATATTAATCTATGGATGTCAGAGAATTTTTTTTACAACTGAACAAAGACAAAACAGAAATACTCATCTTTGGTGCAAAGGCTCAGAGACAGAGAATTGCAGCTCATCTCAATTCTCTGTCTCTGAAGAGCAAAAGCGAAGCTAGAAATCTGGGTGTGATCATAGACAGTGATCTAAATTTTAAGAGCCACATCAATCATCTCACAAGATCAGCCTTTTATCATCTAAAAAACATCTCCAAACTAAGGGGCTTTCTATCAAAATCAGACTCCGAGAAATCAATCCATACTTTTAGAACAAGCAGACTAGATTATTGTAATGGTCTACTCACTGGCCTCCCAAAATCTGCTGTGCAGCGACTAAAATTAATTCAAAATGCAGCTGCACACATTCTCACCGGAACTAAAAAGTCTGAGCACATTACACCTTTTCTTAGATCTCTGCATTGGCTACCTGTCAAAACCAGAATCGATTTTAACATTTTATTAACAGTATACGAAGCTCTAAATGGCCTTGCACCTCAGTATATAAAAAGGTCCACAGGCAGTGGTCATTTAATCATCCCACGTACTAACTCTAAAGCAGGAGATGCTGACTTCTGCACTTATGTCCCAAGAAGATGGAACAACCTGCCTGAAGACCTTTAAAAGCAGGTTAAAAACCTTACATTTTTAAAACCTTTTTTTGTGTTGCCTTGTGTATGAAATGTGCTATATAACTAAAGATTGACTTGATGACTTGTAGGAGATACCTTTTGAAAACACTGTGGTTAAGCTGTGGTTTGGATTAGGCATAAAGACCACCTGGTTATGGTGAGGAAAAGATCACAATTTGACTTAAAATAGCCGGTTTTGCGGGCAAGATCCTGGCAGGACACACAGTGATGTCTCGATAAACAATAACTGCTTTACGTGGGACTATCCCTGCTGGAAAAACAGTGAGGGCCTGCAACAAAACATTTGGTGCCTAAAAGCTTCTGGAAGCACAGACTGACTTGCTAAAACCAAACAACCAATCTTGAACAGTGGTCTGCAGCACACCATCCACCATCTCCACCTCCTCCAGATCTTGTGGGCAGTCAGCCCAGTGCGGCAGGGATTTGCATTTCCCTTACATCAGGGCTACCTACTTGAAGATGCGTTTTTGCGGTAAGGGCCTGTTGTGGCTGTTTCTGCTTTTACTCTTGCTCCCTGCAGTATTTATAGACTTGCCTTTATTGAAGAGAAGCTGCTAACAAAGTTCTGTTACTTCAGTGATGAACACATTTCATTTCACGTAGATTCTTCACAATAAAAATCCCTTGTTATTTTGTTTTGTAAAAAGTGTTATTGTGAAGCAGCAAAATAAGGAGCAACTTCACACAACTTCTAACACGACTTGTAGTGAACATGAAACAGTAAAATACAGCAGATATCGAAAGTAAAAACAGGACACAGGAGAGAAACTGAACTCCAAACCACAGAGATTCAGTCAGAAGCTACAGACGTACTCAGAGCTGAACACAAACAGACTTTCTCTCTGGTCTCCTGCAGACAGAGGGGAGGAGAGTCTCTGAACACACACGGCTTTTTTAAAGCCGAGAAAAAGGAGAAAAAGCAGAAATGTTAATGCAAACATTTTCTTCCAGCCACTATGCTGCTGTGCCACCACTTGCTGGGACTAAAGTATTACCCTGAATATTTATATATGCTATATGCTCTCATAAGAGCAAATTCCTGGCTTTAGTCAGTTAATCTCATTTTAAGATACAGCTCAAAGGGAGACTTACTGCAGCTCACCTACCTGATGTAGAGGTGAATATAAAGGCAGTAGTAAATCCAACTTAAAACAGAAAGAACCAAACCTTTGACTTAACATAATAATTTACTGAGTAATAAAGTATGTTTCAGGCGATACCTTAGAAATACTTTTTGTCTGTACTGTGAAAAAATCCTGCTTTTAAAGGTAAATCACATGTTCAAATTTTTCCTGTTGACCTATTACGTCACAGACCATGTTCCGTTCCATGTTCTCTGTCCTCCCATCCATGTATTTTAAAATATTTTACTCTTTCAGCTGACACAGCATGAACTGTGTCCCCTTGTTCGTCCAAAAAGTCACGGCTCTGGATGCAGAGCTCACCATGTTGTTACAGGCTTCTTCCTCTGTGACACATGTAATGCTATTTGGCAGAAACTGTGGAGCATGCTCAGAGCACCTTGGCCAGTTTGGGTTTGAGTGACTGTATACATGCAGGAGGAATTCAACTCCCAATCACATTACACATCAAATCTGATTGAGTATGATTTCAGTCGGACTACGTGTGTGTAAAGGTGGAAAAGGTGATTGCTAAAAGGAAAATGCCACAAGTGCAAATAAAACAGATTCAGATTGACAGAGGAGACTCTTGCAGAGCCGTGGCTGAGTCGATGCCCCCGTCTCTTCCAATGCTCACCGTCCTGTGTCCATAAATGGTGTCCATGGCGTTGAACCACTGTTAGCTCTCCACTCTGGCCATTGTGGTCTTTAATTCTTCTCTAGTCACTTTTGAGTTTTTAACATTCTATCCAACATCGTTCGGCCATTCACTGGAAGCTGTGGTCAGCCATTCGTTGACATACAAGCTGGAACATCTTCTTGTTCCTTCGATTCCCGTTCCCGCTGTATTTCCTCCTCTCCGACAATAGAAAGGAACGTCTGCACCTCAGTGACTGACCAAAAAACATTTCAGAATAACAAAAGACAGGCTGCAGTGTTTGCCATAGAGGTGATTTTTTAAAAAATGGCGGGTTTCCGCTTTGTGCATCAAGTCCTTTGTTGAGCAAAAGTGAAGATTCTCTGGTGACCAGTCAACAAACTGCAGTGTTCACAGCTCCACCTTTAGTACCAGATCTGTGTGCTAGGTTCCCTTAACATGGGGACGGTATCCACAATGTTTCACAGTGGAAACAGAAAAAAAGTGCACTGAACTTTTTGCTGGAGAAACCACCAGTATAACCACCATATGCCAACAATTATCTATGTGATTATATGCACAGCACACACATAATTATTTAGAGTGGAGTTCCTTTTCATATTTAGACCTTCGTCTCTCCATCTCAAAAGTTAAGTCTCTCTACAGCTTGTTTGTGTCACAGAAGTTTGATGCATTATTCACACTCCATGCTCGACAGGACGCCCTTAAAGTCATTAAAAGTTCTCACAGCATGAACTTCTGATAGATATGTGGCTCTTTGAAGAGAAAGTATCACAGAAATTCTTCACGCATTAAGGAAAGATGTGGCATTTTCACATCAGCCATCATCTCTGGTAAGGTAAAGGAAGAAGGAGGATCATCAGCCTTTTGCAAACATCTCTGGATCATAGGAACACTTTATGTTTGGGGAGATTTTGGAGGTATCGATATTTCAAATTCTTACCTACATTTTGTTTGGCATGATAAGAACTCTGGAGTAGATTTATTTTGAACATTCTTGAACTTTGTTACAACTCTCTTGCATAATTGTGATTATCAAACAGAAAACTAGAAAAACTCAGTTATTTGCAGTTGTTTTATTATCAATTTACACAGATGCGTAAATGTAGGCTGACCAAACGTCCTCTTTTGCCCAGACATGTCCACTTTTCACATCCTGTCCGGGGCGTCTGGGGGGTGTTTATAAATTGATGATAATGTCCGGTTTTCCGTGTGTGTGTGTGTGTGTGTGTGTGTCTCAAATGTGCAGTTACAGTTTACATCCATGCCTGTAAAAAAATAGATGCTTCACACAATTTTCCCAGCACCTAACATCGATACAGTCAGCACAGTTTCAAGGCGAACACCCGACTATCACCAATTCAGTATCTGACCAAATGTCTCTCCTTCTGTTCCTGGGATGTGACACTGAGTAACAGCCTGAAAAGTGTTTTTGCAGAACATTATGATGTCACAGTGAAGCTGACTTTTTGAATATAAAATGTCATCACTTCATGATTTGATCCTATTAGCCCTTCGACATTTTGTTATAATTAGTGTATAAATTCCCAAGTTATGGCCAAAAACATATTTTATGAAGTCACAGTGACCTTGACCTTTGACTACCAAATTCTAACTAGTTCACCCTTCAGTCCTGGTCGATGCTTGTGCCAAATCTGAAGAAATTCTTTGCATGTCCTGTTCACGAGAATGCAATGGACAAGGTCATAGTGATCTTGACCTTGGACCACAAAATTAATTCTAATAATTTTATCGCTGACACAAAGTGGATGTTTGTGCAAAACTTGAAGAAATTCCCTCAAAGTGTTTTTTGTTCACAAAAATGGGACATATACAAGGTCACTGTGACCTTGACCTTTGATCTGACCACCAAAATCATTTCACCCTCGAGACCAAGTTGATATTTGTGCCGAATTTGATAAAAACTCCCTCAAGGTGTTCTTGAGATATCATGTTCACAAGAATGAGATGGATACATGATCACAATGACCTTGACCTTTGACCTGTGACTACTAAAATCTAGTCAGTTCATTATTACATTAAAGTTGACATTTGTGTTACATTGGAGAAATTTCCTCACAAGAACGAGACAGGTGGATGGACAACCTGAGAGCCTAATGCCTCCGGCCTCGGCTATCGGCGGCACTGAGGCATAAAAATCAGAGTCATGTTTCCATCATGAACGTACAGGCTGTTTGAAATAACTTCCACAGTAAACATCTGATCTTTCCTCTTACTGTACTCTATCTGTCGGAAACTTGCAGTGTGATTTTGATACAACCTGAACTGCCCGTGGTGAGTTTTACATTAGGTGAGATATACAACTTATTCCTGTATCTGTACCTTCCATTCTGGAGACCTGAGGAGATTTTCTTTCCGTGGGAAATAATCAAGTACCTCTGATCTTCATAAACCTCAGGCCTCAAACATCTGCTATTTGAAGTCTGCCGTGTGACGTCTCAATTAGAGCCCCCGGGGTTCTCTGATACCGTGTCCCACCAGTATTGCGTGTCACCTCCCGTCCCTGCCACCTCCGTCTGTGTCGTCTGCATTAAAGAAATCATACGGAGGTGTCAAGGAGATGGGGAGGAAATAATGGTATCTACTCTGCTCTCCACTGTGTGAGGAAATGAAGAACGAGGAAAAAATAAATCTGTGAAATTGAACTTCTCCATCATTATTCTTTATATGAAAAAAGCTTCCGAAGTCTGGCACATAATTTGAAGTAGAGTTTTCATTTTAGAGATGATAGACAGAACATATTGTAACACCAGATTACTGTGCCACTCGGGTTATACTGGTTCTTTATGAGCAGGGTCTATAAGCATTTGGAAGGATTTTGGACAAAAAGCTCAGCCGTATTTCTGACATGCAGAGACATTTGTTTGAGGCAGGTTGATATTTTTGGGATGTGTAGTGGTTTTGGCGAGTCTGTTGGTAGATTTGATGGAAGCAGGTTGATTTTTTTGTGATGCAGGGCGATTCTGTGTGGTCAGACGCCAGTTTTGAGTCATTATGATATTTGTGGCATTCGGTTGATTTGATGAGGAATTGGTGGTATTTTTGGGATGCAGGAAAGGGGGTGTATTAGTGGCATTATTCTGCCCAGCTGGCAGTGCAGTTTGACAGAGGCGTGGCGATATTTGCTGGTTGCAGGGTGATTCTGTCTGGTCATAGGTCACGAAGAGCACAAAAATACCTTGTGGAATTAGGGCTGATTTGATAAAGACACAGTGATGGATTTGCCATGTTGGGCAGTTACGTCTGGTCATCACATCTATTTGCTGCAGACATGGCAAACTTTATGGCATTCAGGGTGATTCTTGGTAAAGACAAAGACAACACGAGTAAGGGTGCAGGCTGGTTGTCATATTTACGATGCTTTGCAGTGATATGAACTCGTCTAAAACAAAAGCATCCCTCCTGTCAGCGCTCCTTCAGAAGCTCCGGTAATATTGATGTGTCATAATTATCACGGTGCTGCTCTGTTCCTGGTGGGCGAGGACATGGAGGAGGGAGAGTAGCCGGCAGTGTTGTGATGCTCTTTCCAAGCCAATCCGGCGACGTTCAGACAGAAGGGAAGAAAGTCATCGGATGCTCTCTGCCCTGCCTCAGTGCCACTGACATCAGGACTCCACTTATCCAGGTCACCACCTGTTTGAACTGTTGGCAGGCGTTACAAGTCTGTCAAAACACGCACCTCGAAGTTCAGAGACGGTTTTTCCTCGAGGCCACAAGCACAGTGAACTCATACACACACTGACTGACTCACTGCCACTGATCATCTACAACGTTGCATTAATATCTATTTCTCTGACTTAACTGTGAGCAATACAGTGTCATATCAGCATGTTTATACATTTATATTATTTATCTTATTTAATATTGTGTGTGTGTGTGTGTGTGATTTTGGATTCAATCTATTTCATTAAACCGCAGGATCCCGTCACTCCTGGCTCTGACTCCACATCCACACACACCCTCCGTCCTGGCTGTCATCTCTTCCCAAAGTCATTGGCTTCCACTGAACATGAACCTATGAGTGAAACCGTGAATGCTGACTTCATATTACGTTAATAAAATCCTTCCCATCTGCTGATATAATCACATCTGCACATTATGGATGCACAATATTGGATTTTTTTGCCGATATCTGTTATGCCGTCATATATCAACTTATTTGGCCGATCACTTATACCAGATCACTTATACTTATTTTGTCTCCTCTGTAGTGGAATTAACATCATATTATGCACACGTGTTCTTAACGTGACGGCCCAGCACCAGATGGACACCTGAAATCGAATGCGTTTTTTAACCTCTCTAATTCCGCCAGGACTCCGACGTCCTCACTCCCCCCTCCTCTGTTAAATGGTATCTCCCAGGTGCACTGCGTCATCAAACCATGTGATGTTTGGTATTGCCGGATTCAGGAAGCTCTCGACTTTTCAAAAATAACATTGTTTTTCTTTTATTTCTTATGTGTTTCGCACCAGAGCAGCCTGAACACACAAAGTCCAAAACTGCGATGAGTGGTGACAAGTCATGTCATGCTGTTTTTCAACAGGAAAAGTTAAAGGATTACTCGCGATCTTATGTGGAGCTGTTAGCAGGACTTAGCTGTTTTTGGCTGAGATATACCGTCTAGAAAGTGGGATCATAACTTTCACGTTTCATATGGCTTTATTTGGTGATATTTTATGGTGTTTCTGTGTCATAAACAACATCAGCTATCATAATCACACCTGATTTCAATAAGGTACAATGTTTGAAGCTGGCTGTGTTGTTTGATCACTGATAGTGCTGTTTTGAAGCAGAGTGACCGACTTGTCATTTGGAGCTCCGCCTGGATCTTTTCATGGAAAAAACACTGTAGAATGGTCATACTTTGAGCAGTCTTCTTCAAATTTGAAACAAGTGTTCATTGATAGTGTGTCTACAGCCCAACAGTGTCATTTACCTGCTCAGATGAAGCCACAGACAGTTATTCACCCTGAAAAAATTTTTTCATTTTATTTTAGGCAAAATCTTCAATTTTTTACTGACTTCAGAGGCCCATTACCCATTACTCTGTATCACCTAGAGTGTTTCTGACACTTTCACAAGAAACTTCAGGGAGTTTTCTTTCTGGCAAGACCTCATGCATGCATGTAGTCAGAGCGGTTCAGAAGCTACAGTCATTTTAATTTGGGTATGTCATTTTAGGCGTTTTTGCTACAAAATGGGGGCGGAGTTCAAGATCAATGTATGTAATATTCATCACTGTGCAAAATAAGAAAAAGCATGTTGGCTGATTCTGATTGTCACAGATCAATAGAGACAGCGAGTTAATTGCATAAGGACAGATTTTCATTTAGCAACAGCACTAATCATTTAGCAGCGGTACATGCATGCAGGGGAAACACTACGTGCTGTGTGTGAAGTCTGTTTTGTTCTTTTGCACATGCAGGTCAGTTCAGGACAGTGATTAGTTCACACAGGAATCAAATATTAGCCATATTCTAAAAAAATTATGTGAACAGCCAGCAATAAATCTGAGTCGAGCAGCCTGCGGGGTGAATGGAGTCATTGTTTCTTCCCCGTTTGCTGAGCCAGAGCTGTGTGTGAACACAGAGCACGCACAGAGCGGGGAGCCAGCGGACCGTGGGGAGATGTTTGCTGAAAAGCATTGGATTAGAAGCACTCACTGCACCTTTTATGTGAATGTGATGTGTTTTTTCTTGCACTTGCTCCATGCACATTGCGCCCGACGATCAGGTCTGCAATATGCTGGTTTAAAGTCTTTTCAAAACACATTTCTAAGAAAGCTGAGGATATTAAAGAACTCAGAAAGATCTGAACAAAGATTAATGATAAAGGATTATTGAATGGTCAGAGGAGCTCAGAGAAAAAATGAGAAAAACAAGGTGTGAGTCTCCATCACAGGTGTATTGATTTTTCAGTTATTCATTTTTTCTTACATTAAATGTACAGGGGAGAAATTGATCGCTCATACAAGACCTTTCACACCCACTTGTTATCGACGAGTTCAGTTGAAGGAAGAAAACTCGGGGGAGACGCCGCCCGCTGCTTTGAACAGAAAATGATTTTCAGTTGTGCAGAACCCCTGAAAAGCACTTATCACCAGGTTTGGGTAAATGTATACTTTCAGATCAGCAAAGAAATAAATTAATCAAAGAAGAAAAGAAAAGGGAAAATCAGGAATTTAATCAGAAGGAAGGCAAAAAGTGGGATACAGAGAAGAAATAAGTTGACAAGTAGTGCAGGAAGTAACACAAAAGAAGTCCATATTTTCAGTGTCGCTGATTTTCCGTTTTATCACTTTGTTTGCTCTGCAAAACAGATTTCAAATTCACACCTGTAGCATATAAATGAGCTGTTTTTAATGGTTTCCATTGGAAATAGAGTTAACAAAGATAAAAGCTTAAATTCCCTGAGCACAGAAGCGTTTGTTAAAGACTAGCAATAATATTTGGACTAAATTTAGTTTCAACTTTGCTCAAAGTTGGATCCTGTACCCACAGGAGTTTGTAAACTGAACATGAAAAGGTAAACCTCTCAATCTTTACCCAAACAAATCAAATTGTTGAAAGAGAAATGTTACGTGTCATTATCTGGATCCTTCTTCAAACATTTAACCTACTGTGGCTCCTTCATCTTTGATCTTTTCATCCCTTCTTGACAAAGACACCTGGAAACCAAGAGGAGGAAGAATTTTGCTCCAGACTCAGAGCAAAGCAGGTCAGATGGTTTCAGCTCCGACACGTTAAACATTAGATCATCAAAGACAATGCTACGTTTAAAGAAGACTTTTTTATTGCATGGCATTATGGGTGAGTCTGTCCACCACATCTGCCAGGCTGCATTATCTCAGCTGTTGGATAGACGACCATCAGAGGCGCGGTTTGAACTCTAAGGTTGGGGGTTCACAAAAATCAGTCTCAAGGAAATGAAATGTGGCTTCAAAACACGCGTCGCTCTGTCAGTGGCCTTTCACGTCTACATATTGTGCTCTAGGTATCCTCCTACATCTGCTGCTGACATTTCGGGATGCTGCTACCAATGCTGCCATGTCAGCAAAGGTTTAGAAGAAAACAATCTGGGTTTGTTGGACTGCTTTCCAGCTCCTTAAATTACGTCGTTACCAGCAGCATTTCAGCATTTTATACCTCCGAGACAGATGCTGTCTGGCCAAGTTGTAAATGGCACTGCCTGTCATATATCTTACTGCCATGACAGGCGCTGTCCAGCCGACTGGCGCCATATCATAACACTGCGAAAGGTTGCGTCGGCTGTGTAAAAACTGACACTGCTCAGGGGCGCATCATCCTGCCATGAAAGGTGGCTCTCTGCATCACGTTTCTCAGGCTGAAATCACTGAAAAGTGGCATTTAAGCTGTATTTGACGTTTAAGCTACAGTTGTCCCAACAATGTAATCGTCATCTGTTAACTGCATGTTTTGTGTGTTAATATATTATAATAACAGTCCACATCCCTGTCTATTACAGACCCTATTACAAAAATATGGATCCTGTATTATATGCACTTTAAGCATCATGAAAAACATTTTGTACAGACATCTACAGTCTCCAGATTATGACAGAAGGATCCTGTTGGCTGTTGATCCCCTGACTTTTCATTGGTGCCACCGTGATGTTGACATTTTAGTGTGTTTCTAAAATGTCCCAACGACTTTGGAATAATTGCCATGACATTTGGTAGAGATATTGATGCCCCCCAGAGGATTTATTATGGCTAATTTCCTGTCATAACTAGTCCACCCTCACATCCCTACTTTATGTCATGTTGGATATTTTACAATCGGTACATGTTGCATGTGTTAGACGCCCTGCTTTCAAGGCAGATCTCATCTTCTCATCATTTCAGAAAAATAAATTAAAAAGCTTTATCTACCTTGCTGACTTTTTTTGTCTGTGAGCTTTATCATTGTCAGTGGCTGAGACAGGATCACTGGTGACAGCTGTAATTAAACCTTCACTCAGCACTGAGTTGTAGGGTGAATGTTTCAGGCTGTGGTTGGAGTTCACCTCAATCCAGACAGCAGCTCTGAAAATGACAATTACTGAGTTGATATGGAGCCGCGTGTGACTACTGAGCCTCTCACTGATGCAGTTTCTCTACTTTTTAGTTTTCACACAGTAATGTTTAAATTACAGTGCGGCAAAGCACAAAACAGGTGACAGCAGGGTGAGAATGCAACCATACTGATCCAAAGATGAGGAAACGTTCACTTTAGATTTAATTGATTTCCACTGGGAAGTGTCTGTGTGTCGAGGGCCGTGTCTGACTCATTTACTCATAAATGTTATAATGGACTGAACGTCTGGTAACACTTTACTTGAAGGTATCTACATAAGGGTGAACCTGTCATGAACATTATGTACATGTCATAAATGTTTATGACTGCTGTCATTAAAGGACAACTTTGGTATTTTTCAACCTGGGCCCTATTTCCCCATGTGTACGTGTGCGTTTGATTCATAGGTACAACTCGTTCTAAAATTGGTTCAGTATTGAGTGAGGTGGATGCAGCCGGAGCCGCGAAACGAGCTGAAACGGTAACGGGGGCAAATGCATCCCATGTAAGTTTGCACATTGAAAGTGCTTTTTTCGCCACCGACCGTTCAGATTGCCACATGGAAACTGTCAGTGTGTCATTCTGTCAGTCAGTCATTCTGTCTGTCCCACGTTTTTCTCCTCACTGACGTGGTCAATCTCTGTGAAACTGCACATAGGCATTGAGGACTGGCATAGGTAGAAGGTGACACAGCTACCAGTAGCTATGGACTAGTATGATATAATACAATATAATATATGAATTCTTAAGATTAGGGATAAAAACATGTAAAATGAAGTTAGATAAGTATTTTTCACAATACAACAGAAGTGCCTGTTTGGCTCGTTTGAAAACTGGCTTTAGGAGCAAAATACTGCACTAACCAACTCATCTTGTACAGATCAGAGCAGAAGTGGAGGCTGGAGACACTTCATGTCTCTGCTGTCCATCTCTCTGCATTAGGCAGATGAGCTGTTGTCCTTGGGAAGAAAAAAAAAACTGAGTAAGAAATGTCACGTGGCGTGTCACCAATACGATACAATGAAGTGTCCTTGATTGAGACTCTGCAGCTGACCCCTGACTTACCTGTTGGTGGTCGCATCAATAACTATCAATAACTATACTGATACAGATGTTCAGATGGACTGTGTGTTTTGGTTACTTGTCAAAAAAAAAATTTACTTGGCCTTCGGTGAGCAATAATTGAAAATTATTGATTCACAATTCCAATAATTCTAATGATTAAACCTGGAAGGGCAGAGCCAAGAGGCTCAGTCATGTTCTGAGTTCATCAGGTAGACTGGATGATAAAAGATCTGGTGGACCTTGGTGACATTTGATTGACTATCTACTACATTTATCACGCGGTACTTCTAAATGGGTTACAGGCATCGATGTGCACTAGACTTACAGTGGCTGACCTGAAAACTTCCTGTTTGGCCCTCCACTAACTTGAATGGTGATCAAAATTATTTTATTGGGCAAAGTTATCAAATGGATCAAATCCTAAAAGTGAAACAAGTAATTTTGTGGGGATTCACCTGGTTTACAGATGTCTCTTTCCCAACGTAAGTCTATGGGAACAAGTATTTCTGGGCCCCGTAGCAGCTGGTGACGGACTTGCAAGTTGTTGTGCCACTGTTTGGCCATTATGTAAAACTGGCTTCATAGCTTAGCACTGTAGGGGGAGAGAGTTTAATAAACAGATGGATTTGTTTTGCTCATACCAACTCATGGTCACAGCTTTGTTCAGGCATTAAACCTTAATTCATGTTACATTTGCTCGTAAACATAATGATTAAGGTCTGAAACATTATGGATCAGTAAATTGGACTTGACTGTCATGTCAGTTTGAAACTTATTGCACTTTAAACAACTTAACAACAATTTAAAGGATAAACTGCTTTCAGCCCTGTGCCTTTAATTTAGACCTTGCCTACACTGAAGATGCATTAAATTCATTATGTGAGTGTCTCAGAAATCTTTCCTCTAAAGGCTCTGATGTAAATGCTTTTCACCTCTTGAATGGGTGCTGATGTTTGTTTTTGCAAAACAGGCGTCACTTAATAATTCTGTTTTTGAAAATGTCAAGGTCCACTTTGAAGTAGAAGAGTTGTGATTGTTGTAAAATGATGAAAGTGAACGATTTTCTGAAGAAGACAATGAGATGCAGTTGAAAGCCATGGAAAAAGCAAGTAAGTGAACTTATGTCAACTTTTTTTTTTTTTTCTCAGACTACTATCTCGAAGGTTAAAAATATACATACACTACATTCATACATACAGTATATACGTACATGCTGTATGTATATTTGCTTTAGCTGAGTGTGTATGTATGTATCCATATCAAATGTTACACTGACCATGTTTAGCCATGCTAGTGCTCTGGCTTTATGGATGAAAAATATCTGTAAGTCAGTCCAGCACTTTGATCCAGACCTTAAATATCCCACCAGTCGTTATTTTTTTCCCAGAGGAAGGATCCTAGGACTCCTGACTTTACCTCTAGCGGCACCTGCAGGTTGACACCTCTGGCTTTTAGTTAAAATCTTGACAGCTATTGGAGGTATTGTCTTGAAAGTCTTGATACAAGGACTGTGGTGATCCTCTGCCCTTTCCTCCAGTGCCACGATGAGGTTTAGGCAACTGAGACAACTAGCTCATTGGATGGGTTGCCATAAAGGATAATCACTGTAACTTTTCATCATCAAGCAAAGAAATCTGCCCAATACTTCTGTTTTGTTGTGGCAACTTAGCACCCAAATGCAAACACAAACCAGGAACCGGGGAATGGTTAAAGGCAGTATATCGTAGTCTGAAGATGTGGGGCCGAAGGCTTGAAGGAAACAATGGCTGAGGTGGGCAGGAAATGGTGAAGCAGAGCAGGCAGATTAGCTGAGGGCGGAGCAGTCCAAATCTGGAGGCAAAAGACGAGAATGAGGCTGGATGTGGCGGATTATGGTTGAGGCTGGTGCGGTGAACCTGAGACACGGAACAGAGTGTGAATTGATGTCCCAAAAGCAGAAAAAGACAGTGTCAAAAAACTAGAAGCTGGCCTTGATGTCTGTACCACAGAGAGGACTGAATGATCAGGCAGAGTCTGGAGGTCTGAGCCGGGGATTAATACTGCAGTGGACTGACTGTAGATGTGGTTCAGGTGTGCAGGTCCAGCAGGGGAAACAGGAAACACAAGGGAGAGGCAGAGCTGAAACCAGGAGGGTATTTCATCAAGCAGGCTAAAGGCAAATCCAGGCTTAAATGGCCAAGTCTGGCTAATGTGAGCCAGAGTTCTGTACCATCAAAGTGGCTAAGATTATTTAAAGAAATCCGGGGTAACTGAGAAAGTGCGGCTTGACCTAGCTCAAACAGTGTATCCTGGCTTAATCAGTTGCACATTTGCAGAGCCAAGATGAAAAGGCGCAGCCATGACGAGCCAGGTGTAGATAGTTGGGATAAGCGCACGCTCACGGCACTCTTAAATAGGCCACGGGATCAATCACAGAATCACTGATGTCGAAATGGACTCGTGCGCCAGCTTTCAACGTATCTGCTACATAGTGACGTATAAATGTAACTTATCCTCAGTTTGCAGAAATGTTAACTGTGTTTTTACATAAAAGTTTGACCAAAACCATTCGTGTTTCCTACTTGTCACGTAACCCTGAGTAGTGTTCTAATTTATCCCAGGAGCAGCAACATGTTAATCACAGCAGGCCTTGATTGTGCAGGCCTCGAGGCAGGGAGGTGAATAATTGAATGCCTTGATCTTTGTTTACAACAGAGGACATGCAGTGATTAAGTCTGCAGGGGTTAGGGGAGCTTAATTTGCAATGTCCTTGTACACACACACACACACACACGCTGACACGACATGAGACACAGTGGTGTATGTACAAAAGAATTATGGGCACACACATAAATTCGTATATGAACACACCTGTGGTAATGCAGGCCAATACAGCAGAGACGACAGAAGTACTGAACATGATGCACACACACACACACACACACACACACACACACACACAGTCTGACATTTGATGCAGCCAGAACATATATGCATTCGATGATCTTTTCACACCTCAGATACTGTGTCACTTCCTCGTCTCAGGCACCACATCAGTGGTTAAACCTCTGGAGAGGCTACACAGTCGTGCAATAAAAATTGTAGGCAAAAGGCCGATAAGATCGCACCACTGTCATGTCCTGGGGGACCTGAACATGCTCAGCTTTGACAACTACATTGCATTTGCAAATGCCAATCTTATACGCAGGTGTTTACATGGCCAGGCCCTTCAGGTTCTCAGTGACATGGTGCGACCGTTACAGGCCGTGGGACTGGTCACTAGGAAAACCACTGCAGGGAACTGTAAAGTGCCGTACTGGAAGACTTCCTTTGCATATGCATATGATGTATATCTGTATGCAAAAATGTGTATTTGTTGTTGTTGTGTATGTGTATGTTGTTTTGTATGTTTCTTTAAAGGCCCTTCTAGGGGCAGGTATTGGAAATTAGCAGTAGCTACAAATGCTGTGATACATTGCACTGGTTAATTGCTGTGCAGTTCTCTATGCATATGTATCTGTCCCTGTCAAATAAACATGAAAATGAAAATGAAATTGGTCCACCGCAGCTCAGTCATTGCGCTGACTGCTCATTCACGTTTTCTCATCCCTATTTGTCGTATTGTGATGTTTGGGCTGAGGTCTTTTGCGTTGTATCTAGATGCAGAGCGTTGGTGGTTAGGGTTAGGGACAGATTGTTAAATGACGTCTGTCACATCACTCAACTGACGTGACTAACAATTGATGTCACAAAATGACTCTGTTGACCAATCTCCTGGGTGAAAGTCCTGTGATTGTCGGATCTATCCACCTCAGATGGGACTTTCTCGCTCTTCATACTACGTCCATTGCTCTGACGGTTGGACCAGTTATAATACATAAACAGGTACGATTTTCTGAAACAATTGCAGTATAAATTTGAGGAACAATCACACTGACCAAGAGCACCAATCAGACTGCAGTGTTCACAGCTCCACCTTTTAGTACCAGATCTGTGTGCTAGGTAGCCCAGCAGAGGGGGGACCAAACATGGGGACGGTACAGAACGGTTTGATTGGTACTATCCCCAAATTTTCACAGTGGGAATGGAGAAAATGAGCAGCAAACTGAACTGTACCGTACTGGACTGCTCAGTGGAAATGAGGCTAAAACACAATATGGATGGATGTCTACATAGTGGTGGGGATGTTAAATGTCAACTTTCAGCTGCTATTTTTACTGGTTACTTCTTCACACTTCCCTTATTGTTTTCCTCCCCATGGCTCTATAGTCTAGTCTGTTATAGCACCACTCTGTCTGGTGATAGCCCCTTATGAACCCATCATTTTTGAAAGAGTTGTAAAAATGTACAGGAAATCCCAAGTTAAAGTCCTTAACGTTCATCTTACTGAAAAGCACATACAATGAAATTACAGGAAGGCGCCTTGAGTATGATGCAGGCACAGGACTTTATGATTAAAGCTGAGGGCGTAATCACTCCTCGTAGACAGAAAAAAATATTCAGGCCCTTCTCCGTCAAAAACATCTCAGTGCAGGAGACCAAAAAATGTAACAACCCTTCATCATAAAACAGATTCTGGCAAGCAAAGAATACCTCAGACTGATGTGTAGGAGTATGAGAGATTGGATTTTTCCTTCAACTTTCCTTGAACTGAGTATGACCCCTGATATTTGACTACAGAGAAACCAATTTCAGATAGTTCACATAAAGTCCTCAAAGTTTAACAGGGTTTCGTCGGGTCACTTGATGAATGTTGGCAGTCTGAAGCGGGGTGTCGTGGCTGATGTCTGTCAGCTGTTTAATTTCACCGTTATTGATTAATCATCTGCTGCAAGAACTTATTCAGTCAAGGAGACAACATCAGAACAATTTGTCACTCAAAAAACGTCTGACTGGGTTGAAGGTCAGAAATGGGCTTGTCTATACGTAGATCGTTGGTCAGAGAGAGAAAACTCTGACAGTGTAAATAACAGAAACCTCGTCTTACTTGAAAAGAAACAGACTTAGCAATACCAAAGATACATCACAGTAAATATTCACCACAGAAACAAATCAATCCAACAAAGACGGGATTTCATTCATTAATCCACACAATCTTCAGCTTTTTGTTCAGAGGGGCAAACTGAAACTTTGTTTGCCAATTTTAGCCAAAAAAAAAAGAAAAGAAAAGAAAAACAAATTACATTAATACAATACAAAATAAAAGCAAAACATTGATACACATTGATTGTCACTGTAGATGTTGACAATCTTTAAGCTGTTCAGGCTGAATGTGAAGCATTACAGGCAGCACAGTTATATAAAGATGCAAGGGGACGTGTTTGGTCACGGACTTTTCATGATGAGATACGACATGCAAGGTACCCTGGGTGTGTTGGTTGTTGACGTTCTGGGACGCCGTTCAGCGTTCAGCGTGTTACATGCATCGTCTGTTTTTGAAAATACACTTCTGTTTTCACAGGAAATGTACAGTTTGCATACAGTCTCTTTCAAAATAATTGTACAACGGCGCTACGACAAAGTGAATTGACCTTTTTTTTCCTTCAACACATGCACTTGGTTGGGTTTAGGAAAAAAGAACAGGGTTTGGCTTACAATCTCACGGGAAGCAAACACCGGCCTCCCGGGTGAAAGTCTGTGGTTGTCGGACCCGTCCGTTCTACTCGGACGTCCGTCACGTTAACTTTCAATGTTGTCTTGAAACGTTTCCCCTGATGCCACCAGGCGCCGTTAAACAATCATGGTCACTGGCCGTAGATCATGCTGATGTGAAAGGATGGCTTTTTTGGTTGGTGTCTGACGCCAGAAGGAACCAAGTTCTGGCGCGGGCCAACTCTGGACTGAGACTGGTTCTGTTGTGGAGTGACGGGACAGAAGTGAAGGTGTTACGTATTTAAAATGCAAATTGGTTGTAATCTGAATACAGTTACTGTCTTAAAAAGATAGATGATGATGGGAGTACGTTGCTCGAAAGTACGTTGCCCTGTTTCTATTTATTCCTGTCACTTGAAGCACTGCAATGAACGAGGAACAGCTGATTCATGCAGTTGAAATGAGGAGTTACCTACCGACCTGCCAAAGATAATACAAATGGAAATAAAGTTTTTTTGACTAAAGTGGTCCTGACTAGACTGTTACATATGGCAGGTTTTTTTAATCAGTTTGGTTCAGGTCTGCTCAGGTTTAGGCACAAAATGTTGTGACTTTGTTGTCGTTTGTTGCCATAAGCCTCCCAAACAGTGGAGACAGGTGATTGGATGCAAGGTGAAAATTTGCTTTGCATTCAGTTTAAGTGCACCTGCAGTCACAAGATTAACAAACCTCAAAACATCTTGTCAGTTATTTCTGCAGGCTGGAATTCCTCCATGGATTATTTCTTCCTTTTCGTCTGGGTGTAGAAATGGGGAAATAAAGTGTGTCAGATGTAATTGATGGTGCAGTTTACTTGACAGCAGACTTTCCCAGTATTTACTGTTGGAACCTGAAACCAGTCTGCAGAAAGGAGTTGATAAGTTCCAGAGCTCACTGTGAGAGGTGAAGCTGGATGAAATGAGTTTTATAGATAAATCTGAACCAACACTGCTCCCTCCTTACAGAGTTTTGTGTACCTTGTTAATTTAACTAAATAACAGATGGCACCTGAAACAAAGATTAATGTACATATACTGTTAATGTCTTGTATTTTGCTGCTGTCATCATTGATTTTAATTGTTGGTGTAGCCCAGCATGTTTGTATTATCAGAGACTGCATCAAGAGGGAGAGAAATCAATGAAAGGAAACTGTTTGTTTAACCTTGTCTGGCTCTAATCAACCTGCTCCACAAGGGACAGGTCAAAATTTATCCTCTTGTCCAATTTCCTTCTTTACTTTTCTCTGTCTCCGATTCTACTTGTTTCTCTTTCCTTGTTATCTTTAGTTGTAATGGAACTATAACTCACTCACAAAACACAGACACTCGTATATTCAAGTTTAGCAGGCTGCAAATTGTCCCCTAGGTGGAGCTGTCACTGTCAAACCAGCTCTGCATCAACCAGCCTGCTCCACGGTGATGGAGGTGGAGCTCCGTTAATTGCTTTAACTCTTGTACTCCACCCCCATTTTGTAGCAAAAACGCCTTTAATGACATACCCAAATTAAAACGACTGCAGCCTCTGAACCGCTCTGACTACATGCATGAGGTCTTGCCAGAAAGAAAACTCCCTGGAGTTTCTTGTGGAAGTGTCAGAAACACTCTAGGTGATACAGAGACAGAGTAATGGGCCTCTCAAGTTAGTAAAAAGTTGAAGATTTTGCCTAAAAAAAAAAAAAAAAAAAGTTTTCAGGATGAATAACTGTCTGTGGCTTCATCTGAGCAGGTAAATGACACTGTGGGGCTGCAGACACACTATCATTTGTTTCAAATTTGAAGAAGACTGCTCAAAGTATGACCATTCTACAGTGTTTTTTCCATGTGTGTGGAGGGTCAGGTGATCGTGAATGGCAGTGAAATGTGTTACCACAGAGAGGAGGAGTGGCAGGATCTGAAATGACAGGAGAGTTAATATGTGGCAGGGGAAACAGACAAGAGAATAAGTGACTAGAGAGCTGGAGCTGTGACAGTGATTATCCAGGGTTTGCACAATGTCCTCGAAGCACTTTAAGTGCTTAGATTTTAAAGGGAAAAAATTAAGTACTGGTTAAAATATCCTTAAAATTAAAATGAACCACAGAACACTGTCTTAAAATTCTGTTCATCAAGTGATTGTAATCACTTAGCTCTAAATCATTAAATCATTCAGTCTTTTCTTATTTGAAATCTTGATGTCTCACATCAGTCTCCCTCTCCTTTCTTCCTCACTGATGAGGACAAAACCATTAGGCCTTTGTTAGCATCACTTAACATGGCATAATTTGAGCCAGCTTTCACCTTGATTTGTTTTCCTCCCTTTTCTTGTCACTAAAGAGTGTGATAAGTAACCTTTCACTGACAAGAGAGACACTACTCACATCATGTTTAAGTAAGTAAGTAAAGTTTGTTTATAAAGCACCTTTCACAGATACAAAACAAAGTGCTTTACATTAAAAGCAAAAATACAGATTAAAAAAAAAATAAAAATAAAATAGTAATAACAATCATACAGTATAAACAGCAAGAACAACAGGCAAGTATAAAAATGATCACAAAAGAAGCAGTGATGTGAGGACTCTAAAACTTCACCTGAGTCTCCCTCAGCATATGGGTGAGTAGATAATGGCTGAATTTTCATTTTTGGCTGCACTATCCCTTTGAGACGTGGTCATTTCATGAAGTTCTCATGACTGATGACAAGAAAAGAAACACAGAGGGAAACTCTCCCTGACTCCTGATGAAAATGGACATTTCTAAAGCAAGACTCTCCTTAATCACTTAAGAACACATCTCATATCTGTTTAAGTGAAAAAGCCTGAACACTGCAAACCCTTATCACTGCTTGGAAGGTAAGTCCTCAAATAACCCTCTGCCTTTCTTTACCCTGACATTTTTTGTTACTGTTTTTCTCTGCCCGCCCACCCTCAGATTTATTAGAGCAACATTCACATGACTTATTCCTACTGCTATTGAGTAGCAGCGTATTGGGCTGCGGCGGCTTGTTTAAAGGGAAGGCTGGCTTTTGTTCACAGCCAGAGCTCATTCATCAACAGGATATTGATCACGGAACAAAGCTGCGTGACATGTTTGCCATCAGTGTCAGTACGGGAGAAATGCTCCTGGATCCTAATCAGAAAAAGAGGAAAGAGTCTTATTACCACTTTTCAGAGCCGTCTAATATTCCGCCATGACTATGAAGAACTGAGGATTAAATTAAATGTTGAGCCTTATATTAGTGATGGGTGGACCTTCTTTTCACAGTGTTGGTTCGTTTGAGTTGGTACGTGTAAATATATTGAATGTCTTTGATTTTTATTTTTTGTGAAATATGGTGTCAGTGTCTCTGTGACGCTCCATTATAATAATAATAATAATACATTTTATTTAAAGGCGCCTTTCAAGGCACTCAGCGTCACCTGACAGAACAAGTAACAGGCAGTTATATTTAAAAGGGGTAAAAGACACATCAAAAGGACGCCATAATTCAATACCTGAGAAGGCTCTTGGCTCTAATGGTGATAATATCATTGAAAATATAAATATATTCTACTGTGGTTACACTGGAGGGAGATTGATATAAAAAAAAGGAAGCCTGATATTTTTAGAAAGGCCCTTTCATCAGAGGAGCAGCACATTTCAGCAAATTGATATTTCCCTGGTGATTCTCAATTGAAGCGCACCAATCCCTCTGCTACCAACAAGCGTAATGTCAAAGCTCCGCTCTGGACCCGGGGCAGCTGCTCATCCATCAACTGGAGATCAATTGTGGGTCAATGAGAAGAAAGACCTTTGTATGGATGGGAGGTGAAATGTGCCGTCTCTCAGTAAGTCATATTGAGAGACGGCACATCAATGGATTGGCTCCAAATGAAGAGGCTCTCACATGGCTTTACAACCCATCAGAGGTTTGCTTCCTCTGTGGTCTCAGAGGAATTTTGATGGAGGGTTTGGAACAGTCTGGGTTTGTCTGGTGGTACAATATTCGGACATTAAGAGAGTGACAGCCTGGATGCATCTTGTCACAGTCAGTCTGAGGACCTGAGTGATGAAGGCACCAGTGACAGCTGCCGCATCTCAAACTTCTCGTACCTTTATGTACTTTTACAAAGCTTTTACTCACTGTTTTTACACCTGGTGACTGTATTAAATGAAAGGAAATCTAATGAAAATTCTACCAACTCTTCAATCAATCGATTGGTCCATGGGGGAAAAAGATCTGCACATTATCTCAAGATTAACTAAACTGCCATGAGTTCATTCTACTTGTGTGTCCATCAAAGCATTTTTTCCTGTCACAGGGCTCGACTCTAACATTTGTCCAGGTCAAATAATCTGTTCAGAAAAGTGGAATGCCTCCAGTGAAAAATAAATGTGATGTCCACTGTAGTATTATCTGAAAATATACTGTGCACTGTACAGTAATGCTTTCCACCTGAGTTGCGTTGAGTTGAGTCCGTTAAATGTTGAACAGGACTGATGAGAAAAATCCGACATACTGGACACTATAGAAGATAACGTTTAACTGAGGTTTAGGATGTCACATAATAATATAAAGTAATGCTGCATGCAAGAGAAAGACTTACTATTTTTAGCCCTGAGGCTAACGTTAGCATCCCGCTGCTCCAACAAGGGCTCCAGGGTTATCCTATTCCAATTTCCGGATTAAATATGAGAGCTGAAAAATGGCGTCACCAGCGTCCAATCACAGTGGAGAAGGGGCAAAGACCAACTGCCACAGAGAACCAGTACAAATATTCATTACTTGTCATTACATTACACATATACTACATCACCATCCATCCATCCATCCATCCATTTTCATCATCTCATCCAGGGCCAGGTCGTGGGGCAGCAGGCTGAACAAAGAACCGCAGGTGTCCCTGTCCCCAGCTCCTCCTGGAGGACCCCAAGGTGTTCCCAGGCCAGATGAGATATGTAATCCCTCCAGTGTGTTCGGGGTCTGCCCCAGGGCCTCCTACCAGTCCTAATCCTTCCTCCAAGAACTGCAACCTTTACATGGTGGAGGGGTTTGCTTGTCCCTTGCTGTGTTGTCCATCCCTGGTCGGGTCCTTCAAGGCAGTGGTCCCAGGGGAGGGGCCAGACTCGGGGGCGATTCAAGAGGATCTTGATGACAAGGCATATTTGGACTTGGAGTACCTGATCACTGGGTCCCCCTTGGAGCCAGACCTGGGGGGCGGAGCTCGCCAGCGAATGTCTGGTGGGCTTGGGTCTTGGGTCTTGGGGCCTGGTCAGGCTCAGCCCCAATAATTACCGTAGAGCCACTGCCCTGTGGGCCAACGACCCGCAGTGACAGGATTCAGGGTCAGGTGCATTGAGTGCCGGGCAGCATGTAGGGGTGAGGCCCTGGGCGTGCTCATCTCTGGTGTCGCAGACTGCTTCGACATCACTGCATTAATTTCCGGTAGATACACACACAAACACACCTTTTCAGATCCAGACATGAATCTGTAATTACCAACCAGAATTGTGCCAGATCAGTTTTTTCAGTTCCCATGTGAACTACAACAACTGAGATATTTTGAGGCTGTAATTTTGTTTCATGAACAACGAAACCAGGTGTGCTGAAGCATTTTAGGTATATTTGTTGCCAGAGCTGTGAGAAGCACTCGTGGGACAGCTGGAAGTAGCCCAACCTGACTCATAGGAATTACATTTACAGGCAATTACTCCTCATTACAGAGTCTGTTCTGTGCCACCACAGTGCCAGCAGGAATGGAAAAAAAACCAAAACAGGCTTCTTCCAAGAATGAGATGTTGTTTTAGCGGTGCAGAGTTACTGGGTAAAAACATACAGTGACTCCAAAAACTCTTGAGCAAGGGTAGACGTAAAGTATAATGAGGTTTTAATGAACTGTAGCAAACAGATCGTATTTGTGTCATGTCTCCTCAGAGGCACATGGCTGCTTATATCTTTACTGCGGTTTACACTCTGTGATTCAGTTCCTCAGTCAGGCTACGTTCATGTGACAGCGATCAACGCTCAATAAAAATGCCATAAACTTTTCACATTCATGTTCGACATCAGTGTGAATGGACCTGTTCCCTGAAGCACACAACATGTATGCCTCTGCAAACCAGTCAAGGTGCAGGTCCAGTTTACATGTCTGTCCAGACTCCTGTGTAACCAAGACAGAAATTCCCACAAACCCTTCTTGAGGTATTGGTTTCCCCTGCTTCAAACATTTTCAGAAACATATTTTAACTGTAAAATTTATTACCAGCAGGTTGCCATATTGTTTCATGTGTGAAAATGGCCAAGCTCGTATTGCATCACCTGCCAGCAGGAGCAACCCAGGGTTCATCCCAACGCCAAATCTCGCATCCATGTTTCCCTCACTTGCGTCTCTTGAGGTGCGGACACACCAAACCAACATCAAAGAACTAGCGGCGATGAAAGCCGACGTTACGTCGTCTGCGTTGCCTCACGTCGCCCTGTGTCAGTTGCATTTGAACACACTACACGGACTGCATCCGACGGCCAAGTAGCACGTACGTTCTGCACCTGCGTGAGAGAGAGCGGAGAGAGTGGTACATCCTGTCAGCCGAGGGGTTTCCTATCTGTGCAGCCAAAATGCCGATAGCCCAACTTTGGTTGACGGCCGACCGTTGGCTTTGTGTGTCAGGGCCTTTAATCATGTCTTAGCTTCGCCCTCGTAGGACAAGGGGGAGAGATGTGAGGAGTGAAGAAACGGATTTTCGCGTCCGTTTCTAATGACAGCGGCAGCTGATTACAGCTGTCAGGAGGCTTTATTAACAGCTATAGAAAGTTTTAATGGAGTTTGTTGCTGCACACACATAATGCAATAATAAAGATAGAGATACAGTAATCACATAATGTTATATACATATATAATGATACAGTTCTCAGTAACAGAGCAGCAGTGTTTTCTCTCTGTTAAACAATCACCTGCACACAAACAACAACCTGCGCTCTGTATTTATAATCTATTCATGATCACGGTGTCTTTGAACACTGGAAATAATTTATGAGGTCAAATGTTTCAGGGTTATTTCTGTAACCCATCAACCCGACACTCAGGAATGATCAGCCTCAGTCTGAATGAATGGAAAAGGCGATCACTGATGTAAAAGTGTTTCTTGCTGACAGACTCTTTGATTGTATCCATAACAGATCGTGAAGAGAGCAATCTTTCCAATAAATGAAGAAAGTCGTTTGTTTCCTTTTCTTGTTCAGATTTTTAACTCGATGGTGAATTAGAAGACAAATAAAATATAAAACGTGGCAGTGACACACTTGGGTTTAATCTCTTATCTGTCTTGCCTCTGGTATGAAACTCCGAGTGCATTTAACGAATTGAGACGTCCTACCAGATGGCGAGCGTCGATCGATTTCCGGGTCAAATGATTGAGGATAGAGGACGGAGGAGTCGAGGAGGGATATGGGGACGAACCCCTCGTCTTATGACAAAGTTGTCGAAATCCAGCCCTTGGGCAGTGACTTGTTGCATCAAACACTAATGAAACATCAGCATGATACGCGACCGGTTGCCATCATGGAAGGTCCATGACCAAACGTTGATTTTTGACAAGGTCGCAGTGAGAATGTGTTGGCAGGAGCGTTTATTGCTCTGCTGCAGCACCGTGCATTGTGGTAGTTGCAGCTTTTCTACCTCTTGAGTCAAAGTGAGTAACACAGTCATTTTCCTCTGTTGTCACTGGTCACGTCACACCAATTTCAAAGGTATTTGAGTTTCTACTGCATAGACAGCGTAGCTTTATGAAAAGACCATCTTCCAGTGGTGATTACTTTAAGTGCAGATGTAATAATCACAGTCTGCTTCGATCATATGGCAACGGGATGGGATGGAGCTAGTCTGAGCCATTGAGTCAGATAAATGACAAAAGAAAAAGAAAAATAGGCCGGAGGGAGGGAGCTGTAGCTGTAGGAAACAGAAAGGTAAAGTCTGGCCAAATGAGATGTTGCTTTGTGGCTCTTTATCTTGTGTTGTGGTAGAGAAGGATAATCCTTCACCAGGAACACTGTGGCTTCTTTTGTCCAAGATACATTATTGTTGCGTGGTTAATACCAACCCTTTCAAAAGGCACATGTGCATTTATCACTGACATTTGGCATCATACAGTACATGTAATCCATCACAGGTTATGAGTGAGAGGAGTGTTTTCTTCTGTGGTGGTGGGGAAACTACTCGTTATCTCGGCAATCTTTCATTTTTTTTGGTTTTATCCAGGAGCTATAATGAGTCACCTGCCATTAAATCACACCTGTGGTGCAGCAGCAGCTTTAACAACAGCCCTAAAGTGCCATTTTAACTTCTACCTTGTTGGCACAATAACTTTCTTAATGGAAAATACTTCACTTCTTATTATACTCTGGTAGATTATCCCAAAGATTTACAGTCATTTCTGAAAACATTGTGTCCTCCAGTGAATTTAACACGTACAAGATATTATAACTTCATTTGACTTTAAATTGAGCCCTAAAGATAAAAACATTAACACTGATGGATGCATCATTGAGGAGAGTCGAGCAGAATCTAATTTCTTTCCACTTTCACTTTATGGCAGCTTCTGCTGAAGTTTGATACATTTGACTTTTTATGAAGACATGCTGCGTCAGACTCCTGCTGGGGGGACAGAAGACATCACGTAGGGGCTCTTCATCACTAAGTTTCCATCAGTTTGAAAGCATGGCTCAAAGATATTTCACACATATTGAATGTAATTACTTACATTGCTTTGATTACTTTAGATGTAGTCAGGCGAGTGAGCTGTTTTATGAACTGAATCTTTTGTACTTTGGAGGGGATTACTTTTGGACAAAAAAAATAATGAAGCGATGAAGATTACTCAGAGCTTTTTGTTACTTAAAGTGATAAAAGTGGTGAGCAGTTAGCAAACCACAGATACAACACACTTGTACATTATGTAATGAATACATCGAAACTTTTAGGCACAATAATCTCTTGGTTATAGTTCAGAAAAGGTCACATTTTGGTTTAAAATAACCAGTTTTGTGAGCTAAATAGCTGCTGGAGGCACAGCGGCTTTTCACCCCTTTTGCAGGATTACTGTGCTTTAAAAAAACGTGGTGAATACCGTCCAGCATCAACCAAAGTTAGCAGCAGTCTCCCAGACACAGGCACAGCATGCAGCGTGGGTTTTTTGCAGACTGCAGAGTGGACGTTCAGCAGGCAAACTCAGTGATGCTACTGGTCTTGTCCTTATTTACAGGCACAGACATTCTTTGGTACATGCAATCCAGAAACATGCGATCTTTAATGTTACTGCACATTTGACATTTTATGCGTTTTTTGCAATGTTTTTTTATTTAAATGTTTATGCAAACTGAAAAAAGTGTGACTATTTTAGTCACTATAGAGTGCCTAAGTCACGCCCCTTCGGGTAGAGCTCATGGGACCTTAGATCGGAAAAAATATGAATGGCAGTGAACGGGGAGAGCAATATTATCTTAACCTAACGTTAACTTCTGGAGCTTAGCTTCATTAACTTATCTGTAATGGCAGAGATAACAAAGGTTGGCAAACGTTATGCTGAATGATTCAGTGTAAATACTGTAGAACCAAACTAACGGAGAGACACTCTTGGTAAAGATGGTAAAAAGGCCGTTATCCTTTTCTCATATTCTGAGCCAAAAACCTTAACTTCAGTGGCACTTTAACTTGTTGTCTTTGATGGTGACGGCAACCAGATGCGCTTCACAAGCGTAACACTGTGACCTGTAAATTTTGGCTTGTAATTTAAGCTTTTCATCGACCTTCTCAACAATAACATGATGAATATATCCCTCCAATGTGTAGTTTAGGCCCTTTTGGTTACTTCTCAATGACATCTGATCGTTATGTCTCCAAAAATCATCAGTTGCCTCCTGTGAAATGCCGTGTACTGTGACACCTGCCATAGCGCCGCTCACTGAATGTTGATAGTTTGTCCAGGTGAGTGGAGGGGGCGGGGCTTAACCATAGGTCAATTGACCCTTTGCTAAGTCCTGACACCTGGACACAGACCGGCCAATTATACCGTAGCATTGGACCAGCCCAGCACTGTTCATCTGCACACACTGTGATGCCACACAGCTGGTTCAATATCAGCAGAGTTTCCCTTTATATTCATTGTCTTGTGTGTCGATCAGCAGTGATGTGGTGGTTCACTTTCACACTGCGATCTGTAGCCTGTAGTTCGGCTTTAGCTTCTAACTATCTTTGTCTTTTTAACCTGTTGTTGCTGCTGAGTCAGTTTGACATCCTGGATATATCCTTCAAACACAGACTGTAGACCCCTCTGTCTGCTTCTCTCTGACATCACTGTTTCATTTTTACAAAAATATGATAATGTTTCTTCAGTTAGTGCGGTTAGTTACAGTGTGTTAAATTTTCATGTTGCTTCACCTCTACTTATGCTTTTAACTTGTCTTCCCATTTATTCAGATCACTGTTGTCATTGCAGGTAAGCAAGAAGGCTCGGATCTTTATTATTCTGAAAAGACAAATGTCAACAAAAAGCATGAACAAGGTCAAACTTTAATTCTGTTAAAACATAATAATCTTCTCCAGCATAAAGTTTAACCATTGTTATAGCTGGGATAGAACAGCGCAGGTGAGTGTTTTCTATTTCTAAGATATATCTTTTAGATTTGTTGAGGAACAAATAATGATTTTGACAGAGGTTCACAAAACACAGTAAACACCATGACGCCTCCCACGTCCTTTATATCAGAGCTCTTCATCTCCTATTCATCAGTTCTGAAACCTTGCAAAACTCACAAAGACATTCACAAGCAGTTTTCTCACTTCAATATTAAAATAATTCCCAAGGTCTTCCTGCTTCATTAAATAATGCTGAGAAGAAGATGAAAGAGGAGAGAAGGTGATGGTATTATTTCTCCTTAAAGCTCTTTGTCTCCTGTTATCAGTTGGAAACAGAATCCAAAAACTTTAAAATTACCTCTAGTATTATTTTCACAGAGAAGAGAGACGAGTTAAGAGGAATTATTGCTCTCATTATCTTCTGTTATCAGTTGCAGACGTGCAGGGAAGGAGGAGCAGAGCCGTTATAAATGTGTTTTGTGTGTGTTTTAAAGAATTACACCCCCGTTTTGGAATTTTTCATCCAGCAGTTAAGCTGAGACAAAGCCTCTGTTATAAGAATTGGTGTTTACACAGAAAACTGAATATGAAAATCAGGTTGTGAAATATGAGCAAACATGCACAAAAATGCTTCAGGGTGTTTTAGAACATCAAGGTCCATTACAGCCTGAATCTATTGTGGTCTGACGCACCACTGAAAACCACTTTTTAATCAAACATTCATTTATGTGAACAAAAAAGTAGTAAAAGTAAGAAACATCCAGGCAAAACACCTTGCAGGGTGACTCACTATGCCTTAAGACATGAAACAACAATGGTATAAATGAAAAATGAATGAATGAATGAACAACCTGGTCGTCTAAATAAATAAAGAAAGAGAAATGTCATTAGAAGTGAAATTAAATTTGCAGCAAAAATCTAAAATCAGCCTAAAACTTTGTGAGAGTTGGGGTTGGAAGAGAGGTACTGCCTCAGACGAGGGAGTTCAAGGATCTCGGGGTTTTGTTTATGAGTGAAGGTAGAATGGAGTGTGAGATGTATTGGTGGTTTGGCGCAGCTTCTGCAGTGATGCAGGCGCTGCGCCGGACCTTTCATGGTGAAGAGGGAGCTGAGGCAGAAGGAGAAGCTTTTGATTTACCAAACCTCACCTATGGTCATGAGCTCTGGGTAGTGACCAAAAGAATGAGATCATGGATACAAGAGGCTGAAATGAGTTTCCTCCGTAGGGTGGCTGGACTCAGCCTTAGATATAGGGTGAGGAGCTCAGAGATCCAGAGGGAGCTCGGAGTAGAGCTGCTGCTCCTTTGAAACGAAAGGGGTCAGATGAGGTGGTTATGCATAATTAAGGGCAGGGCGCTTTGAGTGAAAGACTCCCCCAATCCCAAATGGATCCCTTACAGACTTGTTGACTCAAGCCTTAAGCCCTTACAGACCTAGGACTAATTCCATTTCTTCCCCTTAGCCCTTGTCTTGGCCCTTCCCTTTGGTTTTGCGCATCCACGTGAGGGGAAGTGGTGTCCTAATTCTACGTCAGGTGTCCCAGTTCTCTATCAGGTGACAAGGGCTAAGGGGAAGAAATGGAATTGGTCCTAGGTCTGTAAGGGCTTAAGGCTTGAGACAACGAGTCTGTAAGGGATCAATTTAGGATTGTGGGACTGTCTGCTGATGGTGTTCTCAGCGTCTCATTCTGATTCACCCCTTGTTCCTCTAGAGTTCCGGCCTCTCATCCAAATATGGTACTTCTGGCTCCAAAAAACCAAGATGGTGACGGCCGTAATGCTAAATGGGCGTTGTCATGGTAGCTAAATCCATTATTTTTATCTAGCATGTTCAAATCTGGGGCAGAACGGACTGTGTAAACTGAAGTTACAACAGCTTGCTATGTCATGTCAAAACATCGAAATTCGCCACACTGCCATGGCAACACTGTTTGGTAAAAACTCACAATTTTCACAACAAAGCATCATCAAGGTCTTATGGCTTTTCTGGCCACATTTGAGATTAAACTGGTCAACCTGCTAAGAGATATACATCAAAGTATAAAACATGTCATTTCCTGTTGCCAGTAGGTGGTGCTGCGACTATGAATCTAAATTGGCTTGTAGATATCTTCAGGTCTGGATTGTAAGCCAGCATGTGAAGTTCGGAGCTGACTGGATAATGTATGCTGAAGTTATAACAATTTTGTGATTCATGGCCAAAAACGTTATTTCGCCACCATGCCATGACAACGGCATCCCATAAAACTCAAGCTTCTAATTACTTTTTATCACGAAGGTCTTGTAACAACACCCGGAAATGGCTGAATTCCTGTTGTGTTGAGGGTATGGCTCCACGAGGAAGTCCAGAGATGACACATCGGCCTCCTAAATTGCATTAATCTACATTGAATCTGAAGGTGAAGGCTTTGAATTTAAAACGTTAGAGGGTACTATCGAGGCAATTTCCTACACCCAAGCTACAGACCTAAATCAGCTTTCCCCAAGTCTGATGTGTGTACCACGTTTCATGAGTTTTTGAGCAGTCAGCCTGTGGAACGTGTTTAAATGGTAACATTGAAAATAAAAGATAATAAGTCCCTTGGTTTCAACAGGGCCTTGGCCTCACCCCCCTGCAGTCAGTGCTCAGGCCCTAGATACAGAAATCTCATACTGAGTGTAATCTTTGCAAATGCAATTCACGCCTAATCACTTCACCTGCTATTCCTTTTTTGCAAGGCTCACAAGAATATATCATATTTGAATCCTTGAGCAGCAAATGTATCATGTTATTCCTCCGTATAGTCTCATTCTTGGTAGCAGGGACATAATATGCCTATTATTGCTCTTTAGTGTTTATTTCTACCCTCCTCTATGTGGCAGACCACTGAAAGCACTCACGAGTAACTGCCTCATATATTATTGAGTGACTTTGATCACTGCAACATTTTACTGCCCATTTGACTGTGATGCTGCTGATCTTAAAACTGAAGATAAAAACGTCATAAACAACACAGACGCTATAAAGTCAACCAACCCTCGAGTAATGATCCAGCCTGGAATCAATAATTAATGTTGACCTTATCTGGATGAGACTGAGCTGAATGTCAGGCTGTTATGATCGAAACATATTCAGCATCGAAAAAAAGTCAAAGAGGTCAAAGGACAAATGTAATTCATTCTTGGTCGTGTTCTTAATTAAATAATTTTCCCGTATTGATGCTGGATATCCATGCAGAGAATCTATACAGAGAAAACGTGTGAAGAATGAGAGAGCATGAGTGGAGATGATGAAATATCCCCAAGAGACGGGAGCAGCTGTGTGATCACCAGTTCCTGAGGGAAAAGTCAAGGGCACGAAACATTGTCCAACCATGAGTGAATTGTGTGTTAATCCAACTTGTAGAAAATTTGATATTTCACGAGATAAATGAAAATTTTGATCTGCTCATGGCGTCTGAAAAGAGTCAGGAGATTAGCAAAGTTATTACAGTTCATCCTCTTGGCATTTGTCTACAGGCCTCTAGAGTAAGAATTGACAGGAAATGAGGTAAGGGAGGAAACAGTCCTTATATTACAAAAAAATCGACTCACAATCTTTATTCTCTCACCTCACCCTGCTCAGGATTGGCCTCAACTATCACTTACAGAGCAGGGATAAAGCTCCAATGTCACACTGGTACACACTGCAATCAATACGTCTTGCACTTGAAGCACTAACACATCTCCAAAGTTTCCATGTGATTATTTTCACTGCAGTTGACCATGGGACAAAAATATTAAAATGCATACAGATCAGGTGTTAAAGAAACGACATGGCTAAAATTTAGAATATCTGGTACGTCAATCTACTTTCCTACCGACTACCAGTCACCTGCATGGAAACAAAAAAAAAAGAAAAAAAAAAGAAACATCAGACTCAATAAAGCGTAAAACATTACACACAAGTCCCTTTAACACTGCCAGATTTTTGGCAAATGTTGGGCTGTTATGCTGGCAAGCTGCGAGCGTTTAGACACACAGAGCTGGATTGGCGAGTTGATCCGAGGTGCCCGCGTAGGGTAGACATATTGGCGTAACCTTTTTGGTTCAAAAAGAATGACACGGCCTTCCGCCACAGGACGGGCTGTTGATGACTTGCGGGAGGAGCTGTTGATGATGCTGCACGTGCGAGCCACTGGCGGTGGATAAACAGGAAACAGCAGGAATTAGCGAGCAGCTATTAGCAAGAGGGAAACACAAACCTGACAGACACTGTAAAGATGAGCAACTGGCGAGACAAGGAATAGCGCACCCTCCTTGTCCTCGCAAACGAAGAGGCCATTAACTGTCAGATGACGGGGACGGTGAAGGACGGGCCGACTTACGAGAGAATCGCCGAAGGACTGACCAGCCGCGGCTTCCCTCCCACGTCACTGTTTACGTCACACGCTGAGCTACACGTTTTGTTACTTGCTCCCACCCCCGATTGCCCTGAAAAAAGGCACATTCTGTATGAACAAAAGTAGGTAGGCGGCATTTTGCTGCACTCCCCGATTTTGTTTTTATACTGCCAATGCTGAAAAAAGACTGATTGGGCTTTCCTGCAAATTTGCACAATTCCTATCTAAAAAGGGCTGCTGATAACATTCTGCATTTCACCGCCCCAGTCTTCCCAATATGCACCTGTCGTATCCCATCAGCCTGAACCAACATCACAGTCTCTGTTCCTCCTCCTCTCTATATTAAAGATGTGACTACCTGGTGCACCTCCTTATTTCCTCCGTGCCACCCGCCACATATGAAAGTGAACTTCATGGTGAGAAAGGTCGGTTGATAAACAAAGTTTGAGGATGCATCATCTAGGAAGCACGAATATTTGTAAATGATTTAATGGCAATCTATCTGATAGATGTTGAACCATTTCACAGGACACATTAGAATTTTGACCTCCTGGAGGAAAATTCACAGGACGACCAAAACCAATAAGATTCATCCTCTGACAAACATGAAAATCGGGACCAAATTTCATGGCAATCCATCAAACAGTTGTTGAGCTGTAGAAACTGTGCTGAAAGTCAGCAGCTCCGCATCTATAACAATATTGTGGTTATTTTGTAGGTAACTCCAGAGCAAGAATTCATGGGAAGTATTTGTTGCTCAGTGTGAAATCTCTGACCTTTAGAAAGTTGATGTTTTCACAGACGCAGTGGGTCAGCAGGGTGCCATTGTTATGTTGGGCTCATGAACTCATTAAGATAAAAGAGACTGTTTGAGCTTTCCGCTGATGTTAATTACTGGTCTTTGAAAAAGTGCCTTCATGACATTCTCATCTGTGTGTGGGCGAGGAGAAGTTAATGAAGGATGCTGGGCGGGAAAAAAAGGAAGATTAAAAGGTGAGAGGTATTCTCCAACCAGAGACAGGCATGAATGTGGACATGAATAGACTAAATACAACTGTTGAATAGGGATGAACAAAAGCTTCATGTTTAAATCATAATAAAAGGACAGATTGTTCACGACAAACTAATTTTATGATGGAACCCATTTAATAAAAGTAAACATACATATCCCAATCAAACCCTTTATCCATTTAAAAGTTCCGATACATTTGACACATTAACGTCAAGAAGGGTCAAACTAGAAGTGATGGTGCTACAATTTGCTTCAGGCTACTGTAGCCGAAAGACTTGAAAGTGAATAAAGCAAGGTTGTGGTAACATGTCTTCAATAATAAACAGAATGCTGAGGACATGTCGGTGAAGACTCCCAGTCATCCAGGTCATAGTAATTTTGTGTGCTATATCATAGGCAACTGGGCCTAGACTGCCCAGGAAAGCATCACACGGTGAAATTGGCTCTAAGGGAGAAAAGGAGAGCAGGGATACTATTATGCATGAGTGCAAGTAAAAAAGCAGCCATCAGGGGGAGAACAGAGAAATGTGACACCGTAATGTTTCAGTTCCAAGAAGGAAGGACTAAAAAAGTGTAAACTCAGCAGAAATGTGACACCGTTATGATGAAGGGTTAAGGAAAAAAGGCGACTCAGCAGAAATTTTCACGATAAAAAGCGAGTGCGAACAAAGAAATTCCAGTCTTGCTCCGGAGCTTGACTCATTGAGTTGTGATGTGTTTATTGCCTGCGAGCACATTAAACTCAGTTGCATCTGATTCTACGTGTCTCCAGTGATTTTTTGACCCCTGAGTATTTGAGTTTTTGTTATGTAATAGAAGACAGAAGAAAGTTTGTTCGGGAAGTAAGGAGTGAGGTCGCGATCTTTCTGGCAAGTACCAAGAGTTGAGGAGCAGAGCGACTGAAGGCTACCAATGCTGAAAGAAGACTGATTGGGCTTTCCTGAAAATTTGCACAACTCCTATCTAAAAAGGGCTTTTAATGTCTAACATCAAGAAAAGTTTCACAAAACTGAAGGCGCAGGTTTCAAGGGGGGAACATCTGTGAGATGGATGAATGAAGAATATGAGAGTACAGATAACAGATGATTTGTGCTGATTAAGATTTAACAGTCTTTGGCACTTGGACATCAGAGGGAGATTTTTGTGATCAAAGGACATCTGAGCAGCAGCAAGATACTGTAAATCCCCCCATGGAGTCCAGACACTGGTGGAGGTGACAGTGGCCGATGACTCTGAGGCTAATGGCAGATGAGGTGGATGAAGCTGAATCGGCTGTAGAGCAGACTCGATTGACGGCCTGAACACTGGCAGGGAGAGAAGGAAACTTACAGCCTAAGCATTAAAAGTTTTTTCTTCCTTACTGATCTTGGCTAAGACATCAGCTGCCCCAGGGAAACATATCATGAACATCTGACCTAGAGCAGGGTGTCAAACTGATGTTAGCTCATGGGCCGTACCAGTAAAACCATTGCATTATGATGTATAAATAAGAACAACTAACTTTTCCTTTCATTTAGTGTAAAGAAATACAAGTACATTCTGACAATATTTATCCATTTACAAAACAGATGATAAACAGCCTGAGATGCCTCCTCAAGTTTAGGGCAGACTCGTAGGTACAGAGATTCACTCACATATAAAACATCACAGTAACACAAGTGTGTTCCTAAAACAGCCTCCTTATTTATCACTGTCAAAGTTTCCTTGCGAGAGAGATTTGGGCTCTCAGTGAGAATGTGACGATAAATCTGTGTTGCAGCTCAACACTTTGACTTTGTTTTACATCAGAGGTCCTTAGGCTTAAATCCATAATGATAAATGTGCTGTTCAGGAACTCGTGTGGCCGAGACCAGGAGAAATCTGAAACATGCGCAAAAACACAATAAAAAGATTTACAGCAAACCTTTTTACCTTCTGGCTGTTTTAAAAATGTAAATAGAAGAATCACATTATGCAGAAATTACGTAAGACTTTTCCACACTTAAAGTCTCAACTGCTGACGCTGGATTTTGAAGCCACAGTAAACGGAGATAGGAGACCAGAACGGCTCACATTTATCTTCTAATGTGCAGCAATTTGTCCTGGGATTTTTTTCTGAATAATTCAACATCCATGAGTCACTGTAATTGCAGGGAGACATCAATGCAACCATGCAGGGAAAAAATACATCTAAGACCGAGGACGTAAAGAACAGCACGAGACTCATTTTTTCTCAGCTGTCACAGCTGGTTGTGTTGTGAACATAAAGTAGGGAGCTGAGGGAGACACCATTCATCATGCACGGTATCAGCTGACCACAGGCTTTGTTTAATACTTGGAGAATGTTGTTTCTTTGTTCCACATTTTGATTACAAAATAAATGCTGATTTATGCTTTACAGATGTCATTAAAGTTCTGTGACAGTTGTAAAATCTTGCTACTTGGCTCAGCGTTCCTCACATTGTTTTTGAAAAGATAATGGACATCGAAAGCACCCGCACGATACATTCTTCATGAGCCGATAATGACATAAACATGCACATCAGAAACATTAAAGTGCAGCATGAAGTCAGTGAAAATGATTTCCCCTTGTGGGTCCTCATGATGCAGGATGATGATCGCCAGAACTGTCAAATCAATGAGTGAGCTTCCCTTGTTTTGTTTTGCAAAAAGTCAGCGTGGACACACTGAACCAGAAGTAAAATGCAACACTGAACATTTGACTGAGAGCAGCGGAGTCAAACTCATGTTAGTTCATGTGTCACATACGGCACGACTGGATCTCAAATGGGCCGTACCAATAAAACCATTGCATAATAACCTATTAATAACACACACATTTTCCCTTTTTTGTGACGTAAAGCAGTACACGTTCAATTTGAAAATGTTTATCCATTTACAAAACAGATATAAACATCCTGAGATGTCTTCAGAAACACAAAAGAAGAATGATAGTGACCCACACAGAAATATGTTATAGGGGTGGCCACATGGGGCCACTAAAAATCTTGAGTGATAATAAATTTAAAGAGGCAACAGATAGGATTTGTTTTTTTTTAGCTTAGCACCACCTAGCGTCAGCGGTGTTGAACTAGCAGCCAGTACAGCACAGTCCTCTCTGGTCTAGCTAAAATTTAGCCGTGTTACTTACTGATCCATTAGAAAGAAAGCTAGCTGGACATGGGTTTTGAAGCCTCTTTGGTCACGGAGCTCCCTCCATCTCTTGAACGCCTGACTGAGATTTACTCTTGTTTTTCCTCTTCTTTTATCACTCTCCTTTTTGCTCTTCTTTGCCTCCTCACACAGAGGAGCTCCTTTTCTTCTGCGAGGCCGTTTTTCACTTGTCTCCAAACTTTGTCCGTCTGCCATTGTGCTCGTGACTCAACTATCTCATGCCCAACTCCTCATAAGGACCAGCTCCAGGCCCTGATTGGCTGACTGACCAGTTTCACAATACATGATGCATTTCCTACCGTAAAGTAGAAATTTCGTCCCCGGAGGCAGAAGCTTATTGTAAAGATTACAAAGCCACTGAGTAACCTATGTAAACCCTGATAGTCTGATTTTGCTGTGGCCACTACCCTGTGCAACCCACATTATTTTCATTGTGATATATTTAGGAAAAGATGCTGTCTGTTGCCTCTTCAGTGTGTATAGCTCTGGTATAAAGTTAAATAATGATATAAAGATACTGTAATAAATCAAAGCAGAACCACTGGTGCTTTTATTCTGAAGCGTCCGGCTCATGTTGATGTTTTTGCTGTGAACTGGGAGTTGTTAGCAGTGAGCAAAAAGTCAAACCATTAAAGTGGCTTTGTCAAATGTGAGGACTGATTGACTGTGAGCTGGAAACAAACTAACAGCTCTCCAGTTTAGATACTAATAATATTTGTAAGAGGCGACGTAATAGTCACAGTCTGAAGCCCTGGAGATACAGAAACACACACCTTGCCTGCTCACACACTATCACCCAGCAGAGACTGGTCCGGCTGGGCAGTGTGTGTGTGTGACTGACCATGTATGAGATTAATTTGTTTCCTTTTTGTGTCTGAGAGAAGGAGTGAACCACAGGAGAGAGTGAGAGGAGTGAGATGCCACAGCCAGTCTCATGCCGATGACGAGACAGTTTATGTCTGTGATATCGTCATGTTCCACATCCCACACGCAGGAAGCACCGACACACAATGTATAATCAGGCGTTGCACTGATTATTCAATGTTTGATTTGATTTGTGTGTTACCAGATCGTCCCACTGATGATTTCATCCATTCATAGTTGTAACTGTTGCCATGGTAACTCTGATTACTTTGATGTACGTTGTGGTGTGTGCATGCATTAACGTCCATGTATCTCTCATTATGCACATCCTCTCCTGCCTGCCTTGACACTCTCTCTGTCTGACTGATTTGTGTGTGTGTGTGTGTGTGTGTGTGTGTGTGTGTGTGTGTGTGTGTGTGTTTGGGTGTAAGTCCCTGTGGGCTTGGCCACTGTGCAGAGTAATCAGCTGTGTGTTTTGTCCTCTTAGTGGACTCATGCTGTGTCTAAGTGCAGCTGACAGGTACAGATTGGCTGCTCTCCTCATCAAGGAGCCCGGGAGGCAAACAGAAAGAAAAAAAAAATCAGTACAGAGGTTTCTGCATGAATTTCAGGTTCAGTGTGTTTGGTCTTCCTGAGAAACAGTAATGGAGAAGGTGTGTTGCTGTGCTGTTGGTTGATTTTTTTTCTGCACAGCTCCATCTGTCATGTTATTTCTCATATGGGTTGTTGCCTTTTATGCTTCTTTCTTTCTAACCCCTCCCCTCTTCCTCATTTGCTCTTTTTATCTCCTTCTCTCCGTCTCTGTAATGGAACTCAAGTCACGTCTGCATAATAAAAAAGACATTTCACAGATGGCACTAACCAGCAGAGACGTTAATGGCATTCAATTAAGCCAAACATGATATTGTTAAAATCCAATTTTCTAAAAATTTTCTGGTCTCATCAGAACAAAAAAAAACATCTTGTTACATGTGAGGTTTTAAATGTTGCTTTCAGTTTGAGTTTGGTCGTGCAAAAGTCAGAAGAGTCAGAATGAATCAAGTTGTACTTTCCTTATTCATTTACTGGAACATTAAAGGGATAGTGCACCCAGAAATGAAAATTCAGCCATTATCTACTCACCCATATGCCGAGGGAGGCTCAGGTGAAGTTTTAGAGTCTTCACATCACTTGTGGAGATCCAAGGGGAGAGGAGGTAGCAACACAACTCCACCTAATGGAGGCTGACGGCACCCCAGATTCAAACGTCCAAAAACACATAATTGAAACCACAAAATATCTCCATACTGCTCGTCCGTAGTGATCCAAGTGTCCTGAAGCCCCGACATAAAAAGTTGTTTGGAAAAACTGCCTCTCTGGGCATCGCGCTCTTGCACTTGCGCGAGACCGTGACACATGGGCACCGCCTTCACGTGTGTTTACGTGCAGTTAGAGCTGCAGGCTACAACAAGGCACTTGTTGGAAAAGGGTGTGTGGCCCTACTTCAGTCCAGTTGAGATCATTTGACACACTGTGATTGTCTAATAGACACCCAGTCAAATACATTTGTGCATTTGGGCGGAGTCAGACGCCAGTAATCATATGCTGAAATCCACTGTACGTACAACTCGGAACAAACAACAACCTCCAACACGTAAAAGTGTCAGGCGAGATCCACTTTGCCCGAGTTTGCTGATATAAACGCTCGTGACATCACAGCAACATGGCGGCACAATGAATAGCATTTATGACTTTATTTGGTGCTTTATGTGGTGTTTGTGTTGTGAAAAGTACTGTAACAATGACGTAGCTGCCATTGCCACCCAGTTAATTTGTGCTTGATAGAAGACTTTGCGAGTGTATCTCCAGCTGTGTCCACACAAATGAATGCACACAACAACTTTATACTACTGGCAGTGCTTCACACTGTCACACTGTCACACTCGGCACCTGTTTACACACTTTTTATTTTAATGAGCAGTGATGAGCAAGACAGTTAACGTTTTATACGCTGTGTCTCTTCACTAATGGCGTTGTGGTAATTGGTGTCGGTACTCAGCTGATGTTCGTGAAGCTCAGTGACTGAAAATACAAACAACAGTTTGCTGCGAGCATCCGTGTTCTCTGGAGCACTTGGGAACGGATTGACTGCAATGGATTGTGTAGCAACAGATCTGATCGGGCTGATTTACAGATTACCATGACATTTATGCTCATAAGAGGACAAACCCTTTGATATAATGGTCCACTGACCTTTCCAGTCACATCATCCTCAGGAGCAGTGTTACATTTTTATTACCTGCTGGTTTGGCTCTGGAAATGGCAAAACAATCCGTCCACATTCATCCTGAGTCATGCACACTGCAGTTGCAAGCAAAGCTTCGATTAGACTTTTGGTCTCATCTGCAGATTTTATCTCTTATCTCCTTCTTCCTTCTTCCCCCCCTCCATTATTCTTAACTCATCGTGTCTCCTCTCATCACTATTTCCTGCTATCTACCTGCCAATCAGTCAAATCACGGTAATCCCTCTCAGCTGTCTGTGCATCAAACTAATCCCTTGGTTCAGGCAGCTCTGCAGCGGCGCTGCTGAGGTTTGACCGGGTCGACCCTCTCCCCAAAGAATTTAATTAAAATGGCCTTGAGCACTCACACACTCCATGAGTACACAATATGCATGCTAACAAGGTGCCACTGCATGCACACACAGTCATATAGCACAATACACAGTGACGCATACAGGATATATCCAATGTCAGTTATATTGAGCTGTATGTCCTTGATATTACAGGATTCAGTCTGGAATACCAAGAGCGTTCTCAAGTGTGCAGACTGAGCAAAGTCACTGCTGTGGCTCTGCATGTGGCCGTTGTTGTAGGCTATTACCTGTAAGGGCTCATTTATGCTCAGTGTTAGATACGGACAGACGGAGCCTTCTGTCTGTACTCTGTGTTCATTACGCCCATATTGTGCACATTTTCTAAAAGCTTATGGATACAGGAGAAATGAAGCAGTGTCACCGGAGACTGTGGAGGCAGTGTAGCGTAGTTCGGGTGAGATAGGAAACGATAAAGATAAAGATATCCAAATACTGGCGGAACAGGACAAATCGGTAATACAACATAATACGATGTTTTGTCTATGAAAAGCGATGGGTCCCAAAAACCCAGACTTTCCTCCTGCTGTGTTTGAAACCATGTAAACTTTGAGTCATTTTAAGGTACGTCAGGGGTCATACATGAGAAGGCAGTCAGCGAAGGCAGGAAAATCACACAAGATGCAAAGTTCATAAATCCAAGCAGTGTCAAAAACCAGGAAGTCAAACACGAGGAAAAGAGAGTGTGAGCACACTAACGCCACAATGACACTGTGGCAACTGAATGGGGGGAAACAATGGGCTTCAGATATACAGGTGAGTGGTACAAGACACAGGTGAAACTCACTTTTGATTCCTCCCTCTTCTGCCATTTATTGGCTGTATCTGTACCAACATACAGGTCATGTGGAAGTAAGAGGGCAGTGACGTCTAGCAAAGATAAGCGGCGTCTGCAGTGATGTGGGCACTGCGCCAGACTGTTGTCATGAAGACGGAGCTGAGCTGAAAGGCAAAGCTTGTGTTGTACCTGTTCATGTACGTCCCAAACCTAAACTACTGTATGGTCATGAGCTCTGGGCAGTGACTGAAAGAATGAGATCATCAAGTACTGTAGCATATTACTGTTGGCAGGGAGTGATAAGTAATGTTATTACTTTTGAATAGAGTAACGAGTCATGAGCTACATTTGAGCAATGATCCCAACATTGTTTAATCACCACACAATGAAGGGCGGTGAAATTTGTGTTTTCCTCCTTTTGAGACAAATGACACAAAGTGCTCGACATATAATCATCTTATACTGTCTGTCTGTGTGTGTGTGTCTGTTCCATGTTTTTCTCCTCACTGACTTGGTCAATCCATGTGAAATGTGGCACAGTGGTAGAGGGTCATGGGAGGATGCCAATGAAGCAATATTACATCAATTGGCCAAAGGGGGGCGCTATAGCAACCCATTGAAATGTCAAACTTTGAATGGGCATATCTCATGCCCCGTATGTGGTAGAGACATGAAACTTTGCACAGAGATGTCTCTCCTCATGAGGAACACATTTGCCTCAAGAACCCATAACTTCTGCTTCTATAGATTTTCCGCCATTTTGAATGTTTTGAAAAACACTTCAAATGGATCTCTTCCTAGGAAGTTTGAGCGATCTGCATGAAACTGGGTGAACATAATCTAGGGACCAATATCTAAAGTTCCCTCTTGGCAAAAGTTGGAAAACTTCCTAAAACTGAGCTTCTATAAGGCAATGAATATTGCGGAGGGCGTGGCTCATCACATAAAGGTGTATAACATCTCAAGGGTTTCACCCATCACCACGCAACTTTGTAGGCATATGACCACACATAATCTGAGGGGACCCCTCCATTATTGACCCCATCAAACAAAATGGGGGCGCTAGAGAGCTCATTTCTTATCTAGGCCTAACCGCCATATGGATTTTTACTAAACTTGGTAGATATGTAGAACAGGACGCCTCAAGGTGACTGGGGAAATCTAACTCTAATTGGCAACTGGGTGGCGCTATAACAACAGAAAAATGCTTCAAAATGGCTAAAATGCGACCGATGGCTGTGGCTCCCCCTGTGGACCAATGTTGGTGTTTTCTAATGTTTGGTATGACTAAGTCATGGTATGGTCTGCTGTACATAATCATGGAAACTGTCACTGTGTCATTCTGTCAGTCAGTCAGTCATTCTGTCTGTCCCACGTTTTTCTGCTCACTGACGTGGTCAATCTATGTGAAACTGCACATAGGCCTTGAAGACTGGCACAGGTAGAAGGTGACAAAGCTACCAGTGTCTATGGACTAGTTTTTAGAGACTGACAAAACTGATAATTATTAACACTGTGATAAAACAACCCACTCTCATGCTGTAGTCGTCAAATGCAGCCACGTTGTCAGTGATTTTGACGCCAAAAGCCATCTTTCATGCTGCCAGGTGGCGTCAGTTTGTAACGTGGCCAAACGTAACTGTTGAAGGTGTTTTGATCTGCTGCCAGTTGGCTGGACAGCACATGTTGTTGCAATATGACATGCAGACAGGTGGTGTCAGTTCATAAGGCACCTGCCATGGCAGCGATATGTGACGACTGGGAATGAGAACATGTTGGATAAAACTGGAGCTGTAGAACCTCCCTAAAGTACCAAAAGGTGGATTTTTTTTTTTTGTCTTGTGCGCACAAGATAAAATACCCCACCTTTCTGGTCTTTAGGCGATCCATAGTATGAGACAGACTGGCACTGTGCATTAACTAAAGAGGTTAATCAGTAAAATAAGTTTCAATGGTTTGTTTAAAAGATGGTGAGAGTCAATGAGTCAACAACTCCAGCATCATCCCCTAAAGTCTTTCAGCTGAGTGCCGAACAGCCATCAGTTTCTTGTATGAGGAGCTCGGGCTGCACACAGGGTGGAGGGGGAGACGTGAGGCAGTGATGAAATTTAGCCTCATTTATTTTGCTTTGCCAACATGTTTCATTACTTAGCAAGTCACTGCGTGTTTTTGACTCTAGGCAATATTTGGAGTTTTTTTAGTTAGTCCCCAGGAGAACTGCAGAGGCCTGCACATGCCTGCAAACAAGATGCAAGTAAAGCAGCTTATTAGTTTCAGTCACAATCTAATTTGGTTTTGCAGAAAATGGATGTGGAAACGAGGTCCAAAAATGATCAAGGTCACGGTAATGAACGTCGATGCAGAGTGGCCTCATGTTTATGGTAATACAGTAGTGTGTGTGTCCGTCCTTGTTCAGTGGGGCTGCAGCTTCTGTGTGCTTTTATGTTCTTGGCAGATTGTCAATGCACGTTTATCAGTGTTTGTGCAATCAAGCAGGCAGCCACTGTCCTCCACTTTGTGTATGTGTGTGTGTGTGTGTGTGTGTGTGTGTGTCTTCAGGTGTGTGAGCACACCTAGGCCTCCAAGATGTAGATAAAGTAGCGCCAGGCTGCCTGCATTCACTGAAAACAAAGGGAGAATTTCATGTCCCACCTTTTCTGTTGTGTTTCCTCTCATAAGAAGAGGAAATGAATTTTGGGCACACTGACTGATGAGGGGCAGATAAACTGTCTAATTACAGCAACACAACCACTGATTTTTGAGATGAGGTGAGGAAGATGAAAGGAAAATAAAATCACCTTCTCTCCTGACTTCAGCTCTTGAGACCGAACAGATGAAAGGATGCTCCAAACAGAGCTACCGGTAATGAAACACTCTGGCTTGGTGTTAAAGACACTTTATTATGTTTTGGTAAAAAGCCACTTTGAATAAATGAACTCAGTCAGGAGAGACTCATTCTGAGGATATCTGCACAAAGTATGAGAAATGTGAATAGTCACTCTGCAATTAACTCCATTGTGATGTTGATTTCAAGGAGGGCGGTGAAGCCGCAGTAGAAGAGGAATCTCCCCTATGAAACCTAGACGGTGGTGGTGATGAGACGAACACAGAGCTGAGGATCTGGATGTGAAGTTGGCTTTTGATGAGCTCATCCTGGACTGTGGATGTGATGATTGGAGGTCAACTAGTTATGTTGAAATATATAAATATGTTAATAAAAAAAAAACATTAATAAAATAAATAAAACTGTTACAAACCTTGGATCCTGGAATTCACATGGATGCCACCTGGGGTACTTGGTCCACATTTGTGTTTGGTGCATGTCATGTGGCATCATGTGAGAGAGAAGGTGCCCGGTGCATTATAGGTGGTCCTCCGGCAGACTAGGCCTAAGTCAGCCTAACTAGGGGCTGGTACAGGTCAAGCCTGAGCCAGCCTTAACTATAAGCTTTATCAAAGAGGAAAGTCTTAAGTCTAGTCTTAAATGTGGAGACGGTGTCTGCCTCCGTAACAGGAAGATGATTCCACAGGAGAGGAGCTGATAGCTGAAGGCTCTAGCTCCTGATCTTCCAAAGTGAGGTAATAAATGAAGGTGGAGGGGACGGTGACGGCGTGTCACCCTAGCTGAGACATTTGCCAAGCTGCAGAGCACTGAAGACTATTGTTCGGACCAACAAACAACAAAACTGGTTTGTTTTTAGTGAGTCATTGTTGCATCACTTGTGGGTGTTCTTCAGCACCCTGTCTCTGTTTTTCCAGCGGGGATATTGTCCTGAAAACCAGTTGTTCTTTCACAAGACATTGCTGCACTTTCCAGCAGGGATTGTGCCCTTAGAACCGGTAATTTAAGCCAAAACATGATCTTTTCCTCATCATTACCAAGTCTAAATAAAGTACAATAAAAGCTGAAACATATCTGCTACACACTGCCAACAGTTATTCTGCCGACTGGGCTGCATTTAAGGTGAAAACGACTCAATGATATGATGCTTACAACAACATACATTATATTATAAATCTTGTTTATGGGAGATTTGGTTTTGTCAGATCCCTTTGAAACTTCATTATAAAATACAATACATGGCTGTATCTCTTTATATTGTTGCAGACACTATTAGTTTTGCAAAGTCTGTTCCCATTTTATCTGAGGGGGCACTGCGTTGGTTGATTCTGAGCAGCCATTCTGTAACTGAAAGATATCAAACCTGTTCACCTGTGCAACAATGATGAAGGTATAATTACAAGAAACTTTGTACAAGGCAGCAACAGTTTGTCTCATTCAGTGTTGGACACCTCGTCCTTCAAAGCTTTTATTGTTAATTATGTGCAAACTGTGCTGCTACCATGACGACTTTAACAGTGAAGTACAACTGCAAATTGCCCAGACAAAGTGGGTATCATCTTTTGCTGCTAGGTTTAAAGATTTGTGTCTGTGAGTATGCGTGGGTGCTCAGCAGTTATGTGATCATTCCGGGTCTAATAGCCTGTGTGTGTATGTGTGTGTGTGCGCTGTGTATAAAATGAGGAAGGCTGAGAGAGAGACAGCCTTTAAAAAAGGAGTTCATGCCAACAATGGCTGCGACGTATAACAACTCTGAGCTGTGGATGAACAGCTGGGTGCTGTGACTCCGAGTCTTGTCGACTCATTGATATTTTCTCCACAAATGTGGCACAAATGTCCACGTGGACGCAGCGATGAATTGATCAGATTTTGGTTGTCAACGGTCACTGTGACATCAAAAAACACATTTTTAGCCAAAACTCAAAAATTCACACACTAATGACAAAATTTCACAGACATGTCGGATATGATAAAATAATGACGTGACGGATTTTATATCCAAAAAGTCAAAGGTCAACTTCACTTTGACATCATAATATATTGCAAATACACTTTTCTGGCTGTTACTGGACGCAATATCTCAGGAACAGAAGGGGCAACATTAGGTCAGACACTGGATTGACTAATCGTGGTTGTCCATCTGTAAACTGTGCTGATTGTATAGATCGTCTGTGCTGCTGGGGGGAGATGTGTGTGAAGTATCCATGTTTCCACATGGTTGTTAACTGTGAGCGCAGCTTCACTGGTGTGTGGAGACATACAGCCGCAAGGCAGTAATTCTAGTTTCCAAATTCTGCACATGACATCAAATCAATACTTTCATGTTCGAGTTGGTGAGGATGTTTTCTAAATGCTGCTCATGTGTTGTCAGATTAGTGACAAGGATTGTTCATTTGTTTGTCTTGTGTCTACTTGCATGTGTTGTCTGAATTTGTAGTGTGTTGAACTTTCAGGGCCACTATACACATCAGTTTGCCCTTAAATAACATATAGACTGTTGCAGCACATATTCACATTCTGACAGGAACACTGCTCCTCAGTAAAGTCTTTGCAGTGTCTTGGTGGTCTCACTTGTGCCTGTCAGAGCAGGTATAAAAACACAACTTTAGATGTAAAGAGTGAACACAACATATCTGTGCTCGCGCAGAGATGTTCATGGTTTCTGTAATTTTCATCCCTAACGTTGTTACTGCAGTGCGGTTACATCTTTACTTAAGTTTACAGTTGGAACCAATCTCACTTTAGTAACAGAGAGGAACTTAATGACTTTGCTTTGAATGTAGTTAAACTCTCTCGCACTCTACTTAAAGTCAAGAGGTGCTCTGCAGCTTGGATGAGTACGAGTGGTACAACAAGGCCAAATCCATTTAATACCTCTCTATACAGTTTATATTTATAACATTTGCTGGCACTCTGTCTTGGTCTTTAATCTTTCCAATGTCTGCTTTAAGTGTACTTATCAAAGCCGGCGCAGAGCTGTTCTGTGAAGTGAACATGGTTACACCCAGGGCCGGTATAGGCAGTATAGACAAATGCTAAGGGCGCCATCATCAACAGGAAATACAACAAATGAGAGAAGGAAAAAAAATCAAAAAGGTGTGCCTTTTATGATTTCTACTAATACTGTTACTGTTATTTTGAAAGATGACATGAGGCTGCAACTACATACCTGTCAGAGCTTTTTTCTGGGTTCCTGCCGCCCCCCGACCTCCGGCCCCCGCCCACAGCTCGTTACACTTTTACCTGCTCTCTGAAGGAGATAGGCAGAGTTATCCAATGTCACATGAACCCTGTAACACGCTGTATCATTATCATGTCAAAACGACAAAAGCTCTGTGGCGCCCACTCAGCTACTACTGCAAAGCTGAGAGGAGTGGCTGTTAGCCGTTAGCAGCTAGTTATCCTTACCTCGAACTGTGCGTTCACACCAAGCGCAAATTCGCAAATTCATGCATCAAGATTACATACAAAGACGCGATGGACGCGTAGGCGCGCGCGATAGCCACGTAATTCGCGTCCATCGCCTCATTGCTTGAGTTGAAATATGAACTTTTGAGGCGAATTCGCGTGACGCTGTGCCGCGAAAGCCAATCAGCGTTGAGATTCTCCCGACGTCACTGACCAACCTTTCTGACGTCCAGTTGTTGACAGAACAATAAACTGCTGCTCACCGGAGACAGATGGACAGACACTCCGCAGCTGAAATGTAGCGCCTGTAGTTGGTGTCCTGTCGGGAGATCCTGGCACCAACCCTCGCCAACAGGTCCTCAAACTGGGCCCCAGTCAGCCTGAAGTACTGCTGAAAGCGGCCATCATCCAGACGGAGTTCCTGGAGGAGATGGTGAAACTCGCCGAGCTGGATGTGCTTCTGCAGGATGGGGTGAACCCAAAAACAACAGCGTTTGGCCCTCCGACGCATCTGGGACTTCCAGAGCAGGTACAACACAGCGATGGTGGTTATCTCAGCCATGGTTGAGGAGAGAATGGCGGGCCAGATGTGTTTCTAGTGAAAATGGGCGGGCTCGCTACTTCCGCGACTGACGCAATTGTCCAGCATCCAAACTCTTGCGTTACGCGTGAGTAATTCGCTTCACTCGCGCCCGGTGCGAACGCACAGTAAGCAGCCAGTGGCCACAACCAACAGCTCACAGAGGTTGCATTGATTTATATTGGGAAGCATTCAAGCTCTATTCAGTAAAAATGAGTATTCAGTGAAGGTAAATTATAACATCCTCATGATGTGTTCAGTGTAATCTTGTAAAATGTAGCTTTTGGTCAGAAACTTGAATAAATCAGCTATTTGAAGGAGAAATTTGTTGATGTTTTCACAGCAGTAAAAATAGATTAGAGAGGGAATTATGAGGTATCATATATAATAAAATAGCTTTTTGCTTTTTTTCATGTGAAGGAGGGTTATATTAAGTTGTTTTATAAATGTGTCTTATTGAACATCTGCTCATTCAAAGGTGTGAAGGACTGAATGACTTTAAAAGTGTTCATTCATTTTTTAATAGTGTAGATATCTGTGTTTCGTTGGCATAAAAGAATAAATAACAACAAAAAACAAAAGAAACACTGATATAAAAATATCAGCATAAGCTATTAACAAAGTTGTTATTTTAGAAATTGGTGTCAGTATTAGCCCAGAAATTCAGAATCGGTGCATCCCTAGTTTAATTAGAGTTAATTTGTACATTTTTTCCAACACAGAACACCACTGGGTGGCGCGTCATATGCCGCTCCTAACACACACACCAGATGCGTTGCGCTACAGCTCGTCAACAGACGACCAAGCAAAGTATTTACTACTTTCACTGAAAGATCTGTACTTCCTCCTCCTCTGCATTGGCTTACAGTCATGTGTGGACATCACCTAATTAAAGACGATTTCTCACCTGAAGAGCCGATCTCGTCAATATTTTTTGGCCATTCGCTGACTGTGGGTAATTTAGCTCAGGATATTTCTCGACCTCAGCAAACCAGTCTCGTCACAGCTACAGAGTTCTCTTAATTCAGCCATGGTGAGGAGAAGAGTCAAGCTGCCACAGGAGCAGAGAGAGAGCTGCTACGGGAGTCTGTACAAGCAGAGCAGGTGGGGGAAAAATGCATTTAAATGGGGGCAGCGAGGCTGGAAATAGGACAGTGGCGTAAAGTGCCACGAGGCGGCGCGTCCAGGAGCACCGACGTGCGTCACACTGCTGCTACTGGGGTTATACACTGAAAATAACAGGTGTGTTTTGGCCTTAATTTTGAATACTATGATTGTAGTTTATTTTCTAGCCTCCTGTTAACATGATGCTGGTAAATCACGGTCAGTCTCTTGTTTATAGCTGTTTTGGTGATAAACAGATACTCGCTCACGGCTACAGATTTTGAGCACCAGGAAGCTGATGTAACTATACAAAAACATGTTTACTTCTGTTGGGGGAGGGACATGCATTTTCCCCTCAGTGACTCAGGGAGGATCAAGGACTAATATTTGTACCTCTGTACAAAAAAATAAAAAATATTCACACCCCAGCCACCCTCCACTCTGAGAAATACAGAACAGTCCCATTGATATGATGACATGAAGCTACCTTAGTAACACACAACTTTGGTCTTTGTCCAGGCTCGACCTGTCAGTGAGTCTGTGTGCAGAAGCTAATGGGCTTGTCCCTGGAGTGTATGTGCCAGGCAGCTGTTCAAACAGGTAGGTGTAAACCTCACTTCCTCAGGTTACCAAGGATGTGGCAGGTACAAGGTCTCAGCTGTTTCCTTGACGACTGTTAATGGCCCTTCATCCGTGAGACAGGCTTATATAGAGGAAGGAAAGCCTGATCGTTTTACGGCCTACCGGTCCACTCACCAATTAAATGATGAAGTGATGTGGATCTATTCTTTCCACCTTCAACTGTTCTTTGTCCATTGACTCACTACCATCCAGTTTAAAGCACTTAAAACATCTTGGTTTTAAATTGATTTTAAGCCAATTTTGAAATATTTTTCCTTTAAAAAGTTTAGGGGGGGAAATCGTCGTTCAGTCACTTTTCAACACTGAAACTGTTTTCATCAGTGGTTGCACCTCTTGACTCCCTCATTGGTGGTGTCCCTCAAGAGTCTGTTTTGGGTCCACGCTTGTTTTATATTTATTTGTTGTCCATGAGCCACAGTATTTCAAATATTTTAGAATTGTTTAACATTGCTCTCCATTGCAGTATCTAATTTTTCATACCTTGCTGAAAATTCACTGGCGTATATGATATATGCAGTATTAATGTACGGCTAAATCCACCACACACAAGAAATGAACAATAAAATGACAAGAATGTTTGCATTCTGACACTTAGTAATTAAAAGAGAAATACAACCATATACCTTCTGATTTTAAGTTTCTCTCTTTCATCAAACTAAGACTAACGTTAGCTCGATTGCCTCGTTAACTCTTTGCAAAACATATGTCATCTAAACTAGAGAGAAACAAAAAAATCTCACCAAAACCGTCTTGTTTAGGCTTGTTAGTTATCTAAATTATCAGACCAAAGTTCCAACAATCACCAACTCTGGCTGGTTGAAATAATGCCTTAATTGACCGAGTTAGATGTGAAAATATGGTGTTTTTCCCCCCCACACTCTCTCTGCTGTTGTGGCGGTCACAGTCCTGTGATTACATTATTCCATTATTCAAATTTTATTGCTTGTTTTACCTTCACTGTGCTTATTAGCTGTGTATGGTAAAACATTTCAGGACCAATTTAAAGCCCTCTAAATTACAAGTTTTTGCTTTTACCGACATTATGTAGTTGAACTTTGAAGATACCAACTAAAAACAACTCATTTGCTAAAGTAAAACACATTTCAGGAGGGGCTTCACAAACCTCTAGAAAAGTTTCATGTGTTTTAAAGTTGTAATCAAAGAAGAGTTTACAGAAGCAGATTGGATGATTATCTTTTATTTTTTGGTATTTGAAAGCTGTCTGAAAAAACTGTGCCATCTGTTAGATAAACACACACACACACACACACACACACACACACACACACACACACACACACACACACACACACTGGTTTTAGGCTGCCAGGCTAAGTGTCACTTGTTTATGGGTGTTGAAACTCAATTTAGCCAAACAGTAATTTTCTTTCTGCGGAGAGAGACAGAGGTTAAAGGAAGTAACGAGTGAGAAAAGTGAGAGTATACAGGGATTTTTTTAATCATCAAATCATCATGTTGACTTTTCACTTAGCTGGTTTAGCTGTGATGCATTATGGAAACAACAAGAGAGGGAGAGCCAGTGACAGATGAACGTAGGGATCGATAGATCAAAAAGGAGAAAATATGGACATATCATTGAAATGTAAAAGGCTTGATCAAGTGGTGGAAAAGCAATAAAAAAGTTTAATCATAAAAAAAAGAAAATATGTAAAAAAAGAGAAAGATATGAGAGTAAAGGTGAGATGGAGGGGCTGAGAGAAACTGAGGTGATGGAAAGTTGACTAATGGGGAAAAGATGGATTGCCTCAATTTTCTGACATTAATATCACTCTCTCCTTCTATCAGAGCTTGCTGAGAGTGACACTTCAGCGCAGGCTGTATCCACCTCCTGTTACATCTGCTGAGGGGAATGATTTCCCTGAGCAATGATAAGGTCTCGCCTCAGCCGCAGCAGCAGAATCATCGGACCCACTATCTGTCAGTAATGACCTTTCCTAACATCTATTACTGTATATTGCTTTATATTTAATATGAGGTTCAGTCCTTCAACTGATTTATTCAGCCCATTTTTATTTCATTATGACAGGTATTATTTATAAAACACTGCAAACAAAACCCGACTTTTCATTCCAGGCTTTTTGAGGGCGCCCTCCCTCCCATGTGGGCACTGAGTAATCACTCCCACATTTCCCCCACTGTGTGTCTGCATGTGAATATTGTAAGGTTTTTCCATAGTGGGGGGTAGCTGGGTGTTTTTCCTCTGCTATATCAACTAATCTTTTGACCATCATGAGTTTGACAGTATTAAAGAAGTATTTCTGCAGATACAAAACATGCAATAATGTATGTTCCCTAAATCTCAAGTTTAAGCTGAGATTTTGCAAAGGGTGAAAGTTGAATTAACATTTGGATGAAAAAATCTGACATATCAAACAAACTTAAATAAAACTGACAGAAATGGCCCCTAAAAAACCAATAAAACCAAACCACAATAATTTCCTTACAATTTCAAACAGAAAAGAAGAAAAATGGAGCACCGCTTCAAACTCCAACAAGTCATGTTATCATCATGGCAGAGTGAAACTCTGCAGATCTGAATCTCACAGATAAAGACGAGTGTGACTGGTGATAAGGGAAACAAGTTCTGTTCTGTGTTTCTAGTAGAATTTCACTAAAGCTCATGTAGAAGGGATGGAAATCTAAAGAGGCTGAAAGTCAAGTAACATTTGTGGAATAATGTATTGAACAACTTTATTGCACGACTTTGCAACATGTGTTACTACAAGTGTTGCTGGAGTTTTGACCCCAATGTGTTGTCTGTGGAGGCCTTCAGTCCCTGAACCAGCTGGCTGTTAAGCACCCATACACACACACACACACACACACACACACACACACACACACACACACACACGCTCATCCATGCTGAGGGAGAGAAAAACACATCTGATGTGTTCACAGAAAAACTGTTACCCACACGAGTTTGAATGCTGGAATATTTTATGTTGACTCACTTCATGAACGCGAATAACTTGAGGCAAACACTTGTGAAGTTGTTGAATTGATGAATGAACATCTGCCGTTACATCCTTGGCCTCATGCGTCCCTGGATGCTGACTGGCTATCGTGGTGTGAATCTGCTGCTGAAGTTCAGATTTTTTAACTCGCGAATAAGCAGATGACCTGAAATCGTGCTACTTGCTTCATTTGCGGCGCAGCAGCAAATTCTGTGCCTCATGCCTAAGTGTTCTCTGCTCCCCCTCCCTCCATCCATGTTTCTCTCATGCACCTTTTTTTCCTGAAGTCAGTTTGCTTTCTTTCCCTTTCCTTTCTCTTTAGGAACTAAAGCATTTTGCACAGAGAGCTTCCACAATTTTGTTAATATAATTCGCACAAAATACCCAGGCAGCCCTCTTTCTCGCAATTATATAAACAAAAGCTTTAGAAGCATCAATGAAGCACATAAAAACAGACGAGCTCAGACCTCGATATTTGTTTAAAATCTCTTTCAATGCATGTATGCACAGGTCAGTGCCATGTTTGGCTTTAAAAACAAACTGATTATCTGAGGAGTGAATATACTCAAGTTTTTCTTTGAGGTACATTGATAAAGTTTCAGAGTCAAGGTCTGGTGAGAACCTAGAGGTGAAGACACCCACCAGCTTAGACTTTACAGTTTTGATGCCAGTCACTGTTCCAGTCCCCACAACAGGCACCGCACTGTGTCTCCTTTTCCGCCCTGAGGCAGCAGCTGATGATCCCAACTGAACCGCAGCCCTCCGCGGCTCCTGCAGACGTCGGCCTTTGAGCTCTCTAACTACCTTGGTCCACTCTGGAGAGCGAGACACAGATGGCACTCCACACAGAGAGTGGACCATCACAGGCCCTTCCGCTTCCACGGCCCTCCAGCCCGCTGCTCCAGAGCTCTTGGCGTCGTGGCCCTCCCTCTGGTGCCCGGTCCCGAGGCTCCCCGTGCAGTGGACTCTGGCTCCGCAGCTACCTGTGCTTGGCCGAGCCAAACCTCCGTCCACAGCCAGCTCAGCGGGTCGCTCCAGTGCGCTTACGCTGCAGTTCACGTCCATAGTGATAGTACAGAGCTCTTCACTTATGTCAGCCTGTAGCTGCACTGCTTTCTTCAAAGAGCAGAGTTCAACATGCATTTTCTTCATTCTCCCAAGAAGCATCAATGCTCGAAACTTCCATGTTAGAAAGGGACACCGGGGGCAGTTCATCTAGATAATGCGAAACAAATCTGGGAATATTCTCCCCACACTCATTCAACACTTTGAGACAGCTTTTTATGTTGTTGGCGTCTTTCTGCTGCTCTTTATGTGAAACACACCGCTGAGACGTTGGGCAGAGTTCAAACAAAACTTTCGAGGATTCAATCCACTCAAGTCAAAATTGGTCGCAGCCAATAAAACGATTTCGTCCTGGCTTAGAGTCTTAACTTTTACTGCGAGGAAGTTTAGCAATTCGTCCTCAACAATAACCTTGCCATCGACAGTTTTATAATGTCAGGTTGTGTGACCGACCAAACACAAGAGCAGCCTCACCATGCCGTGCATCATCCGCCATCTTGTGTGCGTCTATACTTCACCATCCCTCCCACCCACTCTACTCAGACATTTGCCCCCTTACCTTATATTGTTGCCCGGCCATGTATCCCCCTGACGCTGCCGGGCACCATTGTAGAGTAATTGTGTTAGGCCGGGTATTATGCTGACGTGAAAATACAGCTTGTCTGGTGCCAGAAGTCATTGACCAAGCACAAGTATTTGACGATGTCACAGTTTGATTCGAATCATTTCGAAATAAAAATTGCAAACAAAAGCCTTTCCACATTCAGCCAAGTTTTCAGAGAGTTTTTTGAGAATGTAACCCTGGACGTGACATACATGTCTGAGCAGACGAGAGTTTACACAGAAGAACTCGTCTCGAGAAAATGAGGGGACGATATCACAGTCCAGCCCACGCTCTTTAACTCGATGGTGATCTTGGAACCTGAGAACACGACAGCTGTTCTGAGAGCAGTTTGTGCCACTCATGTAATCATCATGCATTCAGGTTTATTGTATTATTGTGTTGATAATTCCTGGCAAACCACACAGGAAATCTATAATGAAACAAGCTTCCCACAGACACAAATAGAGCAATTTACAGAGAGCACATTATGTTCTGACACATTTGTCCCCGCAGGTGTGTTTTATAGGCTAATGTTTGGGCCCTGGGCACCTCCAAACTTTTGTATTGAAATGGAGTATTGCATCATTTCTTTGCTCTTTAATTTAATGAAGTACTTTATTAAAAACAAAAGAATATCATTTTCTTATTCATTTAATTTCATGACAAAGCATAACCATTTAATAACATATTCATTTCGTAACTCCAGTCAACCAAGCTAACAGCATGAAAAAGGCCCACAAGAAGATACCTCTTCTATTTCCATCTGTAACACTTGTTACAGTCTCATAAAGTCCTTTAGTCTGCTGTAATTGCTCAGTTATAGTTTCATTAAGGCTTCCACTGACACAACACAGCAGATACCTGCAGTTAATCTTTAAGAAGTGTTTTTCATTTAGGTCTCCCTCTGAGTTTTACTATTCTCCACACTTTGAAGTAATTTACTGAAAACTGGTCGGTTTAATCCTGCCAAGAAAACAAATCAGCAAACAGCTTCTGATGAAAGAGAGACCTTCAGTTTGACTGAAGAGTTTCATTCCACAATAACACATCTAGTAAAACAGATGCCCACTCAGCCAAATGATTCACAGCATCAGGATAAAACAAACTGTGGCACCTCAAAGATACTGGGCGTCAACAGACCTTGGTTTGCAAACAGCAACTTTAAAAAAATCATCCAGAGTATGTTCTGTACTCCTGATACTAGACAACAACAACAACAGATACTGATTCTGAGAGAGATGAAAACCTTTTAAAAGGACATCAATTCTGCATCAAGAAGAGGAGATAAAGGCCCATTTCAGATCAAAGACTTGAGACAAGACAAGGTGAAATATTTGCATCGCACCATTCTGCAACGTTCTAAAAACTTTCCATAAGCACACACAGAGAGCAGCAGCAGTGACCAACACTCTCTCCCCACGTCGTATTGATGTTACTGTGTCATGTCCATTCTCAATTTACTAGACGTAAGAGCAGCTTTTGACACAGTGGATTTTTTTTCTCTTTAGCCCCAGTAACATTTGGAGTGCCCCAGGGCTCCATTTCAGGACCAGTCTGGTTTTTCTTCCCCTCTGTCGCATCGTAAGCAAACATTGTTAATACCCAGATATATGTCCACATAAAGCCCAATCATCCCTCTGATCCATCCTGTTTTGTTGGATATTCAGCAAAGTGTCTCTCAAATGGGGATAAACGTAACTCAAGGGGTGTGTGAGGTTAATTTAAAGAATATCAGTCATGCATGATTATTACAGTTCAGTGCAACTACAGTAGCATCATAGTGTTATTGTATGACTGAATAATTGGTTTGCTATGAACTTAATGATGGATTCTGAGCACTAAGCTGCTTTTCAGTTACAATTTTGTTGTTCAGTAAATCAGAAGCTCCAGCTGACATCTCAGGATTGTTTCTCCTTTCCTCCCTGTGCGCAGCCTGAGGTCCGTGCTTAGGAACCTGCTGGCTGTTCCTGTCTGGATTTAAGACAAGAAGTGTTTGTGCCTTTGCTGTCAGGGAACCACATCTCTTGATTGATCATCTTCCTTTATATCACTTCTTAAAAGTTCTTTCTGTTAGTTAACTTGTGTTTTATCTCGTATTATCCACTGCTTTCTGTCGTGTTGATTTTATTCGTCTCTTTGTTTTTATTATTCACTTTAAGTAAATCACTTTTTTGTTTTGAAAAGTGTTAGACAAATAAATTAGATGTTCCATTTACGATCTCCTCGTTTGCACAGTGTTAGTAGTTGATTAAATAAAATAGTTAAGTGGATTTGCAGACGGGCTGTTCAGTGTCTGTCAGCACCCAGACAGTGATTATCGGGTGCAGCTTTATTTGACTCGTGTTTGTGTATATATCTGCCCATGATGTACAGATCAAGACAAAGGAGGAGGACTGAAAGCGGAAATGTTATGTATGAGTTCAGAAATGACCCAAATGCAGAGCAGGAGGCTGGCTGAAGGTTTGAATGAAACGTGAGTGTTGCTGGAAAAAGAAATCAGACAAACAGGCAGGCAACAAAACTCCAAAAGTCAGAAAGGGACGCTGAACACGGAAGAAATCCAAAATCAGAGCACAAGAGAGCAGGCAGGAAATGACACTATGAACACAGACATTCACAGACAATTCGGGTGGAGCAGACAAGACTAATACAGAACAGGTGTGGAGGGAAGACTCTGGGAACAGGGAAGGACTAACGAGACTGATGGAAGACAGCTGTGATAGAAAACAGGCAGGAAAACACACAAAGACAGGAAGTGTTTGGTGATAATGTATTTTTCATTCCATAATTAGCCTGTTTTTTCCTATACTCCGACCTTAATGACAACCAGGTCGTTACGACTGAGCTAAGATATTGTTTGGTCCCTCCGGTTGAGCAAGCTGTTCCCTGGAAGTTACTGCATCATTCAGTCTTTTCAAACCTCTTCTCTTGCCTATGAAACAGCCAGGTATGTGTCACGTTGCCATGGTAACTGTCACACACACACATACAGATGTTAGTTTTAACTATCGTGCTGTTATACACGTCACATGCTTCAGCAGATGTCTCTGCAGTGTGAGACGGAGCTCAGAGACTTTGGCAACGATTCGCTTGGCTGCCTCCTGCTGCAACATTACAGTGAGCTGAGACCCGTCCAGAGAAACAAACGCCGAGCTGAGTGTCCTGCTCTCCATTTCTAATCATCTCCTCCTACTGAGAGCTTCATTGGAGTTCAAGTAGTGTATCAGTGTTTTTCTTACGCCAGTAAAAAGCCTGAGTGAAGCTTCAGCACCTGTGAGAAATCTCTTCCGTCCAATCTGCTGCACGTTTTCCTGACACCGGTGAGGTTGGAGAATGTTGTTTTTTTAAAATCCACTGCAAACATAAGAAATTGCTCCCTGAGCTAATCCATCATTTTATATATCAGTTTTGTACAGAAGATCAGAAACTTTAAACATATGAAAGAGCAGCCTGGTCTCACTCCCCGAGCAACAAAATGTTGATCGTTAGGTTGTATGTGACAGTATAGAGTATTTTTTGACATTTAGTTGGATGATGATGATGAAACTCCTCAGAATATGTCACATAAATGCATCATTGCTCAGCTGGTTAGCCCTCATGTCAGTGATGTGAGATATCGGTCACCTTTGTGGAAAACATTGGTATGATTGTCTTGCTTAGCGCTGTTTTTTTTTTCCTGCTTTCTATTCTTTTTGAATGTGTTTATTATTTTAAAAATCTTTTATGTCTAGGATATGTTGTTAATTGATTGAGTGATCTGTTTTTATGTATTGAGTGTTGTATGTTTTTTTAGTATGGACCTTGACTCTGATGATAACAATAATAATAATAATAATAATAATAATAAAAAATAACGGCAGATTGTTTCTGCTGCTTAAGTAAAGGCTGGAAAAGTAATTAACGACTGACGACGTCTCTCTGACCCAAATGTTGCATTTATAATAACAGGAGCCAATTAGCAGTGTGTGGATTGTTAGTTTTCCCATAAAAAAAAAAGTTTTTTTTTAGTTCTTGCGACACAGACGTCTCATGTTATTTTGAGCTGCAGTGATGGAACCAGAGTGTAAAATATCAACACTGTCACTGCGACGAAAAAAAACTTAATAAGTTAAAACACTGTGTAACGATCTCTGTGTTTGTGTTTTAAAACCAGTGTAAATACAGCCCTGAAACAATGACATGACTGGCTATTAGTAACTGACCTCTAACCAGATATACGCTCCTCTTTTTACCTGGACTTTTGTCTATGGATACTTTTGTCTTCAGTGATCTGATTGGCCAGACATCAGGGTGTTGACAGGCTGAGGTAGCTGTTCGGTAAAAAGGAGAACCAGCTTTGTAGCTTTGAAAACCCAGAGTTAACCATTAAGTTACCTTGCTAACTCCACATCCTGCTTCATATACAGGCCTCTGGTCCCTCGTACTTGTTCTTTCATCCAACTTTGCCCACCATCCCAAATCCTCCCTGCCTGTCAGGGTGATTAGTCTCATCTCTGCCATTGCCTGGCAACCAGACTAATGACAGTGGGCTAAATTCGCTACTCCAGTCCAGCTGTCAACAAGGAAAAGAGGAGAAAGTGGCTGTGTGTGTGAAAGACTGCTGTCAGGTGAAGTAAATTTGTCACATTAACTGTAATTTTAGGCACAATTTGAGGCATTCAGCTGCAGTCTGAACCACACACTCAGCATCCTGAGCATATTTATACTCATCGTATCTTTCATCTCCGCATCCAGAGATGATAAAAGTCACAGATGATAAAAAGACAGATCTGCAATCCCTGTCTGGTCCAGAGTCACACAAATAAACATACTTTCCTTCATCTTTGCAATCATGACCAGAACAAAGATAATCCCATTCTACCTCTAATTCAGTGCAGCAGGGTGGAGAAATGGGCCCTTCAGAGATAAACGAGTTATCTATGTATCACTCTGAGTCTGGTCTGTTGCATCCTGCTGCTTCAAGTTTGTGGGGAGATAAATACTGACATATCTCACGTTGTCTCCGTGTTTGTTTGTGTATCTGCGTCATGGAAAAAGGGAAGCATTTGAAAAATAAAACTGATAAAAACTCTCATCTCTGTATTTAGTGCTCAATTGTCAAGTAGCTCATTAACAACACAATCCAATGCTGAAAGGACTGAGCATATTTAGTGTGCACCAGTGAACAACAACAGCAAATGTTTCTGCTAAAGACCTCAATGGCTTAAGAAAAATAATCTTACTTTATGCAACAAGTTTGTTTTGGTCTCACTCCCTCTTTAGCTCTTTGTTTACTTTCCTCACTTCCACCGACAGGCGCCTTGCTGTTGCTGACACACACCACACCGATGAGTTCGACAGACGCCCAAACCTGATGGTTTGGTGTGTCAATGCAGGAAACATTGGTACAATCAAATGGCAGCGTCACAAAAAATTAACCTGAACTATTGCCTTAAATTTCAGCAGAGAGTGAGATATGCCAGTTTATGTGTTGAAACTCATACTCCATATACTCCATTTTTCTGCCACCATTTCTCATGGATGTAGTTGTGTAACTGCTAATCTTTGAGAAGATGACGCACCCATTCTTTTTTTAACGGACAACGTCATCAGTTGCCTGTGGTCGGCTCTGCTACTGAGCAGCAGCACAGCTTGGCACAGCTGTCTCCTGCTGTGAGACAGTGGTGGAAACGTCATCACAGTTTTAAGCTCCTTTTCCACGATACAAAAACCTGCTGACACCCGCTGAGGTCTGGCTTTGTGGTGAAATGGCAAAGGTTACAATTGGCATTCACGCCCAAGTCAAATGACTTTGCAGTAGTCTTTATTGGCTCAGACTCTGATCGGCAGTGATGGAAACACAAACTTGCTATTCTTATACCAGTCTGCTGCAGAGCCGTGTACACAGCTTATGGGTCTCATTTCTAACCATTGAGTACACACAAAAAAAATTGGGGACAGGGAAACTGGCAACACAGATGGTGAAGTGATGAATTGAAGCCAGATTGCACATTGTTAGATGTGAGAGGAATCATTATACGTATAATGAATTCTCACATTTAAATTGACCTCATATCATGTTTCTATAGATATACTTCATAAACATTCAAATGCATTGTATCATTTGTGTTTGTGCCAGTGAGCCAGAACTTTTCCATAAGCACCTTTTTATGGCAAAAGACATGTCACCGTAAATCTCAAATCAAATCCTGCTCAGTATTTAATCTGCGCCGTCTCACCATCACATTCCCACCGGAGGGCAAAGGAGAGGGTCAGGGGTCAGACTCTATGCTGCTGACACATGTGGTCAGCTGTAGAGCGCACTGCAGTGCTCTTCTTCTCCGGCACTTCTTCACCACCTGCACATATGGACTGTGTAAATTAGCAAAGATGTCAGGGTGCAATTCTTTTTTTTTTTTTCGTTTTTGCCATCCACCTTTAGAGCTGACCTTTAAAAAAAAAAAAAAGAAAGGTCGTGCCCTGTTTGATAAACTCACTGCATTATAAGAGGCAGCGCATCTTCACTTGCTGCCTGTCTGTGTGCTTTCTAACCTCCAGCTCACCACAAGCACCTCGACTTCTGCAGGAATGTTTGTTTTCTTCACTATCCCTTTAAGTGGAAAAATGAATAGATTGGACATACACAGCACTCTTCTACCTCAACAGACCCCCCCCCCCCCCCCTCTCTCCAGCAGTGTTGCCATGCAAGGCGCGGTCCGCCCACCAGAAGCAATTTGAATTCAGACTAATGGGCCTTTTTATAGCACCCATTTTGAGCAGTCACAGTAGAAAAGCAGAGGTGTTCCTAATTACACTGACGATAGCTTCTTTCTCACTAAATCCCTCATAAATCATTACAGTCTGACACCCAGCCTGCCTGAACAAATGCAGCTCAATAGAATTCAGCCATCATTAATTCTATTATTACAGCTGTGCTTTTCCTGCCGTGACATATTAAAATATCTGTTGTGAAAATGAACCTGTTAGGAAATTCTGGCTGGCGCTAGAATGGCTAAAGTATCCACTCATGACTCCCAGTCAGTCTAAGGCAGGGTCGTGGTACCTGCCAGGCTAACATAACGGATGGAAAACATATTCATATAAATTCACTGGTATGGTGGGAAGCAGGTGAGAATCGTAGATTGTATAAACTGTGAAATCACACATTGGTTTGTGGACTGTTTTTGTTACCGGCTTCTTCTTCTGTCACACATTTAATGCTTTCTACATCAAAGCCCGGGGCGGAAACTGCGGCGCATGCTCAGAGCGCCTCGGCCAGTTTGGGTCTGATTGACACGCAGGAGAAATTCAACTCCCACTCACATTATGTGTGTGTTAGTCCCACTTTGAGAAATTTGATTTATTCCGATTTAAGTTGGACTAACCGGCTCAATAACTTTTCTGGATTGATTAATCACAATGTTAGTCGGGTGGATTGCCCACTCCGGGTCAGGGAGGAGGTCCTGCCTCACATTACATCGCCTTGGAACCAGCGACCCAGATAAACGCAGGACGACAAGTACAGACTTTAGTATTCTAACAGAGGTGTTGGAGACATCCTGATTTATCATAAAACAGATGATATTAGAGCCATGATATCCCGCCTCTCCTCCTTCACTTACTCATCCTCCCCTGATCCAGCGGGACTGACTGACATGGCTTTAATAAATACATCAAGTCTTGATGAAAGCAGTCTCATTAAATTCCTCTTTAGTGGTCCTCTGATCATATTTGCAGACATCCATCAACAGCTTCTTGTCATCTGACTGTTTTGGAGTTTGACAAATGGATGATGTAACATTGGCTTGTGCCAGTTGAGGCTCATAAATCTTCTCCCTGCGCAGCTACTATACCCATTTTCTTCTTCCAAACTTTGATTTGTGCCACTGTTAATGTCTCAGGTTTATTTCTTACTTAAAAGCCCCTTTCACACATGCACTGCAAACCTGAAATTATCTAGACATTACCCAGAGCAGCTGCATGTGCATGTTTCCAAAACAGACTTTAACCTGTTAGCTTCCCAGTACAGAGTCTGTGCAATATCTCATTCAGCCCATGTGTGAATAGAGCTGGTAATTGTCAGCAGAATTCACAGTGAATGAATGGACATGAGGATGACAGTTCTATCATGCAGCTGGAAGGAACTGGAAGAAAACAAACATTCAAAGGTGAAGAGAAGGGTCATTCACACGAACAGGCAACAGAAATGTTTAACTGGAGAGATGACCATCATCTGTCCGTACGCGTAGAAGCCGATATCTTAAAAAAAAAATTCAAGGAGCAGCAAGACACTTGGTTGTTTATGACCGAATGGCAAAACGTACGTGACAGCAGTGTAATCAGCACCATGTCCTGCCTCCTGCATGCTCACTCCAGGCGCCACGCCTCACCTAAACCAAACACATTATTTCCAGTGGGTATGAACAGACGTGACACAATCTCCTGTCGTGAGCTCCATGTGTGAAGGAGAAATCCAGGACGATGTCTGGACCTGATTCTCTGGAGAGTATCTGCAGTTGATATGAGAAAACGGTTTAAGAGTCTGTGCATTACTTTAAAGCGTCCCCAGTCCACCCTCACTCCAAATATCTGACGGCTCGTCCTGCAGACTGAAGTCCTCAGACAGTCGTGCTGGGTGCTTCTGCCCAGGCTGTAGTCTTAACAGAACCAAGCTTTTATCTGGAGCTCCCTGCCTGAGGAGGTCAGCCAGCAAGACTCACTGTCTTCTGTTAAAAACAGCTTTTGAACTGGGTGTTTTTGTCACATTGAAGAGTAGATGTCTACAAGTTCATGTGGAGAACTGTGTACTTGTTGTGAGTACAGTCCACAACACAAATCAATACAAAGTATGTTACATTGCTCAGCAGGCTGTATGGATAATTATTTACTGATTAGTTTTAGCTAAGAAGGGTCGCTAAGATAAGAGTGTTTCCCAGGTGAATTCTTAATGCCCTTCTTAGGATCGCTCTTTAAGCTCTTGCACAGCACATACAGGAACACACTTGTTATTCCTCATACTTATTTTTCTTATTATTATTATTTTTCTTCCGCCAGATTTGCGTAACTTGTGCCCCAGCTGTGAGCGCACACAGGGTCTTCATTTCTGTGCACGACTTCCTGCCCCGCACGATCTGCTCCGTGCTGAATTGCTGCGTTGTGCTCCGGCGTCCGGCAAAAATAGAAGTCCTGCGTATCTGCTGTTGGGGGCTCCGGAGCGCAGGTGCAGCCGGTGGAAGCACACACACTGACTGGAATTGAAACGTATCGGCTCCGCTGCCGTTCTGAAGCAACCAACACGTTATCTGGTGGAATTTGGGGGTAAGAGCGATCTGGGAAATTTGTGCATTTATGGTTCATTTTAGTTAGAACATTTATGGTCCCCAGAGGCTGAACCTTATTGAATTTGATCTACTTTTGATCTTCTACAAATAGCAGGTGAAACGACGGTTATATAGCAAAATACTTTAACATCTGCCAAATCGATGGACACAAAATTTCATAAAGAAATTTATGGTTCCCACATAATTTATCTCTTTCCTTATGACAGAACACAAGGCAAAAGAGAGGCTGTTGATAAAACCGCTCTCTTATTCCTTTTGTTTGTCCATGAGGCAGAGTCATAAAGCTACAGGATATGAGACCATTTTTCACTTAAGTCAAAACTTCCTCAGCTCATGTGGATGTTTTTCTGCTTCAGGTTGTGTCAACGTGAGCAAATTTGCATCCAAGTGCAACTTTCCATGACTTCCATCTCGCGGTCTGTCTGAAAGCACAGTCTTATTGCTGTATGCTTCACTGCATGTAGGAAACCTGACACTGCGTACCAAGGGGCATTTATTCTCTCATTTCTCCTTGAAATATTCCAGCCCATTCTTGAGCGTCTGCACGTTTGAAACCTGCACCTGTGCAGAGAATTTCCTGTATTCATTCACTGAGCGAGCCAGACTTGACACCAATATTTAATGAAAAGAACAACTGCAGAAAAGGTGACAAATCAAGACGTTAACTACCTTACATTCACTATTACTGCTCTGAATCTGCTCGCTGTGGCTGCAGTGTGCACGAGAGCAGCATGTTCACTTCACAGCAGCGAGACTGAGGCGTTTACTGACTGTAGAGTCCATGCTGCTGTGTCTGAAAACAGCATGGTGACATCCTGACGGCTCATCAACACTTGTCACTGGTTAATTGCTGAATGTGTTTGATTTATTTGCTCTGTCTCGTAAAACTGTGCAATTCTTGCATTGAATAGCACTTTACAATCAGCATTGCATAAAACAATAATGATTTTTATTAGTCTAATGAGTTATTATTTGTTCTCTTGTGGCGGCCAAGAGGGAATTCACTGGGTCCAACAGGAACTCATTACGGCCTGTTGTTTTTACACTGTCTGAATTGTTTGCACGTTCTGGCTGAATTTAACTTTCTCCTTTTTTTCATGCCTTTATGCTCCTTGGCTTTATTTATTCTGCCTTCATTACTTCTATCACCACCCACTAACTTGCCTTTCTGAGCGGCACAATCAATCAATCAATCAATCAAAATTTATTTCTAAAGCACATTTAAAAACAACCACAGTTGACCAAAGTGCTGTACATGATAAAAGGGCATGACATAAAACAAATAAAACACATAAAACACATAAGACAATAAGAATTTGTATGTACAATCTCAAGCTCTGTCGAATGCTAGTGAGAAAAAGTGTGTTTTCAGAGCTGATTTAAAACTCCCAAGGCTAGAGGCTGATCTGATCTGCGGCAGTAAGCTGTTCCACAGTTTTGGGGCGGCTACAGCAAACGCTCGCTCCCCCTTTGTTTTTAGCCTGCATTTAGGGACAGCTAAAATCAAATGGTCAGCTGATCTTAAATCTCTCCCCGGCTTATACAACTGTAGAAGGTCGTTTAGGTAAGAAGGAGCAACACCGTTCAGAGCCTTAAAAACAAACAACAAGATTTTAAAATTTATCCGGAAGCGAACTGGAAGCCAGTGCAGGGAGGACAGCACCGGTGATGTGTTCTCTCTTTTTTGTTCCAGTCAGTAAGCGAGCAGCAGCGTTCTGTACTAGCTGCAGGCGCTGGATAGAGGACTGGTCTAGACCCACATACAAGGAGTTACAATAATCAAGCCTGGAGGTGATGAATGCATGAACCACTCTTTCCAGATCTTGGGGGCGAAGATATGGCTTGACCTTGGCCAGCAGCCTCAACTGATAAAAAGCACCTTTGACCACAGAGCCAATCTGTTTGTCAAATTTAAAAGCACTGTCAAAAGTCACACCAAGACTCTTTAGAGGAGCGACAGTTAGGTGCAAGGTGTTCGAGAAAATTGGCTGAGCAGTCCAGGACATTTGGATTCCAAACACAATAGCCTCTGTCTTATCATTTAAGTTTAGAAAGAGTATAGTGCACAAACACTATAACACAGACACCATTTATTTCACTGCTGTTCCTCTGAACGCTTTCTGTTGTTGAATTCTGCCTAACAATCCCGTTGCGGTACATTAATGTTAATTACTCTTTAATTGGAGCTCCTGTCTTGTTCAGACTTTCAGCACGCTCTTGTTACATGTGAGCAGTTATTCTGCTTTGTTGTTTGCAGAAACAAACCCGTTGATGTGGATAGTTTCTGTTGGAATGACAGGAATTCTGCATAAATCACACACACTACTGAAAGAATATTAATCTTTTGTGGGAGCATCCACACCACAAGCTGTATAATGAAGGTCCTTTCGTTCTCGACTTTTGTAGTTTCTGCATAATGTTGCTGATGGCCAACCGCTGCGTTTAAGTTTGTCAGGGAGCTTTACCTCAAAAGTTTTGTTCAGATGTTTGTGAATTTTATTTGTTTTATTCTTGTTTGTCCTGTGTATCAGTCTTGTGACGATAAACCTCTGGGCGACAGACAGTATTTTGGTAGATCCATTGTTTTCAGCCAATATCAGGACCATCATCGTTTGGCTAATCTCTATAAACAAATAGCTTCATAGGTATGCAGATAAATAAAAATAAATTCTAATTAAAAAGCTAAATCAGCATTTGTAATCAATCATCATTACACATGCCTAAAGATTCTGCACATGCAGCTATTTATCTCATGAGATTATAACTGAATAATTTTAATCCCAGGGAAGGTTACAGGTTGTCTAAGTACCTCTTTCCCACCTCTCGTTTATCTCGAATGAATCTTAAAGCAATACATCACCCACAAAATTATTTCATATCAGTTACTCACTGCTTGTGGCCTTGAATTCATGAAGAAAACTTAAAGTAAATAGGGGCCGGCAAAACTATATCAAAACATCCAAAGTCTCACACAACTCGGGTGTGATCTAGGATCCAAAACACGTCAGTACAAATGAGCTCATGCACAGCTGAGTACTGTAACTGGGTGCGCAGACTTCTGCTGCCTTCAGTTTAGTTACTCCCAGCGTAACGCGTGGGGAGTAACTTATATACCAATAGTCATTTTGCAGGGTTTGCAGTTTTCCTTTAAGTCCGTTAGTGTCAGAAAAATAAATCACTTCTTTGCAGATGATACTAAACTGTTCACATTTCCACCCTTTTATCTGACATATCCACCGGACATCGTCCCACCATCTGAGCAATTTGAAGCCTTTGTAAGCTGTGGCAAGAAGCAGGTGAGACAGTACATAATGCTGGAGCCTAGCTTGTGAGCTAACAGCAAAATTCTCCATTTAAAAATTACAGAGCTTCTTATATTACACTCTGTCATTAACCACTACAATGTCTTTTTTCTCTGCAATCAGTGCAGCCAATCAGCACTCCTCCCTCTTTGTTATTTTTACTTTATTTAATTTACCTTTATGTAATCAGATAAGCCAACTGAGAACCATTTACAATGACAACCTTTGCCTCGTACAGAGAAAAACAATAGTCAGTCATGTCTCCTGAATTAGGAGCCGCTCCCTTTAGGAAGCGTCTCAGCTTAATGCATGTTCTGCCATGTATGAATGTGACACAAATTGCATATAAATCAGCAAAATTGACCCGTATGTTTTTATCTTACCGTCAGCCTGTGTGTATGTGTGTCAAGTATCCTCGAGGCAACTAGAAGTGACTATAACGGTGATGTGTGTGAATGAGAGAGAGAGAAGAGCCTGAAGAGGCCAATTTACTTGGAGAAACCCAAGTCAATGATGTGCATGTGTGTGTATTGCGCCTGTTACTGTGGTGCATTTGTGGGACAAAAGAAGATGATACAGTCCCTATTAGTGCCTGTAAAGAGGTCAGTGTAGCAATACATAATGAGAAGATGTTTTACTCAGAGAAGAGAAAATGTTCGGGTTCCTGCAGTGTTGTGTGAGAGAGTTTATTTTCAGGGGTTTGAAAATAAACTGTGTGTGTTTCTGTCTTACAAAACACAAGGAAAGAAATACTGGAGAAAAAAAAAGTGTTTATTTTTGTATATCGGCCTGTGATGTGTGGGATTCTCTGACTGACAGCACAAAGCAGGTAGCAGAGGCTGGTGAGTCGGTCACTTGTTGTTCTGTGTAATTGTCACTCTGAATGTTGACTCTTAAAAAACGTAGCCACACATGCAGATGAAGTGTGAGCTGATATTTGCTCAGAATAAACAGCTCGGAGCAGAAACGTTAATCCAATTTTCTAACTTACTTTCACATTAAAAGTTCACGGAGAAAGGGAAGGCTTTGAGGTGAGAAATCTGTGCAGGAAGGTTAAAGTATCATTCACAGTAGCATGACTCGTCTCTTCTCATTACTTCAACATAAACATATGTTTTATTAATTTTAAGGACCCATACTTTTAAGGTAAGATGGAATTTTAACGATCCTGTATGAAAATGTGCAGCAGTCGCAGTTCAGAACTTCAGAAAACATAGCAGCCTGTTCTCATTCCCAGGTTGTCAAACACCAAAATGTTGTCATGCCCCTGTCATGACACTAAAGGGACCCTTTGGCGCCTCAGCTAATTTTTAGTATGAACCCATCTGCTGCAATAGCTGATGCTCAGAGCGACTGATGCAGAATAAGAAGTGAGAGTCAGTGTAAAGGCCTCTGCACACTGTGTCCATTCCGGATGCATTTTTTTAATCCATCATCCAAATAAATCATTACGCACAGAAACCTTACGCACTGACTCCGCTGTGTTGTTCTATCTATTATTATTATTGTTCTACTCATTGTAAAAATTCACAATATGTGACAAAATGAAAAGACACATTTCCTCCTTTGCTCCTCTCCTGTGGAGTTACCTGTCTGACTGTCACCTCTCCCTCCCTGTCTTACATTTGGCTCCGCAGCTGCATGAAGGGGCGGAGCTGTCCTCCGTCTCTGTCCTCCACATTCTGTGTGCAGTCCACGTCCTCCTCCTCTTCATCATCATCCACCTGAATATTACTATCTGACCTGTTGAACGTGATCATTATGAAATGATTCTGTTCGCCCTGTTCCTCTGTCTTTCTTTTCTTCACTGAGGCTCTGACTAATGCGAAAAAGACAGAAGATCAAAGCTGATCTGAAAATTTTACTGAACTCAGATTTATTTTTAGAAGTGTAAAATTTCAGATGAATAAAATGGACTCAGTGTGCAGGGGCCTTTACGTGGGCAGAAGAGGAGTTGGATGCATCAAACGAACACAGACTTTCCATCTGTGATATACTTACGTCACTTACACACTCATTTGAACCTAAAACATGTTTTTGTCTAAACTTAATCAAGTAGTTTTGTTGCCTAAACCTAACTGTCACTGTTTGACAATTTTAACCATGTCAAAATAATGCACCAAATTCGCAGGTTGAGGAGGTGGGTGGGTCACAAAACACAGGACTTTTCCCCAGGAGACTGTGTTCAGAACTGTGTGAACTTTGAGCCATGTTAATGAACGTACTCACCATATTTCTTTTCCTAAACCTAACCTCTATAACTTTATGCCAAGTATGTAATGGGTCACAAATAGGATATCATACAAACCATTGTATGAGGATTCGCTGCTGTGCACATACAGCAATGTGTCATTTTCTTGGGATGGCTGATGTTGTTTCGCTGTCAGTAGTCTTCAGCAAATATATATATTTCAGTGAGAATCTTTTTCCCAGATTTCACTCCCATCATTGCTGTTCTCCCAGTGGTCATGTTTAATGTATGGCTGTCCATTTTTGATTCTACTTCTGATTGTATTCATGTCCAGATTTTTTATTTATCCCTTTTCATCCCACCGTCTCCCTATATTCCTCCCAAATCCCATCTCCCTCACTCCCATATTCTCTCTTAGCACAGCTTTGATCCATGATTGAGCGCTGCCCTCAGCCTGCTGACTACAGTACAGAAATACAGTGGGCCAAAGACGCAGCCTTTGAAACTTCCAGCCCTTGTTCTTTGCTTTTAGTTGAAATATACAGAATATCATATTTTCAGCTTCAAACAGAACTGGAGTGAGCTGGAACCTTTGACACTTCAGCATCTTAAGTTTTTAATTAACTGCATGATTGAATCTGTTTTCCAGAGTGTGATATTTCCTATTTTTCATTTCACGGTGACCATCCTCCTGTGCGTGAGTGACGACGCACAGGAGGATGTGAAAAATACAAATGAACACATTTTGGCTGAGAAATGTCTTCAACACTAACTAAAGCAAGATATTTCTATATATTGGGATGTCAGTTATTGTTGAAGTCAGTGGGCCGTTCCATTCCATCTGGCTGAAGACAGAGCCTTAACGGTTTAAGCAGCACATTGATTTTACACTCAGCCCCACCTGGATGTTTTGATTGCAACAATTAACACCATTTAGCCAATTCCGGTGAGTTCTGCACAACCGTGGGATTTGGTCCAATCACCACAACTTTTCTGCAAATTTGACGAGCTCATTCAAAACCGGTAAAATCTCTTTCACCATAGAGCTGCGTGCAGCATATTGAGAGACGTCTGTGAAAGTGTTGCCAGGAAACCTCATACTTCAAACAAGGTCAATTATGAATCTTTATATTTTGAATCTTTTCACCACGGTGGTTTTATATTTGTAAAACTTTCCTCAAGCAGTGGAAAGTGATTAAAAAAATTGAAAAGTAAACCTGAAAGCTGCAAACTTTTTGGCGTGTGCGCCAGATGAGCAACTCCAATAGAATGAATGTTCGCCATCTTGGGGTCCAGTATCAAGGTATTATTAAAATCTCTGAGTCACACACACACTGACAGGGTTAACTGTTAGCATCACACAGCTAATGCTACCCAACGGTTATTAACTGCTTTAACAACAGTCCAACTGTTTCGGCTTGGTGTCGGATGTGAACTGTTGCTGTGAGGCTTCTGTCCAAGCGGCGAGTAGGAATGAAATCACGCTGTGCTTTGTTAGCTTGTGGCAACAGGGCAGAGAACGCAGGCTCATAAAAATGGTCCTTCAGTGCTGTGTCAAAAGGCACCAACAGCTGAGGTGGGAAACACTGAATGCTCATAATAATATGCTGCCAAACCGAGACAGCATCACAAGTCTTCCTGCAATTTTCACTTGACCCCACAGTTTGAGGGAGAAGATTGCCTATGAACATTGAAACATGCATTGCAATTTTTTTTTAGAAAAGCTTCTGTGAAATTTGGCATTTCATGCTGCAACAGTCCCAAAAACAGCCTGTCCTGAAGGGACTGCACAGAAATACATGACCATCACCTCTGAAGGTTACGGGGTGGTGGCATGGTTGGGTTTAAGCGCCAAAATTACTTAGTTTGGTTTTGAAAAAGATTGTTTCCTGTTAAAATAACGACACTCGACTACCTGCCCCAACATAATGAAGTGTTTAGAGGTCATGGTCCTTCAACATATCCTCATACAACGGTTTGTGTGACATTTAATAAATAAGTGCCCCACAAATGACGTTATGTAGGTTAGGTTAGGTTTAGAAGAAGAAACATGATGACCTTAAAATGACTCACTTAGTTTAACACAGGACACAAACATCACTCTCCTGGGGAAAGTCCTGCAGTGTTGACCCAGCCACCACCGCAAACTGACTCCTTATGTGGATTTTCAGTCTTCATGCAGCTTCTGTCGTTACTTCCATCGACACATTAGTCACATGATCGCAGCCTCCACTGATTGCGTTGGCAATACACAAACTACTGACTCATGATAACATGGATTACAAAATGTGGTGTATTAGTTGCGAAATGGATGACATTTGTTTCATCACACTCTCTCCTCTTTTCTTCTTTAATCACCGTCTGTTTTGTCCTCAGCTAATTTATCAGAATGTATGATCTTTTTATTCAACCTGCAGCAACATCTTGCAATGTCTTCATTAGGCAGTCAAAAGTCTCTGTTTCGGTGCAGTGATGGGTCAAAGTGCTGCTGGATACAAACCAAGCCAGTAATGAGGGAGCAGGAGATAAAACAAGGAGATTAATTTGTTTAGCTGTCTGTTATCTTCGTCTTCTTCTCTTCCTGTTTCCCACTCCACCTGTTCACCTCTCATGTCTGTCTGGGTGACTTCCTTATAAATGTAATTGGATTTAGTTTTTCTTTACTGTTTGGTCTGTGCCTGTTTATTTCTTTCTTCATTGCCTTAGCCCTTCATCCTGACGTTCTGTCCACTCATCCTCCACTTCTTACTGTTCTCCCTTTATACTGCTAATGGAGTTTTGATTTGTTTATTCCTTTTTACCTGCATCCATCATTCTGTGTATCCTCTCTGTCCAGGCAACCAGAGGACCTCGTCACAGCCGTATAATTCAGCAGGGTGCTGGACAGGCAGTGTGAGAAGAATAAAAAATGAGGAGGTTTGCTGCACACCAGAGACTGAGCTCGAGACCAGCTTTAAACTTCTTGATATTAATTTATACATCACACAAGTGGAAGAGGGAGCAGCATGTTCTGCATATACTTCACCCGCCGTGCTTGTCAAGGGAGAATAAATCGTGGTATGATTTAGGGGACTCGTATCTGTCTGTCAGTCAGTGTGTGATGTTGTGTAATGTCATGATGACATTGCTCCATCACAAATACATGACATCAACATGCATTTTTTTTCATCACGAGGAGTTACTGCATCTCAGACCAGTCCAGACAACCATTATTACTCACAGAAGTTAATTTAATTGATGTTAACTTGGTCTGTCTCACAGGATGGTTCAAGAGTTTGTTTTTTTTCTCAAAAATTATATCCATTTCTTTACACACTTTGACCCATAAGTCCTTACTCAGGGGCCAGTCAAAGATACAATGGAAATATGACCCTTCAGAAATTTTACACGTATTGCAGTATTTTGAAAGCAAAGGACTAAACTTGTTGCATTTCACTGGGGTAATCTACCCTGGAAATCCAGAGTTCTCGCAAGAGCCCAGTTTGAATTTGCTCAGTGAGTCACTCTGGCAATCAGTAATGATGCTCATTACCTATGCCCGTGAAACCGAGCTGCACCAATCACATCGGTGTATCTGATATAGAGGCGAGCTAAACAGATGACGACAGTGCTGCGTTGACGAAGTCCGGAATCAGTCGGTAAACATTGCAAGATGGCTACGGATGAACACCAGTTGTTTGAAACAACTTTGACCGCTACAATGAACGAGTTAGACTTTTTCTCTAAAAGAGGAACAGAAGACGGCGCTCGAGTCTTTCCTTTGCAAGAAGGACATTTTCACTGTTTTGCTGACCGGATAGGTGCCGCCCCTCGAGTTGGGCCATTTGCATTACTCATGGCCAGACCCTAAATCTTTCTGGATTTGGGTCTGGATTTCCAGGCTAGGGGTAATCTGGAACCTATATATAACCTTAAATTGCAACTCCCTAGCTTTGTTAGTGAATAAACAGCCTGAAGAGCATGACCAGATATTGCCCCACTTATCATTCTCAGTAGCGTCTCAAAAATCAGCTTCCCAGTGAGATCTGATTCGACCCACATACTCATTATATGGGTTCGACCGGGCCCCGTAAAAAACCTGGTGGTCAATTTCTTGGTGTCAAGATTCTAAATTACCCTTTCTACTGCTGAAAGGGAGAACCTGTAGGGGTGCAACTTCATAGCAGAGGAAATAAAGCTATGTATCTGCAAATATCTGAAAGTTGTTTTGCAGAAGGTTATACTTCTCTCTAAGCTGATCAAAGGACATCAGTGTACCAACCCTTAATAAGTCACCAACATTCCCTAAACCCCTTTCAGCCCACAGGGACAAAGTGTGGTCCATCAGACCAGTAGAAACTCGGGGTTTAAGTGGATAGAAATAAGGAGGGAAATAAAACCACTGAGTAGGACGTCCCCTTGCTGGATTTAAAGTCTGAGTGGAACAATGTTGTTGTTTCCTAGCAACCGAAAGATGCTTTGAAATAGTCTATTGTGAAGCTTCACCTCTAGGGCACTTGTGAACGAGATCTTCAGGATGCCTGGAGGGGATTTCCTCAAATTTGGCACAAACATCTCCTGAGACTCACTGATGAAGTGATTAGATTTTGGCGGTCAGTGTGGCCTAGCATCTCACTCTTGTGAGCGCGTTATGTCAAGAACAGAATTTCTTTGAAATTTGACTCAATCCTCCCTTTGGACTAAAAAATAAAGTGACTAGAAAGGTCAAGGTCAGTGTGACCTCATAAAATGTTTTTGGCCATAACTCAAGAATTCATATGCTAATTATAACAAAACTTCACATTAATGTCTAACAGGATAAAAAGATGAAATGATGACAGATTGTATCCAAATGGTCAAAGGTCACCTTCGCTGTGACATCATAATATTCTGCATAAATCACTTTTCAAGCCATTATCCAGCGTTCTAGTATATTAGTAAAAGTTGAATCACACAGTTGGCATACGACTGTTACTGGTTTTAATGATGTTTTATGGAGATTTAGCCATTTTACCGACAGTGCTCGCCTCCCCATGTGCAAATGTCCCACGAAAAAAAAATTCCCCGACACTGTTTTGTCACGGCACCATAGCTGCATCCTGGGTTTAGTGCTCCTCAAGATGACTGTGATTGGTTTAAAGAAATACAAACAAGCCAGAGAAGTATTTCCCCATTAGCAAGGTAAAAACAGCCAAAACAAGAGGTGATGTTAGTGGCATGTCAGCAGTCTGCTCAGATGTGTGCTCAGGTGTGATCACTGCAGCTGACCTTCAGTGACATAGTTTGTATCGATGTAAGTCACTGATACTTGAGTGATGTCTTCTCTCTGTCCCCTAGAGGTTGACCAAACCCATTATGTCCCCACAGAGTCATTTAAAGTTTCATCTTACTCCACTTATTTAGTTTTCTCTTTTGAACTTTGGAGGCAGACTGATATCTCTCTCTGGGTGACTGTGTTCACTCGTTCTCCATCTTTCATCTCACTCCCCCCCTTTTATCTGATGCTGCACTCTCTGCGGCCTCAGTGGGCATTTCCTCCGAGCGTGTTCGTAAATTGGCACCCTGGGCACCTCAGTGGCGTCTGGTCATAAAGCATGTGTTGGTAAATTGGCACTTGAGGTGTCTGGACTGAGACCAGGCTGAAATCAGTCCACATCGTTCCATGTTGTGTGAGAACAACAAAGTGTGAACCATCATCCCCACAGTCTTCATGATGGTAGGCTTTTCTTCTGTCCTTTGAGTCTGGCACTTTTGCCTTTAGACACTTTCGGATTCACCTCTTACAATCTAGTAATGTGAGTTAAACTGAATCCTTCAGATGGCAAATGTAGAGCCACATAAACTGCAGCAACATGAGCATAATAGTCAAGTTAACTAAAGTCAATCAGCAAAAGAGCAACGTCAGATGTATCGAGAAAACAGATCCAGCGCTAGAAAATGTATTTGACTGCAACCAATTTAGGTTTGTTTCTCAAATACGATTTTAAAGAATGAATGTCTTTACAATTGCTTGCAAGTGATCAAATTGGATTTGTGTTTCTAGACAACACCAGCCTATCTGCATGGGTTGCTGTAGTAACAACATAGTGCCAGTAATTACTGAGCTGCACTTGGTGACATGACTTTCCAATTCAGAAGCATTAGAAATGAAAGGTAACAACAACCTTGACTGTTTCCAACATGGACAAATGGATATTATTCAGTGTCAGATTTATCATTATGGATTTATTTTACAAAGTCTCAGAAAAGAAAAGAAAAAAGTTTAATAATAATAATCCATTTTATTTATAGACGTCTTTCAGGACACTTAAGGTCACCGTACAAAAGACAATATTAAAACAATCAATAAAACATGCCAATCAAAAAACGCAATACATAACGTAATACATAAAACAGCAGTAAAAGTTTAAAGGAGCTATATGTAAGAAATCTAAAGCAAATAGTTATCATCCTAATATGTCACAGAGACTAAGGAATAACATACTGATCTCACCGACAACAATAGCACAGCCAGAATATTCGCATTTAAAAAATTTTTTTTACAGCCCGCAAATCATGTTTATGTTATGGATTCGTGTTTTGGCCTGTTGCGCCACCCACCGCCGTCTACCAGTCACGCAGTCAGTAGAGTCTCAGCAGACAGTGGAGACAGTTGAAACTGGAGAAGAATTTGAAATCAGATGTGGAAGTGGCTACTCTTCTCCTAGACAGGTAAGCTTCAGCCAAAGTTGGCTAACTAGCATCATAGCAGACGGGGATCAAATACTTTCAGCTGTTATTCAATTTCGATCATACATTGTAGCCCATGTGCAGGTGGGTCATCGACCCGACTGATTTTTTTGAGAAACAAACGTTAGCAGCACGGCAAGCAGCATTAGCAGTGTCTCGGCACATAGCATGAGCAGCCGGCTCCTCCTCCGCTGTGTCCCGGCAGCAGCGTTAGCAGCAGAGAAGCCAAACTTGCTCGAACGGGTGGTGGACACGACTCGCGGCAGCATTTTGAATTTGAGTGCAGTAACCGTTCTGGCCACATTCTTACATATGATGCCTTTAAGTTTGTGGAAGGAGTATGATTGCAACACAGCCCTCATAACTGCACAGAGCTTAATGCAAGCTTTTGGGCAAAGTTAAGTAAGTCTTTCTGATGCAGTACTCCAGAAACATTTGACATCAGTAACGTCATGTCATATGTGACATAAATACTGTTGCCCTAGGATCCGTCAGTTTGACCGTTTAGGGACGCTAATCACTTTATGCTTACTTTTGTCTTTATAAAACACACTTACATTCTCACAGAACATGTTAAACGCATTCAGTCTTTTTCAAAATAAACTTACATTAAAAACACTTCACTACTTTTTTAAGTTTACTTCCTTTGGTTTAGGCAACAAAAGCACGTGGTTTGTTTCAGAGAAAACATTGTTTGGCTTAAAATAAGTAAAGTTGTTAACTAATGAAATCCAACGTCACTCGACATACGTCATGTGACATATGACTCTAGTGTTGCATGCTCACACACACTACACTGTAATTAAAGTAATCTGACATTTGGTTTCACATGGGACATAAACAGTGGACTACCAGGTGAAAGTCCATTGTTCGTTTGACCCATCCACTTCCTCCCACCCACTCTCTTGCTCTTTACACTGCGGTAGTTGCCATTGGCATTACAAACTGCCGCCAGATGATGAGCCAATATCACTGACAAAATGACAGTATTTGATGAGCTGGAGTGAAAACGTTCTGTAGCACTTCATGAAGAACACTTTGAAATCTGATTTTAGAAACAGAGCATTCAGACTGAGACATACCTGTAGAAATCCAACTGGAATCCCAATTTCACAGAGAGCCTCCCTTCTCCTCCTGCCAATGTCTGAATGAGATTTGTATCCATCTAGAAAATATCAGTCACTGTCAAACTGTTTGCCTTTCAGACTTTCTGACATTTCTGCATGCTGCAGCCTTTTAGCTTTGTAGGTTTTAGAGTCGGTCCCCTAACCGGATTTCCTGCAGTCATCATACAACATCAGAAAGGGTTTAGCTTGGCCTCTGATTTGATTAAGATCAGTGGGAGAGGAGCAAATGATAGACAGTGGTTTTGGAAGGACAGACATTACATTTGGATCGATCAGAGCAATAAAAGTGAATGTTTTCTAAAGTTCTGACTCTCAGCTGTGGCTTCAGGAAAAGGGAATAAATTGTACCTTCAGCATATTGCTTCACCACACTGTATTTATATTGTTAAAGTTTTAAATCCAATACTTTGTCTTGTTTTCCAGGTTTTGTAGCTCTATATTTGTTTTTACTCTCTGTCTCTGTCTTCCTCACACACCTTATCAGTTCACTGCAAAGTTTCAAGCCTTCGAGGCTTCTGTTTTTTCTTACTTTTGTTTGTTAATTTTCTAAGGCTTCCTAAGGCTGCGCCCAAAATCAGATGTTACTAAACTTTTTCATCTAGATGATAGATTTTTGTCTCACCCAGGGACTGAGGCTTATCCATATGCAGTATATAGTTTCAATCCTCTGCCACCAGATTGATGCAGGTAATTGCAAACAAGAAAACCCATGAGATGTTGGGTTGTTGTTATTACTTGTCATAGTGGTAGTAGTTTAAGAAAATTGCACAATTTTCAACAGAGGTAGACTCAGACATTTCCAGCCTCTCTGCTAAATGTATGATCTTGTGTCTATTTTGCAAGTCTTGGTGGACTTCTGCTTGGAAAGATGAAGGAGATCGAACCAGCTGAACCAGCATCCTCCTAGCTATTGTACAGACGTTGGAAAAATAAACTGGACGACCTCCGTGCCACATCAGTTTCCAGCAGGATATCAGGAACTGTAATATCCTTTGATTCACAGAAACTTGGCTAAATCCTGGACAGCGCTATTCAGTCAGGTGACTGTTTTTCTATATGCTGATACAACAGAGCAGACGACTCTGGTGAGAGAGGGAGAGGAGCCAAGTGCTACACAGTGACTAAGGTCTAATGTGTGTGTGGAAATGTGAGATGCTGTCCTGTTCCTGCTGTGAGTCACTGCCATGCGTCATTTACGCTGCCCGTGTTGGGGGGAGAGACCATGTGACCATCTTGTCAAGGTGTGTGGACAACCATGGCAAACCACCTGGAAACATGGACAACTATAAAGCACCAGTGAAACAGTTAAGAAGACTCAAAGAAAGGACCAAATTACAGAGCACAAGTAAAAGGAGCTAATGAGCTCACATTTCACTGGAGCTGTACCTTGTATAATTCCCATGTGACAAATGAATGATTGATTGATTGACATTAAGAATGTTGTTTACTAAAATAAATAAAACACATTGCTTAAATCTGTACTAGAAAAACAAAATATCTGCTTGACGATTGCTTACAGCCGCAGTTTACTTACCAATTTGGACCAGGCTGGAAAATACTGAAATTACTTTATAGTTCCATATTATAACTAATATACCAAATCTACTGTCAACATTAACACAACACACTCCTGTGTGGCTGAAATACGGTTAAACACATCCAGAGCTCAGGTCGTCAGCACTGGCTCTTTTGAAACCAGGACAGTGCTTACAGGATTGCTTTCAGAGGCCATTTTGCTCTTATTATCTGTCTCATCAATGCTGGTCCAGGTAAAATGCACAATTATGTGAAATGCACTTTGGGGCATTTCCACTCTAAAAGCAGATGAGCAGAACAAATCGATTTCTGCCCAGTCGATGCTGTCTTTGGACCTTTCTGGAAAGTGATGCTGGTTGAAGACAGAATTGGTTAGTGAAGTGATGCACAGAGAACACAACTTAAGGCCTTGTGGGGACGTTGGAAGTGAGCGTGAGTGGTTCTGCTTTTGTAGTCTGGTCACAGGGTAGAGGTTTCCAATACAGAGAAAGCAAAACAAAAGAAAGCTGTAAAGGAGGACTGGGGAGGAGATGTGATCGGCAGCAGATAATAGAGTCTTTGACATTTTGATCCACACTAAGCAGTACAGGTACATCCACATAGAATTGAATAAGGCCTCTCAGTCTGGTCTGATTATCCTGCAGTTTGAACAAGCTGTTGAAGGACGCCACTCAGCTCTGTGACATTTTATTTCCAAACACACTGGATTTCAAAAAGCTGAGCTGTTCTGGTTAGATTCTCCCAGCTTATACAATTCATCCATCCATTTTCATCTGCTTAATTGAGGCTGGGTTGCGGGGGCAACAGGCTGAAAGCACTCCAGACGTCCCTCTCCCCGGCTACGCTCTCCAGCTCCTACTGGGGGACCTTGAGGTGTTCCTTGGCCAGATGAGATATATAATTCTGCACACTTAAGACCGCATCCCACGGGGGTCTTGTCAGGGGTACTGCGGGAATACACTGCTCCGAGCCATCCGGTCCCTGTATAACCGAAGTGAGGGTTGTGTCTGCATACTTGCCACAAAGTCAAACACATTTTCAGTTGGCGTTGGACTCCACCGGGGTTGTCCCTTGTCTCTGAGTCTGTGAAATTCATGGACAGGATCTCAAGGCGCAGCCGGGGGGAGGAACAGCTCAGCTTTTTGCAGATGATGTGGTTCTGTTGGCTTCATCTCACCGTGACCTCCAGCATGCACTGGGGCGGTTTGGAGTCAAGTGTGAAGAGGTCGGGATGAGAGTCAGCTCCTCCAAGTCTGAGGCCGTGGTTCCCTCTGCCAAAAAACAGTGGGTTGCCCCCTTTCGGGTTCGGAGTGAGTAACTGCCCCAAGCGAGGGAGTTCAAGTATCACGGGGTCTTGCTCATGAGCAAGGGTAGAGTGGAGCGTGAGATGGATCGGCAGTTTGGCACCGTGTCTGCAGTGATGTGGTACTAATAAGGTACTATCAAGTCAAAGTTTCCCGGCGCAGCGCAGGGTGGCGAACCTTGCGCAGAGCTAGTTTCGAGCAGCGCAACCCGAGGCGCGCTCAGTTTGGTAGTTTGGCAGACCGAGGTGCGCTGAGATGGGTGTGGCGGCGCAGCAGGGGGAGGAGTCGACAGATCCAGCTTGGCGCAGTGACAGTTTAGTGCCAAAAGGCTTCGCCGAAGGTGCACTAAAAGCTCACCAGCTGAAACCAGGTCTACTGTCAGCGCAGGCGGAGCGCAGCCGCTGTAAGCCGAAGTTTGGCTGACTGGCGGACAGTGTGCACACGTCACCAAAACCTCACAGGCAGGTTTCCAGAATGTCAGGCACATTAACGATGCAATAAATACCCACAAAAACACTATTCAACGCAACTATCTGCAATCAGCACATAAATGTATCTCTATGTCAAGTGTCCCATCACATATGATGTCAGATCAAAGGGGATTGGCACCGTTTGGCAGTTCTGTATGTTCGGACGCTGCAAGCTTGGACGTCCTGGACCAAAACATCAGTTTCCTCCTGTGAGAAGATTGACCGTCCGACGCTGCTGTTCTCTTCTGCCATGGCGAATTGAGTAAACTCTCATTACCCCTTCACGCGGTGCATTTAAGGGCGAGGAGAGGGGCTCATTTGATTGGTGTGATGTGTGTAAAACTCACTCCACACCTTCTCTCCTCCCTCTTTCCGACTTGCGCCGGTAGGAGGGACGGAGGTGGCAAAGAGGAGTAGCTGCACCAGGCGCACGGTGTGCCAAACTTACAAAATCCGCCTGGCCACACCCAGTTGGCGAAGCGCAGGTGCGCTGCGCCCGGTCTGCGAAACTAGAGCCCAAAGTGTTCCTTAACGTTTCCTAACTACATTCCACATACATACAATTGATATATTCAGTAGTCATGCTCTGCAGGAGAGATGGAACATGATGTGTGTCTGATACTGTGAGTGTAGGGTTTATATTTTATAATTTCGGTCTCGCTTCATTTCCCAATTTCCCATCATTCATGTCACACCAGCAGAAGTGATGAGGAAAAAGCAATTCTTTTTTCTTTCATTTCTACTGCTGACAGATGACTGGAGGCTGAAAGAAACCGCAAAATAAATCTGTTTTTCACTCCCTAACAGGGCCGCGGCTGAAAAATACATTCATCTTTTCCTCATATTCTTCTTCCAAGTTCACAGTGACCCTCTGTTCTTTTGTGTCTGTCATACAATAGGAAACTCACAGAGCTCGATGAGTGAGATAAGTCCTTTTGTGGTGAGGAAGTGTTTATCAGAACATCGCGCAGCAGGGCTGAAGCTCCTCATCAATTTAAGACATGCTTGGTCTTTAACAAGTTACTTTATGTTTTGGCCTTCAGTTCCTGAAATACAGGGTGTGGAATAAATTAATTATTTTGGATGTTAACTCTATATCTTTTACTTTCCATTCTTGTCTTTTGCGTGAAAATTTTACTTGCGTAAAATATGCCAAATTAGTTATTAGCAGCATCACTTGATACTTTGATACTGCAGTGAACCTAAAAAGCGCGTTCACCCCGGTGTTGTGTTCCTTTCAATGTAGATCGGAGCCAGAGGCCGCTAATACCCATGTCTACTGCACAGTCATTTGACCCGGTTGTGAATGCTGATTAAAACCTTTCCCACTGCATTAAAAAGCCTGATGTTAGCGAGTGTTAGGGTTTTTTTGTGTAGTGGGAAAAGGGCTTTATAAAGTGGTAACACTTCTGACACAGCCACCAAATGAAGGAAAAACATTGTTCAACCTGGAAACTGTAGCAAAACAGTGCACACCATTATAAAGTTGCACGTGCAAATGGTCTTTCAACTGTTCCTTAATCAGTGGCCTAAGTGAACACTGACTCAACCAGCCACTGCACCAGCAAGGCAGAGGACACACACACACACACACACACACACACACACACACACACACACACACACACACACACACACACATCATACCCAGCACTTTCCCAATGTTTAAAATACTGCCTTGAGCGATGAGTTAAATTGATTATCGGGTCAGGGTCAGGGTTAACAACGCAGAACACTCTGATGTAGTTTGGATACATTTCATTGTGTTGTGATGTAAAACAGCTCATTTTTCAAACTCTGTATCAACAGGCTGAACTGCAAAGACTAACATACCGACTAGGGGAGACGTCTGGTTTAAAGATACTGTTTAAAGACATACTTAAATCTGACAGTGATATTAATAATATTTGCATGTTTTGGGTGAGATAACAATTAGAAATGTGACAGATTATGTTCTTAGTCATCTTTATTTTCTGTTTTCCAGCTCTTATTTTTGTCAAGAGGTGATGACAAAACCACTGAAGCACTTTATTTTGGTTTTGTTGACAGCTTCATCCTGTTTATTTAAAGTATCTGTTTATCAAGGCTGAGCTTCAATAAGAAAAACTATTTTTCATCGGTTTGACTTTTGTGTATGCTAGAGCCCGATACTGCTGTTTGGCCTTTTAAGTCCTGGCTGGTTAATGCCTGCAGCGGCTCTTACCTTTTGTGTCTTTGCATTTTCAGTCAGGCAGCCATTGAAAAAGAGATTTTAAATCTCACCAGGTTTACTGGCACAAAAAGACTCTGAGCGCTAAAAGAACATTTGGAATACTGGAATACTTCACTTGCAAAATGACCACTTTGTATATCACTTACTCACTGTGTCACCTCGAATCCATTAAGAGAAGTTTGTTTTTCTTACATGCCTCTTCGATGAATGGAGAATCCAAAAAAGGCAAACAATCTTTTATGAACTGAAGTAAATGGGGGACACTTTGATAAACTACATCAAAACATCTGTTTACAGAGTCTTACACTCTTTCTCAACTCGTGCAGTTTAATCCACTGGTGTCTCTCAAATCACATACTTCTGTAATGATTTGGTACCACGAACAATAACATGAATGCTAATGCTAGTTTGCTAACTAGTTAATTTGTAGCTGCCATTTCCGGTGAGTGCACAACAGCCGTGTCTTAGCACACTTCCATGTAGATCTCTATGTGCACTATGTACTCATTTTGACAGGGTAGTGTTGTCTCAAACCAAACACGGCCGTCGTGCTGTGAGGGTCCAAAGGACAGAGGGATGTCTGGACTTTATAAATAAAATTGATTTATTGATTGATTTGGCTGAAGAGACTGAGGTCAACAAGTGCCCTGTGGCCAAGGGCCGTTACGGTTTTTGCTGCACCTATAGATTTGTTGCAGCAGTCTACATGCAAGCAGACGTGCTGCCACATCTGGCTCGGCTCTCAAAGATTTTCCAAAAGGAAAATGTTAACTTTCTGGCCATCAAAGAGCAGGTGGATTATAATCACAAGACTTATTAATAATTTTTATTTATTGTTTAAACAAAAAAGTGTTGTGTGACTGCCCTTACTAGGTCCCAGTAACAAAGACATGCCTGAGGACAATTGAAGATGCAGCAGATCATCAGCCAATAGGCTTGTTCCTCGCCCGGCTTCATGAGGACCTGGATGACCCTGCTGGACTGGGTGCATTTCAGATCACACATGAGGAGGAGAGGCAGAGGCCAAGTGGAAGAGACAAGGGAGGGGGACTGCTCTCGCTTCAGGACTCAGGTACATTTTGGATGGCTGTGAAATAAAATACTACAAGTAGGGAATCAAATAAGGTTTTCAGTTTTCAAGTTTCTGCAAAGGCCAGATAACAGATTCCACACTCCTGCAGGAATGGGCATCCTACAAGCACCTGCTGACTGCAGCCTTCAAGGTAAAATGGGAATTTAATCAAGAAGGGAATTATAAAGACAGTTGAGATTGAAGCAGTGTAATGCTAATCAGTGTAAATCCATTTAATGTGTTTCAGAATATGGACCAGGTCAGCATAATGTCAAAGATGGCATCCCAGAATGATGAATGGGGACAGCTGTACCTACGCAGGAGCCAGCTGTCAGCCACTGCTTTGACAGCGCCCATATCACCTGTGAACTGTGAGAGATTTCTCAGCAATGAACAGAGTAAGACTTTTGGTCAACTGTACGCTGTAAGTCAGAGATGCATTGCTTTCTCTTAATGTCCCAGATCTCACTTATTTTTTATTGTATTTTTGTGTAGGTGAAGACACTGCAGGGGGACCATCTGTCAGCATGCCTCCTACTCAGCATCAATGGGCCACCTGTGGCTGAGTTCCCATATCACAGAGCAGTACAACTCTTTTCAAAAATGCTCTCAGCCAGGCTGCAAACTATGCCATCAGATTTACAGCTGCACAGTTGTGCAGGACTCGGGTGAAAAACAAACAAATAAGTTATTCATAAACATTCTTAGTTGTCATAATCAAATTTTTCCGCCTACAGCCCACCACCACAGCTTCAAAAAAATCCTACTGGAAACCCTGAACACTGGCACGTGGTGGCCACCGATCCAGCCTTGACAGTGCTGATGGACAATCCACCTCCTAACCTCAATAACTCCTACGTTTCTGGGTCCTGTGCCACCTGGAAACAACAGTGCAGCTTCACCAGAGAGACTAATATCTTCCATCATCCACGCACAGGCAAAACGTTTTTTGTTAAAGGTATTATTTCTTGTAAAACTTCAAGTGTGATATACATGTTAAAATGTCCTTGTGGCCTTGTGTACAGAGGAAAAACCTTGACACCTCTCAAAAACAGAATTTCCGAACACAGATGTGCCATCAGGAACCATGATCAAAGGAGCCCTGTGGCCACTCACTTTAACCTTTTGAACCACACTGTGGCCTCCATTAGCTACATCAGGATCAAACATGTTCAGCTACCAAGGAGAGGTGGTGACCTTGACAATTGACTCTTGAAACGTGGACTATTTTGGATTTATAATTTAGATACTGTGTCGCCTAAGAGCCTCAACGAGGAGATGGACATTCAACCTTTTTTGTAATTTATTTGTGATATTCTCTGTTGAACACTTTGTCTTGTAAGTCTGATGAAGAGCCTGATGCTTGAAATGTTACTTCTAGTCGAATAAATCCGCCTGAGCATTGGAGCCCCGCACTGTGCGAACTGTTTTAATCTTCTTTTGTATGCACTGTTTTCGGCTCAGCGCCTGCTCGTTGTTTGGTTTGGATGTGCGTGTGGACTTCTTTGTGTGAGTACAGAAGTACGCAATTTGAGACACAGCACGAGTCTCACTTATGCAGTCATATGGTCAGTACGTCCTAAACATATAGAAATTTCACTAAAACCTTACAATATAAAACACTTCCACCTACGAGCAGGGCGCCCGGAGCTTTCTTTGTTCAAATGCACGTCCTTGCCAGGGCGCTGTCACAGCTCTGGCTGTATTTTTGATGTGTTTCAGTTCTCTGTGCCCTTCACATGTTTGAGTGTGAGAATGAGTGCTCCAGTGTGGCGTGTTGATTGATCTGAGGTGTAGGTGTGATCTGATTGGCTCCCCAGCTATTGTCTGCTGTTCAAAATCCTCAGCTTCCCAACAGGCCGGTTGACAGTCATCTGATAGCAGCAGCGCTTCTGTCCTCGGCCTCCAAACCATCAGTACTGTTCGTTTTAAACCTGAAGATTTGCTTTTCTGTAGTGACTGTGGGTTTTTGTATTTAAGAGCCTATTTGTTTCAACAACCTTTTTTTCTTTTAACTTAACTGTGAAGCTGTAGGGGTTGGCTGCCATTTCATTTTGTACATTTTTCTCATGTTTCTGATCATCCTATGAAGCCAGATTAAGTAAATGCCTTTTCTTTTTCCTTCCACACAGGTGCACCTAGGGAGGGGACAGCCTTTCACACTTTTATGTTGCACTCGTACTCCCCTAGACGGGGCTGTACTAGGAACGTGACTTGGCAGTGCGTGAGACTGTTTGTCCTGATGTGTTTTAATGTTTTTACAGTAGTGACGCTGCATGTCAAGTCGAGTCAACTTTATTTGTAGAGCACATTTAAAAACACAATCGTTGACCAAAGTGCTTTACAATGGATACACTTATGCACAAGAAGAAAAATAATCAACCAAGACAGTAGAGTTCGTCTTGAGCAAATTCAATGAAAAAGATGAATATCAAATGATATGTTTACATGAGAGATGGGTTTTTAGCCGGGCTTTGAATATATTTAACTGTTTGTAGCAGGCTGTTCCACAGTTTCGGACCAACAACTGAAAAAGCTCTGTCACCTCTGGTTTTTAACTAAGTGGGATAGAAAGCAGTGATTTGTCAGTGGATCTGAGGGGATGAGAGGTGGAATACGGAGTGAGGTGTTCTGAAATATAATCTGGTGCTGGTCCATGCAGTGCTTTAAAAACAAATAGAAGAGTCTTAAATCAGTCCTATACTTTAGAGGGAATTACAATAATCTAATCGGGAGGAGGTGAAAGTATGAACCAATCTCTCTAAATCTTTTATGGACAGAAATGATTTAAGTTTTGCAATGGATCTTAGATGGAAGAAGCTTGAGCTGACAACTGAGTTGATCTCTTTATCAAATTTAAAGCCAGAGTCAAAAATGACACCAGGATTCTTTACATGAGATTTTAAATGTGAAGACAGAGGACCAAGAGCACTGAGGCAGAAGTGTCTGTAAGGCCAAAGATGAGGACCTCAGCTTTGTCATGGTTCAGCTGGAGAAAGCTTCGTGCCATCCAAGATTTTATGTCATTAATACAGAGTAATGAATTATGAATGTGATAACATATATTGTATTTCCTTAGTGTAGAGCCTAATGGAAGCATGTATAGTGAAAATAAAACTGGGCCTAAAATGGAGCCTTGGGGAACACCATAGGAGAATGAGTACACATTTCCAATTTGGACAGAGGCTGAGCGGCTTTGGAGGTAGGAAGCAAACCAATGAAGAGCCAGTCCCTGTGTTTAGGAAGTACTGACTGAATGAAGAAGACTTGGGTTATACTTGCATGAGTTGAGTGAGAGTTTGTAAACAGATGTTGATATAGCTTCGCTGTTGTTGAAGCACTTTTCTTCAGTTCATACAGGATGTTCCCCTTTTATGGATTGTCCGTTCACCATAGAGGCACGCAAAAAAACAAATGTTTTTTATATCATTGATATGCTATTTTGCTGTTTGTTTAAATACAGGTAAGATGTATTTCCTTGATTTTTAGTTCATTATTGTCCAATATGATTTAAGAAGCCTTGTCTTCCATGTCACAAAATCATTTCACAGTGTTATGTTTGTATCTGCAATGTCAAGTCCAGTTCATTTCTCAGGCCAAGCACAGATCTTTGTAGGATTAATTAGAATAATATAATAATAATAATAAGATAATCAGCAGTTTTTTTCCAATAGCAACCGACCGTCGACCCACAATCCAATCAGGGCAGTGCAGGCAAAAAAAACCCCACTTAAATAAATTATGCCAAACCTTCCTCCAACTCCTGCAGATTTCAGTGTGTAGTGTGCAGCCTGAACAGATTCAGCACACTGTTCCAAAGAAAAGCCAGTGTTATGAGAAGTGACGTCTTTTTCTCGGTAATGACGGATGTTTCCAAAACAGACACAGAAAAGGAATACGTGAGGTTTACATGTGCCTGCTCAAACAGATATGAGTTACAAGGTTAAACATAAAACAAGATTTACAAAGATTGTCGCTGCAAAGAGGGTCGAAGGCTCGGGGCATTATCTCTCATCTGTCTTACACTGCTGTTCAGACCACAGTCATCCATCTGTGGTCATGATGCTTTCAGCTGCTGGTAGGAGTGTATAATCTCTGCACTCACCAGTATTTAAAGCAACAAATGTGCGTAGCGAGCTAACAGCAGGCTTCAACCTGGGCTTACAGGGAAAATGTGTCTTTGTTTAACTCAGCACAGGCTGGTCTGAAGGTATCACTACCTGTTACACTTCCTGTTATATTACTTTTCCATTACACCCATAAAATTGGTAATTGACGTATGGCTAAGCCACGCCCCCTCCACTCTGTGTCAAAATAAAATATTAGTGGATCTTTTTTTTGCAGAGATGCCTCATGATTATTTGACTCAAGGCTCATTTAAGCTCAATGTCAGATATGGAGATGGAGACAAACAGAGCCTTCTGTCTGTATTCTGCTTTCATTTCCATCTTATTTATGCACATTTTCTGAGAGCTTACAGATACAGATGAAACGAAGCAGTACCACTGAAGATTGAGGAGGCAGTGTAGCACATTTTAAGCAAGACACGACCACAGGAGACAATGCAGAAATTTGAATAATTACATATACTTACATGTGCCCAACCTTCATAGATTTTTGAGACACCATTACAACGACCTTGCAGTAATAATCCAAAGTATGAGTTATTTTACTGCTCAGTCCAGAAACAGAATACTGTGCCTTCTCTCTCAGGCCTGGCAAAGACATTCAGCCTTAAAAACAATACATCTGCTTTTTTTTACCATCAGGTTGAGCTCTTCACTTTAACATTACCATTTAAGTACTTCAGTAAAACTCTGCCTTGTAACTGTCATTGGGCCTTTTTATTTTTCAGAAGCCAGCCAGCACTCACACAGAGTCTTTTATCATCTGCAGTGTTGTCCAGCAGTACCTCAACAAACATCGTTATAATATGAACTTAAACAGCACAGCATTGCCCCAGCGCCTCTGTGTTCAGAGCAGTTTTGTTTTTATAGTATACCTTTGTTTAATCACTTAGATAAAACGTGTGTTATAAAAAACTGTGACAGAGAGAAAATGCATGAAAATCAGATTTTATTTGACTTGTTTTTTATTTCTAACAACATTGAGGCTGTTGATGCCATTACATAGTATAAATATAATAAGAGGAATATGGAGCCTGATTTCAAGAGACCACAGACACTGAACTAAAACTGCATTGTCACAAGCTCTTCAAGTGTGTGGTTTTATGTGTGTGTGTGTGTGAAGCAGATGGCCTCAGTGTCTTCAGTCAGAACAGTGTTAAAAGGAAATAATAATGCTGAGATGAGTAGCAGAGAGCGCTTCTTTCCATTTGCTGCATGCTCACTGTCCTCGAGTGCAGACCAAATTACGTGCCATTGTTTGGAAAATGAAGTCTGGCGCTGAGGTAGCGTCTGGCTCCTTTGTGGCCTGCCCCTTTCATGTTTTGAATTTAAGGTCATGATGTATTTGGCTGTCCTGAACTGTTTATTTGAAGTGGCTTTTGAAGAGCTCTGGATACATACACCTTCAGGTTAAACTGGAACCATGCCTCCAAAAATAACATATGAACTTTTAAGATCTCAGTTGCTGTTAGCCAGAGCTTTACTAAGTCCTTAAATACACTGAGTCACCACACTTATGAATTAAAATACTTTGACATAGCCTAGCTGTTAAACGGCTGACCAGGAGCAGATAAAGGTCAGCTGGTGTCTTGGCAACTTCACTGAGTATTTTTGAACCAAGTGGCAACCTCCAGGGCTGAAAACTGAAGCCAACGCTAAAGTGCCAAAAACTGCAGTTCCTCCAATGGCTACCACACGAGGTGCCACCTGCTACTTGGTATTCATTTACACGCCCAGCATTCACAGATGACACAGCCGTCAGGAGTTTATTGTAAGGTTCAGCGTGCTCAGGGATACTTCCACCTGTAGACTGGAGGAGCCGGGACCAAAGCACCTGTTCCACCTCCTGAGCCCGGTACACAACACTGATCACATCACGACGCAATAAAGTGATTCATGTAGCCAAGGGCTCCGGAAACATTGGGGTGGGACACACAGTATGTACCTGCAGCAATATTCACAGTCGCAAACAGCTGTAAAGTTCCCTGTTATCAGGTAAACACAGCTGTAGCTGATAAAAGTAATAATGGGCAGGTTTTAACAACGAAGCTTTTACAGTCCGTTTTCATTGGCACTTACTTGCTAAATACAATAAGTCGAACTTATCTGTAATTAATTTTATGAGATGCAGCTGTGTTTGCCCTGCTGTGACACATCTTTCAAAATAAAAGGGCTCAAACAGCACACATTAAACATCTGCTGTCGGGCACCTGACATAACTGGGGCATTTGGACTGGATGTGAATGCTGATACCCACTGGTTTGCTCATTCTGTGTTACCAATGGTGCAGCGGAGGGTATACGCAGGTATACCCACCTCATTTTCTGGCCATTTACAGAACATCCACCAATCAGCCAAAAAGTCTGTGAATATACAGGACAGAATGTCACAGCCTCTGCTGCAGCCGCGCTCTCTGGTGTGGAGTCTGGTGCACAGGAGTGACCGCAGCTGCTGAATATCTTCAACCAGCTCTGCTTCGTATACCAGACTCCAACTTCAGCACCACATCGTGGACTCTGCTTACCAGTCAGTCACGTTCAAGCCACTTTGTTAATCCCGCACTTTTGACCTGCTTGCTAATATCCGTGTCCCTGTGCCTGCAGAATCATCTCAGTTGACTCCTGCGTCCTGCACCCTGCAGCCTGCAGCTTCGGCCTTTTGCCCTTCAGAACTCCTCCACTCACTTAATGACTACCTCCTGCTCTGTAACCAGCCCATCAACCCTTCAGTACATCCACCTCAGCAACTAACACTACAACACAGTCTGACTCCGTCTTTGCCCCTGGGAGCCCCTTTGACCTCAGCATCTTGCCCCTCCAGGACCTTTTCACCCACCTGATTGGAGTGAAGACACAGCCCAGTGTGGAAACTCCGCTACTGCTGCACCAGCTGAAAATCTGCCACTGTTGCAGTCCTATGTGTCTGTTAAGGTCCTGACACACCAAGCCGACGGTCGGCCGTTGACCAAAGTCGGGCCGTCGGTGAGCGTCTGTCGGCTTAGTGTTTTGCGGTGTGTCCCGCACCGTCGGCCAATTGAGCATGTTGAATCGGTGGCAGAGCTTCTTGGTGAGAGAGATCACTCTGATTGGCTGTTCAGGTTTTATTTCCTCGCCCCTGTAGCGAGTGAATCTGCCTGTAGTGAAACCGGGGCTAACCAGTGCTTCCTCCTCAGGCTCCACTTCACTCAGCTGCCCCACAGACCTGCTGCTTCTTCATACTTTAACCTGAATAACAAACCGGAGCTAGCTGGGAGCGGCTAGCGGAGCGTTAGCCGCAGCGTGACCGGAGGGAAGCACAGCCAGTTATCCTTTGCTAGCCTCTGAGCTAGCCCCGGCTCTCCGTTTGGATCCAACCGCACATAAAAAAAGGAAAGAAATGATCATGGGTGCAACTTCCTGTGACATAGTGAATGTTGTCGTAGTCGCATTGACCGTCTATGGTCAGTCCCAGTGGCTAATCCTGGTGGCTAACCGCCAGCAGCAGTTCTTTTCAAGAGTAAATCAACTTTAATTTAGCACCTTTAGGTCGTGGCTTCAACAACAGTGCTGAACATGCACAAAGCTTCCCCTGTTTGAAAGACCAGCAGCTGCCACTGCAGTAGTCGCAATCATAATTCATGCAAGGTATAATGGAGGCTAGGAATAACGTGGATAGGTTTATATTATGGTCACCAATTTTGGGGAACTGCCCATTGGTTCGACATCCCATTGTTCCGACCATATTAAACTCAAGTCCGTTCTGAAATCATCATGATGTCCTGTGGTTAAGGTCGGGTTAGGTTTAGGCACAAAAACCACTTGGTTAGGGTCAGGAAAAGATCATGGTGTGGGTTAAAATGAAAAAGAAAGTGACAAACACATAAGCCGTGAGCCTGCTCCGCCTCAAGCCGGTCGCGGCGCACCACACGCCCGCCGCAAGCCGTTCAACACCACTGACGGTCGGACTAATGGGAGTCGAATCAATGACATGGACCCCCAGTTTTGGCTATTTAAAAAAAATGTGATCCATCACTTTATCTTCTAATGGCCACTGGTTTGTACCTTCAACTTTTTTTTCAAAGAACCAGACATTTTCTGCGACAGTTCTTCATGATGTGCTGATGACTCAACTGACAGTGTGAGCACAGTCTCTCAGTCACGTAACGCTGGCTCCTGAGTGACGGGGGACTTACGTCAGGAACCAGCGGCGCCTGAAATAGTTCCCCCCCACACTGTCCTACTCTTGTTTTCACTCTGATAGTGTGTCTTCTTGCAATTCTGTTATAATGCAACACTTTTGCTCTAATATTAGTATCCACATGAGTTTGACCATACGTATGTGCGTGAGGGAAAAGACGAAAGAGGAAAAAGGAAGGGAGGGTGTTAAAGGTAAAATAGAGGTTGTGAGTCGCCGCTTTAAACAACCGAATGACAGATGTAAAAGCTTCTCATGATTGAAGAAATCTCATTACTTTAAAAGAGCCACAATTTCAGTGGAATAGTGTCATTTTATAAGTGAAATGTGGTGGGGCCAGAGGCTGTACAGAACGACGTGTCTTGGCTCCCATGACAACCACAGTTTCATCTTCCCCAATGATGGTTCAGTGTCACATCCCGCCGCCTCTGCACCGAGGACCTTTTCACCCTGAACTCTCGTCTCGACAAGGAGGGCAATCTCCCCTGAGTGATGCTCTGTGTCTCTGTGTGTACATGTGTGGCACATACACACACACACACACACACACACACACACACACACGTACAGGTTTGGAAGCACAGAACCACAGTCATTGCGCCTGGAGACGATTAAATTGAGGTGTAGTAAAAGCAAATGGGCTGCAATTTGAGAAAACATTTTTTAAAGGCCTGTGCAGGATGTATCTCACTAAAGTGATCTTGTGATTGTGAAATGCACACACAACAAATCGTGTAATATATTTATTTTTGGTTCACAAAATGTTTATGTCTGCTATGCTGTACACCAATTCATTTGAGAGAAAAGAGATTACAATATTCTCCCAGCAGTGAGCTTAATTAGCAGCAGTAAGTTAGTGTAACTTGTTTTTCCTGGAGTTCATGCAACATTCAGAGCATAATATAGCAGTAAACAGCTATTTGCATAATAGTGGAGTTATGAGGTCCTGAGCAGAGAATGAAGTCACACTCTCTGTGGGCACATCTCAAACCTCTTAATTGCCATTTCCTCACTCCTCGACTGAACCGAAGTTGTTCTGGTGCGCCATCTCTGACGCCATCCCAAAGCCCTTATTTGTGCTCTGAGAAGTAAGGATCTAGGAGAGAGGAGGGATCTCTAAAACAACAATATTCACAGAAAAATGGAACATCAGACTCCTTAGTACAACACTGAACGAGACTTTTTTAAGTGACAAAAATGTTGCTATTAACTTTCATGTCAACAAGTTATATAAAAATTCATCCCCGTATAGAATGTTGCATTAGTTGTAACGTCAAAAAACATTTTTTTTATACCAAGCTGTAAACATGTTTATTTCTGCTGAACAGTTGGACATTTTAACATGGACGTCTGTGGGGACTGACTCGCTCTTAAGGTGCGGACACACCAAACCGCCATCAAAGAACTAGCGGCGACGAAAGCCAACTGTTGTGTCGTCTACGTCGCCTCACGTCGCCCTGTGTCAGTTGCATTTGAACACACTACACGGACTACATCTGACGGTCCCGGTGTTTCCTCCGCAGGCTCCACTTCACTCAGCTGCCCGATAAACCCGCTGCTTCTTCCCACTTTAACCTGAATAACAAACCAGGGCTCGGTGCTCCGGTTGGATCCAAACGGAGAGCCGGGGCTAGCTCAGAGACTAGCGGAGGCTAACTGGCTGTGCTTCCCTCCGGTCATGCTGCGGCTAACGCTCCGCTAGCCGCTCCCAGCTAGCTCTGGTTTGTTATTCAGGTTAAAGTGGGAAGAAGCAGCGGGTCTGTGGGGCAGCTGAGTGAAGTGGTGCCTGAGGAGGAAGCACCGGTTAGCCCCGGTTTCACGACAGACAGATTCACTCGCCACAGGGGCGAGGAAATAAAACCTGAACAGCCAATCAGAGTGATCTCTCTCACTGACAAGCTCCGCTGCCGATTCAGTATGTTCAATCGGCCGAAAAGCCGCTGACGGTGCGGGACACACCGCAAAAACTAGGGCGTGTGTCAGGGCCTTTAGGGCCAGGTTTAAGTGCCTGTTCACGGAGCTGCAGTTTTTGGTACTTAGGCGCCAGCTTCATTTTTCAGCCTTTAAGGCGCCGCTTGTCTCTTTTCCAGAGTTGGAAGTATACACTGGGCAAGGACTCACCACAGGTGACCCTAATTTGCAGGGATTTGTTGAGTCACAGAATGTCACGGCACTTTTATTCCTAACCGTGCTCATCTGTCTCTACAGCTCAGGTCCCACATGCATTTCTACAAACCCTGCAGGTCTCTTCCAAGTCCACACTTTGGTGACGCTAAAAGAACAGACTTTGGTTCTCCGGGCCGAGAGGGTGCACAGGTGTGGGACTAACTGCGAGACAGCATGGCTCGCCGGGATATCTGTTGTTTGTTGTTGTTCTCTACTGGTGATCTAATGTGGTGGAACATAAACACAAACAAACACAAACCTGAGGGTCAGCTCCCACTTTTGAAAAATGTTTTGGTTTTTCAATAACATAACTAACTTTTGGTTAAGTGCACATTTTATTTCAAGGCAGAACCAAATGGTTGACTGATTGTTTTTTTTTTAATGTTTCAATGTCACGCCAGGATCAAAGATATAAAAAAAAAAGATCAAATTTAAAGTGTATGTATGAAACTGGAGAAACACCACAGGACTCTTTAATGAGCACGGTGCAGACACAGCCCCAGATGAAGCTCCTGTTACACTCAGCATGGACTCTTTAATGGAGCGACGGCTGCAAGCTAGATCAGGCAGTCAACTTGAGCCGCACGTCTTACGTCACTCTCCATATGATCTGCAAACACACTGTGGAGGTGGGTGTGGTTAGTGGTCAGATGCAGGGGAGAGGTGTGTGTGTGGTGGCTCATGAGAGTAGCACCTGGTGAGCTGATTGACACAGCTGCTGCTGGTTTGTTCTGATTACATCTCTCCCTTTGTCAGACAGAGGAGAAAGACACTGCCTGAGTTTTTGGTTCAAAACTGACTGGACTGAGAGACATGTGGTGGAGGAGCCGGGCACATGCTGAGGACTGATTTTGTTGTTGTGTGCTGGGCAGCGGTAAATAAAAGTATTGTGTATAGACGGAGAGCTGAATCTGTGCGTCTGTGCTGGGGGAACTCACGCGGGTAGCAAGATGGCTACACACACCCTCCCAATCTGGCAGCGTATCTAAGCTGCAAAATCTTCCCGGCTCTCCCTTTGCCTTGTCTACGCTGCTGCTGCACTGCATCAGTACTGCTGGCATAATAATTTCACAGTTGATGTTACCTGTTATTGATTATGCTGATACTGTCTATCAAAACACACTTTCAATAAATCCAAACATACCTGCAGCTTCTGGCTAAGGGGGGAATATATGTAATTATCACTCCCAAATATCTCATGAAAACATCTGTGCGGAGCCAGAGGCTGGCGTCTGAATGCCAAACTCTAACTATATTCTGCCGTTGAAATACACATTTAAATGTGAGTTGTCTGACTGACTGCTGTTTTCCTCATCGTCTCCCTGTCACCCCTCTTTATATTAGTTGCTGGGTGTACAAACCATTTCTGAGAAAGCAAAGAACTCAGATGTCTATAGTGAAAGCAATGCATTGTTGGATTGTGTCAATGGGTGAGAATTCAGAAAAAATGTGTGTGGGCGGCAACAAAAGCTCTGCGTCTGCGGGTAATCGTATCACTCAGAGATGCACAAACCTACAAGATTGTTTGGCCACAAAATGATACGTAATTGAGCCCCTGTTAATGTTGTTATAACCTGGTGACAGAGGAGGAAAGTATCTGAAGCCGTGTACTTAGAAGAGATTGCAGGTTTGTATACTGGGAGGGAGGAGCAGGCAGAAATGGCAGGACGGTAACATTTTCCTATCAAGATAATAATCAGACAAAGTGGGAGAATTCTATTCATAGTGGAAAGCTAATGGCTAAACATCTGCAGGAAGGCACTAATGGTCAGGAAGCTGAGCAAAGGTGGGGAAACTGAACAGATGCCACTAATGGACAGGTGTTTATTTTCATCATATCATTAGTTTAACTGCGAGGTAGATACACAGAGGTTTGAAATTCCAAACAGCTTTTGCATTTCGTTAAAATGATTGAAATTACTTTGAAGCGGGTTCCAGATGCCACTGTCAGACGAACCAGAAAAATATAATCTGTACACACGTCCATGCTTCACTGCTCCTCATTTCCTCACTGCCCCTCATTTTTGGGATGACAAACTTGAAAAAAGGCTTAAGCAACAAAGCAACATAAATAAAACATAGTTGTTGCACCGGAGGCATTCTTCCACTCATGCTGAACAGCTTCATGAGTTGAGCCAAAGCCCGAAATCAGCCTTGAATGAGCTGACTCATAATACCACTCACTGACTGAATAATAGAGTCATGTCATGCTAACGTCAGTACTTGGAGATCCACTTGAGAGCAATTGTGTGAATCTGGGTGGAAAAAAAGTGGCAGAGAACACAGTGATGTAAACCACATAATAGTTTGCGTCACTAAACACGTAATTAACTTTTTAGGTTTAGGCAACAAAAGTACTTGGTAAAGTTTAGAAAAAAAGATCATGGTTTGGGTTCAAATAAATGTGTCACAAAGTTAAGTCATCATGTAGGTAAAATAAGTCAAAGCTGAATTTTTGGTTTTGTACGAGACACAAACAGTATCCTCCTGCGATGAAGTCCTGTGTTTGTTTGACCGATCCATCCACCCCAGACTCCCCATGCAGACTTTGCCGCTATTTACAGCACGTCATCTGACTTCCTATTTTGCTCCTGTCATTATTACTACGTACATGCAACCTATGTGGTCAGATTTTGGAGGACAGTCTCATTAGACAAGGTAAAAACATCTCAGACATCTGTATATTTTTCAAATATAGCATACATATATCAAACTTTAAACCTGCAACAATGGATTTGTTTTAGCTACTTGGGAAAAGTAAAACAAGTTGAGGACATAACACTGAAAATGATCACCTTTAAAATTCACATGGGAAATTTATATGTAAAAGTTGCTTATGTTCACATCTAGAAGTGATGTAAGAGTAATATTATCATTTATTTAGAGTAGTGTTTGTGTCAACCTGATGTATTTAAGTCCAATATTCACACTCTTTTAAGCTCAGTTTTTTATCTCTACCAACTGAGAGAACTGTCTCTTCAGGCTGTGCTCATGCACAGTTTGTACGTTTTCCAATTTTTGTACATATCCCACATAATGATGAGCCAGTAATTTGTGCATAACCACATATCTGAGATCAAAAACTGGGCTCCTGAGTGAAAGTCTAGAGAGACCCTCCGGGCTGCGGGTCACCTGGTTATAACAGGCTGTATAGAATCCAGCTGTTGGTCATCCGATGATAAACGTCGGATACATTCAGTAAATGTACGACCACAGTTGTTGACAAAGTTTCTGGATGCCATTACTTGCTCTCCTCAGCCACCAGAGTTCAAAATGACCAGCACACCACCCTCAGAGAAATGGACTGTCCCAAATACTAATCATGACACGTCACAGGTACATAGGCAAAGCGTACCCTCTACCAAGAGACCACATGACCACAACGAAGGCATATGTACAGCCCAACGCAGCTGCTACGTCAAAAGGAGGTGGGTATGTTGATGCCAACCAATAGCAACAGACCAAACATCTTCAGATGTTAAAAACTGACGTTTTAACACGGCATTTTCTGTTGTCTTAAGAGGTACAAATTTGACGTCTTAAGACAGATGTCGAACTAGATGTTTCGGTCCATTCGGCGTTCCATACGTCTGGCCCTCCGGCTGACCAGCAGTGCATCATAACACCATGAAAGGTTACAGCTGGCTGCATCCTCAACAGCATATTATACCACCACAAAAGGTGGCTCTGTTCACCAGTGTCTGACGCCGAAATCGACTTCAGAATGAGAAAGGGCTGGTGGTAGAAGGGTCTCAGACACAGGACTTTCCCCAGGAGACGAGTGTTTGGAGCCATGTGAACTTTGAATCATTTTAAGGTACTATAAAACTTCAATTACAATTTTCAGTTACATATCATATGAACTGCTGTATGAGGAAACGTTGGTCTGATTAGCTGCTAAAGACTCCACTAAGTCACATGTTGCAGTCCAGTCTCACATCACACAGTTTTCACATTGTCATTCGATACGTTATGTATCAATACATGCAGACGAAATTAATTACATGGCAAAATGTCTCTACCAAATAAATAATGAACTGGTGGCTGGAGAGGTGGCGAGAACCTGTCCATAAGCAGCCCCTCACTCATCTCTTCATTTAATGCATAGGTCCTGTTTGTGCATGTGTGTGTATGTGAAAACAGAATGAAAAAAATGTAATTTCTCCTTTGGGGATTAATAAAGTATATCTTCTTCTTCTTCTTCTTCTTCTTGAGAGAACTTCATAATAATATCTTCACATTAAAAATGTATGATATTTCTTCATTAATATTGTATTTTTTGACCCGGCCATGTCAAGCGCTACAGGCAAAATCTGCCGACATTCTAATAAAACAGACTCTTGGGAACATTGACTGATCACTGGCACCTGCTGGAAAACATAGATTAACTGTCTGAGCAGGCAACACACTCCCACATGTAATTGTATTTTGATTTATCTGCACAGGTTCATGAAAAATTTGCCTCTGCATGTTGAGATTCTTTTTTTGTCATGTTGCTGGAGAATGCTAGTGTTAGCTCTGCACTGTAGTGACATTACAATCACAAGCTCCAAGGCTGTCAAAGAAACTCCAGAGCTGTTAAAGCACAATGACAGCTCATCCAGCTGATCCAGCTGATCCAGCTGTGCAGCCTCCTGCTGTGAGCGATGTTGCTTCAGAACATGCTTGACATGAAGAGATTCCCCTTTATTCACATCACTTCCTCCCATCTTAAAGGGTTAGTTCGGCATTTTTGACGTGGGGTTGTCTGAAATACTGATATATAGTCAGTGCATTACCTACAGCAGATGATGGACAGCATGCCCCCAGTTTGGAGAAGCAGGCAGGAGCCCCAGGTCGACAAGACACCAGTATCCAGTAAGGCAGGGGACTCTGGGTAGCGGGTGATGCACATTGTATCTGAAGCGCTCTCATCCTCTGATTCAGAAAGATCCTGAAGTTGTGCAGCAACCCAGTCCCGATCATGGCAGCAGTTGCTCTCTGGGTCCATCTGCATCATTTATAGTTAACACATCTGCACCACCAGGTAACTTGTGCTCTGTCTTGGCCTCCAGCATCCACAGAAGTCGCTCCTCTCTGTCTCTCAGCCCGTTCAATCTCCTCTTCTTCTCTGCACTCTGGTTCATAAACGTCTCCTCTTGTCTCCACAGTGAACAGCATTTCATCGTCTCCATAAGTCGCTGACAGTCTGACCCAAACAGCTGAGTTGCAGGGTAATACAAAGCACTGCAGCGGAGGTGTGGAGAAAATGCAGTGCCAAAGAAGTGGGCTGTCAAAAAATCCTCAATATAATGTCCACTTAGACCGATAATGGTTTTATTAGTTGGCCGCTGTTGAGGTGACTAAAATACATTTTGAGATCAACCTCTGCGCCAAGCTCCCCTGGTGGGACTCCTGCTGGCTATTCCAAACTTGTGCTGCGCCGACCGTCATCTGTTGGAGGTTATATACTGACTATGTTGTGTATAAGTGCCTCATACGACTCCACTTCAAAAATCCTGATCTAACCCTTTACCTGGTAGGAACTAAGTTAAACAAAAAGAAGACAAATGAGACACTTCAGAGTGTTAGAAGACTCTAAGAGAACAAAGACTGAAGAACTTCATCTCGTCAATATGCAAGAAAGGTTAGAGAATAGGAGGGATGGAGAGGAGCAGAACATCTGAATAGAGATGAAGAAAAGCAGACAGTGACATAGTTAAATGATAAAAGATTGACAGAAAGGACTGAGAGAAAGAGACAGCAACAGGGAATTTGTGATCTAACATGTCGAGGGATGAGAAAGCAGCCAGGCATCTGATGATAACATCTGACAGCAGCTCTGCGACATGCCTGAGGGATGGAGAGAGATGCAGAGAGGGTGGGAATCAAACAGGGGACCAAGAACGAAAGGAAAAAAGAAAGTGAGAAGGGATGAGTCAGAAGAGAGGAAAAGGTGAACACTGGGAGCAGAGAAATAGAAGGAATATGTGTAAAAGGTACTGAGGTGCAAGACGGGGTCAGAAAAGGTGAATGGAATCCAAAAGAGTCAAGAGTCACCTTGTTCTCTGATTATCTGCATTTCTGTAGTCCTGCCATGTGATCTTTTGTCAACAAACAAACAAACTACACAACATCACTGTTTGTATGTAGTTTCCTCTACTTCAGCTTTTGGTCATTAGTCTGTAATAAACATAATGTTTTGGTCAGACGGCTTTTAAAATCATAAAAGTTTAGAGGGTATATTCATAAGTTGTTGCAGCAATGTTTGGGTTGATACCATTTGTTACACAGATTTAGTTCTATAGGTCATTTTATAAAGTCATGTCTGTTTAAATTTTTACCCATAGAACCCATTTTCATTCAGATATCTTGAGGTCATAAGTCAAGGGACCTGTGAAATAGCCATGCTTCTTTAACCTCACCAAAATTTATCCGAACTTTGGAACGTTATTTGCCCCCCTTTCTAAGAATCCAGCATGACATACATGGTAACAATAGATCGTTTATGTCTTTTTGTTTCATATGATACCAGCATCATCACTCTTGCTCTAAAACTCAGCCCACTACCTCAGCCTCTTAAAGACAGGAAGACAGGAAAGTTAATTTTAAGGATTTGGTCGCCGAAAAAATCTTGCTCAGCATTTGGTCGTACGTAAAGACCCTTTTAAGGAGTCAGATATTCAGTTTTTGCAGTAAAAACATTTTGTTTTAATGGTTTTAAACCTGTTTTGCACTTTTTCAAAAATTAGCTTTAGCATTAGGCCTGTCACTGTTAACCATAGCTGTAAATGTGTGGTGCTAACAAAGCTATCAGCTAGCGTCAGGGTTAGTGCCAATCTCTCCTCCAAATATGGTCACTTCTGGCTCCAAGATGCAACCAAAATGCAAACGACAGCCCATAACCAATGGTTGATGTCACTCTGGCGACAAGCATTCATTTTTACAGTCTATGCTTCACACACAAGTTTCAGCCTCCAGGGGCGAACACTGTAGGGTGGGGATGTTTTTGTGAACCGACCAACCCACCATCAGACAGAGCAACCTGCAGAGCTGCTGATCAAAAACTCCAAATAAATTCACGTTAGAAGTAACATCTCAACAACACATCAGCAGCTCCAGCATCCATCAGTCCATTTCTAAATGACTCTGACCTTTATTACAGCTGCCAGAGTCCTGAGAACCAGGACAAACTGTCCTCTCCAGTTTGAGTGATATCAAAAAACACCCACACACACAGGAAACACACAGCCGCTCTCTGCAGTCTGTTGAGTACTCATCCCTCAGGATCATTTAAAAGATGCTCCAAAGATTTCAAAGGCCTTTCTCTTTTCTTTCTTTGCTGCTGCTTCCGTCTTTTGTACTTTTTTTCCCAGCGTTTTTAAATACTTAAATTAATTTCACTGATACATATTTTCATCTTGAATTTTAAAACACTTGTAAATAAGTTTGCCAGGTACCTGTAATGTAGCTGTTTGTCACAATATGATTGAGGTCATTTCTTTCTATTTGCTGCTATGATAGTGTCCAACTATGAAAGAGCAGGAACATCTGCTGTATGTCATGTGCTGCCTCCTTATAGTCAACCATACGATAGTCGACCAGAAAGTTCATTAGTCGGCAAGATGTCATTGGTCACCTAGTCACAAAGAAAAACAATAAATAGATAAAATAAACGTGAAGGAGCTGTACCTTGTCAAAATAAATCAAACCCTATATGACTGGACCATGTGCGACTTTAATTTGAAAGGACAGACACAGGAAGTGTCCACGCTCAGCAGTCAGACAGGAGTCAGGTTAATTTCCAGGGCTGGTACCTGCGGTTATTCCACAGGCTAGTTAATAACATGTCGGGCAGGAAATCCAAAGTGTGGGATCATTTTGAGAAGGTGAAGGACGAACCCAAGGTGATATGTAAACTCATCTTCATTGGTCGACTACAAACATGACGTATCATGTGAAACATGGAAGTAGCTACATGCCCATTAGCCCACAGCATCATTAACAGGCGGCTCGCTCAGTGTGTGACGTGCACTTGGATAAAATATAGTCCTATATTAATGAAGGTTCATTAGTACGGTTTGTATTTCTCTGTAATGTAGCACAGTGTTAACAATGTTACTGATACTATTCTTTCTCACACCTTCAACTCAAACCACCAAAATATATCATTTAATAATTATATTAATATTGTAAACATGCGGGCGACTAATCGACTATTGACCCTAAATGACGACTATTGGCTGACGAGGAAAATTCTTAGTCGGGAGCAGCTGTAATATCATGCAACAGTCACTTCGACTGTTCTATATTTGATTATCATAATTAGTGGAGCAACAAATAAGTAATAAAAGAGAGAAATGAATAGCCAAAAAAAAAGTTGTTATTGTATTGTTTCTGCAAACAATGGATATGTAACATTTACACATTATTATGTAACATAACCACTTACTGTGGTTGATGTGTGATTACATTTAGGCCATGGTGTTGGGGCTTAAAGTACCTGGTTTTAGTGCCACAACTGCCCTGGAGAAGCAACCATGTCTCTCACAAGTCCGATTGGACACGCAGTTTAAAAATGGAGCTTTAAGAAAGAGACCAAATTCATTCTTCTGTAATGGCCCTTTGGGAGTTTAATGAAATATTTGGTTAAACTCCAAATTTTGGTCCAAACCTACTGAGAAGTTAATTGTCTGAGTCACTGTCATGGAGCAGAGAGCTCTGAGGGTAACAGAGAGTGAGCAAATTACAAGGTGGGTAACTAGGTTAATTCAGATGAGCCCATTAAACAAGCGACAGAGACGAAGGAAGGCAATTAAATGAAGACTGTAATTTGAGGGGCATAATTTTAAGTTAAAACCATTTCACTCCAGCTGCCTTTTTAATGACTAGAATGGACCTGCAGGGAAGGAAGGTAAATCAAAGGATTGTGAGCATTTGTGTGCACACCAGTATCTTTGTGAGAACCAGTCTGACTTTCAGACATCAGCAGAGGAAGAGTTTTCGCCCGCCTTCGCTTCTTCAAAGGATTGTTGGAGGGTTAAGTTCAGGCTAAGTTAAAGGGACGTGGATAGGGAGGCCATTTTGTTAAGAATCTTTCGGCGATGTCTAAAATGTGTCTGTGCGTGCACATCGCCTGCATTAATGCTGTGTACATTATGCAACAGGCAGACGAAAGCAACAAAGTTTCCCATTTACGCCTGAGGTACAAATAAACAGAGTAAAGGAAGAAAACATGGCTCCATCCAGAGAAATCTCGGCATCTGCAAAATGACTGCACATTTTATTCTTTTATTTTGAAGAGTTTTGAAAAGTGGATGGAATTATATTAACCTTAAGTGAAACTGTGTCTCAGTCACAGTTTTCTTTAAAGCCCTGATGAAACTGCATTTGAGAGTCTTTAGCTTTAGTGCCGCGACGTACGCCTCAGTGAAACAGAAAAGAGAGGCAGATATAACGTTGGGAGGAATTTAAGTTGATCTGGAGAGAGAATAACAAAGTCTGTCGTATGCTGCATGAAATGTTAGCTGCTGCAGCTGTTAAAGAACTAGTTCAGCGAACCCAAATGTAGAGACAGAGACAGGGAGCAGGATCAAGGAGGGGATTTATTTTTAGATAGATAAGTGGAGGAGCAATGGGTGGCTAAAATCTGAGGAGCTGGGCTGACGGAGCTGGCAGAAGGGTTCCAGAGAGGAGCTGATGTGATTCGAGGTGGTTTCCTAGTTGAGCAGGAGTTCAAGTGCAGAGAAGAGCTGGTGTGAATCGACACAGTGTCCAGGCTCAGAGGCAGGAGTCAAAACCAGGACAATGCTGAGGGCAAAGGGACACAGGTATCCAGCGTGAGCAGAGTAGACTGTCGATGGTGAGCAGCTGCTGACTGACTCCTGCACACCAGACTCCACTCCTGCAATCAGAGGGAAGGAGAAAGGGAGAGAGGAGGGGAAGCTCCTGGCTGTGACAGCAGTCTGCTGTTTGGCACATAACTGGAGCCGTCACAGATATCTCTTTCTTCAATCTGAATAACTTCTAGCCTGCGGCTTGAAACCACGCATTGTGGGGAAACAAAGACACGCTGACATAGCATGCTGTTGCTGGATCGCCAACTTAATCTTACTTAATCTTGTCATTTGGTACTATCTTATGTAAGGGACTGTTTGTTTAGCAAAGGAGGGGTGTTTTTTTGTTTTTTCACTCTTCCTGAAGCAACAGATATTTTTCCTTGAGCTTTCCCGAGTGACAGGCAGAAAATGCATGACCCTCCCTCAACCATAAAACTAGTCAATAGATTTTTGAAATTTGACAGTGCATTTACAGTAAATTACTGGTGTCTAGTTGCATCACTTTCACAGCAGATTACTGTATCATTTTTACAGTAAATTAGTGTGAAATTACAGCTATATACTGTGATTAAGCAGTGTGTTTCTGCAAAATTACTATATTTACCTGCATGAATTTAACAATAAAATTCTGAATACAGTTAAATATCACAGTTGCAGCCTTTACAGTGATAATAATGTAATTTATTGTGAAATATTACAGTTACATTATTGTAACTTTCTGAAGCTAATTTGCAGTTTGGAGTTACTCTTGTTGTGCATGCTGGTGAGTTTGTGCAAATGGTTTATTTTTGGCCAAATTTTAAATGAGATGTAAATTGATTTTGATGAAATATCACTATTTTAAGCTCAGATTTGATTTATGATAAATGGTGTCATTTAAACAAAACATGCCGTGGAAGGCAATTGGCTTCGGATCCATCACCCTCCTTATAGCTCACCATCTTGAAGGGGTCTAATCACCGAAGACTTTTCACATTTTCACATTTTCATTCTCATGTGCACTTAAAAATGTTCTTTTCCAAAACTGAAAATGAGTCTCTCCTGATTGAAATGCAGTTATCTCCATCTTAGGGCCTCACAAACACATACATGTTCAGCACATGGAATCACTCGTGTTTCAACCATAATTTCTGCCTTTCATTTCACGGTACTTTTATTTATTTATCTATTCATTTAGAAACTTTAAACAGCTGATCACAGACACAACATGTCAACATGCAGGGTGGAAGACTACAAATCAGTGTATTTATTGGCAAGTAACATTTCTTTCATCTCTCCATTATGCTTGCAAGCACACACACACACACACACACACACACACACACACCCACACCCACACACACACACACACACACACCCACACCCACACACACACACACACACACACACACACACACACATACACACACACAGAGTGATGTCATACCTCAGTGTTAAAAACAGAAGTCTGTCTCTGGAAAGGAATAAAAACTTACTTGCACTGTTTGGGAGTGTGTTTGGCTTCATCTGTGCAGCAATAAAAATTTACCCTGAAACACAAACAAAGGTGACTCATAATGTCAGTTAGATTATGAACAAATATAAATAAATTATGTGGCCGCAAGCTGCAATTCTGGGGTTCAAGCCAGCGTGGACCTTTAAAATTGGAAAGCTGGGTTTGACAGTTTACGACATGTGCATTAAAGATTACCAACAGGGAAGTATTTTGCAGGCAAAGAAAACACAAAAACATGTATTCATAACAAAACAAAGACACGCCTGCAATACTCAACATGTATTTAAAAAAAAGCAGGCATTACAATGCCAGGGCAGACACACCATCACAAGACTCAGTTATATTCAGCACAAACTCAGATATAAATCGCATCAAAGTGTCTGAGGAGAGCTGCCTACTGGCTGATAAATTCCTCTTAATAAAAAACTTTATTCAAACCAGTTGATGCCGCAGCATTTTTTTTGTAAGTGAAAGCTGCAGTGCTGTTCATAAATGCTGCAACTGCAGATTTGACTTTTAGTAACAGATAGTGAACACGCTATATCTGAACCTAAAGAACAGTGAGCAGTGTGTGTGTGTGTGTGTGTGTGTGTGTGTGCGTGTGTGTGTGTGTGTGTGTGTGTGAGGTTGATTGGACCTGCTGAACACGCAGTGAGCAGTAACAGCATGAGGCCCCTTAACTTTAGATGGAGCCACAGGGGGTATAACTTGGTTTGTATCTTGATAAACGTCAGTGAATTTTTGACCCTGAAGCAGTTTGGAGCTGAGGCAGGGAGTTTCAGTTTGGCGTTATTTGGTCTTTCAAGAGACCCAAGGACAACAAAAATTACAATCTATGATGCGGAACTTGACTGGAAGCCAGTGTAGGTGGTTGAGGGTGGGAGTGATGTGCTGCCAAGGCTTGGTGGTGAGAACCCTTGCAGCTGAGTGCAGTCTGTCCCAGGCTTTGTTGGGCAGCCCGAACAGGACTCCATTACAATAGTCCAGGCGGGAGGTGATAAATGCATGGATGAGGGTCTCAGCAACAGAGTTTCAGAGTGAAGGCCGGAGTCTGGACATGTTTTTGAGGCGGAAGAAGACAGATTTAACAACAGATTTTATGTGGGATTCATAAGGAAGGGTGGAGTCCAGGATGACACCCAAATTGCGAACCTCAGGGGATGGGGAGATGGAGCAGTCATCCACATGGAGGATAAAATCCCCCACCTTACGAAGTAGCACCTTGGGAGCCACAACCAAGAGCTCAATTTTCTTGCTGTTAAATCTGAGTAAGTTGGCAGTCATCCAGTGTTTTATTGCAAGTAAGCAGTTGACTCTGGACTGAGGAGAGAACAGGGTGGATAGTGTAGAGCTGAGATATAGCTGCTCCAATAAATAGGACAAATCTTAGACCATGTTTTTGAATGATCAGACCCAGGGGGAGCATGTAAATGCTGAAGAGGAAGAGGCCAAGCACAGAACCCTGAGGCACGCCATGGTTTACTGGGGCTGGGTGGGAACTGAAGCCATTGATGGAGACAAACTGTTGCCGGTTGGGTATGTATGAGTGGAACCAGGAGAGAGCTGTGCTGGTGAGACCGAGGCGAGTGTAAAGGCGGTTGAGGAGGATGGAGTGGGTGATTGTGTCAAAGGCTGCAGAGAGATTGAGCAGCATCAGGATGCTGATGTGACCTGAGTCAGCAGCCCTGAGGAGATCACTGGTGATCTGTTACATGCATTGTGTCTTTTCAAAATACACTTCTGTTTTCATAGTAAAAGATACCGTCTCTGCTGGCAGTGTCAGTAAAACTCTTTAAATTTATTCTTTATTTGAATCCGGATCAGAAAACTTTCTGTTGCTGTAGTTACACAGTTTAGACCTGACACTGTGAGGTTTGTGCTGGTAGAATTTCAGACCTATCTTTTCAATCTGGCTTTTAATTTGTAATGTTTCAGCATCAGTTTTAAGTTTTAATTGTTGTTTTTTCTTTATTTTTCCCTGGTGTTTATTTTCATCGTATTGTTTCAATTTTGTTATGTGAAACACTTTGAGCTGCATGTTTGTATTGAAGGTACTATATAGATAAAACTGAGTTGATGGGGAGAGCTGCAGGAGCAGGGTGTATTTTCAAATCCTGCCCCCCTTTTTCAATCTTTGAAATTGAAACATATCATCAGGATAATATATTTTTCAAGATAAGGAGCATTGTCTTTTTCTTTCTCTTTCTCTCTAAGTTTGTTACCCAAAATGGCTGCCAGCAATACACAGAAACATTTGAGTTTCCTCCGCCACAACACAACACAACAATCAACATAATCCTGGCTCATGAGGGATTTCTCTCATGATTGTTTTCCCTCCAACTTGAAACGTCAGATTTCTCTGCACTGCAGTCCTTGTCACTGCTCACTCTACTGTTTACCTGGGAAGGGCTACGGGCAGACGTGCCGTCTTCTTTTTACCAACAAACGATGAGCTTCACCATGAGGCAGGTTCATGCAATTTAGTTAAGCTGCTCAGGAGTTATCATACGGTAAAAATGATCCCTAATCCTAACCGCGAGCATGAAATAAATGCAATGTTTTTTTTCCATTTTCACCCCTGCCTCGAATGCGCAGGTTGTACTGCAAAAAGAAATGAGTTTCTTGCACTCTGGAAGCAACACTGGAAGCCAGACGCTACACTAATGGTAATCAAACCCTTACTGTTTACACTGGTGGAGCCCTGAGCCACCCACGTGGCCATCAAAGAAGAACTTCCAATAAAAACCTACAGCTTTAGGAAATACACACTTGAATTGTCTCTCTCTGGCCACATCCGCACAAAAACTCTCTTTTCTTTTCTTAACAGTGTTTTAAAATGAAAATGATCCTTGAACACACAAGTATTTTAGCAGCATTTCAGAATTAACCTCCATCCATACTAACATATATATAACATATCACATAACCATTCATGTATACTGGGCTTGCGCTTAATAATATCCAATGCATCAAAACATTGTTTTCTAGTTGGAGCCGCGCCTCGTTTTCAAACTGTATGGTTTGACTAAGAAGAACAATGACAGCAATATAGTCCACGATGAGCAGCGCTAAAATCAACCTGCGTAGTTGTCCCTCCATTGTGACATTAGAAAGTGTCACATTTATCTTGCAAGTGTTCTCTTCTTCAACGTTTGCTTTACTTCCTGGATTTTTCCCACATGGAAATTCTGACCAATCAAGAGCAGCTTTCTCACACAAGGCATTTGATCTGGTCCGCTTGTAAATGCTGCCGTGAGAACACGAACCAACTCGAGGCAATTATAAAACTTTGTAGCAAAATAAGTCCCTGATTCAAACCTCCATTTACTGAAGAGGGAAAGTCTCTCTGTGCTCACTTTAGCAGGATTATGTGTTATCACAACTAGTCTGAAAACCAATCGTCCAGTTTGCAATTTATGCAAGTGTGGTAAAGACACTGTAGCACGCAGAGAATGAACTTTTCAGTGAAGTACATCTTGTGTCCAGCACTTACACGTTTGAAATGGAAAGTATTTTCATATTCATACATTCTGGATATTTTTCTTTTCAGTAAAGAAAGATTATGTCTTTTAATGAAGTGATTGAATGTTTTTGTTGGAAAATAATTATTCAACACTGAGTACTGTCTGCAGTGTGAACGTCATGTCTGGATTGATCTTTAAATGATCACAGTAGTTTCAGCTAGTTTGGAAGAGAGATTTTAACGCCATCCAACCCACAGCAGGTTCTCCAGAGGAGGGAGGATTACTGTTATTGAAAAGGCTGTTGTCCAGGTTTCCAGAAAATACTGCCTCACTGTAATTTGAATTAGTCTGAGCCACAAGCTTTTTCTTTGGATGAGGTTGGTTTTATCGTACCATCAGAGGAAATTGGGTTCGCTGTGCGTCTCCCAGCAGCAGGCAGGTGAAGCAACAAGGTTAATCAGCTCTCTGAGATACTGTCGTCATGAGTAACCTCATCATTTGTGTCCCCTTCAAAGGCCAAAGGTGAATCATCTTCAATCATCTTTTCTATTAAGACTTTTAGCTTCACAGCTCCTAAAACAAAGGTGTATTCTGACACTCTTTGTCTGCTCATAAAGTTTAAAATTTCCATGTTTACCACTCATGCTGCAAGATGAGGGATAAACAAAAAACATTTCAGCCCATTCTTTTTCCAAAGTCATCAAATACTGTCGCTATGTCAGTGATTTCAGCATCAGACACTGACGCCAAAAGCCAGCTTTCACAGCGGTAAGATATGCCACCAGACTGCATCAGTTTGTAACGAGGCCAGAGGGAACCTTTTGCAGTTTTATGATACACCAACGATTGGCCAGACAGCACCTGTAACAGCAGCTGTAACAGCAGTAGGATACACGAACATGCAGGGTCAGTTCATAACGCAGCCAGATGGCACTTCTCATGGCGGTGTGATACACAGCTGGACTGCATCAGTTTGAAACGCTACTGGTGACGTAACTGCAAACAAACATCTGCAGTCATGTCTGAGTAACACGTATTTAAAACCACATTCATTAATATGAAATCAGCGTTTGGATCAGGAGAGAAACATTAAGGATGATTTTACATTCCCACAGTGGGAACTCTCCTCTGATCCGTCTTCCTCTGGGTTTTTTGATGCATTTGATGAAGTCGAGGCTTGATGACTTAATGCCATTCAGGTATTTCAAGCAAAAGTCTCTCTCTTGATCCTCGGCGTTACCTATTGCATTAGAAGTGTTGTAAGTCAGTGTAATCCACAGACGTCACTGTGGGCAGATTTATAGAATTCTTTGGTTAAAAAAAAAACAGGCGTAAATAACACCAGACAAGGTGTCTGTTATTGGAAATTTATGAACGACGGGAAGGCCATTAACTCCTGATCACTGACATATCAAAGAGCATTATCCTGCTGATACCATGGGCACGTAACCATACTCATTTCTATTTTCATGCATATTGCAATCAAAATCGGAGGTTGTTCCTGGTAACTCCCGAGGGTTTGACTAATACCTGGAACAATCGTTACCATCCCTCAAGGTTCAAATGAAATGTTGTTTTCTGCTCCAATAAAAAGGACAAACCTTAGATATGATTAGAAAGTAGGAGATATTTCTAGTCTGCTCAGCACAGAGAAGCCTTTGGCTAAGCTATGAGCCAGAAAGATAATGTTATTCTAGCAAGATTCAAAGTCAGTAACATGGCGTCAGGCCCCCAGGAGGTGCGCTGGGCTTTGAAGCCAATTTCCGTAGTTGCCAAACAGTGATACTGCAATTTTCGGGGTCCATCACGTAATGCCTTTGGGCCCAAAAAGACATTTTTTGAGTGACACAGCCCCTGCTAAATGATTCATTTCACTGTCAGGATTTGATCCATTTGGGCCAGTGATATTTTTAAAGTCTAGAGGAGCCGCACGATGAAATCATTTTATCCTCATTCTAATCTACCTGCTGTATGGGCCACATGATGCAGCAGCAGTGCCGATTATCCGGGATATTTTACATGCAGCAGGTGAACAATTTTGGCTTCATAGGACTTTCATAGGAATGACCGGGGCGCCGCCACCACTGCTGTATCCAGTTCTCTTAATACATCCATGCATTGTGTAGAGTTGACAAACAGCCCAGTTGCCAGATGAAAATGTCGACATTACATGTTTCTGCAAAAACTTCTTAAATGATGAAGTGTGGTAGCTGACTGCCATCAAGAGGTGGACGGGATGGTGGTTGGTGTGACACCTGCGAAACTGCAGACCACTGTTTGACACCAACAAACTGGAGAACAGCCAGCAGAGCTGTTCTAGGAACTAGATGTTTTATATCAGGAATTGATGGGACACCCTGCAGCTATTCAGAATCAAGTATTCATCAAGACCATGGTATAAAGTGGAAATATAACACGTGAAAAAAAAAAGTCTTCTGGTCTAGTTGGACACGTTTTCTATGTTGTCATAATGTTTCCATCCAACTGTCAAAGAAAAATAAGAGGCAATTTCTTAAAGAATAAAAACTTAAATTGAAATGGATAAATTTCAGTTTTCAGCGTTATTAGAAATGTCTAATAAGAAAGTCTTTTGAATCTTGACTGTGTAGGCAGTGTAAGAGCTGTTATTAGAGCTCAATTCACCTGCAGTCATTATGTGCTGCATAGAAACTGCATATAACTACTTAGAAAGCTTGTGTGTGCGAAAGGTTTCATCTTTGCAATTTAAATGTAATTTTCTAAAGTCTAAAAAATATTCTATATTCTAGAAGGAAATATTAAAAAAGGCAGCCACTTCCACATTAATGATCTCATTCTCATTCTGTGTGTGTGTGTGTGTGTGTGTGTGTGTGTGTGTGTATGCGCGCAGGAAGAGTGGAGGAGTTGAGACTGTACTTCTGGCCTTTAAAAGATGCCCTTTTCAAAAAATATTATTCTCCTCTTCACTGACGTGTGAGCAGACACAGACACAGCCATCGCTGACATTTTCTCACCACCTGCCTGTGACACACACACACACACACACACACACACACACACACACACACACACAAACAGGGTGAAAGGACAGACCAGCTGCTGCAGGTGGCGGATGGAAAAGGTGAAAAAACACATTTCTGTCGACAACCTTGAAGCAGAAATTCATCTAATGGGCCTACAGCCTGAGCGATTGTTATATTCAACACTGATGGAGTAAATCAAGGCGTGTTGGTCCTTACACTGAAATACTTCGACAAGTATCAGATGGATTGGCATTAAATATTTGTGCAGACCTTCACTGTCTCCAGAGGACACATTCAAATGACTCTGGTGTTTCCCGGACTCAAAAGTTTATTTCGTCATTACTTTGGTTTGTGTCCAAATTCCTACAAACTAATGAGTCTTACCGGCCTCAGCTGTGCTTTGTTTTACTGCTAAATAGGAAACAGTAGCATGCTGGCACACTCAGCTAAGATGGTGAACATGGAGAATACTGTGCCCACTTTGCACATTCCCATTGTCATTTTCATTTTCAAAGGACTTTCAATAAAATTCAACTTCACAGAGCTGAGAGTGTGGCTGTTCACTCTTGTTATTGATAACTTTAAAATCCTCTTTTCACTTGGTTTAAACTTGAAAAAGTTATAATATAATATAATCTTTATTTATTTAAGACCTGGCCGAAAACACATTTAAAATGTAACAAATACAACATATAACACAAAAATCCACAATAAAACGACAACTATTCAAACATAGTGGCCTCTAAAGAAAAACAATTCTCTGTCACCACCTTCTTTATGATGCCCTTAAATTCATCAGTGGATGTAAGCATTTCTAATTTTAGATCTTTTTGAAGAGTGTTCATGTCCAAGGTGCAGAGTAGGAGAATGCAGTCTGTACCAGATCTGTTAAAACCCGGGGTTCATTAAAAAGCAACCACTTGGAGGAGCGTAGCTGGAAACTACCAGAGCTGACTCACAGGAGGGAGGAAGGCTGGAAGTTTGCCAAATGTTGCTTTATAGATAAAAATATTCCAGTGCTGCTGTAAAATGTAAATGTAATATATTATAATTAAAGTCCAGGTAAAGTGAAATCAGAGGTTTCTTACATGTTAGAAAACACTTATCGTCATGTGCAGAGACCTTGCACAGTGATTCCAATGTGTGCTGTTGAATGAATGTGAATGTGATATGATTCTGTCCACAACACGCAGAAAATTTTCCTCAGATTTTAATGATGGACGAAAGTTTCCGGACAGTTTTCGGACGCAAACGTGATTGACAGTGTGAAGTCGTATGCAAAGACCTTTAGACCATTTATTTTTAATCGTGTCTGTGTTGAGGACTTTTTGGGCGAGCTTGAAATCATGTGTCAGTGACACACTAGAGCCATTCTTAACATAAACCCTCTCACAGTAAGAGTTTTATGCTTTATACTGTGAGAGGCTTGTTTTATGTTTCAGCTCCTTTAGTGGGCATCAAACATTTCAGAGCAGAGAATACTGCTTATTTTTCCCAATTTTGAAACCTAATTTCACATACTTGGGGACTTTTTCAATCCAATAAATATGGCTGGGCTGTTAGTGTCACATTCAAAGTGCTAAAAAAAAAAGTAATAATCCAACAAATGAAAAGGCTTGCTATTACTACATTCAAAACCAAAATGTTTTGTTGGCTCAGTAAATAAAAAGACGGCAGTGATATTTATTAACTCCGACATACAATATGTAGCGTTTCATACACTGAACACATTTAAATATGTTGTGAAAAGGCAGAAAGTAATCAGCTCGTTACACAAGCTATTATCATGTTATGAGTAATTACACACAATGATGAGAACTAAAAGTTTTAATGAACCTTTGCTGATGAGTGAAATTAATCTCTCTGCAGCAGCAGGTACATAATGTTGATACAAGCAGCCATTATGAGCCACGGGCTCATTTGATGCCTACATGCCTGTGTTGCCTCACTTTAATAAGAGTCCTGGAGCCACACTGAAGTTTTTTAATTCCTGTCCCAAAAACTGTTTCTAAACTGTGTCAAAAGATGAAGAGAGAGAAAAAAGAAGCGCACATGTATCGTCAGGTTGAAAGCCAACTCTTTACCCTCGGAGTTCTTCTCCCAGATGAAGGCAGGCAGCCTTCTTGGATCTCCTTCTGACGCCTTCACCCGTGTGCTTTTTCCATGTTTTATTAACTCAGGATGCAACCTCTCCCCGCTCTGTGTGGGACTTCTGCCCCGGAGGGAGGCAGCCTGCATTTTGAAATGGAGGATCTGTCACCACAGTGCTCGATTGCTGAGGGCTGAATTGTGTCCTGTCTCAGCAATAATTCACCAGCCTCCTGCTCAGATTTGACACTTTGCTGCAGGTTTCTTGGAGCTGCATTCAAAGGAAACAATGAAACATGATGGAACAACAATAATCTTTGTTTCATTTTGAGCTAATCAAACATCATTATCTGAACCTAACATTAAATAACACCCACAATGAGTGATTGAACTGCTGTAAATGTATTCATACATGTATCATTTCATTCTGTTGGACCACAAGTGACTTGCAATCATGTAAAGTTTGTAAAAAACACACTTTATTTCAGAGCTTTTATTTTGAAGTGCCTTTTCCTGCTGCAGAGTGAGTGTCTAACGGAAAGCTAACAGAGACAGGAAACTAACTCGACGACAAGGCCCAATGCAAGTATGACACTGAATATTAAGTGTGCGGACCATGAACTATTGACTAAGGAGAAATCTGGACCTCGAGGCTGGACCAGTTGGGAACCACTGCTCTAATTTTCATCTGTCTCAACTAAACATGATGGACATGTGCTGTAAGGATGTAAATGATCAGCCTATTCTCTTTACAAACTTGCCAAATAGCGCCACTTAGTCAGTATTTCAGTATTGGACACCAACGCTAAAAGCTATCCAGCCAGTGTTTGCTGTGAATATGAAGGTTAAGCTAACTCATGATGTTTTTTTCTAAACATCACAACGAGATTTTGTTGAGCAAGGAATTAAACGTGTATATATATATATATATATATATATATATATATATATATATGTATGAGGTGTTTCACCGACATTGTAAGTTTTGGTAAAAAGACGCACTGCATTTAGCAGGTGTAAATTGAGACGCTGTCCCGAAACTTTAACAACAAATGCAGGAGGATCCCTCGCGCTTAAAGTGACACTTACCTTTCTGGAAATTTTACGCTTTTTCTTTGTTTAGGTTAAAATGCTGTTAATAAGCTGATGGCACACTGAAATGTAAGTGAATTCCACCAGAAATAAAAACTCATAATCATTCCATTCTCATATGGTTCTAAGAAAATTCCGGCCAATCATTGCTGTCTGGCTTCCCCACGTGGAGGCCTCCGACTGACGTAACCGCTCACGTAGTATCTCCCCCCCTTCCTGGCAAAAGAAAGAATATAGCAGAAAAAGCTAACACTAAGAGAGAACTTGATGCTGCAAGAGCCAAAACTCGGGTCGGCATCGGCTCTGCTTTCGAGCTATGGCGAAGACGAATGTAGCTTCATCCTGAGCTAACAAGGGACCAGATGGTCGCAGAGTTTCTGCTGGACAGGTATTTTTAGTTTCCCTCTAATAACAACATAGTAACATAGGCTATAACGTTATATATAACAACACAGCATCCAGTTGCTAATGGCTAACGTTAGCCTACTGTTCCGTAGCCTCTGAAACATTAACATTATCTTTCTTGTGCGTTTCCACTTACTAGTAACGTTAACGCTACTATCTAACGTTAGCACTGTGACCTTAGTTTTAAAACTCATCAGTCATCACTGACTCCGGCTGAGTTTTAAAACTCCGGGGTTGCATTTGACTGTCTTGGTTGTAAAGTTACACTCACCGTGCTCACGTGCTTCTCCGCAAGTGATGTGAGGACTCTAAAACTTCACCTGAGCCTCCTTCGGCATATGGGTGAGTAGATAATGGCTGAATGTTTATTTTTGGGTGCACTATCCCTTTAATACATTGACATGAACAGCAGTGACCAAGCAACGATATTTGATGAGTTGGGATCAGAGTAAGCAGAAGGACATTTGGCTAGTCTTAAGCTGCTCTGCTAAGTGTCTTTCAGTGGGACACAGCACCGCAGACAAATTTCGTAATGGGTAAAGAAGAGTTTTGTCTGGTCTTTAAGATTCTGATCAATCAATCGTTAAGCAGATCTTAGTCATAATGGCAGCAGACATCTGTCTCTCCAGCTACATCATCCATCTCCTTGCGGTAATCCTGACGCATCTCCTTACTAAATGAGGTATATAAGCCTTTCAGTGCTGGACTTCCCTGGAGTCTCGGCCCAGCTGAGACATTTACGAAGTATCAGATTCTTAACCACCTCAACTGGTTCCCACCAACACGAAGCAGCAGTCCTATCCAGACGTCTTCCAGCAAAAGACAAGATCACCAGAAATAACAATACTGCTGTAGGTGATGGATTTAAGACACGGCAATAACTTATTATTGATCAAAAAATCAGTTCTCGAAAAGGAATGGTGGACTGGAGAAAAGAAGGAGCACTGACAGAAGAAGCTTCCGACATCAGAGAGGCTGAGGTCACCTAAATTTGACTTGAGAACTTTGGCTGTGAGAGAACAGACAGCTGGTTGATGAGAAGAGTGATGTAGTTTGGGATTCAGTTGAAATCACCATCCAGTTTAAGGTTAAAAAAGAGGCACAGGAAAAGACTTATAAATCATCGCATTCTGTTTTTATTTTACACAGCGTCACAACTTTTTCAAAGTGGGAGTGAACTACTCAGATGTTCTCCATCCTAATCTTATTACTGGTGTAAAGCAAGAAGGTGAATGGATAAAAGGCAAAGCCAGCTCAGGTTGTACAGCACGGTGAGATAAACAGCTGGCACCTGCTCATAAATCTGCTGCACACTGAGACACGTGTAGGCTGTGAACACCTGGTCTGAAGAATGGTAATTTCTTAAGAAGATACCAGGTTAAGTGTAACTGTGTGTGTGTGTATCATTTAAACATCTGACCCCTAGAGTCTGATTCAAACCTCCTCGTTCTCCTGTAACTAACTGCTGCCCTCCATCTAAATCAAGTGACATGTAACTGTAATCCAGTAAACATGAAACACAAATGCAATCACATCCTAAATTTCTAATTTTTCTTGAACTGTAACCATTCAACTTTTAACTTATTTCATCTAGAAGACGCTGAGGCACTGCTGGGTGTCTTTAACGTCACAGAGACACAAGTAAATGAATAAATAAATAAAAACTGAGCCTTTGTTGAAGCTCCAGACTCAAATCAACTTCAGAGCAGATACGTATATTTTGTTATGATGAGCCGTTTGACACTTTAACTGCACACTGTGACGTCTGAAACGATTGTTGCATCTGACATATCCTACTGTGACACATGTAGCGTGTTTCTGCCCTCAGGGGGAAAATCTATTTATGCATCATATACGCCTAAACAAACACCACTGGTGCGTTGTTTCAGAATGAGTGAATGCAAAATGGAAATAAAGTGGTTTTCTGTAGCTGAGAGGGAAGAGCATCAGTGTTTATAGCAGCCATATATCTAATTACTGTATTTTCAGTCTGAGTCTCTTCATTGCTCTCATACATTATTAAGGCAGAGATGACAAAGTTAATTACGATAACTGCAGAATAATAACAAACAAGAAGTCCTCTGATGACTGCAGTGTTCTCCTCCTGTCAGGATGCATTCCTCTTTCCGCTTGGAAATAAAATAGATTTACAAATTGAATCTGGAACAAACTGTCTTTCTATAGAACAAATCCTCACATACACACAGTCAGCCACAGATGCTCTTCCACACCTCTCAGCTTCACCCTCTTAAATGGTTTTGACACGAGGAGGAAAAGGTCAAAATACTTCCCTGGCCTGTCCCCACAAACACACACACAAACACACACACACTCGTGTACTGCAGTTTCTCTCTCTGATGTCTCTGTGAATCATGATTCTCACGTGATTAATTGAATCGGATAAATCTTGATGTGCCATCAAACACATCCCCTGCCTGTGAGCGTTCGGCAGGAGGTAGAATATCAATAATAATCACATGATTATAAGATTATGTTGATTTCAGCTCCACAGTGTTTTTGTATTTTTTTGACCCTAGGAAACAAAGGAAAACCACATTTAAAATTCACCTCTTCAGTGCCTTTTATCAAGACATTTCTAATGGTACTCTTATACATATATACATACTGTAAAACTTGTAGTCACCCCTATTTTGTAGGGAAAACGCCAAAAATGACATACCCAAATTAAAATGACTGTAGCTTCTGAACCGCTCAGACTACATGCATGCATGAGGTCTTGCCAGAAAGAAAACTCCCTGAAGTTTCTTGTGAAAGTGTCAGAAACACTCTAGGTGATACAGAGACAGAGTAATGGGCCTCTGAAGTCAGTAACAAGTTGAAGAGTTTGCCTAAAATAAAATAAAAAATGTTTTTCAGGATGGATAACTGTCTGTGGCTTCATCTGAGCAGGTAAATGACACTGTGGGGCTGTAGACACACTATCAATGAACATTTGTTTCAAATTTGGGGAAGACTGCTCAAAGTATGACCATTCTACAGTGTTCCAGGCGGAGCTCCAAATGACAAGTCGGTCACTCTGCTTCAAAACAGAACTATCAGTGATCAAACAACACTCAGCCAGCTTCAAACATTGTACCTTATTGAAATCAGGTGTGATTATGATAGCTGATGTTGTTTATGACACAGAAACACCATAAAATATCACCAAATAAAGCCATATGAAACGTGAAGGTTATGATCCCACTTTCTAGACGGTATATCTCAGCCAACAATAGTGGTAGGAGTGAGACTCTGACCTTTTATGAAACAGCTAAGTCCTGCTAACAGCTCCACATAAGATCACGAGTAATCCTTTAACTTTTCCCTTTGTGTGTTCAGGCTGCTCTGGTGCGAAATACATAATAAATAAAAGAAAAATGATGTTATTTTTGAAAAGTCGAGAGCTTCCTGAATCCGGCGATACCAAACATCACATGGTTTGATGACGCAGTGCGCCTGGGAGATACCATTTAACAGAGGAGGGGGGAGCGAGGACATCAGCGTCCTCGAGGAGTTAGAGAGGTTAAAAGCTTAGTCCCAGTTAAACACCAGTCCCTTTTACTAGCCTGGTGTAGCTACACATTTTGACAAAGAAAGGCCTGTCTCAATTAGACGCCTGGTATGGTTGCCAAGCAAATTCATTTTCATGGAGGTTCTTTGGATGTATAAAACCAAATTTTTGACTTCCCACTTGGTTAGCTGTTTGGATCGCACATACACATATTAATGTTAAAACCATGCATGTTTGCATGTTCCACATATGTAAGTGTGTCATGTAGTGTGGGACTCACACTGGTCCACTCATGGACTTGACTCGGTCGCAACCCTTCAAAGTCTTGATCTTGTCTCGGTCTTTATACACTTTGGTTTCAGTCATGACTTAGTCTTGGTTCAGGACTGAGTTCATCAGTCATTTAAGTTGCCTGTATTAGTCTGTCTTTGTTTTCACTACAGTCAGTTAGTTATTAAGAGGATTGTGTTTTCTGGGTTTGGGGTTTTCTGTTTACTGTGTTTTTCCCCGTCTTGTGTTTCTGTGCCGGTCCGTCCACACACCTGCCCTGCATCAGCCTCGTCAGTCCTTCCCTGCTCTCAGGGTCGTTCCCAGCCAATCAGCTTCCTGCTTGTTGTCCTGCCTAATCACCTTATTCCCTTCACCTGAGCTTCTCCCACATTCTCTCCAGCTGCACTTCATCCCTTTGTCACATTAGTTTGTATCACTTCAGGCTTTGTTGGATCCTTTGTTTTTCTGTGTATCTACTTTGCCTTGCCTGCACTATCTCGAATTAAACTTATTTCATGGAGTTTCTGTGATCTGTTGTCTCCTGCATCTACCTGCTCTACTCTACACGACACTTCACAATGCACTTATGTCCTGTAAACAGGACACATAGTTATCTAATGGAACACACTATCTTTGTCTAAAACTAAGCAAATGGCTTTGGTGCTGAAGCCACCACCATGTAATGCAGTGTTAGGAGGTCATGGTCATTTCATGTATTTCTGTTAGATCACGGTGAAGCAGACCCAGGTGGGCTCTCAGCCTCAGCATCATCCTTTACAATTGTGCATATTATCGCTTACATAAATTCCTTTATCTGAAACACCCACTGATAAACAAAATGTTCAGGCTGATGACAAAGAAAAGCTGTTTTTCTAACACCCACGTCTTGCTGTGGCTTCAACACGGGGTTTTGTCAAATCTTTACCACCTGGAAGCAAATAATGGTGACATGACAGTCCCTGACTGTTGTGACAGCAACAGCCTGAGTGCTTCATTAAACACTGACCTGTGTTTACTGAGTTCTGCAAGGAAGATGTAGGTGTAACAAGGCTGCTGTGAAAAAGGAACTGATGGCGTATTCAGCACGGAAACATGGAGGTTCAGATAAAGAAGTGAAGTGTCATTAACCTAAACCTCAAGTGGGATTTTAATTCGTTGAGCAATGACTGATGAGCACCTGAACACAAACACTTGTTAAATTTCAAGTCTTCAGGTGACTTTAAGAGTGATTAAGACAAATGCAGCGTGATCTCATACCTGCTGATTACAACGAGCTGCAGCTGTGTATCAGTGCTTTGCTGATTCCAGGTTCATTAAATGAGAGCTGCATGTTGCATCATATCCATTGACGGGAAAAAAATGGACGTAGCTAACATGACGTCACCCATTGGCTACAGGACTCCGCTACTACAGCTGATAACCAGCCCAGCAACGGACACGCATCCAGTGGAAGTCCGGCGTTAGACATTTTAACATGGGAGTCTATGGGGACTGACTGGCTGCTGGAGCCAGCCTCAAGTGGCCAATACAGGAAGTGCAGTTTCTGGCAATTGCACGTTGGCTTCATTTTTCAGCCTGGAGGAGGTGGATTGGTCACATCATTGGGGGACAACACATGCACAGAAACTCAGAACACGGGGATGATCGATTAGTTAATCCTGACTGAGGCGTCTGCAGTCATCTTTGGGTCGAAATATGTTTCATATGAAAAATAAAAATATCTGGGTGAGAACTACAATTCTTAAATCAAAGAGTATAAACAAGTGTTTTCCATTTAAAAACGTTATTTTGTACATCCTGTGCCAGCATAAGTTTTGTCAGGCTGAGGACGCCCTAGAGCACCTAAGCAGACACCATCTGTTGTAAACGTTTGTCACAGCCTTTAATTAATAGTCCTGGTTGGTTCCAGGGGTCTTCACCATCAACCCAATGTGCATTTAAGTAAATGAAAGTGGACTGATAAACTTTAAGACTACTGACTTTAGCATGGAAGATCGAGGGGTTTGATTCCTGGTCAGGACGGGGCAACACGTATCCAGTGTGAACCCGTAGGTAAGGTTCTTAATACTGCTAGCCTGCCTCAGGACGAGAGTCATCCCCGCTTGCACGTCACCCGGGTCAGCAAGGTCCGCGTAAGGTGTTGAGGAACCAGGGCAACCTGATGAAAAATGGGCTACTGGAACAAGACAGAGAAGAGCTAGAGCAGAGAATATGGAACTGTAGGAATGCTACTACACAAGTTACCCCAGTGAGAGGGGAAACATGCAGAGGATGTGGGATAGATTGATGCTTCGCAACCCAACATCTGGGCTGACAAAGAAACAAGTCCCAGCTCAGTGTTCCAACATTCACAAATGGCAACTGCTATCACAACCAGAGATTGATGAGGTACAACAAACATGCTACAGGAAGGGGGAGTCAGGGTTCAGAGTGTTAAACCCAAGGACGGACAACTGGATCCTCAGAAGGGCAAAGTCCCATCCAACTACAGCCAATAAGCTGCCTCTGTACAACATGGAAGCTCCTACTCATCCCATATTTTGGCTTTCAGGTCATGTTTTTTAAAAAAAGTAGTTGTCAGCTTTGCTGCAACTCATCAAATACACTGAATATAAAAAAGCTGATGCACAGTCTGGGGGCAGCTGCGGAGGTTGAATCACCCCTGAATCCTAAACTAGGAGCATTAAGAGATTCTGACAGAGGGTTGGAGGAGCTGAGGAGGTCAGAAATCTGTCATGGTGCACATCCATGTCGTGCTGCTTCAAAGATCAAATATCTACTGCAATGTAAATCAACAGGCCTGTTCCATACAACATTTTATAGCTCAATGAGTTGATTAATTGATGTAATTTGTCTTCTAATAACTCCCTGAGGATCCTCACCGGGTGCCTCCATCCAACACTGTCTGACCGAACAAACAGCTGTATGCATCATTTTCCTCTTAATGAGTCTGAAGCTCAAGGACAGCATATCAAATGTCTCTCTAGTATCAGCCAGCTGAGAAATCTTCACAAAAGTATACGTATTTTTCCTTTGCCACATATCTGACACCCTCCACCTGCTGCACACGTTAACCAGGTGGCTTAAGATTTTTAAAAGGAGGCATAATTTATTCAGTGGCTAATTTTGTCCTTCAGCCTTTGAAATTTCCTGCAAATGTGTTTATTAACACCAATTAAGGGAAGGAGGAACCAACAGCGTGTGTATCACTGCACACACACACACAATTAAAAGCCCCTTCAAACCCCTGATGAAATCAATACGCAGAGCTCGCAGAGCCAAAGATTAATGATGCTGCTTGTTTATTAAAAACAGAGACTCAGAGAGGGAAATGTTCATTAGCGCAGTTTCTTAGTGCTGCTGCACTGAGAGCAAACCGCTGGGGAGATGAGCTGAATGTTAGAGCTCGACCATTACACGTGATCCATGCTGCTTGGATCACTTCAATATGTAATTCATAAGTGTCAGCAGCTTTGATTAAGGTTTGCATTTTCTATACTACTGCACAATGGCAAACGTTATGCTGAATGATTCAGTGTAAATACTGTAGCAGCAAACTAACGGAGAGACACTCTTGGTAAAGATGGTAAAAAGGCCGTTATCCTTTTCTCATATTCTGAGCCAAAAACCTTAACTTCAGCGGCACTTTAACTTGTTGTCTTTGATGGTGACGGCAACCAGATGCTCTTCACAAGCGTAACACTGTGACCTGTAAATGTTGGCTTGTAATTTAAGCTTTTCATCGACCTTCTCAACAATAAAATGATGAGTAGAGAGCTGAGAGATTTGAAAGGTTTAAAACTGATCCCGAGTTGGTCCTTTTCCTAATCGACAGGTATGTAATTTTTGTTTTTATTTAGAGAATATACCGCAACTTGTTAGACGTTGTTTCACTTCAATATAAGAGGACATGGAAGTTATATACAGCAGGCAGTTGTCCTCAGTTTATAAGAAATTCAGAGCTACACCAGAACATTTATGAACAGGTCTTGCTTTACTACTAACTTGTGTGTAATGTTAGCATGTTAGCATGTTTCCACTAATTACTTGGACTGACCTGATGGTAGTAACGATAACTTTGTGAGCGAAGGCTGCAGGTAACAGCTTTGCTGTGTTAGGATTAGATGAGAACAGAAACACGACAGGAGAATACTTGTCTGTGAAGGAGACTCGATAAAGTAATGTACTTGTACCTCAGTTAGTATTCAGTAACAGTCCTAAGCTGCTGTTTGTAGAGCTTTGATTGTAGTGTGTGAATCAACATATTTTTATTTGCAAATTTGAGTCATAGATCAAATCATCAAACAGTGACCAAACAGCATTGCAAACAACAATCCATAAGTTATATCTCATTTATATGGTTTACTGACTGAGTGTTTGGTTATTCTTCTCCAGAATATTATTCTCTCACTTTTAATTTTATATCAGATTGATGACATGTGGATACTGTCTTGCAGCTATGAAAAAGTCACAGTGTCAGTACCAAGCAGCGAGGCAGCCTGTAGTGCACCTCAGTCTAAATATGGTTTTGTTTTGTATGCAAGTACAATAATGTTATTATTATGAGTTTTTCTCAGTACTAAACAAAAAAAGATTAAGGTGGGGCAGGTTTTCAAGGTGCAGCTCATGCCGCTAACAAATCATTCTGTTGATATTGTGCAACATACTTTTTCTATACAGACACAGTAATAATCTAGATATGCTGATCTCTTCTGTGGATAACAATTTACACAGTGTAACACGTTACATAATTTATGTTGGTGGAGCGCTCACTAATGTATTTTTTTTTCTTGCCTTAGCTAACACAAAAGTGTTTATTTTTTTACTCAAAAAAGAATAAAGACATAAAAGTATCAAAGACTTTGTGTTTTATGTGGAACTGTTTTGGAACTCAAAATACAAAAACCAGCTAATGATAAATCTAACCAAAATAAAAACAAATAGGCAGTAGGCCTATAAATAAATTGTTCTTGAATCTTGAACCTCAAGAAATTATCGTAAAAAAAAATTGTTGTTTGAGAATTATTTACATATATTTGCAGTGTAGCAGCACTAGGTCATGTAGAAATTATGTCCTCTAAGCATATTTACATGAACCTTCAAGGTATGAAGCCTGTGTACTGTCCCTGAGCATCAGGAAAAGTGTCACGGATTCTCTAAACTACACAACTAGGAATAACGACCTGGTTCCCTTCACCCAGCCGCCCATACTGTCTGTAAGCTGTATGTCTGTACTGGCGTTGCTCGATGCCCGGCTCCTGGTCATCATCGACTGCAAAGATATTCCAGGCAGCGTGGGAAAGCCGCAGCACACCCTCATCCAGAACGTACAGATCCATGAATGCTGACCTGCTGACACAATTTTCTGGCCTCTGTCTACATTTTTTTCAATGTCCGTTGGCATGTCTCTGCATTTAGTACAAATGCACCAGTGTGGTTGTGCAGGCTCTGGGTCAGGCTCCAACAAGTCCAGGACATCAAACTTTCGTCCTGGAAGCCTTAGTGTCACCTTCTCCAGGAGCTGATCCTTTTTCTCTGATGTGAGGGCTGATAATTTAGCCTGAAAATAACAAATGGAAAATTGTCACGAACAAAGTGTCTTGTTTCCAATGTGCACTTTATCTTATCATCTTTATCACCTGGCTGGAAAATACAGGGAAAACAAATATAAATGAACAAACCCTTATTTCAGATGTTCTGGCCCCTTGGTCTGCCACTGCGACCCCTAACACCACCTCTCCCTGCCTCTTCCACGTTCTCTGCTGACAGCAGATCCTGCTCATCCTGGATTGCTAAATTCTACTTTGAACAACAGGCGCCAGGTCTCTTTTGTAATTTAGTCTCAATGGGACTTCCTGGTTAAATAAAAATATATGAATGTTTAATGTATTGTTGCGTGTATGTTTGTCTTGTGATATAAGAGCATGTCCAAGTTATGAAAACAAATTTCCTATCTATCAAGGTCAAGATAGATAGATAGATAGATAGATAGATAGATAGATAGATAGATAGATAGATATACTTATTCCAGACTCAGGGTCCATAAAATCACACAATACAAGAATGAACTTCCTTACTGATTTTCTGATTTGATGAAAAAAATGATCCCAGCACACTGATTGCTTCACAGCCTCTAATAACCCCCCTGCTCCCCTTGGAAGTTTGCTGTCCTTGTGCTGATTGTGACACTCCAGTTGTTCCACATTGATTTGTAATATTTCAACATACAACTCCTGGAGTGTCTGAGTCACAGCAATAACCTCAGAACCAGGATGTGAATGTGGATGTGTAGGTTTCCAAAGTTAGTAAATGAGGTGACTTTATCATCTGCAGGTGGAGGGACGGTGGAGGGGTGTCACCCAGGCGAGGTGCCTACCAAGCTGTGTGAGACCTACTAATAAATAAATAAAAGTAATAAAAGTGAGCCATTTCTGTGTCTTCCAGCGGCTTTTCGGGCAGCAAATGTGGGTGTTTTGTAGCAACTTGTTAAGAACAAGAGTCGTTTTAAGCATGAGAAGCAGTTGTTTTTTATTCCAGGATATTGCTGTGGTTTTTGTTCCTAAACCTAACCAGACGTTAACCTCAGCTTGGTCCAGTTAGCCCAGAATTTGATATATTAAGATAACTATCCTTGATCCTGTCTATCCTACATGATGTCTGACAGCATTGTCGAAACAGAAAGTATCAATTCATCTGCTACATCGTAGCATACACATAACTGTGGTTTGCTTCTGGATACTCAAAGTACTCCGAGCACTCGGCAAGGTCTCTCTGGGTGGCTACTCAAAGAATGATATCAGCCATGTTAAACAGACTCTTTGCTTTAGTCTCGGGTCTGTTTGGCCTTCTGTTGATTCTTGAGAATATCGGATATCCGTCCTCCATGGTCACTTGTTTTCTAGGAGGCTCAAGTAAGAGGTAAAGAAGTCCCTCAGGTGAATACATCATACAGCCAACAGCGAGCAGAGGAGGGGGAGCGGAGCAGATAACCAGAAGCAGAGGAGACTACAAAGGAATGAAACTCAACTCTGTGTTGCTTGTTTGGATGCCTCTTAAGGCGCTCAGAGGACTGTTTTATATCGTGATGCGTACTTCACGTCCAGAGGGGCTCTGAGAAGACGAGCGTTTGTTTCCTGCTTACAATGCCACCGCTGCAGGGCTTGGAGAGCTGACAGAGAGGGATGCTTGAGGGAAAAATTTGAGCTTTTGGCAAAGCCTCAAAGGTGTGTTGTTGAATAGGTTTACAGCTGAGCCACTTATGACTGTCATGTTTTTTCTCCGAGGCCCTGAGGCTTACAGTTTAGACAATGTGTATTGAGTTGGCACGGCAAGAGATCTTAAGTCCTGGCCTCCTTTATGCATCTATAACTATATAACTGTGACACCAGACGATGTTTTATTTTCATTCTTTAAGCTGTTTCCATTTATTCATTTTTAGAAGAAGCCTGGAAATACGGCAGGTTCATGGCGTATCTGACCTTTTTAATTTCTCCATATTTTGTTGAGTTAAGAGGCTTATCAAAATCTGTGTGACATCATGCAATGGATAAATAATACAAACTTTCTCTTGCTCTCATTTGAATGCAAAATAAACTCTTACATTAAGAGACACACCAATAAATGTTCAAAGAGCAGAAATAATCATTTCATCTCAAAGGCAGGTAAAATTGTGTCATTTGTAAAACACTGGACAAAGACGTGTGTCAGACATGATGCGGGAAGCATATGCAAATGTAAGGGAAGTGAACTCAGAAAAAAACCTGTTGGGAACATCAAAGTGTCCTTTGGAGATGCAAAAAATTAAGGGATTAAAGTCGAAGTTCCTCCAAGTTCCTCACTAACACAAGAGCCACTAAGAAGGAAGGTAACAATAAAGGCTTAATGCAGGGTTCAGACTACATGACATCAGCCTGATCATAGCCCGATGCGTTGTCGCATGGTGTCGGCTCAGATTGTAAACAGCATTGAGTGTTGTACATGATAATCCATTGTTTTGTGAAATGTACCATGGTAGATGACAACTGATGCCACATCTGGGATGCCTCATGACGTCCAGACAGAAAGTCTAGCATGTTTGATTTCCTTTCTGGCTTCAACGACTTCTCCCGTCACAGCCGCCACTTTGACCAATGGAAACACAGAGCGATCTGCTGCAGTGGACAAAGTTTAAACCTGCGTCCTTTGTGCTTTGACTGCTTGGTCCAGTTAGTCCACAGACAATGGTCACAGTTCATTGCAATGGCAATGCTACACAAAAAAATACCACCACACTGACTCCCAAAGACGAGATATGACATTATGACTTCTCCTCTTTTTAGCCTCTTTGGAACCAATAACTGTAGAAAGATCAAAGTATTTTCACACTGTTATTTGTGGCCAGTGAGCCTGGTCTCACTCTGAAGTCTGAAATCTGGTGCCTGGGCAGTGAATTTAACGTCAGCATGATACAGGGCCTGTTGCTGTTAAAATTTAATGGCACCCGGCGGCATCAGGGGGACATAACAGGGAAGTTATGGTGAAAGTTTAGGTGGCAATTTGCGACTGGGGCAGGTGGGCAGGAGGGTTGGTAAATGGGTCCAATAAACATCGACTTTCACCAGAGAGAGTGGTGTTTATGACCCGTAAGATTCTAAAGCCAAACCCAGTTCTTTTTTCCTAAACACAACCATGTCTGTTTGTTGTTGAAGGAAAATAAAATCAATCTGGGGTGTATTTTGAAAGAAGATCATATAACAGGTGGAACTTGACACCGTGTCCCACAACATCAGCAACCAACACACAAAGGGAACCTTGCACGACGTGTGTGGACGTGGAGGGTCCATGACCAAACGTCAATATGTGACGAGGTCGGAGTGAGAATGTGTTGGCCCAGCAGTGTCTAAAGCTGCAGTCACATTGAGGACAACAAGGACTCCAACTGTGTCGACTTGAATGGTGAGACAAACTGACTTTCTAGGTCACAGCAGTCTCTGCACTGTGATTGGCCCTGTGCCCAGATTACTATCCTTGATTTCAACAGTGATCTGGTATAAAATGCAACTTTTTCAAGCAATTTACATGATGATTGGGAAACACAATCAAATGCAGGCTTTAAATTTGAAGTAGGAACAGGCTAAAGTGAGGAGGGAGATTTGCAGCAGTAGCAATGGCATGATTGGTGCCATTGTCATGCTTGGTGGTGTTTAACTGCCCAGGTAGTTAACAGGTCTGTGAACACTGCTGCTCTGATTGCTGCTTTTGCACCTCTCTTGCAGGTTCATGTAATTGGGAGGCGGGTCGTCTGCGCTGGCTGACTGACAACATAAAAGCTGTCACCTCATGCCTCTGGAACAGGCTCTCTCCAAATGCTTTGTTTAGGTCCCTTGTGATTTTTACCACCCACAGTTACATTGCCCACACATCCACCCACTTACACCCCGACCCAACGTTTTTAGTAACCTTTTTGAACTGTAGGATTGAAAGTGTTTGCATGGATGTTCAGCACAGGGTTCATGTGCAGTATGGAATAGTATGGGATTTTATTTTATTTCCAGGTCTGGACAAGCTTAAGCCCATTCCGTTTTCTAAAATCTAAAATCCAGAATTTCTAAAAATGAACTTCTCGTACAAGCAGGGTGTTGTTCAAGGCGTTGGGAGCGCTAAGCCAGAGAGGCCGTAATATTTACCACCTGATGTTGTCAAATGCAAGGCAAGCAGTGCAGCATGCGATTGAATGCACTCTCCTACACTGTGTGTCTACACCACAGCCTGCAAGACAGCTCCATCCCAAGTGTCTTATAACTGAAGCAAACTTTGATATTTGCAACCAAATCAGCTTGAAAGAAAATGTTGCATATATGCATAGCATCACAAATAACTAAATATTAAGCTTGTCTGAACATTTATGAGTTATGCAGTGATGAAATTATCAAAAAGTCACCTACAGATCTGCCCAGGTGTGCTGCATTAGTTAACGAGGTGCAGCGCACCTGGCGGGCTGAGGGAGGAATGGATGAGAGTTAAGGAATGAAGGGGTGAAGGGTGAGGATCAAGGGTTAAATGGATGAGGGATGAAGGGATGAGGGTTAAATGGATGAGAGACAAAGGTCAAACGGTACAGAGATGAAGGGATAAGGGTCAAGGGAGGAATGGATGAGGGTCAAGGGTCAAAGGGATGAGGGTTGAGAGATGAATGGATGAAGGGTTGGGGATGAAAGGATGAGGGTCCAGGGTTCGAAGGGAAACAATGAAGGGATACGGATAGAGGGATGAAAGGATAAGAGCTGGAGGTGAAGGATGAAGGGATAAGGGTTGAGGGTTTGAAGGGAAAAGGATGAAGGGATGAGGTTCCAGGGACGAGAGATGAAGGGATTATAGGATGTACAATGAAGGGATGAAGGGATGAGGGTTGATGAATAAAGGGATGAGAGTCGGAGGTAAAGAATGAGGTTCAAGGAATCAAGGGATGAAGGGATGACGCTCGAATAGATAAGAGATGAGAGTCAGAGGGTTAAGGATACAGGGATGAGGGTCGAGGGTCGAAGGGATGAGGGTCAAGGGATGAATGGATGAAGGGTTAGGGTTGAAAGGATGAGAGTCAAAGAATGATGGGATGAAGGGTGAGGTTTGAAAGGATGATGGTCAAGGGATAAGGGGTGAAGGGTGAAGGATGAATGGGTGAGGATCAAGGGTTAATGGATGAGGGATGAAGGGATGAGGGTTAAATGGATGAGAGACAAAGGTCAAACGGTACAGAGATGAAGGGATAAGGGTCAAGGGAGGAATGGATGAGGGTCAAGAGATGAATGGATGAAGGGTTGGGGTTGAAATGATGAGGGTCCAGGGTTTGAAGGGAAATGATGAAGGGATACGGATAGACGGATGAAAGGATAAGAGCTGGAGATGAAGGATGAAGGGATAAGGGTTGAGGGCTTGAAGGGAAAAGGATTGAGGGATGAAGTTCAAGGAACGAGAGATGAAGGGATTATAGGATGCACAATGAAGGGATGAGGGGGTGAAGGGTGAGGGATGAAGGGATGAGAGTCGGAGGTAAAGAATGAGGGTCAAGGAATGAAGGGATGAAGGGTGCGGGATGAAAGGATGAGGGGGTGACCAATTAGGGTCGAAGGGATGAAGGGATGACGGTCGAATAGATAAGAAATGAGGGTTAAAGGGTTAAGGATACAGGGATGAGGGTCGAAGGTTGAAGGGAAAAGATGAAGGATAGAGGGATGAAGGGTGAGAGATGAGGGTCAAAGCATTAACGGTTGAAAGGATGAGGGTCGGAGGTGAAGGATGAAGGGATGAGGGTTGAGGAATAAAGGAATGAGGGGGTGAGGGGATGAAGGGATTAAGGCTCAGTCTCTGAAACATGAAACCATTTGGTGTTAACTGATCTGAGCCACAGTGCCCACCTACAGTCTGCTGGCAGTTACTTTGCAACACAATAACACAGTCAGAAAATCCGGCTGTTGGTCCACTGGTGTTGAAAATGGTTCGAAATCTACAGAGAAGTTAGAAAATTTGAGTCTGGAAAAGTCTAAAAAAAAGCCTGACAACAAGTCAGATTAGGCTCAACAATTCAAACAAAGTTGCCTTGTTAATTTGTCATATCTCTTAACGAGGAACAGATTTGGACTTTTCACAAATTGATTTGAATAAAATCCTTCATCTCTTACATCATGTCATTTATTACCAACAGAAGAAACAGCGATGATTGAATTATGTAAATATGAGTCTACATCTCCATCGCGCCTCTTTGTACTTATCTATTGAGTCTGCGTCACTGTCAGTCATATCTCCGCTTTGGAGCTGCTTTATCACGTTATGCTGAATTTACCAGATGTCTCTTCAGGCCTGACATCAAACAAACATGATCCTTTTACTGCTCCACACTTCTGGAGAAGCTGTTATCTGGTTCAAAGGCCTCCTGCTGCGAAGGGTAAGTACAGTACTTAGCAGGAGGCCAAAGCAGAGGCAGCAACATGCAAGAAAAATAGAGATGAATTATTTTTCAATGACCTCTGTGGAAACAGCCTGCACTTTAAATGGACCACAGAGCAACAGACATGAATCTCCATTCTGTCATTTCTGAATATGATACTTGTAAACACTGGTGCACCACGGCTCTGTAGAGTCTTAAAATATATATATTTATATGTCACAGCAGACAGCACACAGATCCCAAAAAGATGACACGGCTTCATTAAAATAAAGCAAACACAGTAAATTGTGGAGCTGCTGTGGAGTCAAAATATGTTAATGTTATATTTCATTATCTTCGTATGGCTCAGCAGGATATTTGTCTTTTTTGATATGACCTTCATAAAGGCAGAACTGTGAGTCATAAAAGTTTGGGTATATATAACCCAACAGTGACTCTGTCCTCATCCACGGGGAGCGATAGAGCAGCACATGCTGTCAATGAACAAGAGACGACAAGGTACAGCAGCCAGGCGCCGAGCAAGGCAGCCACTCATTTCTGGAGGTGATGTTTGAAAATGTAGCAGTTGCTGATTCGGTCACAGCGTGCGCCTCACTTCCTCCATGTGTGGATGATTGTTAGCACATACCAGATTGTGCTGCCAGTGTATTTTGGACGCGAGTCCCCTCTTAAGTCCACCTTTTAGTTTGCTTACTTTAATGACTTCAGTTGTAAAGCGAGCTGCACAGCTGGTGACCTGCCAGTTCTTATAAATTGTCAGACACTTAAAATAACAATGTGAGTCTGTCAGTGGTAAAAACGAGCAGGTTTATTTGACATAAATTGTCGGTGTTCACTCGGCCGCTGGGATCTGCAGCCTGTTTTGTTGCTGCTGGCAGAAGCAGTCTCGCTCAATACCAGACCAATTTCAAAAATTGTTGTTCCCATCAGCCGTTTTAAAATAAAAACACTGGAAAATAAGGTCCTTACCCTTAAAGCTCACGACACTGATTTATTGGTCAGCTCAGTGTTTTCAGTGTTTTATTAGTGTTTTCTGAAGATTACAGTGTCCGGCTGTTTCAGGGGAAAAAAACAGTGAGACCTTTTTTTAAAGATTTCTGTGTCTAGTTGGGACAAATTGGTTTAGGACAAGCTGCTTCATAATCTGGGGAATTTAACTCCCTGGTTTAAATCCGAAGTTACAAGCCTTGGTGTGATCCTAGATTCAGAACTAAGCTTCATGTCCAACACATTCTCATTCTGACCTCGTCACATATTGACGTTAGGTCATAGATTTCCATGTCCACATACGATGTGCAAGGCACCCTGGGTGTGTTGGTTGTTTGTGTTCTGGGACGCCCTGTCATGCTATACCTGTTACATACACTTTCTTTCAAAATAAATTTTTCCTCCAACAACAAACGCTCGTGGTTGGGTTTAGGAAAAAAAATGAAGGGCTTGGCTTTATAATCTTATGGGAGGCGAACACTGCTCATCCGGGTGGGAGTCAGTAGCTATGTTTCCATCCAAAAGTGAATTGAATCATTGGGAAAATGTGCATTAAAAGAAACACGAATCCTGTGTGTTTCCATTAAATGTACGGACTTTTGTGAAAACTACGAACTCGCGTGAGTTTTCCACAGAACCGGAAACAAAACAAGTCTTGCATTCTTAATTAATTCTTAATTCTTAATTCTTCTTAATTTGAATTTTGGCGTTTCCATCATAATTTTCCGATGCGATACTTCTAGATGCGCATCTAAACAGGCTGATGGAAACATGGCCAGTGTTTATTGAATCCATCCACCACCCCTCCTGCCCACCCTACTCGGACTTTCGCTGCCTTGACTTCCCTTCTTTTTCCCGCCGCGTTTCCCCCTGACGCCCCCGAGCGCCATTAATCTATAATGGCAACAAGCTGTGCATCATGCAAACGTTAAAGGACGGCTTTTGCTGCAAGTCACTGCTCAAGCGCTGGATTTAGACAACTTCAGAGTGAGACCGGGTTGTCTAGTCCCACATTAACAAGGCATTTTTTCAACTCAGAAACATCGCTAAGGTACAACCATTTCTAAATGACAAAAAAAAAAGATGCCAAGAAACAGATTCCTGCCATTATTTAAAGCCGACTCGACGACTGTAACGCACCTTTTACTGGCCTCCCAAAAATTCCACTGACAGACTTCAGCTCGTTCATAACTTTGAACCAGAACCAAGAGGAGAGAGCACATCAGGCCAGTCTGAGCTGCTCTGCACTGACTTCCTGTTACATTTACAGTTGATTCTAAACTCCTCCTCCTTGTACACAAAGCCCTACATGGGCTGAGACCGAGCTACGTCACTAACTCCCTTGTTAACTATGTGCCTCCAAGAACACTTCGATCATCTGCTGCTGGGTTACTGGAGGTTTCCAGCGACAGCCGGAAGATCTTATATATCTTATAGATATCAGAGAAGCTGCTCGCTAAATATTTTTGAAAGAAAGATAAAAACGTATCTGTTCACTTAAGACTTTAACTCGCTCTTACTTTCCAAATACAGGTCTGAAACTCTTCCTTTTTACACTTCACTCTGATGCAACTCCTGTGATTTATAGTTTTACGATTCTTTGATTTTATGATGCATGATTTTACAACTTTTTATGTTTCATTTTATGATTTTTTAAAATTCAGATTCAATTTTTTTAAATGTGCTTTTATACTCAGTTGCCCTGTTTGTCTGATTTATGTTCATTATGTCTATTTTATGAGAAGCACTCATATAATGCCCTGCTGCTGCATTTCTTGTGTAAAAGGTGCTATCTGAAAAATGATTATCATAATTATTATTAGTAGTAATAGTAGTATTGTGGTTGTTAAAATTATCAGGACAGAAAACCACAGACAGGGTGGGGAAATTCAAAAGTTTGGAGAGACGTGACATCTTGTTGGTTTTGGTCTTTTTATGGGAAAATAACATTCTTTAAGGTGGAAACTTGCCATTTAAGGTTACACTCTGTCTATTGTAGCTCATTTATTACAATTTGCCTTTAACTTATAAAGGATTTCTATGGTAAAAAAAAAAAGTTCCTCACATTTGCACTTCCTGTTTTTTTAATTTATTTATTTAAATCTTTCAAATTCCCAGAAAGCTCCCATTAAGGGCAATCATGTTCAATTTCAATGCTTATTGCTTCTTCAAACTTATAATTACCACACATTCCTGTTCTTGGAGCTGCCACTCATACCTACATTCCTGTGTAATTATGCTGCATTATACAATCCTAACAAGCTTGTACAGACATCTTTAGTGCACAACTCAAGTGTTTTTCCCAGTGTGTCTGTCAGGGTCGCCATGTTGCACCCCCCCGTGATGAGACCATATGTGGGCTGTGGATTTCCATATTAAATAGCAGAGTGTGGTTTGTGCTGCACGGCTTGTTGAAGTGCGATTTTTCTCAATAATGAATTTAATGTTTTTGCAAAGTGTATGCAGCTGTATGTCTGTCAGGCCTCACAGCGTTCCACAGTGAATGATGAAATACCAGAGGCTATTTGTCTTTAAAATGTCAGCCTTTTCAGACAGAGGAAAATGTTTTCTTCAGCAGTATCTTGGGTTTTTGGCCCAGATTCACTGGGTTTAAGCAGAGAAAAATACTAATCAAAATAAGTCAGGATGCCATGTAATTTACTGACTATGCAGAATGAGAAATACAGCTCTGATGAGTCATCCGAGTCACCCAGCACTGCATGTGCATGAACCCTGAAATGCATTTTCATGCTTTGAGTCTGTTCAGTTTTAAATACAGAACTGCAGTGATTGTGTTTTGGGCTCGAAGCTGTGTCCAAACACACTTTCAAGTACAATAGTGTAGCATTTAATGAACAGAGTGCATCTGAATGTGGACCACACAATCATGAATTAGGGCTTCAAATTTGTTTCTCTTCATTTCAAAATCAAGATGTTTCTCATATTTCCATGGCAACTTTACAGCCAATGATATCTACAAACATGTACATATGACGGTTTGTATCATATCATATGAGTGAGTGTCCATTGAATGATGTTACGTACTTTGTGTAACGTCACGTTCTTAATGTAAATGTCACAGTGTGCTCTTCCGACCTGTCATACATGTCATTCTCTCAGTTAACCCAGTAGACTCGCTCTGCTCTCCACTGCACCTCCCTGCCAGCCTACCACCCGTCCACATATTTCCGACTCCTGCTGTTCCACCACACCCACCTCATCAAGGCAACTCTGCTCACCTGTGCCTCACTACTCCCCGCCACTATTACTACCCCAGCTAAACAGACTCTCATTGCCAGATTGTTCTTTAATAATACGTTTTATTTGGAGGCGCCTTTCAAATCACCCAAGGTCACCTTACAGACTGTAAAAGATAAAAGATCAACATAAAAACAAGTGGAGTGCACAGTGTCCAGTTAGTGTGAATATGCCAGTTTGAACAGGGAGCCAGTGGAGTTGGATGAGAACAGGGATGATGTGGTCAGATGATTTGGTGCAGGTGGTGATCCAGGCGGCCGAGTTCTGAATGATTTGCAGTCTGTTGATGAGTTTGGTGGGGCGTTGCAGTAGTCGACACAGGATGTGCCAAATGAGTGAACCAGGATTTCAGTGCTGAATTGGGACAGTGATGGGCGGAGTCTGGAGATGTTGCGGAGGTGGAAGAAAACAGTCTTTGTGATGTTTTGAATATGAGGTGCAAATGAGAAGGTGCCGTCCAGAATGACACAGAGGCTCTTGACTTGGGAGGAGAAGGGTACAGGGAATCCGTCGATGATGATGGGTGGAGCTGGGGTGTGTTGTGACTGGTGGATTTGGAGCCGATGAGCAGGGCCTCGGCTTTATTGCCGTTTAGCTTCACGAAGTTCCTGCTCATCCAGTTCCGGATGTCTTCAAGACAGGTGGTGAGGGAGGTGGGAGGGATGGCAGTGGTGGGTTTGGAGGAGATGTAGACCTGTGTGTCGTCGGTGTAGCAGTGAAAATGGACCCCATGATGACGGAGGATTGTGCCCAGGGGAAGGAAGTAGATGATGAACAGAAGTGGACCCAAGACTGACCCCTGGGGGACACTTTGTCATTCTAATGCAAGACTTTCCAGCATGTCACTACTTTCTTGTTACTGACCTCGCCTATCTCTGACTCTCCTGATTCGTCTCAGTCTTCTGTCCCTGACCAAGAGCACTGCTTCCATATTCCTAGTTTCTGTTCACCTGTTTGAAGTGGCTGTGTGGAGAGACAGCTCTCCACTGTGAGTATACCTGTTCTGCTGCCTGTGATTTCCTGTGTTCTGCCGGCTCCACAGGTGTGTTGGCTTCCCTTGTGTGTTCATCCGGTATCAGACCCTCTGCACATCTGATGCTGCCTTCTGTCTGCTACCTCACGGTACCGCTGCACACTTTTGAACTGTTTGCTGTTTGTGTGCACACAGCGGAAGCCAGCGACTCACCAGCTCTCTGCTCCAGCGTGCTACGCCAAAAGTATTGGACTGAACCCGTGTCCCAGAGGGCCCCAAACCAGGAAACTGACCTTTGCTGTTGTTTACCTGCCTGCTCACTCTGTGATTGACAATCGGTATATTAAAGTTCATTATAAACTGTCCTGCTTGTCTTCTGTGCTGCTGTTGGGCTCAAACCACCCGTTACATTTTTGCAGCTCTGTCTTCTTTTGCTTGATGTTGTAGGGGTGAAAAATAGATATTCGAAATAAAGTGTGTCTGCGCATAACAGTTGGAAACATATGGACATCATTATGTGACAACACATTCAGACTAATTGGCTGGATGTGTCTGATACAATTGTCATTTGCATAACGAGCGTTGTTTTGCTTTATATTCCTGACAGCCTCTGAAGCTCCCGCAGGCCACGGACACAAATAAGACGCATCACAGTTGTCACATTACTTGTCCCAAATGTTTGTTTGCTGACTTTTTTATGGCTCACTGATTCTCTTAAATCCAAATAGGTGTCTCATTAAGATTTTTTTTCCAGTAACGACTGTTGTGTAAAATGAACTACATGAAGTACGATTACAGTAATTAGATCGCTGTAGGCAAAGTAATGATATTTTGTAAAACAAAGCTGTGCTGTGTGAGTGTGTATTAAAGAGAAAAAGGTAATTATGCTGTAACATTATGAGACAATTTTTTTGCAGTAGCTTTTTATAGCATTGTTAAAACTGCATTCTCTCAGTTAGCCGTGAGGCAAGTTGCTCATTGTATTTATTATGCTATGCATTTAGATGTTTTCATTTTCTCTTGCATATACCCTCAGTGGCCACATTATTAGGTACACATGTAAAACACAGTTTAATCCAATACAACAGCTTAGTCAAATAAATCCACCTTTGCAAACATTATATGCACAATACAGAACTGTGTGAAACCGAATTACACAACATGAATTATTTGAAAAGTGATTTATAATATATAATGTAACACAATATTCGTCTTCTCTCATCTGTTTTGATGCATCTTTCAGAGAAAACAACAGTGCTGTAACTGAAATCCCCCAGTGCAGAGCACACTGCACTTTTCAAAGCTGTCAGAGTGAACACAACAGAGTCCTCATCAATGCCAACCTAGAAAAGTCTCTTACAGTTATTTTATCTTCACAGACAAAAGATCGATCAAGTGTTGAAACATGAGCCTCAGAATCAAACCTGCTTTTGATTTTTTTTCTGAGTTTTCTGATACCACTATGTATAATGACAAAGTCATGGTATTCAACATCACATAACCTTTCACTGAAACTGTATTTATATGATTTCATTTGACAAACTGATTGACTGGTTGATTAATAGCAACCTGATAAGACTTAGCTAGTCACTGCAGCCTGCTAACCTTCTGCCTCACTCCACTCCCATCATGACACTGCGTCCTCACGAGTAGAGCGAATAGCAGCTCAGACATTTGCAACTGTAGCTACTCAAATTCAATCCGTGCAAACCTGAACTTTGGGGTTCACAGCAAGCTGGTGGCCAGCAGCAGCACTGGGTCGAGCCTGTGTTAGAGCAGCAACAGAAAGTTTGTATCCTGCAGGGATTCTATGCGGTTGAGAATGGAGTCCAGAATCAGACCTCTAGTGCTCAGATGCTCAGTGATGCTCTGGCTAAATTTGTTTTCCTACAAGGCATGAAGTGAATATCCATCTCTGCCGGGCTGCTGCTGCAAAATGTATTCGACATCTGCTTTAGTGTCCTTGGTCTCTGTTTTCTTTTTTGGTGTTACTGTCAATGACGATGACAATGACACAACTGTTTGAGAGCTCCCATCTGCTTATCTGTGGTTTCCTGTGGTCCAGAGACTTCCACCGTGTTCCCACACTCCCCATTGTTTATGCATCCAGTGAGTACTTACCTGCTGGCTTCTCGACCCTCTGCCTGGCTTTGACCTACCTTTTGCTTGTCCCCTGCTGGTTCTTCTGCTTGGACTGTGTACTTACATGGTTCTGGATCTTCGGCCTCCAATACTACATCTCCTGCCTGCACCTACATGGTACCAGTGCCTGTTATGAAACTGAACTGTGTGTGGTTGGGCGATAGCTATTGCTCACTCACCTGCCTCTCAGCCCAGTTCTTCCTGCCAAACCAGCCAGGGTGCTGAGCACTTTGTGGGGAGACTTTGCTGAGACGTGTAACTGTATTTTATGCTAATTACCTGCCCTGTCCTGTACCTGCTGTGCTGTGAAATTAATTTACCAACCAACTGCTGGAATCCTGTGTGCTGCATTTGGGTCCAAACACAACCTGTTATAATCACTGATAACCCTCTTTGTTCGTCAATATCTGTAATACAATACAAATATAACGTACTGTAAATGTACATTTTATTAAGTCTAATTTCCTCAACAGTGATCAAACACAATGCATTACTTCTGGAACGGGACAATACAACAATAGAAATATGGCTAAACAAAGAAATGCTGACTGTATTACAGTAATTAAAGCTATTCTGTAGATCTGATATCATCACCCACGGTCTGTTGCGGAGATTTGTCTTTCCCCACATCCAGGGGTGTCGTTTCAGCAGAAGCTAAGGTATGGCAATATGACATGACGTGACAGAGCTACTGATGATGGAGTTTCAAAAATATGAAAACTTCACTTTGGTCTTTGACCTGTCAGAAGTACATACTATGCTATTGAAAACTGTTTCAACAGATATGAAGCTGTTTCTCACATTCATAATACCTCATGTCTGCATGTAACGCACGACTTGGTGAGAGCAATGAAAACATTGGACCTATTTTGGTGCATATTTCAGCACCACGGACAGCGAGCGGACGTTTAATTATCATTAGTCATGTGTTTAACTTCACAGAAAATAAAGAAAATAAATGAATTACAAGCTCATTTCTAGAAGATAACCAAGCCATCTGGTGTATGAAACACGGTAAAGACCAATTTGGTACAATAATGTATAGGCAAATTTATTGGAGTGTCTCCAGAGACTGAAAATACAAGCTTAACTCGCCGACATGAAGAAAAAAAAACCCCACATACAATCAGACAGGCTTCAAGACATCATTTAGACAGGCTGTCTACAGCAGCAGAGCAAAATGCTTTTACAACACACAGATAACTCACATAACTCATAACTCATAACTCGCGGAGGAGCGAAGTGGCAAACAATTTGATTCACTAACACTTGTATTCACTGATAAGCATATTATTGACCTATTTAAGTGCAATACAATGAACATCACTGTCTGTTCATAACAACTCCAGACACAAGCTACATCCCCTGAAAGATATGAACAATAATCAAAATTTCTTATGAGCAGAAATTTTCAACTTAACATGCAGAACTGCAGTGTGAACCTGGTGTAAGTGCAGGCACTCTGCTCTCAAACAGCATCGCATATAGTGAATGCGAGATATTAAATGGAGCTAAAAGCCTCACAGAATGCTGCAGGACACTTCCACCGTTTCATGGTAATTATTACAGCTTTTATCAACACCTGAAAGGTGCACCGCTGTGCCACGGCAATATAGATGCGGGAAAAATTAGAACTGCTTTTCATTTCTTGTCCGTGGGTGTTATATTTGTTCAGCATAGGCAGGACTGTAATCATTTATGTCTTAATTGAGAATGTACAGCTAATCTGAGTCTGGCTGAGTGTCTGACAATACAAATGCAGTAGCACAGTAAGAAGTACATGTGGGAGAGAAGTCACTTTGAATGTAGTTAAAAAACAATTTCACACTTTGAGTGTCTGGAAAGTGTTTTCAGAACTGGGTTGTTCATCCCAAAATGTAAGTGTTGTGAGGACTGGAGGCTGCTGTCAAGAAATACAGTCTCTGGTCTACAAATCAGGGACCTGCTTAATAAAAGTAATTTGTGAGCTCTGCTTGCACACAGATTGCAATCTGTGGCACCGTCACATTTTACAAATGACTGTTGCTTGCAATTTACAAATTAATTTTCAAGTCCTAAATGGCTCACAGTCATGCATGGGTTTGCAAATATGCTGTTTGTTGTTGTCATTAGTGAAACGGGTCTAAATGAGCAAGAGGAAATTATCTAGTGTTACAAATCACAGTTTGCATGTTGCAAGTTTGGTGAAATAGACCAGGGACAGGTGATGCGGGGAAAACAGGCCGGAACACTGTGACACATGAAACTGTTCGGAAGAGTGGCTACGATGCTGACTTAATCTCTGGGAACGTCTCAGATATGGATGCAATAGTCATGAAAGCTCCAGGAAAACAGACTGGGGACAGGCAATTTAAATAACTTCCACATTCAAGTTCTTGCATAACAACAAAACAAACACACAAAAAACTCAGTGTAAAAATGTGTAAATTGAGAGTTGAATCGGAAGTGAAAAAATAAAGAGCTAAAGTCAAGAGGGAGTGAGACCAAAACAAACTTGTTACTTGAGGTCAGATTATTTTTCCGTAGCCATTAAGTTCTGTAGCAGAAACGTTTCCTGGTAATTCATGCTGCTCACTGGCGCATGATAAATATGTTCTGTTCTTTCAACACTGGATTGTGTTGTTAATGGGCTAACTGGCTAACTAGAGTCAAGACAGTCCTTCTGTTTCCGTTTTTGTATGACAGTTAGAGATGACCACCGTTATTTCCTTTCACGCAGGTGCAGATCACATGTGCTGGTTGGTCATTGGTTGAAGTCTTTGCATTGTGTTCATGTGCAAAACACATGGCCAAAAAACAGATGTTAATGTGAGGCGATGCAGCAGGCGGCTGCCATTCCTGCTAGTTCTCTGAAGTCGGTTTGGTGTGTCTCGGCCTTAATATACAACATAGAGCCATTGAGCGATTTCAACAAACTCACACCAACATCGAAACGGCTCAACTCTGTGTGTGTGTGTGTGTGTGTGTGTGTGCGCGCTTACTCTCACCAACTGTTCCCATCATGGGGCTCACACTCCTGCAGCAGCAGTTACCCAGTGTCTCATGATAAACACATAGAGAGTAAAAGCAGTTCAAGGAGATGCTGAGCGCAGCAGTACAGTCCACACAGCTCTACAGTGGAGTAAGATTTTACCCATTTTCATCTTAAGCGGTTTAAGAAAAATAAAAAATAAAAGTCATGTTCATATGTGGGAGGTTGGGCGGCAGTTACTCTATATGTTGACCAAGTACTAACGTCTAAATCGAGGAACTCATGCCCATCCCTGAAACATACAGGCCCACAGATCAGTGAAAACAGGCACACAGCCCACTCAAACGAAAAGAGAACCGTGACGATGTTCTGTTTGGTTCAAAGAGGCTGTGAGTTAGAGGAATGAGCTCAGAGAGACAACCCCAGGGCTCGAACAGGAAACCGGAGAAAACAGGCTCGAGCAGAGAGCTGAGGGAGAGCCTGTGGCTGAAGTTTGAAGAACAGAAGCAGAAGCACAGTGACGCAGTGTCGGTATACAGACTGAAAAACAAAAGTTAACGGCTGAGCGGCTCTTAGGCTGCTGAATAGGCCTGCGGAGGGCCCCAGGTACCAAGGAGAACACACTTGGATCGTATTTTTGATGTGAACCCTGAAGCCTGAATCCAATAGCTTACAAATGATGCCAGCTGGGACTTAAGCTAATTTTCTAGCTGTTCCTTAAAATCCCAGCAGCCTTATGAAAGCACACAGGTAGAAATGACAGGGCTGCAGGGAACTTGTCAATAAACGGCTTGGCTGCTTCAGTCAGGTGCTCAGAGGCTCCAGAGAAGTTTCAGCACCAAAACTGTCTGCATGCATATTCAAATGTGTGTGATCATATTTGTAAACTGTTACACCATGTTAACGTCTACGTATATGTTCTTCTTCAGATTCCTGAAAACACCTGACTGGATGTGCAGCGAAAGTGTTCCAGAACTGAAATGTACAACAATCATTCATTGACCCTCTGATGCAAAGGTTTGTTAAACTGTGAGGTTCACGTCTCCGGTGGATCGTGGGAGAGTTGAGTGGGTGGCACACAGAGAGAGACATAAGGTGACGATACTGCACCAACACTGTCAGCTGTTGCATCATCAAATCTGAATAAACAGACATGATACGCAGATTTTTATATTCAGTGTGACGTACGCTCTCCAGTATCTATTATGAATACATGTCTATAAATGTTCTGTATGAACAACTTTCTGGCTATTATTCAACGTCACATCTCAGGAACAGAAGGGGAGACATTTGGTCAGATACTGAATTGGTGACTCTAATCCTGAAACTGTGCTGATTGTATAGATCTTCTGTAAACTGAAGAGAAACTTGAGCATTGTGCAGAGACATACAACCAGGAGGTGGTAATTCTAGCTTGGTCATCAATCCAAGTATTGCACAAATTAGAATATTTACTGAGAGGAACATCAATGTCATGCCAATACAGTCAACAGCTGCTGGGACAATTCACTCAAAGCTAAAATGTCAACATCATGGCGGCTAGATAAAAAAAGGAAGGTATCACTTTAGTCAACGGGATTTAGGTGTCATTTACACCGCAAGCGATGTGTTCACGTAGCGCTCGCTAACAGTCGCTGTTTACTTGTGTTTTCATTTCGGCGAGCATGTTAACAGGTTAGAGCGTTCACACTGCATCTGTTCTACGCGCTGCTCGAGTCGTGCTGCTTTCGCGAGCAACCTCGAAAATAGAAGAGAGATTTTTTTGAGCGAGTCGCAAGCGAATGGTCGCGGTATTCGACAAAAAACACAAGTTTGCGTGTGTTGTGACCTCTCTCGGCCACCATAGACAATCTCCCCCTTGACCAAGCGAGACCTGACAGGCACGTGTTTCATGTACTTACCCATTTGTAGTGCTAGATATTAATTCTCCAAGCACTGGAATAATCACTGGCGTGCGAACCTGTCCACCCTGGGCTTTGGGTCCAAACTCACTTCTTCTTTGGGGACAGCATTGGCTGCTGAGCGATGCGTCTTTTCAGTTTTGCTGTGAATACACGTGTGCTGCTGCTACGCTCGTGGACGCTCGCTTGTGGTGTAAATGAGGCCTCATCCTGTAAGGAACATGGACACATGGTGGAAGTGCTAGTTTTATCTTTGCTGTTTGTTTTTATATTTTGCTGTGTTGCTGTTTTATTTTGCAGGTTTTTATTGTGTTTGGTTTTACTCTTTTTATTTGCATGCTTTTATATTACAATCATATAGTTGCTGTGATTTTTGTGAGTTTCACTTCCTGCTGTTACCTCACTCAATCAGTGCCAAACAAATGGTAGAAATGGATTGACAAGGTGGCCACCCAACCAGACAAGGCAGAGAGGAGGACCTTAAGTGACGATATGGAAATAAAAAGGCCAAGGTGTATCAGAGCTGAGAGGACGGCTCAAGGGGCGACAGTTGGCAGTCACTTCAGGAGTGGTCCGCTGAGTGACCAGCAGCCACAGCATTTACGGTGCATCACAACCATCAGCAGAGTTGAGAGCTCTGCGAGTATCCGACTACTCAGCTATGGTGCTGTGGACGAGTGACTGCCGGCTGTCTCTCAGGCTGCTTGTGAACACGTAGACTTGGAGCCACAACGCCACGACGCCATGTTGGCCGGAACCTGCTGCCAGATAACCCACAAGGCTGAAATAAGTTGATTGTATTTAGTCCTTGAGCTGCTTTCCTGGACATTCTAAGAACATTTTAATATGTGCCTTTTATATCTGTTTTTGACAATATTGCATTGTTTCTTTTTTTTTAAATTGCATGGTAGTATTTTAAGTCATTGTTTTTAGGGTCTTATCAGCACCACTAATGGGTTCTGGACTCCTTGGTTATATCACTGTTACCCTGTATAACCTCCACCTGCTTACACATGCAACAAGGTTTCAGGGTTCCATCTCTACAGCTGGAGGGCTGACTGGTATCTTCCATTTTACAGTAGTGTTTTTTTTTTCCTCCTCTCACCATGTGTCCTGTGTCTCTACATCTTTTCCTCTTATCTATTGTTCCCTTTGTTCTTGTTCCAGCTCTGTGTGTGTGTGTGTGTGTGTGTGTGTGTGTGTGTGTGTGTGGCTGCTACAGAGCTACTGTACAGAAAGAGGTTTGAGTTCTTTGATCTTCTGCTGGAGCTGTGATGAGGATTGTCACCTAATTACCATATTAACTGGTTCACCATTTGAGTTTAATCACTGTTAATATAAAAAATGAACAAATAAGTGCAGATAGTTGCAACAATGTGCAGCGTTGTTTCGTCTCTCACCTTCCATATTGTCCTTTCATCTCTGCTCACGTCTCGTCTTCACCCGTCATATTCTTCCCTCATCTCTCTCTTTAACCTCTGATCTCATCTACTCTCTGACCTCTTCCCAATCACTTCTCATCCATCCTTCTCCACTCTGCTTTCTAATGCCTGCTCTCTTATTTCCTCTTCTCTCTCATCTTCTCTGGTCTGTTATGAATCCTCATGTCATTCTTCCTCTTGATAACACTCTCCTCTCCAGGTACATCTCTTTTTGTGCTATCTTGTCATTTATAATCTCGCCTTATCGGTCACCTCGCTCTCATTTTTCCCCCCATTTCTTCTATTTTTAACAAAATTCACTCTGCTGCTCTCGGCTCTGCAGTCCCCTTGGTGCTTCCTTGTCTCCCCAGGCATTTTCCTTTCGATTATTAGCTCAGGGAAACTCACCTTCAACAGGCTGGATAAAGGGAGCTGCTAGAGCGGCCAGAATTGCACATCTCTGATTTCTCCTAGCAGGAAGGGAAGTTGGGTTTTGAAAGTGTTTTTCTAAAAGAGACATTTATTCATGAAGAAACATCTACTACTAACATGCACATATTGCTTTCTTAAAGCTACAGCTGGTAACTTTTATCTAAAAAACAACAACGTTTTGTCATGTTTCCTGGAGCTGTTGTATCCACACAGTTGTACATGAGACAGATTGTCTACAGTAGCTAACAGAAAACAACCAAACGCAGCCGAGGAGTCTCTAACGCAGCTGTCAGTCATGTCAGTCCCTCCCTCAACTGCTGTCAAGCTGTCAAATGTTTTCATAAACACATCTCAGTGTACTGTTTAGCTGTGAAATATAAAGTTTGCGTGGGTGGTGCTTGTTTTCAACATGATGGCTGAATCTTGATTTATGCTTGATGGCTCTGCCTGGTTCAACAGTTTGATCTTAGTTAACAACCAGCTGCTGACATGATTGACAGCTGCTTTATGCCGTGTTCACACAGGATGCCAAACATGATACGTCAATTGTTGCGCAGCACTCACTTGGCCGTTCACGCCAGAGTCACATTTCTGGATGACGGTCAACATGCAATTCTGCTCCTGTGCTCTGTTCTTATCACATGATGAGCTCTGTCTGTCTGCTTGTGTGTCTGCTTGTCTCGTTTTCTGTTCAGATAAAACTGACAAATGTGTAAAAGCACTGCATACCTATTTTACCATAATCAGATCATTGATATATCTAATATCTCCTTTATATCGTGTACAGTTTTTCACAATTGCCAAAACACTAAACCCCACTTTTTGAACCAAATCGTCCAAAACTCATTTTACAAATCAAACACTCTTTTTGCTAAAAAATAAAGAGGCGACAGATAGGATTTGTTTTTTTTTGTTTTTTTAGCCTGACGCCACCTAGCGTCAGTGGTGTTGCGTCGCACTGTCACAACGACCAAATTGACCGTGGGGATCAGAAATAATCAATAATATGACTCTGTTAGACTCTCTCAATTAAAGCAGCTGTGCGGAACTTTCCGTTTTCGTTGATGGTATGACCCACAGCCTGGTGTCATAAAATCTCGACTGCAACCGGCAATTACCACATGCATTTGTTTTGGAGAGCGAGAGGAAAATCATAAATGTTCTGGTGTAGCTCTGAATTTCTTATTATTGTTTTGTTTCCATATTCTGTTCTTAAAAAAAAGATGCTGTGAAAGTGTCAATTGCAAATGAGCATATTCATCGATGGATAAAACATAAACACTTCAATATTCTCACTGTACAAACACACTCAGTGTAACAAGGGGAGATTTATCCTTTATAGTATATCAGATTTGTTGTAAATATGCATTTAAAACATTTTCAAACATTAACTGGTGCATCGTAACAGGGTTGACGAAACACACATATGCATGTTGATTAAATGTGGAAAAAAATAAAAAAAACAAGATAGCCTGATGTGGCACAGATCCTATTTCTGATAGGTAAAGATCTATTTAATCCAAAAATGACACAGAAACACCATAAAATATCAGCAAATAAAGCCATATGAAATGTGAAAGTTATGATCCCACTTTCTAGACGGTATATCTCAGCCAACAATAGTGGTAGGAGTGAGACTCTTACCTTTTATAAACCAGCTAAGTCCTGCTAACAGCTCCACATAAGATTGCGAGTAATCCTTTAACTTTTCCCGTCGAAAAACAGCATGACATGACTTGTCACCACTCATCGCGACTTTGGACTTTGTGTGTTTAGGCTGCTCTGGTGCCTCTGAAACTTGGTGGAGATTTTTTTTTTTTACATATATAGTTTATGATTCTCAGGCTGCTATTTCTCATGATTTCCTCTGGTTTGAATCAAGTCGAGTTCTCGCCAACTGAATGAACCATGTTTGTTTGTTCTGGCAGTGCCACAAGTGTTAGCTTTTAGCGGAAATATTTAAGTAGCAGAGCATTCAAATAAATAATACTCATACAATTAAAAAAAATCAGCAAATTGTATTTCATTAACTGTCTGATATGAGTTTGTCCTGCATTTGCTGCTGTGCATTAAATAATTGAAGGTTTCCTAAAATCCCCATGAACCCCTGCAGATAAAAGGAACAAATGATTTAATTTCTTTGTGCTCTTTTGTTATTTGCCATTTGGCTTCCTCACTGCAGACACATGCGGCTTCAGTCGAAACACGAGCTGCACTCTGAACCACAAATAAATAGTTTTGTGTATTTGGGGGAGAGAGCCGAAGACAGAATGAATGAGCCTGTCTGTGCGCATGTGTGTGTGTGTGTGTGTGTGTGTGTGTGTGTGTGTGTGTGTGTGTGTGTGTGTGTGTGTAGCCTGAATCCTCAAAGTCATTACCGTAAGACCAAACAGACCTCTGTGGTTCTTCGTCTCTGCTCTGAAGATGTAACATCCAGGCCAAGGCTTAATTCACTCTCCAGTCAATCAATTTAGAAAGTAAATTCCTTTTCAAATTCAATCTGCATTTCAGCCCTGTCATATCTAATTTACTCCAAGTCTTTGATTTGTTTTTTCTTCTATTAGATTCATGGTTGCTGCTTAATCATATGCAAACGACATTTAGTTGACTCTTTGCCCCGGCCTGTCAGATTGTAAAAGCACACAGTAATTAAAGCTGCGATTACGTGAGCAAGAGTGCTTTAACCTGTTCAGGTGCCAAACCCCTGCTGAGGGAAGCATACTCATCATCATAGCTCCACACTACTGACTGCAAATTAAATCCGCAGGAAGCAGCAATGGTGCTAGGTGAGCTCGCAGTGGAGGCGTGCCTCGCTCTGTGCTGGAACAGCACTACATTCATACACACAAGAAACAACCTCCAGGGCTGAAAAATGAAGCCAACACTGAAGTGCCAAAAACTGCAGTTCTTCTAATGGCCACTTGAGGCTGGCTTCAAGAGTGAGTCAAACCCCATTGACCCCCAGCTAAAATGTCCAAAATGTACAGCAGAAATGAGCATGTTTACAGCCTGGTGCCAAAAAAGGTTTTCATCTCCGTAACTAATTCCAACATGACAGCTGTACGGGGGGTGAATTTTTGTATGATTCACCCATTTTCCCTTTATGAAGGTTTAAAAGTTAAGCAAATTGAAGGGCAGGGCAGCTTCAGTGACAGACTGTCCGATCCACCCCTCACTCATACGCAGCTCCACCCTCTTGTCCAAATCTGGTCACTTTGGCTCCAAAAGACTAAGACGGCAACAGCCGAAGGCCAAACTTGAGTCCACAAACCAATGCGTAATGTCAGGGTAGCTACATAAACAGTCCACTGCAGTTATTGTGACGTATACCAGATTGTTACTAAGGAGAATTCACCTGGAGGTTAGGAATTATAGTATAACCAACAGCAGCTCATTATGAAAGCCAGTAAGCCCTACCTGACCTACAGACAAATGCTTTTATTATTGACCCGAACCAGAACCACAAACCGGAGCTGAAGGTTTCTGGTTATGGACATCGCTGCTAACATATAGTATGTCATCGCCAGTAAATGTCATAATGCAAAATGTGTTTTTTCTGTTCAAAAATACAAATGTAGGAAGACAGCAGGTACTTCTCTGGAGTGGTTACAGCTCAGCTGATGATCCTCACTGCACAGCTGATAGGTTCAATGGTTTGCTTACACGACAGAAGTGCTTATGTAACAAAGTCAGTGTGGACAGAAAGACTAAGCTCTTAGATGAGAAGTGAAACATCTTACCACGACCTGGATGACTGAGAATCTTCACCAGTATTTTTACAGGACATTATAACTAAGGAGATTTAAATATGTCAGCCTCAACTGATTTTCCTGGTTAGAATTAGGTTACAGATAACGGAAAGCCTGAGCACGGCGGCGGTCATGATAAAGCTGTTTGCTGCAAAGAGAGAAAGACAGGGAGACAGAGAGAGAGAGAGACGAAAGAATTGGAAGAGAAAGTGGAAGGTGGACTCCCCCCAGTGTTTCTGTAAGTTACTAATAACTGAATTAAAACGCTGCTTTGTCGCTTAATGGCAATAGCCCACTCAAAGCCCGCTACATTTTCTAAAAACCACCCAACCTGCAGGACAACCAACAGGCTGTGGGTCCACTTGCACTTCAATACAGTCGAGTGGAACAGGTTTCAAAACTAAGGGAGGTACAGCCCAACACAGTGGACACGACCTGTTAACAACTCATTACATGGTGGTGGGCGTCAAATGTGTTAAAATCATGTCCTGGAAACATGAAAACAATGCCATCACCCACCTAAAGGGGCCAGTTGAGGTGGTTCAGGCATCTGATCAGGATGCAGGTAGGAGGCCCCGGGGCCAGACCCAGAACACACTGGGGTGATTTCATATCTCATCTGGCCTGGGAACACCTCAGGGTTCCCCAGGAGGAGCTGGAAAGTGTTGCTGGGAGAGGGTCTGGAATACTTTGCTCAGCCTGCAGCCCCCACGACCTGGCTTCGTATAAGCGGATGAAAATGGATGGATGGATGGATGGATGGATGGATGCACAGTCTGTCATGATTAGCAGATGTTTAGGTTTACGGAAAGAAAAACACTTGGTTAGGTTGAGAGAACCAAAAAAGTTTCTGGTGAAGCTTAGAAGAAGAGCCGTGAAGTCACGTAACTATGTTAACTTTTGTTTCACACGGAACACAAACAGCGGTCTCCTGGTTGAAAGGCCACGTTTGTCTGACTCATTCAGCACCCCTGCCACCCTTCACATGGTTTCTAGCCCTTTATAGTTGTACTGAGCATTAAGTGTTGCAGGGGATGGGTTGTTTCCTCAGCATGTTTTCTGCTCTCACTGTAAAGCGTAGGGTGTGATTGCAGCGGCGTGTGTGTGTGATGCCTGTGTGATGTTCTGGTTCAACAGTGTAATAAATGGCTGAGTGGAATGACTGTTGAAATGATTGCATCATTCAGGTGCTGAGTGTCAATTTTGACTGGCTTTGTAATAAAAGTGGGTCGATACAATACACTTCCCCGAGAACTTGATATTAATAATGTCTGAAGCTGATGTGAAAATCCAAGCAAAAATGGCCCAGTGGTGACACACCGGCTTCCACCTGCTGGGGCTTTGCCAGTTGTCAATTAAGAAGGTCTCAGCTGTCAGTAATATAAAGAATGAAGACACATTTATTTCACATTCATAAGGAGCTTTTCCTGTTTTTTAGCCCCGTGTGTGTGTGTGCGGGCAAATATTGATTTGATTGCTGGTGACGTGAACCCGAGCTGAGAGTACGTCTTTCATTGGCATAAATTAACGCAGCACACACTGCACACCTGCTGTGGCCAGCAAGGTCCCATAATATGTCTGTGAGTGAGCGTGTGTGTGTCTTTTCTCGCCCCATCTCCTCTGTTTATCTCCTCACAGCACCTGACGCTGAAGGAAGCAATGCCCTCACCCTTTCTTATCTGTTTAGTGTCAGTATGATGAGTATCAGCCATGCTGTTGCATGATCTCAAACACGGATGAAATACTAAGCTTTACCGCTCCACAAACACCAGGGTTTTAATCTGCTCTGACAGATTTTACCGTCAGAAAAATGTGCATTCCATGTGTATTCTAGAAACAACACTAGTGTAACTGTGCTACAGATAAAAGGACACCACCTTTCCTTAATATGTGGGTGAAAGGAAGACTGGACCAGATTTATGATGGCAGTGAGGTATTTATGTGGACGTGCACGTGGCAGAGGGCTGAAAGGTTATTAGGGTTAATCTCCCATTTTTACAGGGGATCTGTGGACAGCGGCTCTTTAGATCCCTCTCTGGATGGCTTTGGGAAAACCTGTTTTCTTCGCAAACAACATCGTATTATCGGGTTTAAGATTTTCTGAATGTCATTTATATATACACATATATACAACTTTGCATTCACCGTGTGTACACAGACAGATGGCATGCGAAGGCTGCTGGACAACAAAAGCACCGATGCATGAGTCAGCATGTGTCCTTTAGTTTAGAGAACAACTGGACATCAGATAAAAAAACATTTGTAGGCATGAATACAAAAAAAGGGAGCAAGTGGAAATAAATAAAACAGACTGTTCCATGAAAAGTTCTTATGTGTAGTCCATGTGGGATACACCAGGGAAATCATCACAGCAAGATGAGAAAACAATAGATCTCGTTGGATATAACAGAAGTTTTTCAAAGAGGTGTCTCAACAGGATTTATCCTCAACGTTGTTTTTTATTTTCCAATATAGTGAGATTCTAGTGCCAGCAAAGAAGCTTAGAGCTTCTGTAATTGAAGCCAGATTCCACTCAGCTGCATCTCATTAAGCCCAATGAGGTCCATCCTTCAACCGTCACGACCTCTACAAGATGTGAATCACCTCTGATCATGCCAGCCTCGCACTGACTCGTGGGGTCCTTCGTCCATACTGTGCATGTTTCCTGGCAGCTGCAGGAGGACGTGTTTGCAGAGCTCCAGGAAAATGACTCTTGGCCTACAGGAGTTGTTTGGCATGGAGTGTGTATATATTGGTGGGCAGGAGTTCTGCTCACTGCCTGCTCACTTACATGTGTGTATCATCAAAATGCAGCGAGTTGAAAATGGCTGCACTTTTTATGCTTTTTTATGTATTTATAACAAACATGATGTGACTGCCTGACCAATTCACTTTGGTATCCTTAATATCTGTACCTCTGTAGTCTTAAACTGGATTTATACTCCTGCATTAAATCACCACCATACGTACGGCTGTGTGGATGCGCACCCTACGCAATATAGTGTACATCCCCAGTTTATTTTTGCAAGCTGGAAACCATTTCCCTCAGTGGAAACAATGCTCAATTTATTTTAATTTCACAGATAAGAAACAATAAGTTGTGGAGACAATTGACCTATGGCTAATTCAGTGAGCGGCGCTATGGCAGGTGTCACAGTACACGGCATTTCACAGGAGGCAACTGATGATTTTTGGGGACATAACGATCAGATGTCATTGAGAAGTAACCAAAAGGGCCTAAATTGGAGGGATATATTCATCATTTTATTGTTGAGAAGGTCGATGACAAGCTTAAATTACAAGCCAAAATTTACAGGTCACAGTGTTACGCTTGTGAAGCGCATCTGGTTGCCGTCACCATCAAAGACAACAAGTTAAAGTGCCACTGAAGTTAAGGTTTTTGGCTCAGAATATGAGAACATTGAGTTGATGTTGTGGTCTAACGTTACCACACAACTTTATCCAAAGGAGACACTTTTCTCGCTTGAGATGTGGTTTAAAGTGTAAAAAAATACACCTTGTCCAGCTCATAAAAGCTCATAAAACTGAACAAAACTGACTTTCTGTAATGCATTTCAATGGATGTCCAGGCAGATAATGTCTGCGCTGATAATGTAAGCGCTGTGATTGGCTCATCGCGTTTGAGGTTTTAGCCATACGTCAATTAGGGATGACCGGGTACGTCATTTTCTGTATCTGTGTCTGTATCTGTTTAACCAACTAAATTATCTGTATGTTCTCAAAATGGACGGGGTTTATGCCAGAAGCGTGTTGGGCCTAATCAGAAGTTGTTATTTTAAGTCTGAAATTTATATGGCTTCATCAGAAGTTGCAATATTTATTACCTAATGCCGAAGAGCAAAACTTTCTATCTGAAAAACTCTTGATGAGAAAACAAAAAAAAAATTGTTGTTTCTTGCAGAGGACACCCAATACATACTGTTTTTGGACTTTATTACTATATTACGTGTTGACAATACCGACAAGGTATTAGTGCCTCGCAAAGTGCAGATTAGATGTTTTTCCTCCACTTTTCCTGGATCATTATACGAGGTCTCATCGCTATGAGAAAAGTATTTACAGAACAGCTAAAGTACATTATCTGTACTGGATACTCGTTTCATCCGAGTATTCGGCTCAACCTCAGTGACAGTAAAGCCCCCACAAAAGTCCTGTGTGTGATTTATCCTGGCTTCATATTAATAGATTTTAGGTTAATTTGTACAATGTGAAATGCCTGAGGCTTATGCTAATGAGATTAGCATGTTGTATACGTGGGGGAAATGTGTTTAGTATCAGAGCTGTTTTGTCAGTGACCTTTGTGACTTATAATGGAGCTGAAATTTGTGATGTCGCCTTTTATTATTAAATGCTGTTGTCCCTGGCTCCATATGAGTAAAGAGAATCCTCATTAGCCACTAGGCTAATTTATACGTAAAATGCCTTAAGCTTTGTGCTAATAATGTTAGCATGTTGTATTTGTGGGGAAAATGTGTCAAGATAAAAAAGACAAGTGTTTGTCTGTGAATGCTGCGAGTTACAGTGAAGCTGATTTGTGTACTTGTGTTTGAAGTTGTCTCTATTAAGCCATGTTTAATGTGTGTTTAATGTGTGTTTTGAATCCATCAAACTTCATAGCACTGCAACAGTGTAGGCCGTCTGTGTGAGCTCTGCATAGAGTCAACACACAGCCATGAAACTGCCTTTAGATGGGTTGATGAACACATGATATGATGGAGGTGTTAAAAATCAGCTTATTTCCTGTACACTTTTAAGAACTGACGATAGTAATAAAATATAATAAAAGAGTAAATGAGAGACTTGCTGAAGAAACCCAAGTGAAAATTTGAATGTGAAGCATTTTGTTGATCCTTAATCTGGGGACAATAGAAACCTATTTCACTAAGTAAAGATGTGTCTTTGCGTCACCCACAGGCCCACAGCTCCTAACGACTAACAACAGCCTCACATGTTGTTAGTGTCACACACAATTAGCTGTGCTCTTGAAACAGCCTCTGTGAGCATCTTCCAGCAGTGGGAGTCAGGCGCCTCTCGGCTCGAGGACAACAAACTTGAAAGAGTAAAAGAAGGACTGAAGCTCACTGATTGATTTACAGCCTTTAATTGTGCAAACAATTTCCCTTGGAAACAAGCAGTGCTCTGTTTTCAGTCTCCCTCTCCTGTCTCCTTTTTAATGAGCCAATGGCAACTGTGTGACACGTTGTTAGTATCTACACAAATGTAAATGGTACTCTCACACCATCGCCGTGTCACGCCCAACTTGGTTGTTATTGTCAGGGCATGTCAGCTGTAACCATCCAAACCATTTAAAGAGCCTGGTGTGTCATTTCATTTAAACTGCAGGAATATTCACACAAATTTAAAAAACTGAGAATTCCCAGCATTACCTATAAAAATGGCTGCCGCTCTGATCATCCTGCTTTATTGTTTCAAATGAAACGTCCTCTCTACTCTTGTTCCATTTCTATGGCCTGCACACGGTGCTAAGAAGAGGGGACAGCAGCTGTTAAACTTAACCTCCCAAATCAATAATTTATGAATGAAGCCTTATTAAATACTTCATTAACAGATTAAACATTTGTAAATCTGGTTGTTTTGGTGCATACCTGAATGTGATTGCAGCGTTCACACCTGCCCAAACGAGCCGCACTGAGGGGGCTGAACAAACTTGAGTTCGATTGAACCGAACCAAACGGGGCAGCTCCGAAAATTGTTGGCATGGTTGTGGACCATTCTATCAGATAGAGTTCTCCATTTGTAATGCATCATTTTAAACATACTTTTTTTAAATACAGTCTTTTTTGGCATCTTTGTATCTTAAAGGGAATTTGAAATTGAGTCTTGTGGGGCTTAACAGTGCTTGAACATGACTCCATTCGAGTCTGATGAGGTCAGTCTGAGGTTAGGATTTTTAATCAAGCCAAATAGTTGTCTGTCTTTAATCCCTAAAGTATGTTTGGTCATCTTTTCATTTCATCATAGAACAGCTCTGGAGATCTGAAAAACTTTGTGTTCTCTTGATATCTGAAGGACTGGTGAAGCACTTGCTGTCTCGCTTTATGGTCATACTGTTTCACAACAATGTAAAAGAAAATACAAACAGCATGCTTCTTCATTTCTAAATTAAAATTTATTTGTGGTTCCAGATGAAAGCCCTTGTTTTCTACTTAATAAACTATGTTCTTTAATTCCCAGTAGGAATTGATTCATTATCTACTTCCTTTCTCACAGAAAGAGAAACACTCTTTGAACATGTGACCCCAAACAACACTACTCTGGCTTCTCTACTTGCAAGTTCCTTGTCAAGTTCTGAGAGAATGTGAGATCAGAAAAGCAGATTCCAAAATGAGGACACATTATCTTTGTTGTGGAAACAGACTGTCAATGCACGCACACACACACAAACACTTTTCTAGGCCTTCTGTTCTTACATGGAAGTTTGGACCCCACAAGAGTCAGATCATAGACAGCTGCACATCGTCAGGAAAGCTGACTGACTTCCTGTTAGTCTCAGCAGAGCTCCTGTCAGTCACGCTGTCAAAGTGTCAGACTTATCAAAGTGAACTGATAATGAGAAACCAAACAGTGACTCAGAGAAAAGTTTCAGAAATCTACAAATAGAGACGCCATATTTATTCGTTGCAGTGCTCAGTGTTTAGTCTGAAGACACAAGCTGAAAAATGTACCTGCAAGGAAAACATGGAACATGTGAGGCTCGTAATCCTCGTCCATGATTTTATTTGTTTTAAGTAGCGGTATGTGCGATTCCAGTGAGTTAACAACACTGGCTGATGTCATCTGAGCTCACCTGGAGGTTTGCGGTAAAGTATCCAGGCTTCTTTCCTTCCCTTCATCCTCTTCTAACGACCATTCATAATTTAACTCAAATATTATTTGTGGAAATATGTTTATCTTTGTGGTGCAAAGTTTGTTACGATGACTGCTACAATTAAGCTGCCAGATGTAATGAAGGCATAAACAGCAAATGTAGTCAAGTAAAAAGTAGATTGCTGGCCCAAAAACATACTTGAGCAAAGACAAGAGATACGGTTTTTAAAAAGGAACACAGAAAGTACTCTTTCCTAAAAGAAAAACTTTTTACTTGTGCATTAATTCCAGTGCCTTACTATCACCCATTGATTCAAACAGACTTTAAAACACGTGTATCCTAATGATTTTGTCTTGTTTATTTGTTTGCTACATTTCCCCTTGAAAAGATTTAACTCATTTAACAAGATTCAGAGATGTTTAGCTTCAGTAGACTCTGCTTTCAATGCAAGTTGAATTAGTTTTTCTTTTAAACTGGTTGGATAAAAGCAGTCGTGCCTTTTTTGAAAACTTTTGGAGCCACAGCACAGATAATATTGAGTTTTGGTCTGTTCTGCCTCAATTCTCCTTCACAGCATCTGCGTTCAGCACTTCATCCCATCGCTCGGAAGTCATTACATGTCACAAAGAAATGTGGCTCTTAACTCTCAGTATACAAAGCATTGCAAATGCAGTTGTAGATCTTCACAATTCACCTGCTGCCAACAAAATAGGCTCTGTTCGCGTCCCGTGTGCCATGAATTCAAAGTGTCACCCCTTAAAGTTCTTTCCGCCACCTGAAGAATTGTCGCTTCTTTGAATGGCCCAGCTGGTGCGCTTTCATTCCCCCAGTGACCAAGTAGTGTTTCAAATACCTCTGTGAATTAGACCGAAGAAATAATAGCTACTTTATAACCTTTTCCACACAAGAATAGCTACGCCGAGTCTCCGTGAGTGTGACGGCTCAGAGGTAAGTATATGTTTCCTTTCCAAAGGGGTTCTCCCTCCCGCAGTCCGGACTTCCTTTCTCCTTATCTGAATCGACGTCAACGGAAATCTGACAAAGACAAAATAAAGCAATTACGTGGAAACCAACTGCGCCTTTACTGTGTTGAGAATGAAATAGAACAAGGGCAATTATTTACCGGACGTATGGAAATGCTAGCTGAGCTTTTACTGTACTTAGGTCAGAAAAAGAAAAGCTTAAAAGGCCCAAAGCTCGCTGACACAATCACAACGCCTATAACTGACCACAGTATTATTTTACTCAACAATCGTTTATTCACAACCATTTCTTTCAGTGTGTGTTATAAATGAGTTTGTCACAGCTTTTCTTTCCAAACAACCTTCTACTTCAGATGCAATGGGACTAATACATGAATCTGAATGAATGTCCAGTTAAAATATTGGTTAAGATTCATCATCCAGGTCATGGTTATTCAAAGGGCCCGTACCAGTGCCCTACTCCTTGGCCCTACCCCTACAAAAGTTCATACACAGCTAATGTTACCATCGTCCGGTTGCTTATTAGCTAGCTAGCTCGCACTATCTGGCATCTGTCATCTGTCCTGTTCTGCAAAATTGTCAGTCTTTTCACATTACGATAACACGCCAGCTAGTATAACCAGTGCCTCGTAATGTTAGCTGGTTAGCTAGCTAGCAGAAGTCCCCTGTCGTCTGTCGTTCATCAAACGAAGCATGATGAATCATGCAAACGCGATCAGTAAGATGAACTCAATTGGAGACTCCATTGTAGAAATGTAGATGGCTCGCAAAACAGGCATAAGGGTCTAAATTTAGCACAAATTTAGCAGAGCTGAAAGAGAGGTAGAGGGAAGTGCCTGTGAGTCATTGTCATGTTTTAAGTATCCAATCCACTTTATTTATATAGCACATTTTAAAAACATAAAAGTTTATCAAAGTGCTGCACAGTGATTTACAATACAAGATAAAATGGTTAAGAAAAGCGTAATGAGGATTAAAATAAAGATATAGATAATAATGATAAAAATAATTTAAAAATAATTAAAAGAAGAAATAGATTTAAAAAGAAAAATAAGAAAAAGTCAAAAAACAGATTAAAAATACAATAAAATTAGAATAAAAAAGACAAACAGAACAGAGATCAGACATCACTCAACTCTCACGCTGAGTTAAAAGCCAAAGAGTAAAAGTAAGTTTTAAGACGTGATTTAAAAGTAAGAAGGGTGGGGGACAACTTTATTTCTAGTGGTAGCTCGTTCCATAGTTTAGGGGCCGCCACAGAAAAAGCTCAATCACCTCGTGTTTTTAATCTACGAGGAGGAGCTGATCAGCTGACCTCAAAGATCGTGAGGGAGTGTAAGCAATTAAGAGGTCTGAAATATATTGTGGAGCTGATCGGAAAAGATAGAACAGATTTAATCTTGGATAAAAGCCTTAGATGATAGAAACTGTTTTTTACAACAGAGGTAATCTGTTGGTCCAATTTAAAATCACTGTCAAGCTTTACTCCAAGATTAAAAACTGTGGGTTTAAAATAAGGTAAAAGGGGTCCAGGTCATTGAGAGGGGCATCATAGGTTCGCTTGGGGATAAAAAATAATTATTTCAGTTTTTGTTTCATTAAAATTTAAAAAGCTCTGGGCCATCCAGGCTTTGATGTCCCTGAGACAGTCTGGCAGACGTGTGGCAGAACCGCCATCGCTTCTTTTTACAGGGAGATATACATGGGTATCGTCTGCATATAAGTGATATGATATGTTGTGTTTTTTAGAAGGTTTATAGAGAAAGGAGCTGGTCCAAGGATAGACCCTTGGGGACCTCCCCACAGTAGGGGGGCACATGAGGAGACACAATCACCAATTTTAATTTTAGCCATATAGTAACGATATAACAGCCTACATTTGAACAGCAATAAAACACAAACACTATAATCACACTCTGTTGAACAGATTGCCCATCCAAAGGGTGTCATGATCCCAGGTTTTGTTTCCTGTTTTATTCTGAAGGTCACTCTCCTCACGTCTTGTCTTACTTCCAGCCTTTATCTGGTTTCATACGCTCCTGTTTTCTATCAATCTCGTTAGTCCTTCCCTGTTCCACAGATTTCCTTTCACATCTGTCTTGTATCAGTCTTGTTTGCTCCACCCTCGTGTTCCGACCACACCCTTGTTGTCAGCCAATCCCTGTGTTCCCCTCCTTCTGCCTGTCCCTCCTGTGTCTTGTTCTTGTGATTAGTTCTCTGTGTATGTACAATATGCCTGTGTCTCTGCCTTTGTCCTTTGTCAGTCTGTCTGTATTCATGGTGTCTTTCCTGGTCTGTTTTCCCTGCCTCTCTCATGTTCTGTTCCCTGTGTTCACTGAACCATCCTGGTTTGTTCTCAGTTTAATTTTTGTTTCCTTTTGCTCTTGACCTTTGAGTTTTGCCAGCTACATTGACAAAATGTGACAAGGCTGGAATGAGAATGAGTTGTTTATGGCGTGCTCCCGTTGGAAAACATACAGACAGCACATGAGAATGGCCTGGCCGAGGTGACACTCCATCAACAGTCCCGTCCACTTCTGGATGACAAAGTCTGCTCACATATTACGTCACATTAGAAACTTTGATGTGGTGTGTGTGAAACGAATTATTGGTTTGCACAACATACACTGCTAACATTTTCTTCTGGTGACTGTGCTGGTTTTGGAGTTTTTCAAGTGAATCAAAGTAACAACAGACATTGATCATTCTGTCAGATAAACCTCCCCACAGAGGGAGTTCAATACAGTCAGCACCAGCCAGAGTAATGTAACTGCAATTATGGGAGTCTTGTTGTCTCATGTGAACAGGGTCCGACTCAGTAGATCTGCGATATATACGCTCCCGTATGAAACGACTGTATCCTTGCTGCTGTGCTTTATTAACAACTGTGCGATGAACTGGTCATAGGCCACTGCCTCACTCCGTCTTCCACTCCTTCTTCCGCTGATTAGTGCTGACCAGCCTGTAGCCTGAAGTACTCATTCGTCCCCTCCAGAGACAATAATGGGCACCAAGGCGAGGCCATTAGATGGATCTAATGAAAGAATTATTGCAGAAACCATTTCTGCTCAGGCGTGGGCGGATGATGGGAAGGGTGGAACTGGTGTGTGTGTGTGTGTGTGTTTGAGTATATCTGCCTGTTGTCTCTCATCTCTCACAGAGGACCACTGCTTTGCATCCATATGTTTCGATAACTCAGACAGCAGCTGTGTTTCAGACAAAAGAGGATGAACACGAGTAATTACGGCTGCAGAGATACTGCTAATCACATGTTTCATTTTCTAATTATTTTTCACGTCTGTTTCCTGGCATCTCTATCTGATTCCCTAATGAAGCTGCCTGTTGTGCCTCTAAATCCTGCATGTCAGCCCTTCAGGAGCCGAGAATGAGCCCCTGGATTGATGATTGTCACCAAGCTTTCAGTCCCACCATCTGACGACCACATACCAATTTGTTTTTGCCAATTAGGATCCATATTAATGAGACAAGATGTGTTAATATCTCCTGCCCTGTGACAACCAGCAGCAATTTACACACACTGCTGCCTATTGCACATTTGGGCCACCACAGATATGAAACAGGTAATGAGACAGCACAGTGGATGAATAATAGCCACCAACCAGAACTATCAGTGCTGAATACACATCGTGATCACATCGCCCACAGAGCGGATAACCAGGAAAACTGCTGTAGAAGTGAACCTGCGCATTAATGTGTTGCCTTTACGTATATTAGTAATCTGAAAGTAATATGATAGAAGAACTGAATAGAATAGGAAGAACTTTATTTATCCCTGAAGGTAAATTCAGCTGTCCAGCAGCTCATAAAAGACAAAAAACAACTTCCCCTTATCATCAACAACACAGCAGTATTAAAAAAGTCAAACAATGAAAGAAAGTGCATGAACAGAAATTAAGCTAAATTAAAATGTCCCATTCTGCAGTCCAGTCCAGTTGTGGCTAATGTGATGTGTGCAAGTGTGTGTGTGTGACTGGATTCAGGAGATATTAAACAGTCTTGTTGCCATGTGGACGAAGGATCTCCTGAGACGAGCTAACTGCTGCAGCTGCTCCTCTGTCGCTCCAGGAGCACTGAGCCAGCTTTTTTAACCAGCCTGTCCAAACGCTTGTTGCTTTTGTCCGTCAAGCTGCTTCCCCAACACACTGCAGCGTAGAGAAGTGCACTGGCCACCACTGTGTGATAGAACACGGTCAACATCTCCACACACACATCAAAGGACCTCAGTGTCCGCAGGAAGAACAGGCGGCTCTGCTCCTTCCTGTAGAGGGCGTCAGTGTTAGAAGACCAGTCCAGCTTATCATCCAAGAGGACCCCCAGATATTTGTAGCTGTGCACCACCTTATTGTCCTCCCCTTGTATGGAGACTGGTTGATGGGGTGTCCTGTTCCATCTGAAATCCACCACCATCTCCTTGGTTTTTGCTGTGTTCAGGTGGAGACAGCACTGACTGCACCAGTCCCTGAAGGCATCCACAAGGTCCCTGCGCTCCTGCTCCTGCTCCTGATCGCTCCTGATTCAAGCCACAATAGCTGTATCATCAGAGTATTTTCGTATGTGGCAGGACTCTGAGTTGTATTCAAAGTTCGCTCAGATCAGGAACGGTGCTAAAACAGTTCCCTGTGGAGCACCAGTGCTTCTCCTGACCATCCCAGAGACACAGCTTCCAAGCTTGACATACTGAGGCCGCTCTTGCAGGTAGTCTGTTATCCAGGAGGTCAGGAAGCGATCGACTCCCATCCCCTCCGATCGGGCTCTCAGTATAGGGGTTAGGGTGAACTATAATAATAATATATATGTAATACTAGTACCTGAAATGATTAAATAAATGTAGTGGACAAGTACAAGTACATTAAAACTGTATTGAACACATCAGTACTTGAGTAAATGTAATTTCCAGCACTGCAGAGAGGATATTAACATACTTAAAAGTAAATTTACAGATGAAACATCTAAGACAGAGAATCTGCACACACGTGTGAATGATGGTCAGAAATATATACTGACACAAACCTGGATTACAGTTGTATTTGAGAATAAGTATTGGCATTGTACGTTTGTGCAGACCACAGGGATTAGGTAGATACTTGTGGTTAACATGTCATTATGTTGAAACACAAAAAACAGTTGAGGAAAAGATAATGTTGTGGTTTGATATATCTGCTTTTGGTGGCATGATCCTGGCAGGAAACACAATGATGTGTCTGAATAAAAAAGCTTGTTTCTGGCACTATGCCGTCATGAAATGAAGCAGTCACATTGTTAATTAAATGATCTCTGCAAGAATTAAAGCAATGTCTCAGTAAAAAACGACTGCACTTTAATAACACTGTCTTGGCCCAAAAAAAAGTTATGTGTCTGTGAAAAAAAAAAAAAACAACTTTGTCATGATATTATCTCAGCAGGAAACGCAGAGATGTCTTGCTATTAAACAACCAACTCTTTGGTGCCCCTGTCTCAGTAAAAACCATCTGCTTTTTGTGGCACTATCCAGGCAGGAAAAGCAAACATGCTAAAAAACAACCAGTGTTGTTCTGTTGTTTATTGGTCTCATATAGTCGTGTCACGCCATCTGCCATCCCCTGACTCTCCCAGTGACAAACTTGGCTCATATATTACATCACTTTAGAAATACTGATGTGATACTTTTGACACAAAAACCTATACTAGGTTTACAGAAATGTGCAGCGCCAACACCTTCTGCCGGCTGAGCTGTGGATCTGTATGTAGAGCAGTGAGGTTTTAGCAGGTTTTAGCGTCTGTTTGCAGCCCGACAGTCTTATGCCCTCTATACACTGTGCGATTTTATCAGTCTTATAAGACCATTGCATGACACACTGTGAGACGTGGATCTAATAAACTTTGGTACGTCAAGTTTGATGTGTGCAGATTGTACGATGGCCGTTTACTACTGAATTGCAGATGACGACGTACGTCAATATGCAACGTCATCAGCGTGCACCGCATCAACGTACGTCATCCATCTGCGCCACCACAGGTAGCTCGCTCACCTGGAAGTTGCAGTTCCTCCGCAATTTCCTTCCAAGCAGCGTCTTTTTTCTGGCGCTCATTACAGCAGCTGGAGGAAACATCAAATCAACAAGGCTTCTGCTGCCACAGCTCCACCAAACTTTCCTCTTCCTGGAGTTCCACACACTTCTTTTTGATGTTTACCTCCATGGCAGGTGATCATTTGTTTGGATTTAGCGCCAGTGTCGCGGTGACCATTGCGTCATTTTGTGCTGCATTTCTCTTGGTTGATTAGAAGACGTAGGTCGTAGCAGCTGTTACACCGTTAGAATTTTACCTCAGGTTATCTTTGGTGGCAAGACGCTGACAACGGCCGTCCTTTAACCTGCTCACAGTGCAATGTAAGACCACCGTTTTAAAGCCACGGCCAAAGATATCGCCACGTTTCTCCCACGATGGCCATCTTTCATCTGGGACAGCCCAAAGTCGCACAGTGTACGCCGGCCATTACCTTAATGACCCACAGCAACGCGAATGACCAAACTCTTAGAGAACCCACATTTGGATTGAGCAATTAATGAAGCGGTACCAAGTATTGCGTCTGGTTTGTGTCAGAGGCCGAAGGTTTACATATACCAGACTGTTCGCTTATTGTGCACAGTGAGTGTCGGAAGTTTGGTCAAACATCTGTACCTGTTTGTAACCTTGTATCTCAAAATGTTAGGGTTTGATGAACTGTCCATAAAAAGTGTTTCCATGTGAAATATATGAAAATCATCCAGCTCTGAGATAATGAGGCTTTACATTCTTTTGCAGTCACAGCCAGTTAAATTATGATTGAACCCGTTTTAGTCACACATGGCACATCATCTGTGCTGCTCCCTAAATTACTGCACCATATTTAAGATCTTTGATGTTGTAATAACTGAATTTTTTGAAGAGCTCTGACAATCCGAGTCAATGCTGTCATCACTGAAAGATGGCAGAATTATTCCAACCCCGCCAGACTAGTGTCAGAGACAAGAAACATTATTAAGAAAATGATTTACACAGCAATTAGGCACAAGGATGGCAGGTTTGGTGGATTAGCGCTCGAGCTGAAAGATGCAATTTTGCTCGCAATTAGTGATGATGAGCCTACCTGATTGTGCTGTGGTGTGTTGGAGGACCTCTTTGAGTCACATCTTAATTCTGCATAAATCCTGTGATGAAGTTGTCAAATACTTGCACTTCAAGCTCAAGTGCAAGTGAATCAGAAAAACTGTGCAAATTGCCCTGACAGCGCGGCCTTAGTTAACCAGGTTTTAAGTGTTGTAGCGCTGACTGTAGCTGGTGTCAGGAATGAAACTAAGCTTCACAGTTCAACTCCTCAGAGACAGAAGGTCACCTACACAGGCTGGAAGTGATGAGCATATGGTGTCAGGATAATCTTTATTTTATGTTTTATATAGTGTGTTATGACTCAGAGTGCAGCAGAGGTTAAGTAACCTGATCATCATGTGGTTTGATCATATTCCTTTTTGAAGAAGTCTACAGTATCTTTTCTTCTTACAGCATCTCTTCCTCTTTATTATCACCTCCTCCAATGAGATTTTGTACATTTTTGACTGTTGGTTTTTTTAGCAGGATCCAAAAATATTTATTATTATTTTCACCGCAGTATGATGCCACCAGGCGGTGTTAGTTTATAACATCCCAGAGAGCGCACATTTAAAATGCTGCAAAATAACTCTAGGAGCTGGAAAGTCCCTTCATGGGTCTGACAAACACTGGACTTACACCCAGAGGGTTGGTGATTGCTTCCTGTTGAATGTTGAGCCAAACCATGATGTTTTTTTCAAAACCTAACCACATGCATTTGTTGCACGTGGAAAAAGCATAAAAAGAGACGTTTTACCGACGTTAAAAGTTTATTCTGAAAAAAGCTGTATGCATCTTATGATTAGAAACTACATTTACAAATTCAGACACAATTCATGTAACAAGCGTAAACTGACACGGCGTCCCAGAACGTCAACCACAGATGCACCGAGGATACGTAGCGCATAATATGTAGATGTCAAAAGTGGTCTGGAGCAGTGGTCTGCAGCTTTGAGAGTCATGTCGCCTAGGTTTCATCCCCTCCACCTCCTGATGTCAAAGTCAGCTTGTGTAATCAGAGCTACGTCACCGCAGAGACATTGATGTGATAGATATGAAATGCATAAATATAACCTGTCTGTGTAGTGCAAACATTTTCTTCTGGCGAGTGGGTTGGTTTGTTTTTCCACCTGCTCAAGTTCACCTTTGATACAGAGCTGTTCATTTCACCGTGTCTGCTGTTTGTGTGTGGCGCTCATCGCCCAGTATGTGTGTGTAATTTCATTATGTCTTATTTGCTGTGCTCTCTTCTGCCCCACACTGGGACGTGGTAAAGAAATATAGTTTTTTATTTCTTTTTTATTAAGCAAAGAGTTCATTCTAAACTGATAACATCATTTGTATGGTACTGTAGAGACACTTAACAAGTCCACGAAGAAAACACTGGGTTGCTCTAATGTTCTTGTGCTTTATCCATAATGACTTTGCTGAAACTGCAATCACTAACTGCAGGTGCAGTCATCACACAGATAGCTGTATTAAAAAATGCCAACTTAAGAGTTGTGAATACGGAGGCGCCGAGGAGCAGAGGAGATTATAAGCAAGAAATCAAATCCATCTTCAGCTCCACAGAGTGAACTGACCTGAGGGTTTATTCTGTCCAACGGTCAGAATAAAGGGCTGGTGTTTGTTGTTGCTGAGCCTAAAAGCATGACATTCATTTCCAAACTAAGACCCTCAGTTTTTCACATTCAGTCACAATGTGGTGCCAAAAGTTGCAATGCAATCCAATAAAAGTTTAGCTGGTCTCTCAGGTTTTTTCTGGGGCTTTGCTTTGTGTATTCACTGCTTTGCAATGCAGTGATCCGTCACATGAAACCACAACACGTTCTCATCCCAGCTTTCATATATTGCAACTTTGTCTTACGCGCTTGGTATCCTTCTGTGTCTGCTGCTGACATTGTGGGATGCTGCTGTCAACAAGAGCAGTTTTCTAAGTTTCCCAGGCTACTGGCAGTGCAGAGGCTCATACATCATACCCAAGAGAGCAGCAGGCGATAAACAGTCAGTGTGGAGGTGACTTTGAAAAGCAGGATCCATCCGACAGTAATTGAATTTGTCTCAGAATGAATTTCCCACATGAGTAACATTTGCAGGGATCTAATTCAAAGGGCTAAATTAAAACAATACCTCATATTTTATGTTCGGAGGCAAAAGATCTTCATCACCTGATATCAAAGTTTTACAGCAGTCACAAATTTAATTAAAAACTAAACTTAATCGCTCTGGCCTTCTCTCTGTCAGACAACACCTCTGCATCTACTGATGGATTTTAAAATTACTGCTTGTTACAACAAACAAAATTGATGTGGAAAAAGGTGCAAATTAAAAATTACTGATAATTATAACAACGCATTAGGGGTTGTCAGGAAAATTAATCTGTGTACTTTTAAACTGTGCACTTTAGAATTTGATGGAGGTTGCTGAGGTGCAGGTAATCACAGCTCAGCACTTAAATGTCAAGAGTTTAACGGCTGAAACTAAATGAATAAAGACATGAAAAACTATATAACTGAATGTTAAAATAAATGAATACAGAAATAATTGTGTAAAAAATGTATTGTCACCATGAATGAATAAATCTCCAATGAAATGAGATACTAAATATATGAATGTTACATTTATACATCTATTCATTTATAAATTTACTTTTACAAAGTACTTTGGTGTGAAGAGGTCGTGGTCATTTTTACATATTTCTGTGATATCAGGTTGGAGATTTACGTTGTGTTCACGCTACATCCTCTACAGCATCTCTCAACTGCAGAGTGCCGCAGGGCTCAATCCTTGGGCCAGTTTTGTTTATGCTGTATCTGCTCCCCTAGGATCCATTTTTAGAAAACATGGTGTCTCCTTCCACTGTTACGCGGATGACAGTCACATCTATCTGCCTCTAAAACAAAACCATCCCAACTCCTTAAAACCCTTGTTTACATGCCTGGAAGATGTCAAAGCATGGCTGGATTTAAACTTTTAAAATTTTAACGACAGCAAAACTAAAGTTACGGTGTTCGGTCCCAGCAACGCACGTGTTTCCTCCTGGTGATCTAGGCCCCCTTGAACCTTTCGTGAAGCCAACTGTTACCAATCTAGGGGTAAAAATTGACTCTGACCTAAAGATGGACAAACAGATAAATGATGTAGTGGGAAAGAGCTTCTTCTGTTTTTGAGTACAGTGAATTTCCAGCACAGAGCTTTTATTTTGAAGTGCTGTTTCCTTGACAGAGACAGCAAACTCGCTTGATGACATGTCCACATGCAAGTATGACGCTGAATTTATTAAACTGTGTGAACCTCGACTAATGACTAAGGAGAAATCTGGACCCCCTTGCTGGGCCAGTTGGGAACCACTGATTCACACAGGTTTGAATTTATCCACAGGATCAGAGATTTATTTAGCAAAAATTAACCAACAATATGAAGACTTAAAGCTTAACTGTCACCAGGATTTATTAGTGAACTAATCACTGATAATAAACTAAATAACTTCATAACTTCATTTTGAGAAGGTGAAGGACGAACCCAAGGTGATATGTAAACTCATCTTCATTGGTCGACTACAAACATGACGTATCATCTGAAACATGGAAGTAGCTACATGCCCATTAGCCCACAGCGTCATTAACAGGCGGCTCGCTCAGTGTGTGACGTGCACTTGGAGATAAAATATAGGCCTATATTAATGAAGGTGAATAATGAATTAATGAATGATTAGTTGATAGTAGGGATACTGTCTTTTTCATAATAAGGACAAAACTGGAATATTTTGTGCGTAAACATAGTCAATGTTTATTTCCTTTTACTGTGACAGCTATCTTTCCCAAACTTTTGCCAAGTAGTCTCAGTTGCCCTGATGTGAACATAGAGGTGGTGGAAATTTAAGCTCCTCATTTTTCTGATATCTTTGTGTCTTGTCAATTCAAATCTGTCCAAGAGGGAACTTTTCCCAATGATCAATGAAACGTAATTGGCTGTCTCATACCTTTCTGATGCCACTCTTATACTGACCCCTTGAATAGAAGAGTCGTGTTTGTTCTCTGTGCCCTTTAGTTAGCAGTCTCCTGCTGGCATCGCTCCTCTTTGCAGAGCAGAAATCTTCCATCTAAACCAAATATCCCTGTTATTTCTGTGTGCCAGTGGGCGTTAGCGTTTGCCTCAGTACCTGGAATCGGCTGCAGGCTCGTGTCTGATGGGTCTTCGTCTCTCCAGAGTGCCAGTATGTTTAATGAGCCCCACTCTGAGGGTAACAGACCTCACATACTGTGTGTGTGTCCTGGTACTGATGTGTTTTAATGAGCCCATCTCTGAGGGTGAAACTAAATATGACTTTTAGCCTATACATAAAACGTCAGGAATTCTTTGCTAACTTTATTTTTGCTTTCATCTCACTACCTTACTCCGGCTCCTTAGGTTGTTTTTATCCTCTCTCGACCTTTGAAAAATTCAATCACGCCCCCCAAGGAAGAAGAGTGCTCTCCTCTTTGTCTTTTATCCTTCAGCCTCCCCTAAATCTTTCCCAACCACAGTCTGCCTCCTCTGCAGTGCTGTGGATCCTCTCTCATCAGCAATCAAACGTGAAGTGGTATCACTGAGTACTCTGAAACTCCGACACTGTACTTATTGTCGCAAGAATAAGATGTGCTGTAGTTAGTTTTGACAAATACAGATCTGAAAACAGTGAAATCTACAGTGACATTTCTCCATTAGGCTCCACTGGGTGCCTTCATACTGCAGGTGAAGGAACTCTGGACGCAGGATTGTAAGTTACTGTTTGTAAACCAATCCCAGCCCCAGAGTCACTCTTGCTTTGTGTTTTGTCTCGCTCTCTTTGTGTCTTTCAGCGCTGTGTCTCTTGGATGCCTGCTGCTTACAGTCACTTGGTTGTTACCGCTTAATAAAGCCGTGACGTCACCTGAGTGCTGTGGAGGTACACGCCCATAAACGTCCTGAACACAGAAAATAAGAAAATACAGGCAGAGTCTGTGCAGAAAAACACACTGCCTAACACTTGTAGTGGGTCTCAAGTGATAATTAAGAGTGACTTCTGCTGTGTGAGTCTATACATATAGATTCTGACCAATCAAAGTGCTTTCGCATGATCTCACATTCACCCATTCACACACACACATTTACACTATCATACAAGGTGTCACCTGATACTCAGTAAGCATTTATACACCGAACAGCCATTGGGGACAATGAGGGTTCAGTATCTTGTCCAAGAATACTTGGACATGTGGACTGGAGGAGCTGTGGATGGCATTTAACACCTCGCCTGGGGACTGCAGTTGGAAACTAGCTACTCAGCTAAAACTGGCACATTTACAGAAATGTTCATTAATGTGCATTGTCCCTGTACAAATAAACAAATAAATGAATGAAACTATCCATCCATCCATTTTCATCCACTTATCCGGGGCCTAGAAATGCATTACAGAAAGTCAGTTTGTTCGGTTTTATGAGCTTTTTCTGAGATTTGAAGTTTAAAAATGGTCAAACGGTGAGCATGGGCTACATACAGCTCTGACACAAGGTATCCGGAGAGGCTGAGCGACCAGCTGTATTTTTTACACTTTAAACCACATCTCAACTCACTGTGACCTGTAGATTTTGGCTTGTAATTTAAGCTTGTCATCGACCTTCTCAACAATAAAATGATGAATATATCCCTCCAATGTGTAGTTTAGGCCCTTTTGGTTACTTCTCAATGACATCTGATCGTTATGTCCCCAAAAATCATCAGTTTCCTCCTGTGAAATGTCGTGTACTGTGACACCTGCCATAGCGCCACTCACTGAGTGTTGACAGTGTGTCCCAGTGAGTGGAGGGGGCGGGGACGCATGATTGATCAGGAGGATTTTGCTTCATGTAATATATATTTATGTTGCTAGAATGAGACATAAACAACTTGGGACTCATTTGTCTGTTCTGAATTTGAAATATAATTTGGGGGATTTGTGTTTAGTTTTGAACTCTGGCACCAACAACATGACAAACAGTTATGAGTACATTTCTTATCAACCCGTACTAAAATCCACAGGAAAGCTGACATGCTTTTGCCAGTCTTGACTTTTCTGATGTTGCACGATGATGCATCACTGCTGTCTCTGTTATACTTGCTCCCTTTTTCCTCCCCTCCTCCTCTAACTCTCTCTCTCCTCACTACTGGTATTTCTCCAAGACCCCATTTCCTTCATCCATCCTGCTGATTTATTTCTTTTTCACTGCATCACTCTGGTCTCATCCTTTTAATCACGTCCTTTGGCCCTAAACACTCCATCCATCTCTATCCTTTTCTGTCACCCCAAAACTTTTATCCGTCTTTCCTTTAACTCTCTCTCCTTCCCAACTCCTTTCATCTCTTTGCATCACTTCATGCCCCCGCCTCTCATCCTCCTGTACCCAATTTTTGTTTTAGCTTCTGTCAGCCCCATCAGTCTCCTTCCCTCCTTCTCCTCCTTCTCTCCTCTCATCTCCCTCCTGCCCTCACTGTGGTCGGCTCCCAGTCCTTCCCTTCTCTACACCCATTGCTTCTGTAAGATGTTGCAACCCATTCAACATGAACTCTCATTAAAAGACAGTTGCTTTTGTTGTAACGCACATGGCTGGACACATCCTGAACTCTGGTTAAAAAATCATCGCTTTTTGATGGTCTTGATCAGTTGGTGTTGGTTAGGAAAACATGATATTTTAGCTTTAAATGACCAATTTTGTTGCTACAAACACGGGCAGAGATTCCCAGAACTCTAATTAAAAAACGCTTACTTTTATCATCACAAACACAGCTTAACATGTCCCAAACTCTCATTAAAAAAACAACCACTTGTGTTGATCTCAAACAGTGGTTAGGTTTGGGCAAAGGATAAAGGATTAAGAATACAAAATGTTTTGGCTTATACACCCATTTTTTCTCTACAAACAATTCTGGAAATGCTCTGAACTCTTGTGGCTTTTGGTGGTCTCGATAATGGTCTGCTGCAGTGTGTTGCTTGGCAGCTGTCTCACCTCGGTGTCCATCCGCTCCTGTTGCTGATGAGAAACTCACCTCAAATACGTGTAATCTGATCTGCATCATATATATGAAACGTGCAAATATAACATATCTGTGGTTTGCAAAAACATACAATGGCAATATTCTGTTCTGGCAACTGGGCTGGCTTTTATGTTCATGGCACTCACATCGTTTTAATTTCATGCTCATTCTCTTCCTGACTCCTCTTTGTTTTTTATTTCCCTCATTGGTTTCAGCGTGCTCCCTCAGCAGACCAAAACCTCAGCAGCATTTTTCATTTCTGCGTGCAGTGCTTGTCTGAAATGTTCAGGCTCATTCTAACACACAAACACTGCACTGTCTACTGCTGCACTCTCAATCCAAACTTTTTTTTTTTTTAATTGTGTCAGGCTTTATTAGCATGAAGAAAGCTTTTGATCAGGAGCCAAAGCATAAAACTAAACAGGACAAAGTTTAATAACAACAAAACAAAACTCACAAAACTCTGTGAGGAGACTGCACTGAAGCACAGTGGAGCTTTGAAGCTCAAAACATCAGCGTGCTAACGTGATCACAATGATAGAACTACATATACACTCACAGGCCACTTTAATAGGTTCATTTGTTCATTAACGCAAATAGAACAATAGGGATGTTCACATAGTGAAGACGAGCTGCTGAAGTTCAAACGGAGCATCAGAATGATGAAGAAAGGTGATTGAAGTGGCTTTGAACGTGGTTAACATGGTTGTTGGTGCCAGACGGGCTGGTCTGAGTATTTACTGGGATTTTCACACACAACCATCTCTAGGGTTTACAGAGGATGGTCCCAAAAAGAGCAAATATCCAGTGAGCCAAAATGCCTTGTTGATGCCAGAGGTCAGAGGAGAATGGCCAGACTGGTTCAAGATGATAGAAAGGCAACAGGAAGTCAAATAAGCACTGGTTCCAACCAAGGTCTGCAGAAGACCATCTCTGAAGCAACAACACCTTGTCCAACCTTGAAGAGTTCACTGTACTCCAATGGCCTCCACAGTCACCACATCTCAGTCCAATAGAGCAGCTTTGGGATGTGCTGGAACGGGAGATTCTCATCATGGATGTGCAGCCGACAAATCTGCAGCAACTGTGTGATGTCATCATGTCAATATGGACCAAAGTCTCTGAGGAATGTTTCCAGCACCTTGTTGAATCTATGACACCAAGAATTAAGGCAGTTCTGAAGGCACCCTGGTACCTGCAAGGTGTATCTACTAAAGTGGCGGTGAGTATATACCACGTGCATAAGCATTCCTTGATATTTGTACTTGTACTATTAGTAAGTGACAGGCAAAGTAGTTTGTGGCTGTGATTTATTCATTAAACATACATTCATCATAGGTTTTTGTTTCTATATTTACATTTATATTCATATTTACAGCTCTCTTATGCCAGCAATGAGCTCCAGCGGCCTCATCACAGCCAGAACGTGCTGCACCTGCACCCGGTGGAGTCCAGGGATTAGTCTTTGCCTCTGGACTGCAGTCTGCACACAGATGTTTTACGTCCTCTCCCTCTTATTCGCTTATTCTTCATAAAACATCAGCCATGTTTTCTGAAGAGTCTTCTCTCTCTCTCACCATCCGTTTATCATCAGCAGCCTCTGTTCTTCTTCCCTTTGTATTTCTTTCTCTTCATCTCTCGCTGTAATTCTGCATTGCTGTTTCTATTTCTGTTCATCACAAATTCTGTCACCAGTGTTTTTTCTCTCTCTGTTCCCTCTATTTCTCTTTTTCAGTCTCTTTCTCGTGTAGTCTCATCCTTACATCATCTGCTAAAAAAATCCTCTCCTTTTATCCATCTTTCCACCAACTACAGTCTCACACCTTTAAGCATTGCCTAAGTTTGAATACTGAACTTTGCATGTGCTCATTTTTGTTAATAATTAAGGAGTGGGAGCTGGGGAGCGAAGGTTCAGCTACCCTGTCCTGCTGTGATTTAACATTGCTGCTGTGCGCGATTTTTAAAAGAAACTGTTGATTGAATTAATTGAAAACTAGTTTAAAAACTCTTATATGCGGTATGTCATCACCACAAATAGATGAAGCCGTGGCAAAAACACTACTTGGAAACCTGTTTTTTAGATCTGGCCTGTGTCACAGGTCATTTCAGAGAGCTGTTGCTGTTCTGCAATTGCAGATGCACATGCACATCCCTTTTGTAAAAGCATGATTCAACTGCAGAGAATCCTGCAGAGAAAGTTGTTATTCCAGCATTGACAACAACTGCCTGCACTGCAAAACAACAAAAACAATATCAGGTAAGGTAAGGTCAGGTAAGGTCAGGTAAGCTTTTATCTGTCCCACAGCAGGGAGATCTGCAACATTACAGCAGCGGAGGGAGAGTGCAAACAGGAAGCATCAGTAGGAAAAAATACGAGGCAATATATAAGCACGTATCTGTCTCTTATGTAATAAGAGGCACACAGATGGATGTAATGAGTAAACTGTACAAAACAAAGTGCAATATCATCAGCAAACAGGATAAAAACACAAAGCATTATAATAAGTGAGCAGCAAAAGAAGCAGACTATAATAAAGAGAGTGACAGGATGGCTGATGTCACATTAATGCCTGATGGGAGTATAAATATTGCACAGCTTAGCATATACTGATATTGCACCTGAGTGATGATTGTGGGCAGTAAAAAATAAAAGCAAGATAAAATAAATAGACAGGCTGAATGCCAGAACTGTGTCGTGTGTAGATATTTCACAGCTGATATAAACAGATACACATATTGCATGTGAGTGACGATTGATTGTCCAGAGTTTGTTTGAGATTGTGAATGTGTGGTCTGCTGGGAGCAGCGTTGGCTGTATAGTCTGACAGCAGCAGGAGGGAAGGACCTGCAGTATCTCTCCTTCAAACACTGTGGCTGACGCAGCCTGTCACTGAAGGAGCTGCCCGGTGCTGTCAAAGTGTCCCGCATGGGGTGGGACATGTTGTCCATAAGGATGATAGCTTCCTGTCAGCTGTGGAGATGCTGCTGCCTCCAGGAACCACTCAATAGAAGATGGCTGATGCCACCACAGAGCCAAAGAAGGCCATCAGGAGTCTCCTCAGCAGATAAAGTCTACCCTGTCTTCTCTCGTAGAGCGCATTAGTGTTGTCTGTCCAGTAGCTTATTGTTCAGGTGAACATCCAGGTACTTGTAGGGTTTCACCATCTCAGTGTCCATTCCCTGGATGTACTGGTACAGGGGGAGAGTGTTTGCACCTGCGGAAGAGCACCACCAGCTCTTTAGTTTTTCCTGCATTGATCTGAAACTGGTTCCATTGGCACCAGCCTACAAAACCCTGGATCAGCTCCCTGTCATCCCCGTCAACATGGAAGACAGACTTATCCAAGGAGATTCTAAAGGAGAGTCTGACGAAAAAGTCAATGAAACACGTGTCAGTATCGGCAAAGCATTTCAGAGATAGAGAGAAAATCTTGCTAATAATTTCGCCCTTTGGCTGACTGGAGCTAAAGGTTCTTGTCTGCGGCTTCAAGTTCATGGTTATGTATCTAAGCTCAAGCCTCGATTCACAGTGTGTCTACAGACTCCTACTCAGCAGCTGTAGCAACCTGAATCCAGTCAGCACAAATCCCAGCCCTGGTGGACCAGACAACCTCAACTCAGCTAGCTAATTCTGGTCTCATTTGGGACCTAATTACCAGAGAGGGAGAGTGGGGCGAGGGGGGACTGAATGAACGAGCTGTGTGCAACTCTACAGTGAAATAAAAATTTAAAAAATCAATTCATGGGAAACGAGTTGTTAAAGTACAAAGTATGTGCATATGCCTGTGGTCGCCTGGTGGGAGGGATTAGGACAGAGCTTTAGGCTTTTTCCAGATTTCTGCCAACGCCAGCTTTAAGCAGAAAAAGTATTTTTAACTATGAAAGACGGATTGAAAAAACTTTTATTGTTTGGAAGAACAGCAACCTTTGCGTATTTGGTGCCTTAGAGCAATCCCATCCATCCATCTGTTTTCAGCCGCCTATTGAGTAACGGGTTGCGATGGCACAAAGCTATGCAAGGTCGCCCAAACATCTTTCTCAAGCTTCTCTTCGGGGGTTCCAAAATGTTCCCATGCCAGATGGGATATGCAAGCCATCCAATGTGTTCTGGGTCTGCCCTGGATTCTCCTCGCAGTTGGATGTGAAGGAATAACGATGAAGGCTGGAAGATAAATTGACTGGTTTGTTACCAAACACATTTTTGTGATGCAGTCGCATGACACGTGCCAATCTGCTTGTTTTCATTTTACCCTCAACACCATTTTACAGCAGAAAACTCTGTATTACCATAATTTTTTTCTTCCAGATCTGCTGCCAATTTAAGTTATTACTCTAATTTGTCCAAATTAATAAGCTGTTTCATTTCATTTTAAAAGCATCTCTGAGCTTGTGTCCCTTCTGTGCCTTCTTTTCTCTTTTATTAACTCTCCCTTTATTTCTCCTGTTCCTTTGTGTCTGCCTCTCTCTGTCTCTGTCTCTGTCCAGATGTGTCCCTGGTAGGATGTCATGTTTTCTCTTTCTCTCTTCTTGCTCATTATGAAAACATGGGCCACCCTGCTGAGTCTGCTCTGTCTGTAAATCCCTGCTTATTAGTTCCAAAACCCAGCCAGAGAAATGCAATAGCAGGATCCACGGGGCTCTCACCACTCACAAAAACCTGCCAAAAGGATGGAGGGGGATAGAAAAAACTAGGGAAATGGAAAAAAACACAAGAGTGTGCCGATGCTCAGAACATGGACAGTGAGAAGACGACTGAAAGATTTGAACTGACAACCAGATTCATCTCTGGACAGCTATTACACTCAGAAAGGTCAGAGATTAGCCGGCACTTTGAAAGTTTAAATCCATGAGTGACAGCACATGAAAGCAATGTCACAGGCCATCAGAACGTAAAGATCCATTGCCCTGAGCTAAAATCATGAACTACAGCAATGAGCTTCTGGGCTCTGGAGGAGTTTAAAGGGGATCTAAACGTGTCACACATCAGAGTCTGTGTACAGGTGTTGGGTCGCTCTGCTGCATAATGTGAGAAGTTGCATAAAGTCTTTGTTGTTCCAGATGTATCTGTTATAAATCTGATAAATTGTTTGATGCGAGCTGGGGCTCAAGACTGTTTGAAATGTTTAGTCTCCAATGGTTGGCGGCTGTGGCTCAGACATAGATCAGCTTGTCCACTAATCGAGCGACTGGTATTTCCTTTCTGGGTCCTGCAGTCCACATGTTGAATTATCACTGGGCAAGATACTGAACCCCAAATTGCCTCTGATGGCTGTTTCATGTGTGTGAATGGTTACTAAGCAGCAGGCACCATGTATGGTAGCCTCAGACACTGGTGTGTGAATGGGTGAATGTGAATGTAGCATAAAAGCGCTTTGAGTGGTCGAAAGACCAGAAGAGAATTATACAAGTGCAGTCTGTTTACAATTTACCATTCAAACCTGTAGTGCGGAAATTTTGTCTCCCCCTGTGGCAGTGAGAGTAAAGCCTAGTTCACATTACACGATTTTCACCCTAATTTTGCATCACAGAGACTATTTTAATCTTTTGAGTGTTTATACCTGGCGACGTGTGTTTCTGTCATCGGGAGTCTCACCAACTGCGTTACGACCTGTGTGTGCACACCACAAGATCTCTCCACCGAGCCCTCGCTGACAGAGCCCCAGATAACGCGGTGACGTCACCAAACTTGGAGACGACACATGGTAAAGTCATGAATATTCTTCCCAGTGTTTAATCAGATCTGCCTCCAGGGCCTGGGTCCAAACACAACACGCTCCCCGCGATCCAGTGGACGCCGCCATTGTTGTTGTTGCTTGTCGGCTTGTCAGTGTTGCCAGATCTTAGGAGAGAAACAAGCAACCAGGGCTATGGAAACAAGCCCAAAAGAAGCAACGGATATATAGAGAGAAAGGAGATGTTTAGAGAGCAAGCCCAAATAAACAACTCTACTTTAGAAACAAGCCCAAAGTCGCGGCTAATAAACAGACCTGGCAGCCCTGCGGCTTGTCCTCACATTTCTTCCGTCCTCCTGCGTGCTGACGTGGGACGTATCCCGCCTCTCATTGGCTGATGCTCTTTGTCAGTCGTGTCAGACGTCTCCAGTTTTCTAGCATGCCAGATATCCAGTCCCAGTCACAGATGAGGGGGCGTGTTCACACATGAGGACTGTCATTTTATCTCACTGCAGAACAAATCTACCTTCGGGTATTAATAAAGTAACCTGAACCTGAACCTGAACCTGACTTGTCGTGGCAGACTATCTGCCGACTCACCTCCAACCCAAGGTGGCTCTCGAGATCCTCTGCGACGTCAGAATTGCAGTGAAAATTGTTATTAATTGCTAATTTTCCCATCCATAACTGTACCTATTTAAATGATCTGTTTTGTCAGGTTAGCACCTCGCTCCTCCACAGCTCCACCCTCAGAGTCCACAAACCAATGTGCGACGTCCTGGTACCTACATCAATTATTATTATCGGCCACGGTCGATGGTTAATATGCAGCATCATGTCATCATGTCACTTTACATTGTTACATGAAGCATGTGATGTGACAGTGTCCAGCCATGATTACTTTGAAAACCGGTAGGAACCAGTTCTCATACCAACTGTCGTCTGACGACACATCATTTTTTGTCACTGCTCCACCGCTAATCAATCAAAGAGTCTTTGGTGAATTTCTGTTGTGTTCTTCCTGCTTATTTATTTTATAATCTTGTCAGAAAAGTCATAAAGTCATAAACATGAGTTCCTCCCATAAGCTGAATCGTTTTGACTGGTGTTGTCGCATCTTTGCCTCAAGTGTTAAGATCCACTGTGGCCCTGCATTCATCACCTGCCGTGTGCCCAGCCTGCTACATGGGTGCAGCTTGTTTTGTCCTCAGTCACCTGCTGTATGGTGAGTTCATGATGACACAAAGAAAGACAAAGAGGAAGAAATTTAATCCTGCACCTCCCATATATCAGAGGCACTGTTGACAGTTAGGAAAGTGGTTCCCTTGGCGCACCAGATGGCACATTCCAGCTGTTTGGCTTCTTATCTCAGTATAACGGATGCTTCAGTGTCCGTAAATACAGAGGATTTGTTCAACTTCATGGTTAGATTCATTGTATCTCCCTGTTTGAATCTATTCCCATGTTGAAAACATCGTGTTACTGGAAAATAAAAAAGGTGAAAGAAAAGAAAATTAATTGATCCCTGAGGGAACAATGATGTGGAGGAGAATTTTGGTCCTCTTGTATGAACGATCCCTAGAAGTTTTAGGAAAGAGCACCCAGAAGTTGATGAACCCTTTCATATTATTGAAACCTTCACAAAAAATCTTGAGGCCATATTTTCTGGTTCTGCTGTGTTTCTGGAACAAATGTTCCTCAACTCCTTTCTCTACTTTTTGAACAATTCACAGAGAGCCTTCGTACATATTTGATCTGTCTGGTTTCTGCTCCTTTTCTCATTCAAAACATTATGCTACAGGCAAAACTACAAAAAGCGCTCTGTTACTTTGATTTCACAAAATTTCATTTCTGGACAAAATGACGAGGAAAAATGAAAGTGTGTGCAGTTGTCACATGTCCGTCTCAGAACATTTACAGAGACGGCGAGAAGCTTTGAGGAGGTTGGCCCCAAACTCCAGCAGCATTGTCTACTATTATTAAATCACGCTGATGGAAAAATGTGTTTTATCAATTCTGTCGTGTGGATCTTGCCTTTGTTAGAAAGTGCTTCCATATCTAATACATCCTGCTTTTTAATTGTGGTTTCTGACAATACGAACAAAGAGAAGGCAAGATAAATCCAGTTTACAATTGTGAGGGATGAATAAACCACAGCTACTAATTAAAATTAAACAAAAGAAGCTTCTAATTTAATTCTTTGAGCAGATTTTCTCCACGAACTGAAGTGTGATGTAGCAGCTCGTGTTTGGACATACATCACAGTGTGTGAGCAGCCTTATCTGGGTTATTGTAAATACTTAATGATGTTTGCATGAAATATGATTTATTGAATAATGAATACTGTGGTCATTAAGTCAGCAGCCCAATTTGGCCATGTTTAATTGGGTTTGACGCTGAAATGGAAATCACAACATGGGTGCAAATACATATGTTTACATATGTTTGAATGTCGTCACTTAACGTGCAGTTTAAAGTGATTTAATTTTAATAGATTAAAGGCAAAAGGAGTCCATGTAAATTAACTGTTTAAGCAAGGCCAAGGTAAATCTCCAAATGTTATATTTTACAATTTAAAAATGAAATAGATATAGCTAATGCTATCAGCACCTAGGCGTCCGTAGCCGACGATGCTGTTTGCATCTGGGTGTTTATGCTGCCATCCATTTAGGCTGCTACGAGCGGTGAGACTCAAGATGATGTCGTAAAATGTCATAACTTCCTGTTTAAATTGGTGATATGCGTCCCCCTTTGTAAACGTAAACAAAGATGGATGCCTCCAAGAAAGCAGTCGTCACTACTGCAGTAGTGGAGCGGATAAACAACACATGCAAGATATTCCACGCACAGCAACACATCATAAAACATTCCCATAAGGCATCATAATGTGCACGAGTAATTAAAATGAAGACCCAAATTTGCTAAACAGTAAAAATAATCATAAAGAGCCGAGTTAATTTTGGTAAATAGGGCAGAACCATCTTTGCTTTCATCAGGCTTTTAAAACTCGTAATCCTCTGAATTCGAATGACACCACTACTGGTAGCACGGCCTCAAAGAGGCATGTCATGACGTGTTGCTGTGTAATTTTGCACAGCTTCATGTCTTTCCTACCGTCTTACTAGCAGTAAGAGCTGTATGGAACGGACCATTAGACCTTTTTAGGGCCGACATCAGTTTGTTATCTGGAGGCAAAGCCGGCCTCTCGGCCACAGCACTGTTGGCTACACAGGAGTGTTAAAATGGGTTTGTCTTGTTGTGTTACTGGGAGCCAGAATAGAAGGAGTCATGGCTCAAAACGAGCCGCCACTGCCCGTCAACAAAAACAAAGATGGTTAAATGCGCTGGAAAGGTTGCATCATGTGACCAGTGCACAGACGGGACTAAAGAATAAAGAAGGAAGTGGTCCTGTCAGGTCAGAGGATGGGGTGATGCTTGTGTTTTCCCCTCCCTCGTGTCTCATGTTTGTTTTCAGTCTGTCTCTGCGTGTGTTTGCTGGGCGTGGCCGTCTGGTTCTCTCCTCCCGCCAATCCTCCTGCTGAACCTGCACACCTGACCCACATCTACAATCCGTCCACGCAGTATAAAACATCGGCTCAGACCTCCAGACTCTGCCTGATCATTCAGTCTCCTCTGCGGCACAGACGTCAAGGCCAACTTCAGATCATGTTTTATTTTGCGTCTCAGGTTTGTCCCTTAAAACATGTAAGAAAATGTGAAATTATGTTTAATATGATAAATTCATAAGAGACATATAAAGTTTGAAGTGAAATCCTGAAGCAAAACTCTGATGCTGTAACAAACCCTCATTAACATCTTCTGTCATGTCTTCATCTTCATAAACAACCTGATGGTGAACAACAGTTCTTTTTCTGGAGAGAAATGAATCACATGACAGAAGACATGTCACAGGACATAATGAGACGTGTTGTTAACATGTTTTTTCCCGTCTTAAAAAATGTCAGAGAGGTGATCATGATTATTTTCTCCAGCGCTTAATCATCCATCCATCAATTAGATGCATATTTTCATTCCTATTTATTTCTGCAGACAGGTATGAGAGAAGGAACAGCGTGGACTCATTTGTCTGTTCTTCTGCTTTATTACATTAACTCATTTTGACAGACACCTGTGTACTCAGTGCACTCAAACTCTCCCAAACAATACAAGCTATGACGCCTGTTTTATTCAAACTTGGTCTGATCACTAACACTCTGAAGTTTTTTCCTCAACAGTCTTTATCACCGTAAGTGCTTCTGTCACTGAGTTATACAAGTTTCAACACACTGCAATAAAAGGTTGTTTTTTTGCCTGAATAGTTTCTTGATAAAAGATGCTGTCGATGACTATGACTGGGAGGTATTTACTGAGACACAATGGGGTCTTATCATGAAGTGAAGAATTCAGTGAAAAACAAATCAGCACAGACAGAAATGTCTATGTAGGAGCTACTGTGTATAAAAACACTGCAAGAAAGAGACTCTTTCCCCTTAAAGGAGCCATTTGTTTATCATCTCTGTGCATCTATAACAGTCTGGGGGGCTGAGAGGAGTTCAGATCTGTTGTGGAGTTCAAGACTGACATCCAATAGACAACAAAGCCTACAGCAGTTTTATGCTTCCAGTAAACCATTTCATTTGCAAGAAGAGTGAGAAAAAAATAAATAAAAATAGATTCATAAATTATACAGTGATTAGCTCGTTGTCCACGGTTGATACTACACATCCAAACATGATCAGACAAGGCTGTTACGGGCTGTGTCCCAGCAGTCCTCTAGCAGACCAGCTGCCCGTTCCATATTCAACAGGTCTAGATATTCCCCAGCCATGATTCCCTTGATAAGCAGGCTGGTTTACGTACTTTCCAGTTTAAAAGAATTAGTATTTTAGTAGTAAGGCAACTCAACGTCCAAAGCTGGTCAACAGAAATTCCAAAACCATTGTCCAGTTTTTGACATGCTACAGGACAAACTGGAAAATCAACATTGAAAAATTGTGACATCAGGGATGTTACTTCTGTCCAGAGAGTTTTGACTGCTGGACAGTCCCACAGCAGATGAAGCAATGGACCACATTTTCCACAACTGTGCCAGCATCAATCTGTAGTAGTAGAAATCTGAGTACACATTGATATTTAAAGTGGCAAAAAGCGAAATTGTTTCACCGCTAGGTTTGCTGTGGTGCACTGCCTGTAGACCAAAACAAAGTGTGTCATGAGCCACACCTCCCTCTACCTCTGCTCTCTGGATTAAATGGTCAGTGCTACAGTACAAGTGGTTTTACATGTGTTTTTGTTTTGTTTTTTTGTTTTTTCAGTGAGATGACCGATTGGAGCTTGCAGCAAAAGAATATGTGCATTTCCATTAACCCTAGAAATGCGCAAATATCGCACTAAAAACTGGTGATGGAACTCTCAAATATTGAGAAAAGGTTTTTACGCTCTCATGAGGTGGTTTTTCAGACGTGTCGATATAGAAGTATGTCACAAAAGTGTGATGGAAACACTTCTTTTGCAAACATACGTCACCAGACGTGACATTGATGAATTCCTCCTTCACGATTCTCTCCCAGAAATCCTTTATCTGTGGTCGCTGCCACACATAAAGACTTTGCCTTTGGAATACCACTCGCTCTCTGTCAGCAGGTTTCAGTTTGTTCTTGTTGTGTGGTTTGCGAGAGCTCTTCGTTGGCGATGGTGTTAGGTCAGTAAATGTGTCGTAAGCATCTGTTAATGAATGTTTGGAGCTTGTTTGATGATGCTTTTATAGTCCTCCATGTTTCTGCCCCATACGGTAGGACTAATTTAACGTTGGAGTTGAAGATGCAGAGTTTAGTTTTTGTGGAGATGTGGTTTGTGTTCCATACTGGCTTCAGTATTCAGTTTATTCTCATGGTTTTTATCCATGTTTCATGAATCTGGGAAGCCACAAAGTCTGGCAACACAAGATTCACTTGTAGTTAGTTTAAAAATCCTAAGTGGTGTTACTGCATTAAATGGCTTTCAGTTTGTTTTATTTAACCATGTTATTACTTTAATATTTTAATCTTATTTTAATGAACAGAACTGAGCAAAACCTCAGTGCAACGTGCAGCATTTGAATTAAAGATCTAAGACATTTTATGCACCCAAAAGACTTACTTCTCTTACATTTTTGTGGCAGTAAAATTTGTGTTTGTGACCACTTCTCCTTTTCCAAGATAATCCATCCACCTGACAGGTGTGACAAATCAATGTGCTGATTAAACAGCGTGATTACGACACAGGTGTGCCTCGGGACGGTCACAGTTTTTAAACTTATTTGCAAAAAGAAATTGAGAGGAATAAGTCTTGTGTGCATGAAAAAGTCAAACTGAAACCTGTGAGAAATCAGAGCAAATAAGTTTTTGTTGTGTACAGTGACTTGCAACAGATTAAATGACACAGCACGAGATGAGCGTCAGGAGGGATGACAGACAAACACAGAATCATGTTTTTCTCTTATTTCAGTGGGGAACACTCCGTTGGAGGTGAACGGTGATTATTATGATGAAATGAGAGAGCAACACAGAAAAGATGCAGCGATTCGACCTCAGTGATGTGTGGAGTGCAGGTCCATGAAGATAAAAGCCTGCAGGCTGAATCAGCCTGACTGCAGGTGGATGACAGACAACCTCAGATTCAGGCTGCCTCCTGGGACACTGGGGAGCAAAATAAAAATGCATAACACTGGATCCCGTCGTCTTAGTGACAGACTCATGATTTTATTCTAACACCGGCATCGATTGGTTCATATAGTGCAGGACAAAAGATGAATCACCTCATGATGACGTGTGAAATTTGTAAATGAGAGGCGCACTGATGGCATGGGAATGAACAAAGGACAGTAAAGTATAAAGAGAGACATCAGGGAGAAAGGGCTAATAGAAAATACCAGAGGATTAAAAGAAAGAGAGAGAACAATATCCCGAATGAACAAAAGCATCATTTCCTGAATACATGGTCACTGCGAGGGTAAACAAGGACACTGTAGGAGAGGTAGAGGTCAGTTCCATCAGCCTCACATGACGTTCCTGTTCTGTAGCATCTCTTAGACACTTGAGAGAGAATTAAATCTCAAGAGGTTTTTCTGGTTCAGTAAAGGTTAAATGAATAATACATCTAAGGTCAAAGGTCGTTGAGCCTTGAAACAACACACGAGGCAGGCATGTTTTCAAAAGGAGGCTTCTTTACAGACAAAGCAGTGAGTTCTGAGCTTTACCAGCGACACAGAAATGATTCAGGTGTGATTTGTTGTGAAGGACAGGAGGCCATTACTCAGCTGATTAAAGTTTCTCACTGCACACGTGTAAATAATCTGTTGTTTGTTTTGTGCTTTGGACACTTCACACTGTAGTTATGAACATCTTCACATGCTTATTAGCTTTAGTCACATTTTAGTCATTTCCAGTGACAAGATCACATAAATAAGAGAACATTAATGATGATTAACTGGGGCATTTAAGGTATCTGTGCTGGACTGGAACTGTTTACCCTGCGGCCCAATACTGATAAACTCATATAACATTGGAAAGACTGTCTGAAATGAGGTCGTAAAGATGAACTGAATCTATACAGTGCTTAAATGCTGAAGAAACTTGAGGAAGAGTCCTCGACCAATAGACCTCATCAAAAACCTCAACCGAAATCATTATTCCATCAGGGTGGTTATGCCATGAGACGCATTAGAATCTTCCCTGATGGAGTCTGACACTCGTGTTCGTGCTTGAAAATCTAGCTGTGTGTGACCTGGAGCAAGACTCCTGATGAGCTCACTGAATGACCCTGAGGCTGAAACTCACTGTGCGGCTGGCTGTGATGAAAAGGGGTGGCGAAGGTCACGTCAGTCACACACTGGAATAAAATCTGATAACTGGGTGAAAAGGGAGGCTGTTTAGACTCTGACAGCAGCACAATGACTTCTTTCACAGAGGTCAGTGAAAAACCAGATTGGTTGCGGCTGAAAGGAGATGATGCTCTCAGTCCGCTGTTTAAGCTGAAAGTTACAGTAATGTGATTACTTTTTTCAAAGTGGTGGAAGAAGTTAGATTTCAAAACTGAGTAAAAGTTACTGATTGCATTTGTGTAGCTCGTTTTAAATAGGAATTGTGCAAATTTGCAGGAAAGTCCAATCAGTGTTTTTTCAGCATTGGCAGTATAAAAACAAAATCGGGGAGTGCAGCAAAATGCCGCCTACCTACTTTTGTTTATACAGAATGTGCCTTTTTCGGGGCAATGGGGGGCGTGAGCAAGTAACAAAACGTGTAGCTCAGCGTGTGACGTAAACAGTGACGTGAGAGGGAAGCCGCGGCTGGTCAGTCCTTCAGCGATTCTCTCGTAAGTCGGCCCGTCCTTCACCGTCCCCGTCATCTGACGGTTAATGGCCTCTTCGTTTGCGAGGACAAGGAGGGCGCGCAATTCCTTGTCTCCCCTGTTGGTCATCTTTACAGTGTCTGTCAGGTTTGTGTTTCCCTCTTGCTACTAGCTGCTCGCTAATTCCTGCTATCAGCTGTTTCCTGTTTATCCACCGCCAGTGGCGTCATCAACAGCCCCTCCCACAAGTCATCAACAGCCCCTGTTCTTTTTAAATCACAAAGGGCTCCACCAATATGTCTACCCTACGAGGCGGAAAATTGGGCACCTCGGATCAACTCGCCAGTCTGGCTCTGTGTGTCTAAATGCTCGGAGCTTGCTGGCAAAACGGCCTAACATTAGTGTGTAAAAGGGGCTTTTGACACATTGTTCAGTCGCTCCAAGGTGTCACAGACTTTTCGGGGATACTGATCCGCCCTAAAATTTCTGATTTCACTGCAGCTTTTCTAAAAAAAAAAAAAAAAAAAGCGATACATGTTGCGATCTTTTGAAATCGCAGGAGCAAGTGAAATTGCTTTTTCTTTTTTTTATTTTATTGTATGACTCATTAAAAACCAAAGAGTGTTTTAACCAAAAAGGCTGAATGAAGCTTTCACACCATGTTGAGACATTTTACTCAAGACTTTTTCTTCCTTTTCTATTTTCTTTATCGCACACACACACAGTTTGTCAGCAGCACACCTCTGTTACTTTGTCATTGGTCCTGGTGACTGGTCTGCTGTCAACACATGACAAGACTCTCCCCAGGAGAACTGTGTTTCCAACCATGTGAACTCTGAATCATTTTAAAATATGTCCTCACTGTGTTTCTTTTCCTAAACTAACCACAGCAACTTTAATTGCCTAAACCTAACCTCCATAACTTTACATCAATTGTGTAACTGTATATTAAAGACATAACATCATGTGTGGGTGCTAATTTGTAGGAAATCATACGAACAGTTGAATGAGGACACGTTGCAGAACATCAGGTAACTGCCTTGAATGATCTTTAGCTGTAATTTTTGGTGTTGATTAGTTTGTTCTGACTGTGTCCAGTCAGGGTGCTTTAAAGGCAAGTTTCTCTACAGTTCAACAACAGGGCAGAACAAAAGGCTTTATATAAAATATGGCTAATAAGCAATCAAAGAAATGTGTCTAATTACATGCTCTGTGATTAGGGCCCTCTACAGTCCTTTTTTATGATGATAATGACTGAGTGATTAATTAATCTAAATAAATTCCCAACATCAATTTGAAAGTATTTAAAAATTTCAGGTCAAATGAATGTTGGCAGATGTATCATAGTAAAGCTGTTGAAGTGCGCTTGAAGTTCTCCGGCCGCACGAGAATTCCTTCCTGCAGAAACTGCAGAAAACAGTGCTCCTGTCAACACTTCAATCTGGGTGTTTTTTTTATATGCAAATGTTCCATTCACGGGGCCAAGCAGCGAGACACTGCGGCCTGTGATGCATTGCGTCAAAGGGCAACACGGAGCGCCATCAATCAGCATTGATGTTTTTTAACTCATTAAAGTTTTCTGTGATCGATTAACAGCCCGAAATAAAATACTGAAAATTGTAAGAGAAATATCATAAAAGGAGATTAAAGAGTGAAGGGCCAAGACATGTACGTTTTGAGGGAGCTGAGCTGTGGGGAACAAACACCTTCCCAGCTGAACTTTCCAAATGATTGATTTTAATGTGAAGCAGGTTCTAAGATGTTGAAATATAGTCATTTAAAAACTGTTCAAACAACAGCTAAGTGTAGCCCACATGTAAAAACCCCTTCAATGTTCAGCCAAATGAAGCCTTTAACTATTTGTCATCAGCTTTTATCCTCCAAGTCACCAGAATCGATGCAGGTTCTTCACCTTTACCTGTTTCCTCCACTCACTATGACTCACTCTGAATAAGACTCATCTCACTGCAGAAATATAAAAGTAAACTGACCTCAAATGCTCTGCTTTAATTCAACATTAAGTAAAACGTTTGTTGAGCAAACTGAATATAAAAGAATGTAAACTTGTTTAATTCAGCTGCGTGAGAAACAATCGTTACATAAATGTCAGAAGGGAGAGATGACGCACTGCACCTTAATTACAGCATTGTTTGATTCCTGACATGGTGTCAGACTGGAGGAGGCAGTTCAGCTCAAGTAGATTTTCTTACTCACTCAAATGTTAAAAACTTCTCCTCCTGTCTCTGAGGACCTTTCTTTAAAGATAAATCCTCCCAGCCGAGCACATAACAACATATATTATTCATTATGTGCTGTCAATCATTTCATGTGAGCACTGTAGGTGTGAGTCAGCTCTGTAACCACCAGCACTAACTAAAACTGATCAAATTAGCACGTGAGAGAGAGAGATGTGTTGCTGATTTTGTGGCAAATGTAGTTCCTTTCTAGATTTATTACGCGGGCGTGTGGACATGATTAAAAGCAGTGCTCCTTTTTAACGAAAGGTTGTTTATCAGATGAATTATTGTTGTGACAAAACTGATAATAAATGAAACATAACAGGGTCACTGAGCAAATTAATCAGGAGCAGATCAATAGCCTACTTTCTGTCACGTCCTCATGTATCATGGCTGTTAGGAGAAGGACACACAGAGGGTCAGTGGCTTCCACTGAAGAAAGTACAATTAGGACGGCGTAGGATGGATGACGGAGGTCAGCTCTGTAATGCTGTATGGAACTGGTCCGATAATGTGGATTTGTTTTTCTAAAAGGAAAATGTCTCAAAAAAGAATAATTGAGCTTTTTAGGAGTTGGCTCACAGCACCCATTACCCAGACATAGATTTTTAACATCCTGCAGGCCATAAACCTTTGCTGTGACATTCATTTATTAGATGCTTATTGCATGCTGTACCAGTGTTAATCAGCTGCGTCCACTAAAAGTGATCAGACACTGAAAAATACTTTTCCCTGATATGATCTGACAGAAAAGTAGCAGGTGCTTGTTCACATGAAATTACTTCTCCAGTGTGGTTAAAGCTGTCGTTGGTAACTTTTATAACTTTGTGTCACATTTTCTGAAACTGTCACTGTAGCCTGACAGTACATGAGACAGATAATCTGTAGAAAATATCATATCTCTCTGCCTGCCTTGACTACATGAGTAGGAAAACAACCACTCTCTACCACAGCTGTCAGTTCTGTCAATCACTGCTGGCACACTGTCAAACTCAGCAGCGCTGATCAAATATGAATCAAGAGTCTGTTACTGCAGTGACATGGTGGAGCTTTAAAATGATGAAGTTTGTGAACCTCTGCACCAGGAGGAGCCCTCATGGAGTGTGTTTGGATATGCTGAGGACCCAGTGGCTCTGACAGACTCGTACAGACTCTGCTGTATATTGAAATACCTCCCTGACACGGATGAGAAAACATCTCACTTCTCTGACAACAAAAAGAAATGTCACATTCTAATTAATATCAGCAGCCATGCAGTGAACCTCTCTGCTGGCCTAAATAAAGTGAATTACTACAATTATACATCTGAGTGCCCTCACTGATTAAAATGTCATGTTCAGTGTTTGACACCTCACACAGGGCAGCAGGGTTTCACTGGCACTTTGATTAATTGCATTTTTCACACACTTGATGTAAAATTAAGGCATTTCAGACTTCCAAAGATTTTCCAATGAACTTTGTCAGTTTCCACTTCAGATCGTGTATCATGCACAAAAAGGGAAAAGAAAAACAAGATGACAGATGTTATGTGAAGCTAATGTATAATAAAGATGTCACTGACTGTTAGAGAAGATGCAACATTTCTATATTTATGTGTGAAAGCTGCTTTGCTGGTCATAAGATCATGAATAGACTTAAGGTCTAAATGCCAAACTATATATACATAATAATTGGATTTTCACTGAGAATTTTATACACATCATGTCTATAATTTGTTCAGCACACAACAACAAGTGTGATGTATTTATAGAGGCGAACACATTGGAAGGTAAGCCGTCACTGTGAGACGCTTATTATAGCAAGACAAAATGTACACTGGCATTTGTTTATTGGCCAAGTTAGCGGCACTGATGTGCTGTTTACTGCTCCTGTGTGTGTGTGTGTGTGTGTGTGTGTGTGTGTGTGTGTGTGTGTGTGTGTGTGTGTGTGTGTGTGTGTGTGTGTGTGTGTGTGTGTGTGTGAATGAGTGGGGGGTGGGGCCTGTTGTGTAAAGCGCTTTGAGTGGTCACTAAGACAACACGTTCTCATCCTAACTCATCAAATACCACCCATGGACCAACCCATCAAAATATGACACAGTAGACACTCTCCTGCATCAGTTTTGGCGTTCAGGGACGACCTGTCAATTTACATTCATTGTACCTTTTAAAAATCCTGTTTAGATGCCCAAACCACCTCACCTTATCTCTAAGGCTGAGCCCAAACACTGTCCAGAGAAAACTTGTTCTGCGAACTTCTTCTTTCAGTCACTTCCCAAAGCTCATGACCACAGGTGAGGACTGGGATGTAGATGAACTGGTAAATCGAGAGCTTTGCCTTCCGGCTCAGCTCCTTCTTCACCACAACAGCCCAGCACAGCACCTGCATCACCGCAGACGCAGCAGCAAACCACTGATCCATCTCACACTCATTTTACTCTCACTTATGAATAAGACCTTGAGATATTTGAGCGTCTTCACTTGGGGCAGTAACTTGATGCGAATTCTCATCCTGAATGCTTCGCACTTGGCTGCAAACCACCCCAGGTCATGCTGGAGGTCACGGTGTGATGAAGCCAACAGAACCACATCATCTGCAAAAAGCAAAGATGCAATTCTGAGGTCACCAACCCAGACCCCTTCCTCCCTCCAGCTGCGCCTTGAGATCCTGTCCATGAATATCACAAACAGGATCAACGTCAAGGGACAACCATGGCGGAGACCAACTCCCATGATTAACATGTTTGACTTTGTGCCAGGTATGAGGACACAGCTCATGTAGGCTGGATGGGCAAACTCCCACGACCCCTTCAGCAACATTTTGTTGTGGCAACTCGGCTGTATTGTGAGCTGTAAGTGCTGCACATGTTGTCGTCAAACCGAGGTCTTCGTGTATTATCAGATTTGGTGAAGATGTTTCCGTATTTGCTTGTGTTGTGTCTATTTGCATGTGTTTTCTTAGTTTGTTGGGCTTTCAGGGCCTTTGGAAATTCATCAAATAATTGTCCACACATTTCACTGAAAGCCAAAAGTGTCAGCCATCAACGTGGTAGAAACTCTCCCTTCACATATCATGGATGTTGGTACAAATTGTCACAGCAGTCCATCCAGTGTTTGTGGAGATATTGCAGTCTGGAACAAAGGTGTGGACGTAAGTTCAACAGTCCCAGGACAACAGAGAACACTCAATCTGATGATGAACACCATGTGAAGGCACAATTAAAATCTTCATCAGAATCTTCACAAGAATGAATCGTCAATCTCTATGAAAAATACTTATGATATGGTTGTCTCGCAACAGCAGGATGCCAAAATATGTCGGTGTGAAGGCACCTCGTTTTTAGCAAAGCAGAAACGTAGATGGTGTGTGTGTGTGTGTGTGTGTGAGGACACATGTCTTCATATGCCTTCTTCTGAGACTTTCTCTACCATAGAGGCAGTTACTGTAGAGGACAAATCAAGCATTTGTCAAGCATTAAAACGTCTCCATCCACACACACACAGCCTCTCAAGGCAAGGTTGCACACAGGTGTTATTCATTCTTTTTTCCCCCTTTTCTTTGCACCATAAAAGTTGTTTGTGAGCGAGACACACAAAATGAGCAAGTAGGGGGATGAGGAAAAGGATGGGTGCAGACGCTCTAAACATCGAAATGACTAATATGCGAAAATGATGGAGTCAGGGGTTTAAACTGAGAGACAGGAAGAGAGATGCTGAGGCGTTCCCATCTGGCCACTCAGACTGTGTCACTGCTGTGTTCGTGTCATCTCCTCTCCATCTTCCTTCATCTAGGAGCCAGGGTGATGCAAAAAGAGAAGCAGGAGGGATGGAAGCAAATGGCACAGAGAGAAAGTCAGAGTAGTCTGGGTGAGATGAAAGGAGGGAGGCAACAAGCAGCACTAATGGGGTTGAACTGAGGCTTATGTGGTGACTCAGTGGGCAAAGCAGCTGCTGAACCCAACCAGAGAGGAGACGAGCCACAGCCACTCCTGTGGTAGCGATAAGAGAGCAGTTTAAACTTTAAAATGTGGTTGCCTGCAGTGCTGCAGGTTCAGGGCTGATACTGATTTTAAAGAGCAATATGATCCTTACACAGCTCGTGTGCCTTAACTCTCAGCAGTGTGAGAAATCAAAGTTGAAGCTGTTACAGACAAGCAAGCTCATCTAACAGGTGTAGTTTAATTTAAAGTATGGGCTCCATGTCTGTATTAAAACAATGTTCACATGCCCCACGTCGACTGAAAGAACCAGTGGCTGCAGTGATTACTAGAGATGCATCAATCCACTTTTTCAGTTACATTACCAGGGCTGGATTAACACTTCCCGGGCCCCTGGGCAACAACATTTAAGGGCCCCACCCCGGTTACAAAACTCAATGCAAAAACGACAAATAGACAAAAATACACAATGCATATTTACTGTTATTTGTCATCTTTGCACTGAGTTTTGAGAGTACATTGACTAAAAGATATTGTAATTTCTTGAGACATTTTAAGGTAAAAAGTTGGAAAGTTTTGCAAAAAAAAATAAAGTTGCACAATTTCACAAAAGTCAGAAAATTTTGCAAGTTAACTTATGGGAAAAAAAAAAATGTAGAGAGATGTTGTGAAAAAGAAGAAAAGTTACCCCCCAAAAATTACAAAGTTTCAGAAAAATTCAAATTTTTCAACAAAGTTAAATTTTTGCAAATGTTTGGATATTATTCAAAATTAAAATATATTGCAAAATGTCAAAATGTTGCAACAAAATTGAAAAATGATGCCAGAAGTCAAAATGTTTAACAAAAAATTAAAAAAATTATGCAAAATAAAAAAATAAAAATGTGATATATATATATATATATATATATATATATATATATATATATATATTAATCATAGGTTAAATGTCAGGCCCTGGGCCCTGTAGAGGTCTTGGGCCCCTGAGCAAGTGACCCATCACCCATATAGTTAACCTGGCCCTGTCCATTACGATTCCAATACTTGAATTTGAATATCTGCTGTTACTGACACCAGAGCGCTCTTTGCATAAAATGAGCATTGAAATATTTATTTAATTTAACTGTATTCCAAAGCTATTTACTTGAACGGTAAGTTAAAGGGATTTTCAACCAGCTTTGTGTCGTAACAATGTGGGGAGTATATGGAAATGAACTTCCCTCCATCTTGCCAGTGACCAAATCTCCCTGCACATTTGCCAGCAATCACACAGAGAGTGAGACTGGGACCGAGGAGATAAGAGTGAAGGAGAGAGGGATTAGAGGAAATGAGAGGATGTGTGTCAGGACGGGCTGATAGAGGGAAAGAGAGAGATGGAGGCACAGAAGAAAAGTAAAGAAGAAAATGACAGACACCAGAAGGAAATGTTGGGAATTGTGCCATGAGAAGCCTTGTTTTTTTATTGAGATATCACTGCATTGAAAAGTGACTGTTTTTTTTTTTTGTTTTGTTTTTTTTTTACATATTGTTGTGTTTACATCTGGGATACTGCCGTGAAAAGTGACTGTTTTTCAAGATATTGCTGGGGACATGGAGACAATCCTGCATTTCCAGCTGAGATAGCACCATGAAAAGTGGTTGTTGCTGCTGAGATAGTGCCGCACAAAGTGATCATTTTTCGAGACATGGCTGCGTTTCCAGCCAGGACGGTGCCACGAAAAGCATTTTTTCTCAAAATACACAAAGCTGCATTTCTTGCCAGAATAGTGACACAAAAAGCAACTGTTCTTTTACTAAGACATTGTTGCGTTTCCAGTGAGGAGAGTGCCACAAAAATCACAGTTGCTCTTCAAAGAAACAGTGCTGCATCTCCAGCCAAGATAGTTCCACTACAGCGTTTGCTTTTATAGACAACAAGGCATTTCCAGACAAGATTATGCAACAAAAAGCATTAGGTTAGTTGTTCCACAAAGAGCTTTTATTTTTTAAGACATTGCTGTGTTTCCAGTCAGGAAAGTGCCACCAAAACCAAGTATTTTAAACCAAAGCATGAGTTAACCATTTTCTTTACCAAAACCAAATTGATTTGTTTTGCCTATCTGTGACCATACATTAACCAAAGCTTTGTTGAAATGTGACATAACATATCCACTAAATTATAACGTGCAAATGTAATGTATCTGTGGTTTGCAGAAATGTACAATGCCAACATCTGTCATGGCAACTGGGCTGACAGACACAAGACTTCAGCTTACACTGACAAACATGTATTGTTCTGTCTTTTTAATGAACCAGTAAAACACAACTGAAGAAACGGAGAGCAGAGGAGAAAAGGAACAGATAAAAGAAGCCGTCTTGTCTTTAATGATGATAAATAGTTTTTAACAAACCTGAACACACACACACACACACACACACACACACACCTACACACACACACACACACACACACACACACACACACCCACACACACACACACACAGAACCTTTATTACTCACCCTATAAATGTTTTAACACCAACACACACATACACTTTTTATAGTCACTACTCTAATGGCTTATATTGTCTGCCCATTATCATGGACCTCACACACACATACATACTTGCTCCTCCATAGTAACAGCTCTAAAAAGGCATCAGCAGATGTCCATGCTCTGCAGATGAGTCTTTGATTACGTGTGAAAGCAGCGGCTGTTTGGTTGCTCTGTAAAAGATAACCAGAGCAGTTAAAATCTCACAAACGAGAAGCTGTTCCTGGCAGGTCGTGTGATGTCAGACTGCTCGCCACCCCTCTGGGGAAAAAAATGCCAAGGACAAAGTTTAATTCTGCGTTTAACGACCAGCTGTTTGGCTGTGTTAGTAAAGATAACTGAACCACACACGCAAACTGTTATCTGATGGAGTAGATGCTTTTTGTTTATCTCCCAGCAAAACCTAAAAATGTTTCCTAGCAGACGGACGATAGTTTAGAGCAGGTAATGGCTGCACAGTAGAGGAGCGTTATCAGGAAATTTCCTGTGCACATATGTGGTGTTAAGATCTTTAATGCACTGCAGGTACACTGTGAAAGAGAAAGCAATTACAGTTTAAAACTCATGACTGATGATGCTGTTTTGGGAAGAAAGGAACCAAGACTGGATGGAGCTAAACATGTCAAGCAGATTGTGCTGGTACATTTAAAGTGTTAAAGTCAGGATGAAATGTGCCCCATCTCTAACCTGAAGGTCGGGTTCTCTTACTCTGTTTTTGTCTGTTTATTTGGCCGTTGTTTACCTGAATACCTGAAGAACAAGCTGCTCACAGATTTCAACAACATCTTTTATATGAAACTGATCTGCAGTTACTCATGTGTGTTTTTTAATTGTTGTCAAAATAAACCTACTTACCTTAAAGTTTCCACTATTCAGTGCCAGGTAAACATTGCCCAATTCTCTGTTTTTTTATATATATATAATTTGCATTTCTTTGATGACCGCATAACATGAACAAACAAAAGAGAGGCATATGTGTAGTATAATCAAAAGATCGAGATCTGGACCGAGACTCAGCCACTTCAGAAGATGGACATTGTTTGAGTCCCAGGGTAGCTTCATGCTGGGCCCCTCACATTGCTAGAAAACAAATACTCTCACAAGTGGCAGGTTTCTTGCAGATTGTATGAGATGTTCATGAAGGATTTTCCTGAAGTGGTGACAGGCCAGCTGCTGTTATGGGCAGTCTCTCCAGTCTCAGCCTCTGAAGCTCCTTCAAAGTTGCCACAGGTCTCTTGGTGGCCTCCCTCACTCGCCTGCTTCTTGCACAGTAACTCAGGTTTCAAGGACAGCCAGGACCACCACATTTCTTATTTAACTGAAGACACTCAGTGACTTGAATTTTCTTGTGTCCATCACTTGCTTTCACATTTTTGCAGAGTTGGATGAAGTCTGTCAACATGCTCATCCGTAGTGATCCAAGTGTCCTGAAGCCCCAACATAAAAGTTATTACGAAAAACATCATATGAACTCTGTTTTTAGCCTCACGGTAGCCTGTAGCTCTGACTGCCGCACTGCGCGAGACCAGCGAAAGCATGAGGAAAATGCGCACTCATCTCTAAGGGCGCACACGTGTCTGTGTGTGAGTTTACAGATATAACAAAGAGACTGACAAACTGATTACAAACTTCACAATGGTTGTATTTTTTAGGGATTTTTATTTAATGCCTTAAAACAGAAGATACTGTGTGATTGGTGGTAAATGTGTGTGAACAATCTTTATTTTCCCCTTATATGTCTGAACTGAATTAGTCTCTATTTTATTCCCTCAGTCGCTCTTTTCTGTTCCTCCTCAGTTAGCGTGTCCCTCCTGGAGTCTCACTAAAAGCTCACACGCAGTTAGAAATAGTTGTGAGCTGTAGGCAGCCTATTTTCTAAAAGCAACATGTGCCAGTGAACTTCTGACAAGTGAACTTCAAAAACCTTCACAGGAGTTCACAGAGATCGCAGCCTTTGCTCACTGTTTGTCAGACAGGCTCAGCTTTTTCCTTTAAAGAGTTTAGTTCATTTTATCTTGCACGCATGAAACAAGTCAGCCTGTCAAACGTGTCATCAGTCACAGTGTGAACATCACAGCCAACCCTGGATTATTAGCTTTGAATGTGTGTGTCACGACATGACCCACCAAAAGCAGCTCTATAAAACAGATAAACAGAAAGATTGTGGTTTGTTCTGCCGACTCTGAGCTGTAGGAATTCACGGGATGTGTGATTTTCATGTTGAGAGTCAAGAAGAAAACAACACAAATGCAGTGGCGCCTCTCAAGGGGGGGCTGGGGGGGCTACGGTCTCCCTGATACAATCATTCCCCCTGTTCAAAATATTGTAGGCTGATGTGACTGTCTTTAAGAAGCTGTGACATGCTCATTTTTTAAGATTGGAAAATAATGGTATCTTGGTAGCGACCATCTCGGAAAAGTTTGTTGAGAAGGCAGCAAAATAATGTTCCAAAGTTAGGCTAAATTTTGGCAAAAATTGAATGCTGATTTTTAAAGGGCCTCTTGAACTCACCTCAAGATAGCTCAATGAAATGAAAATGGGTTCTCTGGGTACCCACAGGTCTCCCCTAAACTAGGGAAGACGAGACTAACGAGACGCCAGTAAAACAATTGATTCCCTATGATACTGCGCGTCCGGCTGGTTTTCAAGCATTTTTATGACGAGCATCTTTCTGGCGTCTTTTTAGACACACGTTTGTAGACACTGAAAGTTGAAATAATCTCAACTTTTGGGCAGCAGCCGCCAGTAGCACCAGCTCCATCTTGGGTCCATTTTCAGTGTTTGATCGCACGGTTGCACACGCACCCTCACTCTACAGGCGCTCCTCATGAGGAATGTTCATTTCAAGGGTCTTTGAAGCCTCCGCGTTTCTTGCACCACCTGCAGGTGTGATCAGCCCTCAGTGTTAGAATGGTCCTCTGGATCATACATGACTCAGGCCAGTGATTTGTTGCCTCTAAAGGTCCGTCATGCTTTCTCTGACCTTGGGAAATTAGTTTTCTCCTTCAATGTCCCCAATTCTTGGAAAGTTCTTCAACACTGTTTAACCCTACGCGCCCGAACGACGCATAGTGCGTCCAAATTCACACCTGTTCTTCTCTGTGGTTTTTCTCTGCGACCGTTCGTCACAGCGAGAAGCCACGCATATCACGTGAAACAGCGGAACCACAGCTTTCCGACAAGACCAAGCACTTGTCAGTAGTCCAATGTTTTCACAGCGAAAAAAACACTACACTAAAATTATGTATAACAGAGCTTTCATGCAGCTTTGCACACACATTCCTCTAGGATGGATTACTCGCGAATGCAGCATCGCACAGAAATGCCGCGCATATCACATGACAGTGCAGGAGCAGAGCTTTCCAGTGATACCACACATCACTGTGCTGTCATCCCATCACGCTATAAATACAGATTAAATATCTACAAAATAAAATCCTGACGAATTTCTTTACAACTCATGATACAGATCTTGTTATCAGTCACTTCATATCGTGAGGAATATCGTATCTTACCACGTCTGAGGCTTGCCTGTGTTTCTCCCTGTCTGTCCACATTTGTAGTCCGGCTTTCAAGATGCAAATATCTCCATATTGTCCAGTTGACACTCCATCAAACTTTGTATGACTAGACCAGCGCAAAATTAACCATATGATTAAAGTAGGAGACTCTTCCTTCCCTTGCTAAATTTAAACAGATTCTATCTGATCACTGTGTTTCAATTTGTAATTGTTTTTAATTTTACTAACTTTATCGATTCTATTTGTTTTAATTATTTCATGTTATGCCTGTTGTATGTAATCTCTCTGTTCTTGTTGTTTGTTTGTAAACTCGTCTTCGCTGCAAATGAGGGAAACCTCAGAGATCAACGAGTGTAAATAAAGGTTTAAAAGAGAAGCTGTAACTTTGTCTCTTTAAGGAAAAGGACAACCAGCCTATTTGTAGCACAAAGAATCATCTACATGCATAGATATATATAACACATACATTTACTTCAACAGCATTATCAAATTCCTGAAATTCAGTTCAGGCTTTTGAGTTTGGTGTGCCATCCCAAAATTTTCAGTGACTCCATTTGAACACCCATATGAAAACTTTCAGTGACGTCTGGCGTCAGACACTGACAAAAAAGTCATCCTTTCACATCAGCATGATTTGCGGCGGCGTCTGGAGCAAACACACTGGGACAATAACAAAAGTTAAGGCGGTGACAGTCAGAATAGGGCGGACAGGCGAGAGGGGGGCTGGACGGGTCAAGCAACCACCCACTTTCACCCAGGAGGCCGGTGTTAGCGTCCCGTAAGATTGTAAAGCAGAGAACGTCAGCAACCACCAGGGTAAAGTCCACAACCAAACGTTGATATGTGATGAGGTCAGAGTGAGAATGTGTTGACTGCATGTATGACTTGCAAAGTGAAGCTGACCCTCACATAAATCAGCTCGTAGGCACGTGAACAACAAAGACGACCAAGCAAGCTCCGACAGCAATGCAGCTCAGAACAAAAGCAAAAGGCACAGATGCCCACATTTTTCTGCTCTGTTGTCTTTAATCTCATTGTCGGGAGGCTTGTGTGTTGATCTGACAGACATATTATCAGCCTCATGCAGGTGAAGTCCCTCCTCACCCAACAGAAGCCAAAATAAATTCACAGTGACAGAGGGCTTTACTGCGTCCTGAGTTCAAACCTTTGCTGGATGTTATTTGCTGGTCCGTGTTGTTGCTTTTTGCACAGTGATGACTTATTCAGTTGCTGATTAAACTTGACACTGATGTATTATTCTGTGGCTGGGTGAGTGCTTTGGGATGTTTCCATTGTTATTATTTTTTCATATTCTATTTGATTGACCTCAAAGACCCAAATGACCATGAAATTCAATTCAGTCCTTTTTAGCTCCCAAAAGAGAACTCAGGCAATTTATTATTGTGTTCCCAGCTGCACTTTCAAAATTGGGAGGACTCAAAAGAGACGGTAAATGGTAAAAATCAATATATCTTTTAGCTCTTAGATTGGGTCAAGATCCGAGAAGAGTGGATACTGCTTCCCATAATACAGATATGTGGTTCCTTTTTGTTGGACAATTTCATCTGGTAAAAGCTCCTGTCTTTAAAACTCCAAACCCACAGTTTGTAATGAAGGTGTGCTGTTATGAACATGTGCTCTCTGAGCTCAAGCCTCAGGAACGATCAAGCAGAGCAGCAGTCAGCAGGGAAACATCCTTCAGCAGAACATGTTAAGCACCCTCTACTAAGCACAGTCACTGTACAGTAAGGAAGCTACGGCCTTTTTCTCCATATAATGTTCCCCTTGTGGCCAAACACCTCCGCCTTATTATTGGAAAATTACAAAATCATTTTTGAAAGAAACTTCGGCCAGAAATATAATCATCAAGTCACTTGGGAGGAACTTCATGTTGGAAATTCAGCCCAGTAACCCGAGGTAACCATAGCGGAAAACTTTGCATGTCACAGTTTCCATCCGCTGCCAACGTTAAGCGTCAGTGCAGGAAGTATTTTATCCTTTCTGTAGCAAGGTGGACCTTCAGGATGTGCATGTCGGGGTGATGGCGAGGATGGGCATGATTTTCAAGCAGGACACCAGAATCTTGTTTGTACATAACCATGATCTTTGCGCAACTGTAACCAAGCATATCAGTGCGAAAAACCTGACCAGCCCAAATGTGTCCTTTACCTTGACCCAGGGGTCGACAACACTTACAATCAAGAGACATTTCTGGCCCAAAACAAAACTTTGGTACTTTGACTTTGCAGCACTGGCAGTGAAAGCAAATAGATCTATACTTCTCTATTTTTCTCTGAGGCTTTTCCTTTGTTTTTTTATTTGGAGTCCACAGTGTACCTGGCCAGGGAGACTCAAGACAATCCACGTCTGCTGAGGTTCAGCTAAAATTTAGATGAAAAGGAGCCACACACACTTTGTCTGTTTTTGAGGGCATATATAGCAAATGACACAATCTTTAATTTAATGAGAGTTTGTCTTTTAACACAGACATATTTCCAAGGGCCCATTCTCCACCTAACACGTTGCTGGAGGGCCCACTCTCTTTATGGGCCCCCGCACCTAACGAGCCTATATTTACTCCCCTGGCTCCAGGCCGTAGGGGTATGGCGCATATTTTAGTTGACAAAATGTGCATGTTTTTTATTTGGAATATTGGCCACAAACTTTTAACAACTGGAATGTTAGAATCATTTAATTAAATTGTTAAACAATAACTGTCAGTCATTCCCATAGACTGGATTATTTTTAGTTAAAGTCACAGAGCCGTTTGTGTCTCTGGAGCCTCAGCTTGCCTCCCTATGCCTCAACCATACAGTAGTTGTCATGCACAACTAATGGATTTGTTTTCTGCCTGTGCTCCTCTCCTGTCCTCCAACACCAAAAAATAAGATGTATTATATAATAACATGTCTCCAGCCCATTATCCCTCATTACTATCAGACAGTGTGTGAGAGTTAATCTGAGTAACTTCGCCACACGCTCTTAAACATGTAGACAAAGTTTTTTATCAAAATCATCCTCCTGCTCTGCTCACTGCTGTGAGCCGCTAGTTAAGTTTTAGAAGACGGGCAGGTTAGCACGTTCACGTTAATCCCTTTTCAGTCAAACAACTTACATTTAAATGTTTATTTCAACAGCAGACATAGTTAAAGTTTGGTGTCTAGATCCTGGCCTCGTCGCTCCCCTCAGAGATGTTTATGTGAGATACTGGGGAGATGATTAAATATTTCCCCCTTAGCTGGAGCCTGCAGGCGGATGTTGGGGTGGAGGACGGGCTCAAAGAGCGAGCAGCAGTACGAGATTTGCTGATATAGACCGCCAAATTGTGAAGATATAGATGACATATGGAGAATGATGCATGAGGTGTGGGTATGAATCAGTGCAGCTCGAGTTGACTGCCTGAATTAGCTCACAGGCATCTTTCTGTTTGATGGAATTTATTTGCATTGTCAAAACTGTTTAACGACTCAAAGAATATCACAACACAACAAAGAAATATTGGAACTACACAGCGACACGTGACTAGAACTTGTGTCTAGTGCGACCCCCAATGCATTGTTTATACCCACCATAGTGTCCCGGCATGAGGTTCGTGCACCAGAAAATGACGATATCACCCTTCTCGTCGAGCGGGAAGGCTCTGAAAGTCGTCACAGCTTTTGGTCGTGCACTACGGATTTTTTGTAACTAGACGCCCACTGTGCACGCTGAGCAGGTTCGCCTGTTAGACGTCTCTACGACTCTTCATTCAGAAACCACAGGGATGGTCAAATGGCCTTAAATTATTGGACACAAATAGGCAGCACACTGGAGGATAGAAGAGGCTTTTTGCCACAGGGTGTGGAAGAACATGAGAGGTTACTATAAAGCTAAAAAATGATTTAGTGGCAACCCCAGAGAATAAAGTGGTTTAAAATAATATTAGTGATAATTACAGTAAGCAAATGCAATGTTTGGTGGTATGTTGGTGTTCACAACTGTTGCCAGGCAACATTCCTCCTGTTGTATCCACAAAATATTTTATGTACACTCTTATTATCTACCTTATTGCAAAAAGCAACACACTGAGTATAAATGCCTCTGTGCATGCTCTTAGCTTGAGCGCCATTTACAGAGGCCCACGCCACGGTGGCTTGCACGACTATCAACAAAGCTCAAAGGGAACTGAACAGATGTTTCAGCCTCGGCCCTGAATGTTGTAAGTGAGCTTCAGGTGTGAACACCTGTAGAGCTCAGTGGAAGGACATGAGCAGACCAGGTTGCTCTGGGCAGTGTGCATCAGAGAGAGGTGTGGGCAGGTGATTGTGAATGCTTCCCCTCACCCTGCGCTCACTGTGGGGGCAGAGCAGCCACTGGGGATTTCATCATGACAAATACTGTAGAATCCCCCAAATAAGAAGAGAAGAAGACACAGTGCTGCTTCCTCATACAAATAGATTAAGTACAAGCATGGCAGAATAAAGTCCTTAAAGTCAAGGAAACATCACCAGTGTGTGATTGATTTCCCTCTAGGAGCTGTTAACGATCTCCCAAAATAAAAAAAATACATCAAAGTACTGACACTCTGCGTGTTGTTATGTTTGAGCGAATTCTCTACGATCTCAATATATAAATGTGAATCTGATCTGTTTCCAAAAACAAAAGAAGCATGCAATGAGAAAAACAAGTGTGAGAGAGCTCAGAGATGAAACAAGAACTGTCGCCAAGTCAACAACCCAGAAACAAGACGAGAGTCAGGTGCCCCAAAAAATATCTTTAAAAGAAACAGGATGGACTCGTTGTTTTGATGTGTGATGACACAAGAGTGATTGTGTAATATGATGTGTTAAAGCATCACAGGAGTGTGAAGGTCTTTACAGATGTTTGAGGTGTTTACGTGAATGTGCTGTGTGTGTGATATGTTTATTCTGTCTTCATTCGCTTCTTTTTGCTCTTGAAAACTGTTTTTTTCTTCCTGTGTGTTTTTGTGTTTTGAATGTGTGAGCCTGAAATAGTGCAGTGTGTGTTGGTCTCTTACCCGCCTGTCAGTGAAAGAGCCAATTAGAGACATAATCAGTGCAGCTCCAGCTGCGGCTCCCATTCAGAACACCCAGTCAGAGTAAATAATAAGTGCACATTCACTTTCAGTGGTTCCTCTGGTTCCTGGCTTTGACGCCTGTTTGACCACAATCACATGTGCTCTTATGACCAGGGATATTTATATGTCTGCTCACATTTTTAGCTTTAAAATGTTTTCATCCAATATCCTGGTTACATGTGTGGCTGAATCATGGTTTTCACCATTACCATCCTCCAGGACTGAAAAATGAAGCCAATATGCCAGAAACTGCAGTTCCTCTATGTCGGTTAAGATGCTCAGTCGTCCAGGTCATTTCATAAGTGCTCTATCATAGGCAGCTGGACCTGCTTGAGTTTCTTGAAGACGTTTCCCCTCTCATCCAAGAAGCTTCTTCACATCTAACGGACTGGTGCAGAGTCGCAGGCTTTAAACTCTGTGTGGGTGTGAACCATTACAGAGTCGTTGAGGTCACATGTGACTCTGCAACAGTCCGTTAGAACTGAAGAAGCTTCTTGGATGAGAGGTGATAGCAGGTCTAGCTGCCTACTATATAGCACTTAAGATTGCAGTTCCTCTAACGACCACTTGAGGCTGGCTCCAAAACAGAGTCAGTCCCCATAAAATCCCACTTTAACCTTGTTTGCTGGGAGTCATTAGCCTATTTTGTTCTAGTTTTGTACTTTGGTGATGGTACATCATTGTTAGCTGTTGTCCAAAGGGCTCTAGTTAAGCTAATGTTAACTTCTGGAGCTTAGCTTCATTAACTTATCTGTAATGGCAGAGATAACAAAGATTGAATGATTCAGTGTAAATACTGTAGCACCAAACTAACGGAGAGACACTCTTGGTAAAGATGGTAAAAAGGCCGTTATCCTTTTCTCATATTCTGAGCCAAAAACCTTAACTTCAGCGGCACTTTAACTTGTTGTCTTTGATGGTGACGGCAACCAGATGCGCTTCACAAGCGTAACACTGTGACCTGTAAATGTTGGCTTGTAATTTAAGCTTTTCATCGACCTTCTCAACAATAAAATGATGAATATATCCCTCCAATGTGTAGTTTAGGCCCTTTTGGTTACTTCTCAATGACATCTGATCGTTTTGTCCCCAAAAATCATCAGTTGCCTCCTGTGAAATGCCGTGTACTGTGACACCTGCCATAGCTGGTGCTCAGTGGACGCCGTTTTTGTTACATCTCCATGGATATATGAGTAAGAGGGTCAAAGTTTGGGGAACAACGACATGAGGAAGTAGTATGTTCTGATTGTGCACATACTGCATGAAAAGTGTTGACTTAGAGCTTCATTAGTTAAAGGTTTGACCCCCTTCACCTGTAGTGTCCTTCCTTAAGCCACGGTGGCAAATGTTTTATGACCAATAACCTGCTGCTGCTGTGCTGAGATTTTTTTCCAGGATGAGGTTGTTTAGAAAAACAAATATAAAAACTTTTATTGACCAGGCTCAGATGAAATTACTGTTTTATGGCATCAATGGACGATAAAACAGCAAGCAGGTTATTACTGTGGGCATCACAGTGACTTGATGATTATATTTCTGGCCGAAGTTTCTTTCAAAAATGATTTTGTAATTTTCCAATAATAAGGCGGAGGTGTTTGGCCACAAGGGGAACATTATATGGAGAAAAAGGCCGTAGCTTCCTTACTGTACAGTGACTGTGCTTAGTAGAGGGTGCTTAACATGTTCTGCTGAAGGATGTTTCCCTGCTGACTGCTGCTCTGCTTGAGGCAAAGTCTTTACTCTTCATACAGGAGTCCATGTCTGTACAAACACAACAATAACCCCAAGATGTGTCCGTTCATGCAGAGAGCTGCATAAACTCATATACCGTCCTGCATAACCAGCAAAATGCACACCCGCTAACACCAAACAGTCATAACATACACTGAATATCTGTCTGATATCATTACGGTCAGATTGTGTTGAAGCCATGAAACGTCTTCTCATATCCGTAATGTCTCTTTTCATTAGGAAGCAGCCGAGGATATCTGGAAGCAACGCCGAGGCCAGTTTAATGAAAAGCCTTTTGGTGTCCAGGAGTAAAATGATCACATTATGGAGGCAGTGTGAGAGGTGGAGAGGAGGATGGTGGATGGAGGTTTTAAAGGGGAAGAGACAGACGCAGCGTGGAAAGTCTTTACGATGCAATCTCACTAGTAATGTTAAGTCCAGAGATGTGGTAATGAGGCCAAACAGGTTCGACAAAGAGCGTCCCTGTGTGTCAGGTGAAATGTATTGCATTTATTACCTCCGCCAAGGAAGTGTGGTTTTCTGCACTGTTTGTGTGTTTGTGAGCAGGGTCATGGAGAAGTACTGGTCTGATTTTAATGACACTTGGCAGGAGGGTGTGGCGTGGTCAATGGAGCTATCTGGCTCTGTCAGTAATTCAAAAACAGATGTCCAAAATATATTTTCAGTCAGTAAAACCATTAGAAATAAAACATAGTAATATAAATATATAATAAATATGACCTCACGGCAGCCTTTGACATGGTTGACCATACAGTCCTCCTGTAACCCCTGAACCACTATGGCATTCATGGCACTGCGCTTAAGTGGTTTATGTCTTATTTATCTGATAGAAGCTTTTCTGTAATGGTTGGTAACCTGTCCTCCTCTAGTGGCCCCCCCTCCTGTGGGGTCCCACAGGGTTTTAGTCTTGGCCCTATGCTTTTTTCATTTTATATGTTGGGTCAGTTATAGCCAGATACAAGCTATCTTTTCACTGCTATGCAGATGACTTGCAAATCTATCTGCCACTGAAGCCAAAAGATAATAATGCACTAAGTTCCTTACTTGACTTTATTGTTGATATCAAGAATTGGTTAACTGAAAATTTCCTTCATTTAAATGAGGATAAGACAGAGTGCATTGTGTTTGGGGATACTGGGACGACCGGCTTGGGCGCCTTGCCATAAATGTTATTACAACATTACAACATTTTTAAACCGTCATGACCTTGAAAAAGCTATTCATGCTTTTATTACTTCTAGACTCGACTACTGCAATGCACTGTATATTGGCGCCTCTCAGTCTGCTCTTAGCCGCCTTCAACTTGTGCAAAATGCAGCTGCCTGCCTTTTAACTAACACTAACAGACAAGAGCACATTAGTCCTGTCCTTTATTCCATCCACTGGCTCCCAGTTTGTTTTAGAATTGATTTTAAACTTTTAATGTTTGTTTTTAAAGGTCTTAATGGCCTCGCCCCATCTTATTTATCTGAGATGCTAACTAACTCAGTGTGGCGCTGGCGTCAGTCACATGACTCATCCTCAGTTTCCTTATCAGAAAGAGCTTTTCCTGGGAAAAAGAGCTGTAACTTTTCTGGACACTCCTGCGCTACTCTGTCAATTAATCAACCACTACTGAAAAGTTATTTGACTCAGAACGTAGGGACGTTACCACCATGCTGCTGAGAAATTGACGCTACTGCCCAACACTGAGTATGACCCACCCGCTCGCTCTGATTGGCTTGTTCTCATTGCCTGTGTTGGTTGGGTTTAGGTAAGAGGAGAGAAGGTTAGGGTAAGAATATCAGGGGCAGCCAATCAGAGGCAGAGTAGGGCCGGTCATGCCTTTGTAATCGCCTTTGGCCTGGGGGGTCTGCGATCGTTGTCTGTTTTATGTTTTCACCCAACAAAAGAGATTACGACACACATTAAACATAAAAACAACATTAACACAAGAACAAATAAGAGGATCCCATTCTCTTCACAACCATGTATCCAAAGTAAAAACTGTTTAAATACAGATATCAAGATGTAGCTCAGTAAATAAATAAGCGAGAGAACTTTTATATTTGAGAAGAGAGGTGATGCCCTGAGGCAGCTTTAGTAGGAGACATTCATAAACCAGAATAACAGTGTGCAGTGGCTATGACATTTATCTCCTGTGATGAAACGCAGGGTACAGTGATAAACTGCATCAAGATGTTTGGAGGGAGCGGTGTGATATCTCCAGAGTGAAGTACAGACACAATGGTCACAAAGTGAGAGGAAAATGTGCTTAACTCCAAAAATAACAAACTCATTTTTTATTTTCAGATTCTGCACCACACAACTCACAAAATTTCTTAAAATGGATGTTTGTGCCGTGTCTAAAGGGCCCTGTTAACTAGTTAACACCGCATGGTTGAAGTCTAATCGTTCATCCGTGGTTTTCACACATTGCAGTGAAAGAGCAGTTAACAATATATCCATAGCAGATGCAGCTAGTTATCGACAAGTCATGGTTCATGCATGACTGTATAAAATAATGGATGCAGCCACCATGACGCCACCCATTGATTTGATTGGACTGCTGTTTTGAAGCCTTGAGTTCGGCATTTTGGCCGTCACCATCTTGGCTTTTTGGAGCCAGGATTCAAGGTTCAAGGTCTAGAAGCACTTGTCCATGACGATCAAAGGCATAAAAGCACAAGAAACACTCATAAAATGACTCAAAACACAGGATATAGGCCGCTGAGAAACCCTCAGCCGGTCGCAGGGTGCAACATCAACAATCAACGCAGCCAGGGTACCTTGCACGACACGTCATATGTCGACATGGAAACTCCATCACACACAATGTCACCAACCAACAGAAAAAGCCATCCTTTTATATTGGCATGATACACAACCAGCCTGGCAGCAGCAGGAGGAAAGTGGCAGGACAACAATGAAAGTTAGGGTGGCGGAAGTCCAAGTACGACAGGTGGGAATGGTTTTGGATGCGTCCAGCAACCACCAATGTTCACCCTGGAGACTGGTGTTTGCTTTGTGTAAGACTAAAGCCAGACCCTGTTTCTTTTGTCCTAAACCCAACCACATGTGTGTGTTGGTAAATGTAACCACCTGTGTTTGTTGTTAATGAAAAAAAAGTCAATTGGCGGCGTTGTACTGACATAGTGCAAACTGTACATTTCCTGTGAAAACAGAAGTGTATTTTGAAAACAGACAATGCATGTAACAGGCAGAAGTTGACATGGCGTCTCAAAACATCAACAGTCAACACACCTTGCACGTCATATGTGGACGTGGAAAGTCTATGACCAAACGTCAATATGTGACGAGGTCGCAGTGAGAATGTGTTGCTCCCTTTCTCTGTGAATTTCTGAAATCATGAATGAAGGGCTTAATATCACAGTAACAAGGCAGGGCCCAGGACTGTGGGTTTCATCTGATTTAAAAAATAATAATAATAAAATAAAAACAGAGCCTTTGATTTCAGATATTAAAACTATCTGAAAAGTTATAAAACTTTAGACCAAGGTTTTTGTACGTCGGTGGTATAATCTCCTCCTGCTGCCTCAAAATAGCTACATTGCCAGTGCTTTACTGAAACTAACAATGGTAGTTGCACTCTGCTGTGTAACAGGAATGTGATCAAACCAGAAAGTCTCCATCTAAAGAGTGATTATTAATACCAGGTGTACGTGCAAAAAATGAGAAATTATTAATTGAATTGAATAAGGAAATGTGATTAGAGAGAGTTTTTGAGATGGGGACTCAAACAGCAGGTGATAAAACCCCCCAAAAGCATCAGTCATCAGTCAGATGGTGTTTTGCGGACAATGACACTTAAAGAAAGAGATGAGGAGAGAGAGCAGAGCTTGTAGAAGGATGAGGCTTGAGAGGATAAATGAGGAATATAGAGGAAGAAGGGAGGATGAAAGGATTGTTCATCGATAAGGGGAGTGTGGGGGGCGGAATGAGAGCACAAACAAGGATCAGACAGACAGACAGAGTGAGATTGGAGCACAAAAGAGGTATGCAGAGACAGAGAGAAAGACATCTGTGCAGGTAGAGGCTGGAGGATAGAGGTGACAGTGAGGAAGAGGAGAACTGAGGATGATGGAGCAGGATAAAGAGGAGGAAAAATAGGAGATCAGAGTGGAGTAAAAAAAAAGCTCGTGGGACAAAGAGAAAACTAGATGAGAGCATGATGACTGTCAAAAGTGGAGGATGTTTTCAGATCTTTTATGAAACTGGAAAGAACACAAAGTAAAAATACACACAAAAGCTGGTTGAGGAAATGATTTTAAAAGACTGGTGTTTTTCTGTATTTTCTTCCTGTCAACAATTCCTATGAAATGATCAGTACCAACCTGCATGTGGCACCCAGAGCGCTTTCTACTGGAGGAATAAATCTTTAGAAACAGGCGAGGCGCAGCAGCTTCATCATGATGATAGCAGAGCCGGCTCCTTCCACTGATGAAGATCATTAGATAAAGATGTGAGCTCATAGAACAAACCAGTGAGTGAGGTATTTTCTGCTGGAAACTCTTTTCATCAAATTAATACGACAAAGTCCTCCTGAGAAAAATGACAGCATCAGTCGTTTCAGCAAAAACAACACATTTATATTCAGCTGACAAAGCCCTCGAGCAGTTGCTAGTAATTATGACTATTTTCCACCCAAATAGAAGGAGGAAGGTTGTTGTGAGGCTGTTATACAACGACAGAGTCCACAGAGGGAGGATCAGCTCGCTCTCATTCCCAGGTTGTCAAATACCGACGCCCTGTCACGCCCCTCTGCCTGAGAGACTGACGCCAAAGGCACCTTTAGCTTCTTTATGCAACGTAGCCTCATACTAAGGTTTGGTGAATTAGCGTCCCACAAATATCGCATGTACTAAAAGTTATGTTATTCCCAGTCTCACGCCAAAGTCGTCAAAATCTGCCGCTTCTTCTGTGACTTCTGGCGTCAGACGCCAACGAAACAAGCCGCCCTTTCACGTCGGCATCATATGCAGCCTGTCACTGCCCAGCTCAATGTCAGCACTAATTAAAATGTGCTGCTGTAGCTAGGAGCAAGTTAGCTAGCCAGCAAATGCCACGATAGCCGGCAAGAGAACGTTAGCAGCTTCCACTACGTCACAAAGATGGCGACAGTTGAGGGTGAGAGGTGTCCGTAATTCCACACTCAACTTTCAGACTCAGAATATGCCAGTAGCACATTGCATTTCCCGACACTGTGCAGTGTCGAGGGGCAGCACCAAGCATGCATTTGTAAATATCACTGCACACAATTGGATAACACTACGACCAATCAGAACAATACTTAGTGCTTAGCTACCAGCGGAGCTAACTGGTAGATTAGACTCTTGCCGTATCCAGTCAGCAAAACAGCAAAAACGTCCTTCTTGCAAAGGAAAGACTCGAGCGCCGTCTTCTGTTCCTCTTTTAGAGAAAAAGTCTAACTCGTTCATTGTAGCAGCCAAAGCCGTTTCAAACAGCTGGTGTTCATCCGTAGCCATCTTGCAGTGTTTACTGACTGATTCCAGACTTCGTCGTCGCAGCGCTGTCGTCATCTGTTCAGCTCGCCTCTGGCCCGCCTATATCAGATACACCGATGTGATTGGTGCAGCTCGGCTCCAACGGCATGGGTACTGAGCATCATTACTGATACTGCCAGAGTGACTCGCTGAGCAAATTCAAACTGTGCTCTCGCGAGAACTCTGGATTTCCAGGGTACTCAACTGGTGCATTGCGTTAAAACTTACAAAGAATAAAATAAGACACAAATAAATTAAGAGATAATTATTCTACAGTGAAAAGTACAAACTATAAAATATCAAAATAAGTAATATGAAGTATAGTTTAAAAAAACAAGTGTTGACAGCAGTAAAGCTTTATGACCCAGAGGACAACTTTTATCAAACTGGTTTCCAAGAACTTTAAAATATTGAATAATGACAGTAAGAACAAAAAATAGAATATCACCAACCTTATCCTCTGAAAGAAATTCTCACATTCTGCAAATTGTAAAAATGTGTAGCCTGTGCACTGAATTAAAAAAACAAACGAAGACATTACATTTTGTCAACTAAAATGTGCGTCACATGTTCACAGCCTGGTGCCTCTTCCTCTATATCTAACCTCAGCAGTGGTGGCTCGTCTTGAGTCTCTCTAGCAGCAATGGATTCCAAATCCATAAAAGTCAAAGCCTCCGAGGAAAATACAGAATTTAACAGTGCGTGGACAGATTTGTTTGCTTCCACCGCCCCTGCCTTAGGCAGCCCTTTTTTTAAAGTCAGTAGGCTAATAGAGATTTCATACGCAGTTTTACCACGAGGCTCAAATATGTTTTGTGGCTCCAGGAAGATTTTTTTTTAAAACTGCTTTTTTGAAACATTATGAAGGGAGATCATAAAGGCATGCCCTGATCGGAAGTTGTCAACAATATGAGGAACTAATTTGATCTATTGATATTGTACCTGGTATCTGTGAGAGCAGAGTGTGTGAGTGTATGTAGATGTGTATGTCTTTGTATTGTGTGATATTTTAGTTCCAGACTGTTGTAGTGTTGTTATGTGTTTCCTTGATGTGTTGTCATTGATATTAGACATATAAACACACACATAAATATGGCTCAGAAAATGGCTGTTTTGATGGTTAAGGCTGCTGAGCACTGCTCTAACTTTTCAGCCTGTTGGATAGTAAAGCATCACAATTTCCAATGAAACTACATTTATTTGACAGTTATATCTTAGTGGAGTCAAATGCACAATATTTGCCTCTGTGGAGTCAAACAGAATCCAAAATACATTAGCATGATACGTATTAGCAATATTCCAGTAAATGTTATTTATTATGCTTGTCACTGTAAGTGCTGAATTTGATCTTGAAGCAGCACACAGGTCCTGCTCAGTGCGCTCCTCTGCACACCTGTAGCCCATCCCGTCATCACATCATCACCTGAGCTGCTTCCACACCTGCTCAGCATCACCTCATCACTGCCTGTGCAGATAAAGGAGCTGCTGTCCTCTTTGTCCTGCACACATTTTTTATTTCAGTCCAAATACAGGCTGCAGTCATCTTGAAATTTGGATTAACTTCTGTTTACAAACACTATTTACTGCTAATATACAGTATGGCCATGAATAAATAAATGACCCTACATTAACTGAGAGAAATTAACTGGAACGGGAATCAGAAGCCTTTTAGTCTTGACTTCTCACCTGTGATGCTGTTCAACATCAATGAAACAGGGAAAGAAAAGACGGCAGTTTCCTGACTTGAGCTTTAAGTAAAAAACTGTTCACTTATTTCACTTCATTTTGTTTTTGTTTTGTTTTTTTTCAGTTTTGTTTTTTATTTCAGCTCAAGAAAAGGCTGTTAAGGACAAGCTGTTGACACTACTTGGAACTCAGCAGGATGTCTTGTTAAGAATATCCCAATTTTCAGCTCTGTCAGTCTTTGAATCATGCACGCCGACAGCAAGGCCAACCAGGAGCACCTGCTGTAGAGAGCCATTTGCTGAATATGAGCTGTATGTGACTTAACTGAGTGAATGCATAAATAAGCCAGCAGACCACTGGTGTGGTCAGAGGAATTTTAAACAAGTCTCTGACTGAATTTTCAAGCTCAAAAGCAACTTTGATCCTGTCGTTTGTCAAATGTGTGCAGGTATCACTGCCCAGCTGGTCCTGGAGGTCAGTCTGCCATCGGACTCTGATGTCAGACAGACGTTAAATTTTGTTAACGTTGTGAAGTTTTGCTGACGTTATTTTTTTCTCCATACCTTACAAGATGACGCTGGTGTGAAATGTGTGCAGGATGTTGTAAGTGCTTACTCAACAACTCAACTCAAAGCTAACAAAACATCGACATAATATCTATGTCCCTTTTAGTTTTGTTTGTTCATTGATAAATCCTTTTTTTCTCCTGCGCCACCATTAGCCATAAATATACACAATTCTCAAAAAAAAAAAAAATCTCTAAAGTAAAATCTCCTGCTTCTTTTTTAACTGGCTTTTGTACCAACTTTGCCCGGGAAAAAGTAAATATAGGCTCTTCTGATCTGCGTGCAGTGAATTGTTCTGTGTGATTCTGCAGAGAATCAGACACAGGCTTTAAAAATGTCTATACAGATGCCAATGTTCTCACTGATGGTCTTGTTTATTTATGTGGGTCATACAGAGGCATCAGGAGACTGTTTCATAAGCTGTTAAAAACTTGTAACTGCTTTAACAGAGCTTTGTTTTTTTCTGCAGCGTTGTGACTGATTTGTCGCGGAGCTCCTTACACCAAGAGATAAGTCACCCACACCAGGCTGCTGCGAGTTAGAGATATGACACCAGTGACTCTGTAACAAATGGTATCTCAGGAAATCAGGATGTGATTCAGAAAAGAAAATATTTTGCTTTATATCCTGCTGCAGCAAAGTCAGAGGTCAGAGATGTTGCTTGAGAACACCTCAATGTAAACACACGGGCCTGTGCGAATTGGCATCTTGTATTTAGGTTTTTTGTTTTCTGAGCATCATTTCTGCCTCTTTCCAGGTTGAGAAATACGAAGGCTGTGCTGGCAACTATAAATTAAAGCTCTGACAGCGTTTCAGGTGCAGCAGGTTTGTCTCACTTTACAGCATTGAGAATCATTTGCAGAAAGAGCAAGCTCAAATCCATCAGAAGAGTGTTAAACTGTGGTATCGTGGTATGTAGTCATCATCATATCCGGGGATAATGTCTGTAAATTTGAGTAAAATACAAACTTCACTTATTCTGTGAAAATACGCCTCATGAAACATGAATATGGGGGGAAATTTCCAAATCACATGAGGTCCCGCGGTGATACTTGTCTAGTGCGAATAGGGCTTTACAAACACTACGACACATCAAGTATATTTGCACGTATCTAATTGGGTTGTTTGTTGTTTTCACATCATGTACTTACAAATACTGACATTTTGTTGAGATTAGAGAAAATAAACCCATTGTGTCACTTCCAGGGCTCTCACTGGCAGGGCAGCCTCACTGTGTTCATTTTGTTCCACTCCAGTTTATAGTAATAATGATCAGTCAGGACCACCACACTCAAATGCATTTTCATTTCCATTTGCAGTATTATATTTGTTGGTATGGCTCTGTCCTGAGGCCTCTCTGCCTTTCCTAGGCCTATGCAGGAAGCCAGAGGCAGACAGAGCAGCAGAAATGACATTGATAAGTCAGTAGCAACAGTAAGCAGGCCAGAGCAGTTTAGACAGGGTGTCCTGAATGAGATTTGCCGATTGGTTGCGTGGAAAGGAAACGTGATCTATCAGCTGACTCCCTTCCATCAGTCAGTTGATTGGGCTGCTGGAGATCGGCTGATGTAGCTGGGCTGTGAGCTGAGCTTCACTTCCTGACCTAACGTTATGCTCAGTTAGATACATGCATACTACTGTATGTCCAACTTTTTTTTAAATGTATCTTGACTGTTAATTAAAAACACAAACCCATCTCTAGCATATGGCTTTGTTCATGCTTTGGATGGACGAGCAGATCTATCTCTGCTTTTTCTATGATTGTTTCCCCTGCAGGAATGTTGCCTTAGTCTGGTGTTGTGAGCATTTATACTTGTGTGGTGGTGTGTCTGTGTCTGTGCAGTTACACCTCGCCCCATGTCCTATTGTCCAATCGGATGATTTGAGAGGCGGGGCTTCTGTGGTGGTCACGGCAACAAGTTTACAGTTGGTAAACAATGGAGGAGAAACTGGTGGTAGTGGTTGCTGGATACCCAGAGCTATACTGCAATGACAGACAGCAGGTTGTCAAACTGCCCCTGAGTCGTCCTAAATTATGCCTGTAAACGTCCATGATGGAGGAGAAGCTCCTGGACCAACTGGTGGTTCTCCCCATGATCCAGCCTCTTTTTCAGGGTCTCATGTACCCACACAGATCTCTGTTTATCTGCTGACAGCCTCTCACCCTCAACCAGAGCTGCAGGAAGCAGCCTGTCCATTTTAGTAACTAGCTACTAATTACTGTGGAAAAAAGGGGAAAAAAACAACACTGTAAAGGCGCAGCATGCTAGCAGCTAGCCTACACCATCTCACTCTACTGAGTGAATCCACTGATTGATGAGGGCTATCATTAGAGACGTCATTAAAGTTTGGAAGTTTGAGTTGTAATTTTGTTAAACTGCTATTTCCTGGGTCTAGAACAAACCTTTAAGCTCCACACAAATATAATCATCTGCCTCCTCGTTCATGTCAGTTTTACCACCGAACACACCGTAATGAGCATCAGTATGCTGTCATGGAAATGTGCGAAACCAAGATAAATCTGCTGGCGAAAAAGTGGAGCTATGAGGCCAACCATATTTAGGCTGAAGCATTCATTACTGTGTTTGGATAATACATCAATCCTGGCTAAAAGCCCACTGGCTGCGTACAATAACGGAGACATGACAGAAGAGCAGGAGAGGCAGAATCATGTAAGAGAGGCAGGGGACAAAAAGAGAGTGCTAAGGATGAAAGTAATACCAACAATGAAAATGTGGAGGGGACATAGTTTCAGGATGCAACATTGAACTATGCCGTTACAGTTACAGAGGTGTCATCTGATGTCCATGAAGGAAACGTCTTCTTTTAAAACTGCGACACTTGGTGCTTTTTATACCCAAGTTTCTGAACATCAGGGTCAAGACCCCACAAAGAGTTACTCATCACTCAAACAAGTTCATGGTCATGGTTTAATCAGCTCAGCGTCTGAGTTTGTGGGTTCCTAACACTCTCCTCTTCGGTCATTTACAGTGTCCAGGCTCCATCTGGATTCTCAGACCAGATGGGTTATATTTCCTCCAATGCACTCTTGGTCTGCCCTCGGGGTATCCATCCAGCTGGAGGTCAGCAGGAAATATTGAGCTCAGACCCTCCTCAACTGGTTTCATTCCACATCCCACATCTAACATGTAATTTTGCATTATAAATAAGGTGGTAGGGATCTCAACAAACCCTTCAAATGAACAATTTCTGTGTTTACAAGGTTACTCATACTATTCTTTCTGAGTCCTTGAACTTAAACCACTGTGTTGCCCCGCCCAAAATATATAATTAATAATTAAAGCAATAGTGTAAACATGCCAGTGACTGTGGGGTGCCGTTTGTAAAGTGGCTCACGCTGAAAATAACATCAACATTTTGCCACATTTAGCTTCAAACAATGTTTAAAAAAGTGTTGTGAATTTTTTAACGTCACCTTTTTACCAAATTTACAGCAATATTTGTTAACTTAGAAATATATTAAATAGTTAAATCTAAATATTAAATGTGGCACCTAAATGTTAAATAGTTAAATCTAAATATTAAATCTAAATGCCAAATCTAAATATTAAATCTAAATCTAAATGCCAAATTTAAATGTTAAATCTAAATCTAAATCTAAATGTTCTGGGTGAAACTAAATATTTAGCTAATATGCAAATTCACACTGCTGGTCACCGGAAGTACCAAAATAAAAGCTGGAGATGGTCAGACTGTGTTTACAGAATCAAATAAGGAATTAAAATCAACTTATCGGGGGAAATGGACACTTGAACACACATTAGCGTGATAATAACTACCTAAAATAACAAGAAACATGTTTGGAGTAAGTTTATTAGACGTGTACTTTGAGTTGTTAGTGTCCCTTCGGAGGGAATCGCCTTGTTGTTAACAAACAAATACGTACTTCCGGTAAATTCCCCTTTATTTTTATCCAGCAACACTCATCGAAAATGTTGAGCATCCTGACAAAAACCAAGCTTCACTGTTAAGGCCAAGAATATAGATTTCACAAGGCAAGTCTTGTTAGAACCACTAAAAAAATTCAGGTGTAACACATTTCAGTCGCTCCACTGAAGTATTTTAAAACATTTTAGCAGTGAGTCACAGGAAGCTTCTGTCAGTGTTTGAGCTTATTGAAAGCTGCAATGACTCAAGTTAAACAATCAGTTTAAACATTTCGGCTGATAACGGCCTTTTCTCCCTCAAAAGTGCCACTTGCTGCCAGAAAATGATGACCAGCCTCTGTTTTTCCTCTTCAGCATTAGTTCACTGCCGAGGGAGCTTTGACACTCATGACAGAACTGAGGAATCGTCTGTCTGTTCTCGAGTGCTGCACCAGATAAGATCCTGAATGACTGACTGCACAAATCATCCGCGGTGCTTTCACACCTGGAGTTCGGTTCATTTGGTCGCACCAGAGGGGAAAATAATGATCGACTCTTGTATGTTAGTTTTGGTTTGGTTCCTGTTCACACTGACTTTTTGCAAATGAACCAAGAAGTGTAAACGTGAAGTTCTCCCGACTGACAGGTAACACATTCATTGGATAGTTTTGGCATTTGCTGTCCTACATCATCAGGACCCATGTAGGGAAATCAAATTCTGGGGACAGTGAGAAGTTTCTGCAGCAGCACTTTAAGGCTTCTTAAGTGATTATGTTTCTATTCTTTGGTTTTACAAAGAGCTCATAGAGAAATAACTGATTGTTAACATTATTAGTAAGCTGTTATCAGACGAACACAGAGGCAGGAAGAAAACACACTTTTTAATGGACTTAATAAACAGACAGCTTTTTAATCAGGGAAAACACCCTCGCTGACATGCATATGTGTTACATGGTTACATGTATGCATTAGCATACATGGTGTTTTTCAGGATTAATTACAACATCATGGACAGATTTCACGATCTCCTGGGTGAAAGTCCGGGGAATGTTGGACCCACCCTCCCGACAGAGATTTTCCAGCTCCTCATTTTACCTTGTTACAGTTTCAACCTGACACCGCCCTCCATGTATCGTACTGCTGCAACAGGTGCCATCCGGCCGACCAGCAGCATAACATAACAGCAACAATGGTAACATCCAGTTATGCTGCAAACTTACGCTGCCTGGCGTGATTACAATTGTATGTGTGCTTTGTGCAGCTTCTATGGTGTCAATAACCTCTTTAGAAATGTGAGACAGTAGTTGTAACAACAGAACATCACATTCATTTTCTCTGTCACACACACACACACACACACACACACACACACACACACACACAACACACACACACACACACACACACACACACACACACACACACAGATTCATGTATGCAGACCGTCGTGTTTGACAAGCAAAAATAAAAACACATGCACACACATCGCCCATGAATACACATGAACCAAACCTGTCAGTGTTTTCAGGGCTTTGCTTCTTTGGCTGTCACGACTGCAGATGCTTCTTATTGTCATTCATTCACCACACACACACACGTTCATGTCAAGTGGGAGGACATTGTATTGACCCACGCTCATTCCCTGGAGGGCTGACGTCTCATTACACTTCAAATGAATGCGATCGTATGCCGCAGCATCTGACCACATTGAAAGGCAGAAGTATTTGTCTCTGGTCCAAATGGCCACACTTGATGGTGGATCGAAACGGCCTGCTGTCACAGAGCGAGGCGAGGTGCAGTGAATTGTATAAATGTGGATAACAGTCTCTCCTGAAAGCATGCGTAGTGTTGCACTCATTTGTACACACAAAGCATACAGGATGACTAGGTACACAGGCTGCTATGTCAATGTATGTGAAAGTGCACTGAGAGAAATGCAAAGAAACAAAAGGTCAAAAAAGATTCAGATTCTGAATAAAAAGTCTGGAGCGCACTGAGGAATTTACCATCATGTCATCCACATACCAAGTCCTTAAAATAAGGGTTTTTTTTCTCCTCATGGTAGATTCATCCATCCATCCATCCATTTTCATCCACCTATCCGGCAAGCCAAGCAAAGCACCGCAGACGTCCCTCTCCAAAACTAAATTATTCAAAACTAATTTATTCTTACTTACACCTGTTGGATGTATATTTAACATGTAAAGCACATACTGTACGTATTTCTGATTTCTATTCTATTGTTGTATACACTGAACATTTTAGCATGATACATGTTTTTATCAGGGCGTCCAAAATAATGTGTTGAATTCAATTAAAACAAATTGATGTTGATTAATCCTGTTCCATGGTGCCCTATGACGCGGTGTGCCTTTGAAGGCCACGGTGTCTCTGTCACATGACGGAGGGAGACGAGACGACGCTGCTCGGCCCCGTGAACAAAACATGTACATTTAAAAAACACCCAGATGGAACTGTTGAGAGGAGCGCTGTTCTCTGCAGGTTGCGCATTCGGGTTGTTGTGTCCTGACAGCAGTGATACTTACACTGTGGCCTGCAGGCAAGAGGGCCAGGTGGCCTGCCAGACAATTTTTAAGTCACAATTAAAACAAATTGATTCACACCTGTTTTGTTTTTGGGGTTCTTTTTACTATGAATGTAAATAAGATGCCAGGATGCATAGAACAGCATCAACTAGAGTCTGTTTATCAGATAAAAGTTGCAGGCGAGGATCCTCCAGCCTCTGACTGAGGTCTGGCTAATTATTTACATATGAATTATTAATGTTTGTTTATCAACCGGCCCCTGGTCATTCGTGGCCCTGGGCAAAGCAAGTTTCCCTGCCTTGCAGCATAACCAACATAAGTGTGCGCACACACACACACACACACACACACACACACACACACACACACACACACACACACACACACACACACACACATCCTGCCTTCACATGTTAAAGCTAGACTTTGTAATCTTTGCTGTCGCTTAACTTTGAAACAAAGGAATGATTGTCACAGCTCATTATCTCACAGCCATGCTGGTGATCACACACATCTACACACAGTGTCCATACTGCACATACAGCACACACACATACATACATACATATATACATACATATGCTGTCTGATGCCATTAAATTGTCTCTACATCACACATGCCAACATTAAACTCCTATCTTTATGAGGACCTCGATTTGACACATTTCATTCTTGCCTGCTCGCTCGTAAAAATCTGGAGAATGTGTCTCTGTCTTTGTGTTCTTTTCACATCATAGCGAGGTTATTAACCAGCTTCCATTTAGAAGGCAGCTGCACACTTGTTTGACATTCTGATTGTTTCACAGAGAGCTGTATCATTTAGGAGAATAAAAGAAAAAGATTTGTCTGTGTGGAAGCGACGGTTGGTTAAATGAAGCTCAGCGTAAGTTCAATCTGGAAACTTTTGTTCTGCTTTATTTATTCCCATTTCTCTCTCTATGCCTTTACTTCCACTTCCTCCAATCAGCCGATTATGGGCATTCACTCTCCTAATTAGCCATCAAACTTCGCCATGATCTCTTTCAGTCATTCATGTTGCTTCTGTCAGACTTTAAATAATAATAATAATAATAATAATAATAATAATAATAATAATAACAATAATAACAACAATAATAATAATAATGCATTTTATTATAGCCATGTTTCACGACACTCAAGGTCACCTTACAGTCAAAGATAGAGAAAATAACAGCAGATAAAAAGTCAACAAGGTAAGGAATAAAGTAAAATAAAATAAACAAATAAATAACAACAGCAAAACAAGTTTACAGTGAATAATATTCTGTGTGTGGCTCGGCAGATGGGAGTCAAACTGAATAGGTTATTTGAAAGAGGTGAGTTTTGGAAGAGGAAGACCTGAGAGTGCGCGTGGGGCTGTGGATGTGCGAGAGTTGGAAGAGGTCTTGAATCTGTTCTCCTCTCCGCTCCTGTCAGCTGTCATTTCATCGCGCCCACCTCCACCCCATTCCCATTGCGTAGGGACAGTTAGCTCAGCTCCAACTGACGTGTGCTCACCTTTTTCTCAGATAACTTAAAGCCACAGTATGTAGGAATTTCTCCCATCTAACGCTGAATTCATATATTGCATTCGAACGGATAGCGCACTCTAGCACCTCACTGTTTCAAGCGTGTATTGCAACAACGCTAGCTGCTGTGCACCAAAAAGCTAAGATAACATTGATGAAACCATGTCATCTGATACTTCATGGAGTATCATTCAGCTGCTACACAGACACACGTGACGCGAGTTCACAAACTCCCTCCTCACCATGCTGGCTGTGTTTACAACGTAGGACTGTTGGGGCGGGTGTAAATCCAAACAAACCAATCACGTCTTGTCTTTTGACAACTGACAAGTGGCTCAACCTCACACACCTCATCCCTCTCCTCGCATCACTGCGTTGCTAACAGCTGTTAGCAACCAGTAGCGCTAACAGCTAACAAGCAAAATGAACGCACCATAACAGCGCCGCTAACTGTTAGCGGTGCTGTTATGGTGCGTTCATTTTGTACTTGGAGGTCAGAAACTCCTAGTTCCCAGTCGGCAGTTTAAACTCAGTTTAAACGCAGTTTAAACTCGAGATCAGATTTCCAACTTGGAAACTCGGAGTAACCGCATCAACCCCGACTTACGAATTCAAGATGGCTACCGGTCACATACATAGTGAGTAAACACTCTGCTAAAGTACTGTTTGTAGCAATTTTATCTTATTTGTTTTACATCAGGTCAGCCTCATCTGCGGCGTTCGTCATTTGGAGTGCATGATGGTTTTGAAGCTGTCTGTACTCGAAAGTGCAAAAACAACAAAAGCTTTCTCGCGGGCATCCATGTTTTTTTCCGACTTGTCCACTGTCGTCAACTAGAATGCAAAAACTGTTGTCAACTACAAAACAAATGCAGCATTAGCTGTTACCGCTGTTAGCTGTGATTCTCCTTCAGCAGCTTTCTCACCTGAGAAAGGCTACCCTGATGTTGACCCTCATTTTTTAAAATTGCCGGTCACGTTGCCTCTTCTATTCCCTTTTGCGCTTTCTTGGCGACAAGGATTCTGTCTCCCGTGATGCTGCATAATACATGATCCTGCATTATACTCAAACAGTGGGACTTTGTTTCAAATTTGTCGGGGTAGTAGCGAAGCGCGTCTTGTTCCTCTCCTTCAGCTTCTCAGTCACGCAGCGCTGGCCTGGTGGGGCTGTATGTCCCTTGCTGGCGGGTATATTCTCAAGATGGCGAAACGTTATGGAACAACTTACCTGCACAATGTACAAATAAATCCAAAATTCTCCTTTTACAAGAATAAGTCTGATTATTGGTGGAGGTAGTACACCAATGATAAAATATATATGAATGCAGACATTGATTTTTGCCAATAAACAACTGAAAATGTTACACAATGTCCCTTTAAGATCCAGATGTTCAGGAGGTTTTTACCAGGAGCCGAATTATCCCCAAGGGTTTGGTGGTGGCAAAAAGCAGAATATGTGGCGTTGACTCGATGACACGGGGTCAGTTCACAGCCTTTCGTGGGGATTTTATTGTAGGACAGTTTACTTCACACAGCACAACAATGAAACTGCCCCCCGACCAGTTCACCAAACATTCTCACACACTCCTCCTCAGACAGACATCATACCTAACTTTCCATGTGTGTATGTGAATTGTTTTGGAACATTCTACTTTCATTATCCTGCCCCATTGAAGGTTGTTCAGTTGAATTTTTTTATAATTTTTGCTCCTAACCTGACCTTAACTGAGCCAAAAACAAACAGTCTCGATGATTTTAACTGATAAAAAGCTTGAATAAATCAGATTACCCCAGAAAATCTGTGTTTCTCCGACAGTGTCCGGCACAGCAGGGGCTGGAGCTGAGCTGCCGCATTTGCTCAGCTTGTTTCTCTGATCCTTGTGACTCAAATCTGTCATCCAGTTAAAACATGTAGTTATAAACAACCAAGACTGACAAATTGTACCGTAACAATGTGACTATAAACTGGACAAAGTTATGACAGCAGCCACAGTCCTGACACACGCTCAGAGGGGATATGACACCACTGAGAAATGACAGCAACTACTAATCAGATTATATCTTTAATGCTTCATGATTGATGGGCTAATAACTTGTAGACTAGTGCGGCACTTGAACATTGTACCAGCATCTGAGAGCGTCTTCAAGTCAAACTTTAAGCCTTTGTATCACTCTTAAGTAATTTTAAATTAATAAGGATGTCTCACTGTGCTGCAGTGTTCTCACTCTGCATGAAACTCCAACCAGTTCTCACAAGTACACAAGCTTCCAGATCCAACCTTACCAACTCACACACACACACACACACACACACACACACACACACACACACACACACACACACACACAGAAAGAGACCACAGGCACATCTAACTTCACCAGCACTGCCATCTGTGACAAAAGAGGAGGCGGAGAGGCGAGAAAATGAAAGTAACCACAGCGCCTCTGGCTCCATTTTTCTCCCTGCCTGTCTTTAAAGTTTCTCCCTGAAGCCATCACCTCTGTCAGCTCTCTGTGGAACAAATTACCTGAGCATTAATAGACCAACACACACATATACTCACACTTGATGCCTTCCTTCAACCTGCCATGGGAGGAAGATTATTAAAACCTTGATATGGTTTGAACTCTGCTGAGACGACACGTGGGTGCGTCTCCGCCCACAGCAGCACTGCAGAGCTGCCTCCACTTACATGTGTCGCTGTGTCTTAGTGTGTCACTACATCGCTGTCTGTGTGTGTTAAAGTACCTGACAACGTCCAGTCATTGTCATCCCACCTCATATTTATCATCTGCAGGTTTTTCTTCTGTAACTTATTAACACCACATTATGTCTATGTGATGCAGTATCAGTAAAATAACTGCATGTATAAAAGTGCCAGTATGTGTGGCAGGCTACACTGGTGACGAATGTGACGTGACGAGACATTATTGACAACTGTACTTGTTTATTTTGAAGAAAACTGAAGTTCCCTTCCACTTCCAAATGACAAAGTAGCTAGTATATGATGTCACTTTAGAAACATTGATATGATACATATGAAATGCATAAATCTACCATATCTATAGTTTGCAGAGATGTATAACGTCAAAGTTTTCTTCTGGTGACTGAGCTGCACCATGAGTAGAAATGTCAAGAAGGAAAGGCTTTTCCAGAGCACATCATCTTGTTCTTCTCACCTTGTAGCCTTCCCATTCAAGTGGGGCATTTTATTCAGACTCTGATATAAATCTGCACAAATAAGTACACATTTTCATACACATGAACACACACACACACACACACACACACACACACACACACACACACACACACACACACACACACACACACACGCGCGCGCGCACGCAAGCAAGCAAGCGTTCATATTAGTCTCAAGGTCGCAGATTGGCAGATGGCACAGAGTGTCTGCCATGATCAGTCAGGATGAAACATGAGGTGAATCTGATGGCCCTGCTGTGTGTGTGTGTGTGTGTGTGTGTGTGTGTGTGTGTGTGTTGTGTGCCTGCCATGCCCTCAATTTCAGCACCAACCCTCTCTGGTGTTTCCTTTTAATTTACCTGAAAGTCAAGGAAATGCGTGATTCCTGGTTTGACTGTTTGCATAACATGCTGTTGCATTCAAACACACACACACACACACACACACACACACACACACACACTCAGTATAAGGTATATGTACCTGAAACATTGTGGGTTGAAGTGATACTGCCCCCAAAATCTTTCTAGTATCACTTTTGCTTTAAAGGTGAAAAACTGCCATCCCGAGGCACAGGGCGGCAGTCCTTATACAGAGATATTGAATTTATAATTACAAATACAGATGAGAAGCAAAACACCAAATTTGAGACGTTTAATACATATTGAATTTTGATAAATGACACGATTACTCAGTTGTCAAGATTGCTGACAATTATCTACTGTATTACAAATAGACTTGACAATACTGTGCAGGACATCAAAACCTCACTGAGCTTTCTGTTATTTATTGGAGACTTTATTACTATTTGCATGTGTTTGCACTGCGTGCACATGAGCGTATATAACTGCACTTTGTGTACGTGTTGACTGGAGAGCAGCCAGGGCTCAAGTTTTTCACTGTGTGGCAAAATGTCTGCTTAGAAAAATTGAAACTGTTGATAACCCCTGCCTCAGAGAGTCTGTTGCAGCCTAGTCTCGCTCAAGAAAAGAAAGGTCTGGCTGTGCCAACTCTCATTTTAAGATTAGAGAAAAAAACACCCCGACTTTTTTTATTTCTTTCAACCAATCACAATCGTTCTTGGCGGTGCCAAAACAAGGTGCGCTTGCAAAAATATTGCCGGGGGGAAACAGGTTTTGGTGGTCGCCTACATGATGTGAATCGTGGCAGAAAAATGGCTACATCCCCGCAAGATCAAACACCGCAAAAGTTAGTAAAGGACGTGTTGAAAACTGCTACACAATCGGAGGTGGTAGGGCAGGACTTCAGCGGTTGGCTCGTTCCACCCAATGAGAGGCTGATCTATGCAACGAACTTCTGCCCAATCAGACAAGTTGCAACCAAACACTGGAAAAGTATTTGTTAGGCGAACAAAACTTTAGAATTAAGTTTCACGAACTGAAAACACACTGAAATAGTAACAGCTACAGTTATGCCCATACTGAATCTGGGATTACGTCATGGTTACGGTAGCTAACCAACATTGTCACCGCGGTAGTGGCTTGTCAAGAGACAGCATCCACTTGTCGCTCAAAGTGACTATGCCCTTGCATTTCAACATGGAGGACTGACTCGCTCTTGGAGCCAGCCTCTAGTGGCCATTAGAGGAACTGCAGTTTTTGGTACTTCGATGTTGGCTTCATTTTACAACCCCTGAGGTTGGTGCTCAGAAAGGACCCCTGCATGATGTGACGCATAATGATCATGGATGTATTTAGAAAGCTCAATAGAGGACAGTTAATAAGCCTTGCTGACAGTTGGTCCTGGTGGCCATCTGTGGTACTGTAGCAAAAAAACATTATAACAGAGACATCAGCTGGTTCCACTCATGAGCTCACTAACTGATGAGCTAACGTGTATTTATATAAATAATTTACCTTTGGACGAAATGCACTTTTGCACAGATGGTCTTGGCCTTTTCAAAATGCAGCCTCCTCTACCTTCTATCGGGAAACACTGGCGATGGCACCATCTGTGGACAATCACGCTGACTGCTCCCTGGAGTGCACTGGCTCTGCAACGTCTGAGCAAACCAGACCAAGTAAAGCTTTTCTTAAACACCTCCTGCTTTGTATATTCGCCCATTCTACACGATTTGGCAAAGGTGGCCTGTTGCACACTAAAGGTATGACTTGCATCATCCTGCTGAGTCTTGACACAGCTCTAACTTTCAAAGTCACATATATCATTAGGAGTCTCACTGTAAGTCACACAGCCCACATGGTAAGACTGGAAAGCAGCAGTTTTCTTTCTTTGTTGAGTAACTGTACAGTTGTTGGGTCATGAATATTGTTTTTAATATCAGTGGACAGACAGTGAGTCAGTATCTCACTCCAGCTGAAAAATGTGACGTATGCTTTCACAGACAAAATCAGCAAGAACTCTCCAAAGCATCTCAAAGATGAGTGATGCAGTCTGTTTTGCCAACACAGTGAGTAATGTGTAAGATGTTACATTTTAAAATGCTCTCAGTCTGGTGTATTGACATTTCCTGACATTCAAGTTGAGTATCTTTGTCTGTGCACCAAAAAACAAGCTGACCTGATCTCACAGACTGGAAAAAGAGCCGAGAGACAGAAACAGAGGGATGGATTCAAAGACAGACAAAAAGAGCAACACTAGAAGGCAAAACATGAAAGAAGCTGAATCAATGAAGGAGGGAGACTAATGATGAGCCTGAGCTGTGAGCTGTGAGCGAACTTAGTGACTGGTTAGGGTTCGTCTTCCTCTGTATGTTTTGTTGTAATTCAGATGTTTAAAAGGTAACGTGTGGATGTTTTGGAGTCACAGCAACACATATTGGAACGGACGAAAAGGTCAGATTTATACTTTATCGGGTGTTTCAAAGAGTATTTATTGTTTTGGTTTTGCAAGAGAAAAGACTATAAGGAGGACTCACTGAATGGTTTTGTAAATGTACGTCTGGCTAACTGCCCCACATCCACTAAAGTATAGTCACTTCCTGCAGCTTTACCCCGGGGCCCTCTGAGACCGCTGCCCTCGAGGTCGATGTGACAGTCCCGTATAGAGCTATGATTGATTTTTGAGACAGATGGTATTTTGTCAAATTAGCATGTTCACCCAGGTGTTGTGTTTTAAACATTGCCGATCAGAGCGGGAGCTGATGAATACACATGACTGCTGTCAAGTCATTTGACCTGGGTGTGAATCCCAACGGACCTGTGGCTAAGCCCCGCCCCCACACACGATGATCCAATCACAGTGCGTATAGCCGTCCCCACACACTGGGACATTCTCTGCCTGGACGTCCATTGAAATGCATCACAGAAAGTCAGTTTTGTCCGGTTTTATGAGCTTTTTCTGAGATTTGAAGTTTACAAATGGTCAAACGGTGAGCATGAGGTACATGCAGCTCTGACACAAGGGCTCACTGAATGTTGATGGTTTGTCCAGGTGAGTGGAGGGGGCGGGGCTTCGCCATAGGTCAGTTGTAACCTTTTCCATTAACACGGCAGATGTTAGCAGTTTTTTGGTGCAGTGGAAAAGGAGCTTTAGTGAGTCATCACTGTGTTCCATCAGCTTTAAAGCAACTAAACATGGGTATTTGGTGGCCAAAACATCTCTGACTGTACCCGAGTGGTTTCTGTGCCTAAATCTAACCACATGTTAAACCCGGTGTTGTTGAGGCTAAATCCTTAATGTAAAATTTCAACATATCTGTTGCATAATAATGTGTCATGCTACCTAAATTCGTGATTATATGTCATCCCTGTGTTTCCTGTTTTATTTTGGTAACAGTTGTCTCGTCTCATTTCAGATCTCACGTCCTGTCAAGTTTCCCTCCTTTGTGATTACTTTCCCCACCCTAATGTGTTTCACCTGTGTCTCATTGTTTCCCTTGTCTCAGTTTGTTTAAGTGCCTGTCGTCATCTACTTTGTGGCCATATTGTATTGATCGATTATCGATTTGGATACTTTACCTGAGTTACTGATCACCCATGGACTGACTTCAGCCTAATTAAAGACCCTGAACTTTTATCCAAGTCTGTGGGACTGCTTTGTGAGTCCTTCTCTAGTTTGTGCTTGACATAATGTGCAAATGCAGTGTATCCATGATTTGCAGAAACGTACAATACCAACACCTTTTCCTCTGATTGGGTTGACTCTAAAGGTGCCAGTACTCCATCTGAACTTGTCAATTGGTAGAAGAGCTTTGGAATCTACCTCCACTTTGCAATATCTCTCATCTCACATGATTATTCTGTCTCCCCTCTCGCTGTGATGGCTGGCCTTTTACTCAATCTTCAAGCATGACGTTTAGAACAACTGTAAACACTTTCCTCTTCTGACCTGGTTGGGCAACACGTCGTACAGCTCTTTTCGAGCACAACACTACTCTGAGTTTTACCCCACCGTAATTTTAATCCTGATCAGCAAACCCAGCAAAATGGAGACCAGCAAGTATCAAATAATGTCCTTTAAAACTAACCTCAAACTACAGACTTGTGCCCAGGAAATACTTTGTTCATTCCCTCAGCTGGATGGCGTTTGGTTAATTTGGCAGCAGGAAATGAGGGCACAGGTTTTTGTGGCTATTCAGTTAGAGAGAATCCTCTAAAGTACACCATTAGTGTTTTACCAAATTAAAAAAGTTACATAATTGGATCAGTTAGAACTGAACTGGTGGTTGTTGTGGATGGTTAAGCCAGGTTAGAAGAGGAGCGCTAACAGCAGACTAACAGCTGTAGAGGTGTCATGAAATTGCCTCTCTCGTCTCCTTTGTCCACAGATTATTAAAATCCCCCCTCGATACCTCTGTACAAATGCCACTTTATGTTCTGCAATCAGCTCTGGATCACAGACAACATCCTCTCTTAGTTTTCTGTTCTGTTGAGCACATTTGGACACTGCGGTGACATTAAAAAAAAAAGATGGTGCACTCACACACAAAAGAGCAGGAGTGTCTCATAGAAAGGTCAATGCTACTTTGGCAGTGGTAACAGGAGAGAAGAGGACAGCAGAAGAACAAACAATACATGTGCTGCAGCAGAAAAGGTTAAGAGAAAAGGTTTTCAGGTATTTTTTGGAAACTGGAGGGCTTATAGAGTCTAGTTTATTTTTATCTTTTAGAACTAATATTCACTGTGTGTCAATGTTCGAGTCTTTAAGAGATATTGTCCAGAAATCTGTCAATATTGCTTTTTTGTTAAAGAAAGGTAAGATCTCCACCACTAGAGCTTTAAAAAGATCTTGAGCGGTCCTTTGTGTCTCGTCTGCTGCTCATATTTGGTGACAATTCAGAAAACACAACTCAAGAGCAAATGCAGAGCAGAATAGAGTTTACTGTCCACAGCGCTGCGTCCGTGCTTGAGAGAGGTCTGGAATCACCATATTACCATTCTGTTATAGCAGCTTATTCTCGTTCTGAAGCCGCCAAATACTGACTCTTTGTCAGTCATTACGGTGTCAGACACCTCCGTGAAAAGCCACGTTTAGCATGTTATGATACGAACCTTTCACAATGTTATGACACACTGTCGGTCAGCTGGATGGCACCTGTAATGCGGGCGGCATCAGTTCATAATGCGCCCAGATAGCACCTGTCGCAGCTGTATGATATGCCACCAATGACGATATAATATAAGGAGCTGGAAAGTCCCTACAGGGCGGGCGGGTCGGGTGGTGGATGGGTCCAACAAGCCCCGAACTTTAACCCTGGAGCACCTGCTGTTTGCCTCCCGTATTAATATAGAGCCAAACCATAATGGGGTTTTTCTAAACCTAACGTTGCGGCATCTTTGAATGTCAACAGCAGACGCAAGAGGATACCTAGGGCATAATATGTAGATGTGAAAGTCGGCGGCGATATTTGACGACTTGCGATGAGAATGTGTTGTCTATAGGGGAAAAAACACTCTAGCTTGTTTTTGTTTCTCGAAACCAGTCAGTCGTCCTGGGTGGCACAAAGCCCGGAATCCAGGAACAGTGCCCTTGCAAAATTAGGGGAAACACGCACAGTGCTAACTGTTAGCATCACACAACTGACATAACAGATATTAATGTGTTTAACGGCAGAGGCGAGCTGTTTGCATATCAGCGTGAGTCTTTGGATCGTTTAAAGCCCAGTTTAGACCAGAAAGTTGCGACAGTCCGAAACCGTCTTTGAACGTTGCAGAGAAAAGTTGCAGCGGTGTGAAATGGCCAGTCTGAGCACAACTCAAGCCGGCTAATGGTGTCACCTGCATCTCTGCTGCTCAAATTGCAGCAGCTCACCTGTTTGTTACAGCCAATCAGCTTGTAGTGAAGTCCATTGGTCAAGTCAAAATGACTGCAGATGTGTCGCTGCTGCTGTTGCTGTATGTGCTTATGTCCCCAACACACATTCTCACTAACTGATTAATTGCAACTAATTACTGATATTATACAAACTATAAATAAAAAACAAAATAAATTGATACGCCATCCCTGAACATAAGAGCAGACACAGGAGGGCACCAAGTGCATCATATCTTGACATGTAGGTCCACAGACATAGCAGCAGTATTTGATAAGTTTGGATGACGTTGTGTTGAGATATCATACTATCTGTTTTATGAAGATAAGTTGAACCAGAACACTCACATTATGGAGGCATGAATTACTACACCGAGACTGTAAACTCTGGATCTTGACTGACATGTTTCCCAGTTTTCGACCTTTGCAGATGACAGACAGATGCTTGAGCGTAAGGTGACAGGAAACAGGAAACATCAAAATGCTTTAATACAAAAGCAGAACCCTTGTTCTTAATTTAACTGCAGTGTTGCTTTTGTTACAGCCAGGGTTGTGCTCAAAGGTCTGCAATAATAATGTTTGAGATGTAAAGTGTCTGGAACATTTTCGTGTTTCACCCCAAGACCTCTAGATGAAAAATTGTTTAATGATGTGTCTTGTTCTCTGTAATTTAGTATCCTCTACTATTAGTGGCTGATATCTTGCCACGCCACATCTTTGTATGCACTGTACTAACACGTACACACTGTCAGCTGAGTGTGTAACCTTGCAGACAGCGGAACGTCATTTGCAGCACCGTTTGACACGAGTCCACAGAGGACAAATAGAGAGATCGAAAAATCACTTTGTGCAAAATGCTCCCTGCCCCCAGGCTTGAATAAATAATCACTGAACCAGCCGAACCTGATGAAAGCCATTCACAGTTTTTTTTAATCCACTCTTTTCTCTTTAGGTTCTTAACTTGGAAACCATTTAAGGTCCGTAAATGAGACCCAGATAATTTAAATCTAGAGGACTCGGCCTTTCAAAAGCTGCTGGAGGCTTTGTTCTACGACATTAAAAATGTTCGATGTCATGTTCAAACTGCACCTCATATTAGACTCTAATGTCTGTTTTTATTTGCACTAAAGACAAAATTACATTTTTGCTTTAATAGTCCAGACCAGTATTACCCAGTCTGGCTCCATGGTGCAGTTACAAAAGACGTCTGTTGAAGCTTCACAGCTCTAAATCCTCTCTTTTTCCCTTTTTAAACAATGAGTGCGTTTACATGGACAGTTTAATTCCCTTTTCATTCAGAATGAAAGTTCATTCCTATTTAAAGTGATTTTGTAAACACCTAAGTTGCAATGTGATTGAAAATTCAATCCGATGTAAAGGGCTGGAATATTCCGTTTCTAATTCCGAACTCTTTAAGTTCATTCCGGTCTTTCTGCGCATGCTTGTTTCCTTGCCCTGCTGGCGCGATGACGTATATAGCGCGCATAGCAACGGGCTGAGATAGAGCAGTCGGACTCGTTGCACTAACCGGTTTCCATTCGCCACAGCACGGTCTTCTTTCTCCCTTCTTCGACCTTCTACCTGCCTTCTCCTCCTCAACAGACGAAGCATTAGCAGAACAAGGTTGTTGTCGTACTGCTGCTTCAAGAATATAAGCAAACAGCCCGAAAAAGGCACTAAGAATGGCGTCATCAAGCATCTTGTTATCTTCAGCGAGGACTACAGTGTTTTCTTCCGGTAAATGTAAACACGTAACATCCGCTCCGCCCCCTGTCCAATCAATTCTGAATGATTTCACTTAGATTTATTTCATTCTGAATGAGAAGCCATCATGTAACTGTATCCAATGTCCCTGTTCAGCAGGCAGATTTTTGCACATAAGCTCCAATATTGCTGTAATCAGTTGTACCATCATATAGAAAATGAAATCTGGAGATATGAGCTTTAGCTCCATGGCAACAGCTTTCAATTTATAATAGAGGCAATGCAAAGCATGGACACAGTCAGAGGAGTGGGGTCTAAAAGCCCTGACATACCAAGCTGACAGCTGGCTGTTGGTAAATGTCGGGCTGTCTGTCGCACTGCTGTGTTTTCCATCACTATTTGCAACAGTCCGCCCTTGTTGATGGCTTTTCAGCCAACTCAGCATGTTGAATTGGCGGCGGAGACCGTCGGTGAGAGAAATCGCTAGATCATTCATAACGCAGCATGGGGCCGGCTCAGACCAGGGTCCGACAACATCACAGCTGTGCTCATTGACTCTAATAATCATTTCAGATTTCCTTCACTTTCAGGCTGGTTTTGTGGATGTGGAGCTAAATGTTGTGTCTGGGGCACGTCATGTATTAATGATACTCGTTACCTGGAGAGGTTGGAAAAAGATATACTTTTCTTCCCTGTTCCAAAACCAAAATCAGACCCTGAACAGTGTAGGGTTAGCTAGCTAGCTACTGAAGATATAGCCTACTGAATGTATACACATGCTGCTTTTGCTTTGTAATGATTAACAGTGAAACAAAGAGCGACCCTGCTGTACAGGAACCAGTGAAGGGAAGCAGGGAAACTTTGCTCATATTCAGCCAGCTGTGTGTCATCACAGTGTGTGCAGATGAACGTTGTTTGACTTGACTTTGACTACACTGTGATCTGTAGCCTATAGTTCGGCTTTAGCTTCTAACTATCTTTGTCTTTTGAACCTTTTTGCATGACGAAAACAGACAACCGCCGCCTGTTGGTAAGGAGAGTTATTTTGTCTCATGCAGGCACAGACTGTACATGCTACTTAGCCATTGGCTGCAGTCTTTGCGTTGTGTTAATGTGCATCTTTTTTTTTAGCCAAGCGTCTTGACTGTTGGGTCGTCGTGATTTTTCGAACCCGTGAACTCCAACTCAGTGTGTGTGTGTGTGTGTGTAAGTGTCACGTGGAGCACTTAGTGCCTGAAACCTGCCATCACTCCCACATGAAATATAACTACTTCTGCACACACATTACACATAACTCTTGCAGCACACGTATATGTATTCTCACTCTGTGTGTCAGGCGACCTAGAAAATGTAAAGAACATGTATGTGGGAGTGTGAATGTGTCTGTATGTGTTGGCTGTGTGACCGTTGACCTACCCACAATGATTCATGCCTCCTGTCCAATTCATGCTCGGTGAACAATCTACCCACACAACCCTGAAAAGAACAAGTGGAATGAAAAAAATAAATGGATGGCTGTGTTTATGCCAACATAAAGGATGTATTGAAGTCGGAGGGCAGCGATATATATGTGTTATATATTCATGAATGTGCAGCTGTGACCAGAGGAATGTGTCGGAGGAGGAGAAAATAAGTAGGTGAATGATTAATAATAATAATAATAATAATAATGTTGATAAATTAGTTCATATCATGTCATAACTTCATACAACAACAATGAAGTGGCTGGTGAGAGTGTATATACAAATACATAACATGTGAAATCAGGACTGTTGTGGAAGGCAACATGTTAAGGTTTTCAGTCGCCCCATGTGGTCCTCCCTTTGAAACATTTCTGGGGGCATTATTGCTTGTTTTACTTCCAGGGCCGAGGTTGGTGATAACCAGCTTCACTGGTTCATGCAGCTGAGAAGCAAAACACAGGGACTTTACTAGGGTTGATCTGAATTCTTATAAGCTTCAAAGCTTCGATCATTCTCGCGATGTTCGACGTCCAAATCAGTATTTGAATGCTTGTTTAGTTTTTTCACCAGGGAAGGAAACCTCAAGCAATAAGTTAGCTGTCTGTTGAGGAAAAGGAACAGGTGAGACGAATTCTGGACGGTTATCTATGTTTGGCAACTGTGGGGAAGCACTTGCTTTGCATATAATGAGGCGGCTCAACCTGCAGCAATCCAAGTTATCAATGACTCGCTACTACTAGTCGTGACCACTGAGGCTTTCACCTGGACTCTGACCTCAGCGGGGACACTCACACTGAACAGTGAGTGCAACAGTTCCCACCAGACACAGCCTGCCCTGCGAGGACTTTCTCACCATCTACACTGCTGTGCCCAGGCCGCATATGGCAATGTGCTCCTGGTAGGGTGCAACAAAAGCCAGGATGCACTGCAGGAGGTGCCAAAAGGGCCCTCGGGATCATCTCCAGAGGGCTGCACCCTACCAACACAACTCTCACCTCTTCAGAGCAGGAAGGAACAGGCAGCCGCTCTGCTGGTCGAAGACATGACACATGTACAACATCTGCTCCACGATTTGCTCCCACAGACGAGAGCAGACACACACATTGATGGAGCAGCAACATTACACACAGCCAGTGCAGAACAAATAGGTTGAAAGCAGCCACCCTGCCGACAGCAATCACTCTGCATAATACAGAACTGAATAAAACAAAAGATAGATACCTGAAGCTTTGGGGGGGGTTTCTGTTGTATAATGTTTGCAGTGTTGAATATTGTTTTTAGGGCATTTTAAATGTGCGCACAGTTGTATGAAAGTGCATGATGTTAAGGTGTGTGGAAAATACATGTATGGGTGCATGTCTGTGCATAGATATTTATATTTTTTATACATGTTTATATGTATTTTTGATGACATTTTTTAATGATGGAAAATCATAGATATTTTTACTTTTGTAAATGTGTTAATTCTGCATTTATTCAGTTGTTAACTGTGAGCATGAATGTTAATAACTCAACTGAGCTCAACAACTAAAAAACCCTGAGTCCTACTAAAGTCGGGATGATTTCGTGTGGGTGTGAAGCCTGTGGGAATATAACACCTCTCCCCTCCCAGATCCCATCACGTCCTGTTAAAGCATCAAATACTTGAGTTACGGCACTGAATAATGGCCAGAGAACTGTTCTGTAGAACATGATGTCACAGTGAAGATGGCCTTTGGCCTTTTGGATATTAATTGTACTCCACCCTCATTTTGAAGCAAAACGCCTAAAATGACATACCCAAATTAAAATGTCTGTAGCTTCTGAACTGCTCTGACCACATGCATGCATGAGGTCTTGCCAGAAAGAAAACTCCCTGAAGTTTCTTGTGAAAGTGTCAGAAACACTCTAGGTGATACAGAGACAGAGTAATGGGCCTCTGAAGTCAGTAAAAAATTTAAGATTTTGCCTAAAATAAAATTAAAAAATGTTTTTCAGGATGAATAACTGTCTGTGGCTTCATCTGAGCAGGTAAATGACACTGTGGGGCTGTAGACACACTATCAATGAACACTTGTTTCAAATTTGAAGAAGACTGCTCAAAGTATGACCATTCTACAGTGTTTTTACCATGAAAAGATCCAGGCGGAGCTCCAAATGCTCACTCTGCTTCAAAACAGCACTATCAGTGATCAAACAACACTCAGCCAGCTTCAAACATTGTACCTTATTGAAATCAGGTGTGATTATGATAGCTGATGTTGTTTATGACAGAAACACCATAAAATATCACCAAATAAAGCCATATGAAACGTGAAAGTTATGATCCCACTTTCTAGACGGTATATCTCAGCCAACAATAGTGTTAGGAGTGAGACTCTGACCTTTTATAAACCAGCTAAGTCCTGCTAACAGCTCCACATAAGATCGTGAGTGATCCTTTAACTTTTCCTGTTGAAAAACAGCATGACATGACTTGTCACCACTCATCGCGATTTTGGACTCTGTGGGTTTAGGCTGCTCTGGTGTGAAACACATAATAAATAAAAGAAAAACGATGTTATTTTTGAAAAGACGAGAGCTTCCTGAATCCGGCAATACCAAACATCACATGGTTTGATGAGCAGTGCACCTGGGAGATACCATTTAACAGAGGAGGAGGGAGCGAGGACGCCGGCGTCCTGGCGGAGTTAGAAAGGTTTTAAATGTTATCACATCACCAGATGTCAGATTATGTCATAATAGCATAAGAATTCTTGGCCAAAAACATGTTTTGAGAGGTGCCAGTGACCTTGACCTCTGATCACCGAAATCCAATCAGTTCACTGTTGAGTCGAAGTGAACGTTTGTACTAAATTTGAAGAAATTGCCTCACGGTGTTCTTGAGATATCAGAGTCACAACAATTACACAAGTGAATGTTTGTGCCAAATTTAAGGAAATTTCCTCAAAGCCCTCTTGAGATATTGCGCTCATGGGAAAGAGGTGGGCACAAGGTCATAGTGACCTTGACTTTTCACCACCCAAATCTAATCACGTCATCCTTAAATGGTTATTTAATCTACACAGCTGGAAACTGTGACACTTGAATGTGGAACCCAAAAACAAAAATGTGGCTCCAGTCTCTGTAACTTGCTGCACTCTTCTTCTCTGGTGTTCCTACCACTCATGATCACATAGCTGAATATGAGCAGCTGTCCAGACATCATTCTGTTATTGCTAAGCTTTCCAAGTATGCTGAGCTACTGGCTGTTAGGCCGAAGCACCCAGCAACACGCCGGTGCTTCCAGGAGTGCTGACGGTGGTTTATTTGGAAGGATCTCTGTGATCGTCTAGCAACCGTGTCCTTGTTTGCTTTTTTCTTGTTGGTTGTGTTTTTAACTAATAATCAGAGGATGCTTTATTGGGCTTTTACTGGGAATTCATTGCTTTATTAGGCTTTCAGCAGCCATTTATTTTTGTAATTGGCTCTCACTGGCCTTGTATTAATTTTATCACGTTGAATATTTTACTCAGGGGAGGAGGCTGAAGCTGAGACTGTGTTCTCTGCTGCCTGCTGCATCCTCACTGTCCCACCTCTGGGCCTGTGTCAGGACGTTTATGTTCTCTGGAAGTCTCCCACACTCACGGATTAAAGATGGGGTGTCATGGAAAAACAGAACCGTCTGTTGCTGGTGGAATTTACCATCAGAGATGTTATCTAACTGTCTCCTCACTGTTTCCTCAAATTTTTGTCATGTTGAAACAACACTCTATAAAAAGGCCACTCAAACTGTTCCTGAGTGTGAGGACACAACTTGAAGAAAAATCACGTTCATTTCTTTAGTTCATGCAGTTTTGCATTGTTTTTTGAGGTACTTTTACTTTACTTTAGTATATTTATTTAACTCCACTACATCAGAGTTTTTCAAACTGTTGGCTAGGAGGCACATACATACATACTGGTGAACTGAGAGCAACAGAAAGTTAGTTATTGTCTTTTGGCTTGTTGATTAGGCCTGTGCATCATCGTGATCAGCATTTAGAGCTCCCACGTCGGCCATGACAGTTTACAGAGGCTATCTTCAAAACCATTAGTGCCCCCGGCTGCTGCAGTTAGTATCAAATATTCTATTACTCCTCCGAGTCATTACTCAGTCAAATCTATGTTGTAGTGAGAAGAAATTATGAAAATAAGATTTGCTGTTGGATAGATTGTTAATAGACTGGCAAATTATTTTTGTACTCTTTGCTTCTCACTCCGACCATGTCACATATGTGGTCATGGACCTTCCATGTCCAGAAACAATGTCTCAGGATAGTGTTGGTTGTTGATGTTCTGATGTAAGTGGTTTGGTTGAGTTAAAAAAGAGCAGGGTTTGACCTGCAACATTACAGTGAGTGGCCAACAAGAAAGGGTGGCTTTTTTGTTGGCGTTGCACTATCACTTCATACTAAAGGTAAATTCAGAAGGTTTTAAGAATAGCAGTTTAGCAATTCAGTTTGTCCGTGAGGGAGAGAAATACAGAAGGGATAAGTTAGTAAGGAGGCAGGGGTGTGGCCGCCTGGAAGGTGCTTGTGATTGGGAAATGCAAGTAGATTTAGGGGGAAAGCTTTTTGTTCCCCAGGAAATAGTTTGTACTAAGCAGAGGCCTGATATAGTGTTGTGGTCATTGAGTCAACGGATAGTTTATTTCATTGAGCTGACAGTTCCTTGGGAAGACTCAGTGGAAGAAGCCTATATATGCAGATTTAGGAGCAGAAGCTGAGCAGCGAGGATGGAAAACTAGGATTTGTCCAGTGGAAGTGGGGTGTAGGGGATTCATAGCAAGATCAGCTGTCTCGCTCCTGGGGGAACTCGGAGTGCGGGGACAGAGTTTGAGGAAGACAGCGAAGGAAATGTCAGATGAAGCAGGTTAGGTGTAGCCAGTGGATCTGGATGAGAAAAAATAATGTCAGTTGGGGGCCAGCAGGGGGAACTACTAAGCAGGGCACATAACTCCTTGAGATCAGGTGGAGAGATCCACCAATCAGTCCTCTCAGGAGAAAATCCAAGAAGAGGAAGGGTATTTAAGTGTGGGAGTGGCCTATTTGAATCCACTTTGTTTGAGACCATGCGGTGAGGTGTGTTTACTGATCCTGTGAGTTTATCTATCTCCTTTAACTTTAGCTTATATTGTAGTTATGCTATGTAGCGTGTAAAATAGAGTATGGTGAAGGTGCCAGGAAAGGTAGTATCGGCACTGTCTCTACCTGGAGCTCGCATGTACGGAGCCTGGGTTTGTTGAAGGTGGCAGTGTTGTTTGGGCTGAGAAAGCCAACTGAACTGAAAGAGTCGATTCTGAGGAAAAATCACACTGAAAAAACAGAAAGTGCATGTTGTTAATGCCTGTTCATCACTCACTCACACTCACACACACACACACACACACACACACACACACACACACACACACACACACACACACACTCACACAGCAAGTGGGTGTATTATATGACCGTTGCCGTGAAGTCCATCCATCAGCTGTTGTTGACAGGGCTTTTAAGACTGATACCGGCACCTTTCAGTGTTTGAACTGTCGCAACCTTCAACACATAAAACATATTTCATTTATTCTGAGCTGAAGGAAAGATACAGGTGAAAGTCATAAACGTTCTGCCATAAATATTAGCTGCTCTACAGACCTGTGTTCTCCATTCAGTCAGTACTAACACATTTAAGGGTAAGCAATTATATTAAGGCAAACACACTCTGTGGAGCAGACATTAGCAGGATGGGTTCTTTTGTGCAGCGTTTGTAGCTTCTCCATCCGTGTGTGTGGGTGTGTGTGTGTGTGTGTGTGTGTGTGTGTTGCACTCTCAGGTGATCTGGTTTCCTCCCACACTCCAAAGACATTCAGGGTAGATGAAGTGGAAAGTCTAAATTGCTTGTCGGTGTGAACGTGTTTGTAGCCTCCCTGCTGCCGTAGACTCTGCTCCTCCTGTGACCCTCAACAGATTAAGTGGAGATATATAACTGATGGTTGGCAAATTTTTGAGTCCAAACATAACATGAACTGTAAAGAACCACAAGGCAGAGACGGTAAAATAAAATGTTATGATAAAGAGTCTTGTGAAGCAAAATAATTAGTTGTTTTTAATGAATGACCTCTCAATGTACACAGTGTTTTGCTATTTATTTATATGAGAGATTTTTCTAATTAGATATTGCTGCTACCCACTGAGAACTGCATATCCCTTAACTTGTTGATTTTATTTCAAGTTAAAGCAAAGCATTTTCTCAGCCCATAAATAAGCACTTACCCCTCCAGCTAAATAAACCAAAACATTTTTTAAATAGATTTTTAATGACATTGACCAACTACCCAAAAAGAGACAGACTGAGGGAAAATTAAAGATTACAAGACTCAACATCACTCTGGAATCTGTTGCTGAAACTAGTGATGTAGCAATTTAGACTGAAGATTAATCAGTTGATGTCAGTAGGAACGTTCCCATGTTTCTGCGTGAACGGTGCCCTTGTCACTCTCCTCTTCTCTGTGAACGGTGCCCTTGTCACTCTCCTCTTCTCTGTGAATGGTGACCTTGTCTTTCTCCCTTTGTGTGAATGGTGCCCTTTTCTCACTGCCTCTGTGTTAACAGTGCCCTTGTCCCTCTTTCTATGTGAACGTTGCTCCTTTCCTTCTCCCTCAGTGTGAATGGTGCCCTTGTTTATTGTCCCTCTGTGTAAATGGTGGCCTTGTTTCTCTCTTTCAGTTTAAATGATAGTCTTCTCACTCTGTTCCTGTGTGAATGTTGCCCTTGTCTCTCTTCATCTGCTGGAATGGTGCCCTTATCTCTTTCCCTCTGTGTGAACATTGCCCGTATCTCTCTCACACTGTGTGAATGGTGCCCTTGACCCTCAATTCTTTTTTGCAAACGATGCCATCGACTCTTTCCCTTTGTGCAAACGGTGCCGTTGGCTCTCTTCCTATGTACAAACGTTGCATTTATTTCCCCTGCCTCTGTGTGAACAGGGCCTTTGTCTCTCTCTTCCTCTGTTCAAACATTGACCTTATCTCTCTTACATTGTGTGAATGGTGCCCTTGTCTCTGGTGGAATTTACCATCAGAGATGTTATCTAACTGTCTCCTCACTGTTTCCCCAAATTTTTGTCATGTTGAAACGACACTCTATAAATAAGCCACTCAAACTGTTCCTGAGTGTGAGGACACAACTTGAAGAAAAATCACGTTCATTTCTTTAGTTCATGCATTTTTGCACTGTATTTTGAGGTACTTTTACTTTACTTTAGTATATTTAATTAATTCTATTACATCAGAGTTTTTCAAACTGTTGGCTAGGAGGCACATACATACATACATACTGGTGAACTGAGAGCAACAGAAAGTTAGTTCTTGTCTTTTGGCTCATTGATTAGGCCTGTGCATCATCATGATCAGCATTTAGAGCTCCCGTGTCAGCCATGACAGTTTACAGAGGCTATCTTCAAAACCATTAGTGCCCCCGACTGCTGCAGCTAGTATCAAATATTCTATTATTCCTCTGAGTCATTACTCAGTCAAATCTATGGTGTAGTGAGAAGAAATTATGAAAATAAGATTTGCTGCTAATATAAGGTCGATAAGGTCAATGTTTAAACAGAGGACGAGAGAGACAAAGGCCCCGTTCACACAGAGGCAGAGAAATAAATGCAACGTTTGTGGGAACATTGCCCGTATCTCTCTCACACTGTGTGAATGGTGCCCTTGACCCTCAATTCCTTTTTGCAAACGATGCCATTGACTCTTTCCCTTTGTGCAAACGGTGCCATTGGCTCTCTTCCTATGTACAAACGTTGCATTTATTTCTCTGCCTCTGAGTGAACGGGGCCTTTGTCTCTCTCTTCCTCTGTTTAAACATTGACCTTATCTCTCTTACATTGCATGAATGGTGCCCTTGACTCTCTCCTTCTCTGTGTGAATGGTGTCATTGAGCTTGTCCTCGTGTGTCTGTCTAGTCTGTCTTCTTTTCAGGTATTTGTGAGAGACAAAAGAGTCCAGTTCTTACCTGTTGTCCTTCTTATGGTTTACTTCCTTTTTTCCCTTTCTGTGCCATTTTTACCTGAACTAAAGTTCTGAAGGACGGATGGTGTCATATTCTGTAAACATTGGAAGGCACTTTGAGGCAAATTTGTAATGTGTGATTTGGGGCAATATAAATAAAACTGACCCAACTTAACTTGACAGGTACACGAGGATCAGAAGAGGCAAATTGAGTAAAGAACAGCATTATGTTTGAGAATTACTGACGCTTCATTATGATGTAATCTTTTCACATCCTCTTGAATATATTAACACAACTATAGTTGACGGAAACACAAATTTACACTTTATTTTGCAAAATTTTCAAAACCTTGCAGCAACATTTTTTAGGAGCATAACTGCAGCCACAGAGCAGTGACTACAGGACATTGATTGGACTGTACAAATGTTGTGCATCCATTTCCTCTGCCTGTGCAGTATGTGCGCCACTGGTACATCTATGGCACAATAGTGTTTAATGATTTATGCTCATATGGTCGGTCAGCGCTTTTTTTTTTGTATGTGACATGAGAGTTTTGTTTGTGTTATTGATCAATATGTTACTACATCAATGTCGCCCAGACCCAGTTCCTCCTGCACAGAAGCAATTTCATTGATTCTGACCAGGTCGGGTGGTTTGTATCGATCATTACATCACTTTGCTGGAATTATTCCATGTAAGACACTTTATAAATATCACTGACCGTAAAAGTCATGCCCAAGTCAACAGCAGTCCATTTTCAAACTTGGCTTGACATCAAAATTGATTCAAAAAAATGTGTTTCACTTGTAAACAACACTGCTGTTCTTCTTTTTCCTGGCTGAGGAACCGCTGAGTGGACGTCTGAGGAATGTGTCTGCCAGATGTTAACATGTCGAGAATTAAACAATGTGTTGTGTACTTAGATACCACTCCCTGGACAAATAAATGTAACTGCTTTACGACCTACTGTTCTTCTCTCACTGCCAGGAACTGTCTTACAATGGAAAGAGTTATTACTAACTACTGCCATCACTTTATTCTGAGAAGGTGTAGCTCCTAATAGAGTTTCAAAGTTAATAGTGTTTTGTGTGTGTGTGTGTGTGTGTGTGTGTGTGTGTGTGTGAGACTAAGCAAACATTGAAATCTTGCCAGCTAATGATCTTTCTGGTCGAATGTTTGGTCGACTATTAGAGGCCCGCTTTATCTCAGTAACACAACTGAAGATTACAGATTTTTTCTTTGTCACCACGAGGAATGATTGTTTGACTCTCACCAGCTGAGTGACACTGCTCACCTCTCTCTTAGCTCCAGCTCATTGCCACCCTGTTCTTCTTCTTTGAGTTTGCCACTAACTGCTAACGGCTACTTTTTGAATATCCCCTGGTGGGTCACAGGCATAACATGTCAAAACATCACACCAATGTCACAGTCGTCCTGCCAGCTGTCCTGTTTATTCAGACATCACTTTGGCGCTGTAACCTTCTCCCACAGGTGAACCTTAAACACAGCTCAGCAAGGCGGCATAACTGCGCGCTAAACAGGCAGTGTGAAAGAGGCTTCAGAAATAACCTGTGATTTGCCAACATCTCCCACCAAGGCTTGACTTTCTAAAGACTGAGGAATAGGACGCACAGTTTGATCCAGTTTGATCACAATATGCTCAAAGTTTATTATCGAGTTCTTTGCCCAATGAAGCCAAAATTAAACTGAAACCTCAGCTTGAATTGTTTTGTCAAACAATAAATACAAATATTATTTTCTACTTATTATAGAATATCATGGAAATGTAAATATCTGTACATAATGTTAAGTGTTTTTAGTTTAGTTAAAGTCAGTTTCCATAGTCAGGATTGTGAGGGAGAAAGCAGTGAAGTTGGAGGACTGCAGTGCAAAAAGACCAGAAGAGCGAGTGAGTGGGTGACAGGGTCACAGCAAAGAAAACTAAGTGCTGCTGAGCTTGAGGCCGAGGTGTTGTTGAAAGAGAAGCTCCATCGTGCTGAGGTGAGGGATCAAAGTGTGCAGGACCGGCGGCTTACAGGAGGTGAAGAGAGGGGGGTGAGGGGGAAGAGGAGGATTAAGACGGGAGTGTTTACTGAACTGAGTGTGTAAAATGTTGAGGCTGACTGGCCTCTCCATGAATCCAGATGAAAGTGATGACCCTTTGTTGATTTCAACCCATTTAATCCACTTTAGCAGTGAAGAGGATAATGAGATTAAAGGGAAGAGGAAGGTTATGAGGAGGATTTATAAACCCGAAGGCAACTGAACCAAACGTTGGGGAAATGGTTTTGTTCAAAGAATTTTTTTTTTCAGCAAACTACGTATCACTTTTATGTTCGTTTGCAAATCATTGTATCCAAAATGATTGTGATGATTTTAAGATTGTAATTAGATTTAATAATTTAATTACAGTATGACAGGATCCCCTTCGGATACTGACTCGAAGAGACAAAAACAAGAGCTGAGCGAGAGGTGAGACAAAGGCAAAGAGAGAGTGTGAGAGGAGGAAGTTCAGCTGGAATTGAAGTGAAGCATCAATCCCATGATCCCTAATTTTCGGGCTGTCATCTCCTGCAGAGTGAAATGAAAGAGGAGAGCAGGAGTTGGAAACAAAGAAATGAGAAAAGCAGATGGATGATGCAGTCAGGAAGGATATTTTATATTTGCTATGTGACACAGCCTGTCGGAGTCTTTCAGGCATTAAAAACTGTCTCAAACTTTCTGGAAATTATGCACTAATGTTTTAAACAATTTCATCCATCTAACATGTCATAGAGGAAGGTTGGAAAGCTCTGGATTTGTACAGAAGACGTCAAAGTGCCTCCCTCCAGGCAGACCGGCTGACTTTCCTCATTTGATTCCAATCCTTCCATCACTGAATGAGCTGAGATCAAAGATCCAGTTTGTTGGGTTGAGGAGGATATACTGACAGAAATAGAGCATAATGTAATAAGTGTGTTTTCTTTAATGCAAAGTCACCTGAAAATAAGAATCAAACTGTTGACTTAGAATGAGCTGTTTACATCTACACTCCCTGGTCACTTTATTGGGAAATTGTCAGCTACCTCACTAATGCAAATCAGCCAATCACATGTCAGCAGCTCAGTGTATATAGTCATGTAGACACGGTGAAGACGAGCTGCTGAAGTTCAAACGGAGCATCAGAATGATGACGAAAGGTGATTGAAGTGGCTTTGAACGTGGTTAACATGGTTGTTGGTGCCAGACGGGCTGCTCTGAGTATTTACTGGGATTTTCACACACAACCATCTCTAGGGTTTACAGAGGATGGTCCCAAAAAGAGCAAATATCCAGTGAGCCAAAATGCCTTGTTGATGCCAGAGGTCAGAGGAGAATGGCCAGACTGGTTCAAGATGATAGAAAGGCAACAGGAAGTCAAATAAGCACTGGTTCCAACCAAGGTCTGCAGAAGACCATCTCTGAAGCAACAACACCTTGTCCAACCTTGAAGCAGATGGGCTACAGCAGCAGAAGACCACACCAGGTGCCACTGCTGTCAGCTAACACAGGAAACTGAGGCTACAGTTCAAAACTGGACAATTAGAAGATTGGAAACACCACATTCAGATGGAAGCATGGATCCATCCTGCCTTGTATCAAGGCTTCAGGCTGCTGCTGGTGGTGTAATGGTGTGGGGGAGATTTTCTTAGTACCAGCTGAGCCTGGTTTAAACACCACAGCCTACCTGAGTATTGTTGCTGAGCGTGTCCATCCCTTTATGACCACAGTGTACCATCTTCTGATGGCTACTTCCAGCAGGATAACGCACCATGTCACAAAGCTCACATCATCTCAAACATGACAGTGAGTTCACTGTACTCCAATGGCCTCCACAGTCACCAGATCTCAGTCCAATAGAGCAGCTTTGGGATGTGCTGGAACGGCAGATTCTCATCATGGATGTGCAGCCGACAAATCTGCAGCAACTGTATGGTGAAAAAAATTGGGCCAAACTAATTTTGTTACTTTCACTATTTTTCTATCTTACAATATAATGACGAAAACTCTCTGTGTGTGTGTGTGTGTGTGTGTTCCATGTTTTTCTCCTCACTGACTTGGTCAATTCATGTGAAATGTGGCACAGTGGTAGAGGCTCATGGCAGGATGCCAATGAAGCAATATTACATCAATTGGCCAAAGGGGGGCGCTATAGCAACCCATTGAAATGTCAAACTTTGAATGGGCATATCTCATGCCCCGTATGTCGTAGAGACATGAAACTTTGCACAGAGATGTCTCTCCTCATGAGGAACACATTTGCCTCAAGAACCCATAACTTCCACTTATATAGATTTTCCACCATTTTGCATTTTTTGAAAAACACTTCAAATGGATCTCTTCCTAGGAAGTTTGAGCGATTTGCATGAAACTGGGTGAACATAATCTAGGGACCAATATCTAAAGTTCCCTCTTGGCAAAAGTTGGAAAACTTACTCAAACTGAGCTTCTATAAGGCAATGAATATTGCGGAGGGCGTGGCTCATCACATAAAGGTGTATAACATCTCAAGGGTTTCACCCATCACCACGCAACTTTGTAGGCATATGACCACACATAATCTGAGGGGACCCCTCCATTATTGACCCCAGCAAACAAAATGGGGGCGCTAGAGAGCTCATTTCTTATCTAGGCCTAACCGCCATATGGATTTTTACTAAACTTGGTAGATATGTAGAACAGGACGCCTCAAGGTGACTGGAGAAATTTAACTCTAATTGGCAACTGGGTGGCGCTATAACAACAGAAATATGCTTAAACATGGCTAAAATGCGGCCGATGGCTGTGGCTCCCCCTGTGGACCAATGTTGGTTTACTAATTTTTTGTATGACAACTGTACACTCAGTGGGTTTGGACTAACACATGCAGTTATCCATGTGGCAAAGTATAAATGTTTTCTTTGAACTGGCCACACAGTCAACAGAATGATGGAGAGTAAAAGAAAAATAAAAGCTACAGGTCTAAATCGATAAGGTGCAAAGGCAGGAATTTAAACTTCACAGAGGTGTTATACCCCCATCTGTCAGCGCTGTCACTGTTTTCAAATGCTCACCTTTGTGCAAAATGCTACAGCGTCTCTCTTAAATGGTCACAAAGCAACACATCCACATTATAGTGGACATGTTCGTTAACTGAGCAGTAAAAGACAACATCATACAACTTTCTCACTCTCAGAACAGCCTTATTCAGCCAGTAGTGTGGGACTGTGTCTTTACTGTAAGAGATATCATCTCAAACATAGGAGATATGATCTCCTTTGTAGGAGATAACATCCGGTACATAGGAGATTATATTCCATACATAAAAGGCAACATCCCATATGCAGGAGATATTTTCTCCAATGGCAATGTTGGCAAAAAAAAAAAAAAAAATCTTTTTTTGTTTTTGCCTCACAGACCACTCGAGTGACACGGGGATCTCGGTGACGTCAGTCGGTGTCACAGCCTTCTAGGAGAGAGACAGAGGGAGAGACGGAGCGGAGCAGAGGCTGGAGAGCAGCGCGTCTCCGTCAGAGGTAAGACCGGAGGACAGTGACTTTACCGGGGACACGGAGAAGGGTAAACCTGCCTAAACTCTTTGTGCACTTTAATATCTGTCACATTCTTTATCATAACACATTTTGATTTGTTATTCACTGCTAATGTTTAAGTGTTTCTAATGTTTTTAATACGCGCTTTTTACCTTTAAAATATTGTGAAATAAAAGTGAGTTAACCAACTTTGCTGACAAGAAGAGTTTGTGATGTGTGGCTAAATCATTCTAATTTGCTCTAACAGGCTCAGATTGTGTTAGTTTATGTGTTCACGATACATGTCATATAGAAAGATTAAAACATACGCAGTCTGATCTAGTTCTGCCTGTCGAGCGCTGAAAGCTGGACATATGGTGTCTCTTCATCCACTCCAGGCTGCTGACAGTAAAAGCTGCACCTGCTGTCTGCTGAAGTACATTCACTCCTGTCATGTTTCAAATGTGTGCAAGGCAACTAATTGGTGTCCACATCTCTCTGTTGTCCAGGTCTCGGGATGCGCCACTCGTGCGTAAATCCTTGGCGCGGTCTCCGGAGCGCACATGAAGCATAGGAAGAAAACATCAGCACCCAAGACCATAAATAACCATCGTTAACCTTATCTTGGACACGTTCAACCTATAAAACTTATTCAAATCATCTGCAGCCGGGGGAGGAGAGAATCAGAGGAGGAGGAGGGAGGACATCTTTGGTGAGGATAAATTCAGCACCGGCAGACTGGAGGTGATTTGGAAGAAGAGAAAAGTGACGGGATGGATCCGAGTGGGGATACACAAACTGTCCAATGTTTGTAAAGAGCTGGAAATGGAAAATCAAGCGCGACACAAAGCTGAGCGTGGAGCGCTCACTCAGTGAGCATGAAGCGGAGCTTCTGGCGCGTTTTCACAGGGACACCAAACAGATCCACGTTGTTCCACGGACGAACTCTCCTAAGGTGACATTTGCTCCGGAGAAACTCCATCTGACAGGATTATTATTTAAGCATTTGGTTTCCTTGCGTCACTCTGTAAGTGTGTGTCCAGTGTAAATCGGGGAGGTAAGAGCGCATGAGAACAGTTGCTTTTTGTATCATCACAGAAACTGCAACAAAAGTGAAACTAATGACTCTGAATTAACAAGTGGGCCCGCTGTTATCTTCTCAGTGACTTGCTGGTGGTCCCTGGACCTCAGACTGAGAACTGCTGCTTTTCTCTGTTGTCTGTGAATCAGAGGCTGAGCTTGTTTGCTGAACTGTGCATTTCTAACTTTGAAGGCTCACTGACAAATGACTGGTGTATCCTGTGTGGCAGGATGTCTAAGAAGGAAAACAAAGACAGTGATGTTGCTCTTAAAAACTGATATATAATTATTTGAAATCAGTGTATATTTGTCTCAAAATGCTCAGAGACTCTTAGCGTCTCTTCAAACATGGAGAATGTGTCAGTGCCCGTCGGTGCACTGCCGGTCTGCAACGACTCTGTGGACTTCTTCTCAGGGAACCACACTGACCTGAACTGTACTCCTCCCTCTGAGTTTTACTTCTACGCTGACCTTTATGTCATTTTACCGGTCATCTACTCTGTGATCTGCGCAGTGGGGCTGACAGGCAACACAGCTGTCATCTATGTAATCCTCAAAGCCCCCAAGATGAAAACAGTCACCAATATGTTCATCCTGAACTTGGCCATTGCCGATGATTTGTTCACTTTGGTGTTGCCGATCAACATTGCCGAACACTTGCTGCACTACTGGCCTTTTGGTGAGGTTTTGTGCAAAGTCATCCTCAGCATAGACCACTACAACATCTTCTCCAGTATCTATTTCCTGACAGTGATGAGCATTGACCGCTACCTGGTCGTTTGGGCCACGGTGAGGTCCAAGCGCATGCCTTACCGCACCTACCGCGCAGCCAAAATCATCTCATTATGTGTCTGGATCCTCGTCATCCTCATCGTCATGCCGTTCACTGTTTTCGCTGGCGTCTACACAGACCCCAATGATGGGAGGAAGAGCTGCGTGCTCAGCTTCCCCAGCCCTGAGAGTTTGTGGTTCAAAGCGAGCCGGATCTACACGCTCATCCTGGGCTTCGCCATTCCGGTCTCAACCATCTGTATCTTATACACCATGATGCTCTACAAGCTGAGGAACATGCGGCTCAACAGCAATGCCAAGGCGCTGGACAAGGCCAAGAAGAAAGTCACCATCATGGTGTTTATCGTCTTGGCCGTCTGCTTGTTCTGCTGGACGCCGTTCCACCTCAGCACCATAGTGGCTCTGACGACCGACCTGAGGACCACGCCGCTCCTCATCGGGATCTCCTACTTCATAACCAGCTTGAGCTACGCCAACTCCTGCCTCAACCCGTTCCTCTACGCCTTCCTGGACGACAGCTTCAGGAAAGCTTTCAAGAAGATGTTGGAATGTAGACCAGCCTGAATGTACGACACATGACACCTGTCGCAGATGTTTGCAGAGTCTTACTGAGTGAGAACAGACTGTGGTGGAAAGACACGACTGGAAAAATCTGGGTTCGAATTTTAACTCTCAGTGTATGTGATGCAGATTTGATATGTGTATGGTTTGGTTAAAGCTGCACTAGGCAACACTGTTTGCACATGACAGCAATAGGTAGTACAACCCTATGATTTCCGCGATGTGAAAAACACGGATGTAATCGTAGAATATGACAATAAAAAGTTAAATCAGCTGTAAAACGCAGAAAATCATGGAATTTGCCAAACTGTGGATGCAGTTTATGAAAAACAGGGTTTTCTCTACCTTGATAAGTGTTTCTTTCGCAGCACCTGAGCTGATTAGAGAGAGAAAATACTATTCTGATTTGTCATTGTGTCATTTCCAGGCTGCTTGCTTCTCTCCTCCTGCACACACACTGGGTGGAAAAAGTTATTTCTGAGCTGTATACACACCCAGCTCATCAGGCTCATCTGCAAAACTGCGCCCTGCACTCTCTCTCAGACTTTAACATCAGCTAGTTTGACCACGACGTTGCGAGTGACAGAGTAGCGAGTCATAACGTCTGACGTTTCTGTGTGAAGTGGTCACTCGCATCTTTTCTGTCAAATCATAGAAAGGGCCCAGGATGCACATATGATAACTTTTGTTTTTCAAGTGTTAACAAAGTAAAATTACGGAAATCAGATTATATTCACAGAGAGCTAAACAGTTCCCTGCTCTCCTTCGGAATTAAGAAATCCAATCAATTGTAAGCAAGATTACTTCATTTTTTTATGTTGGGTGGACAGTGTCACTGTTGGGTCCTGCAGTCAGTCAAAAGACTGAGGGCTTCATCAGTAGCAGCTAAACTGAGAGCAGAGCAACACAAAGCTCAGATGTGGAGCTTTTATTTTTTAACAAGAGGATGGTTTTGTTTTTTAACTGTATTGAAGCACTTTACTGATATTAAAGTCGTACAATGTTGCATTACATCAATTTTATTGATATTAATTACATTTTTATTATTTTTATAATGAATAATTTAAATTTTATGTGTCTGTCATGTGATTGTTAGGCCCAATCTGAATCTGCAGATTTTTGAATTGTGTTCAGCGGTGATCCAAAATGCAGAATTCTGAAGACTTTTTTTTCGTTTGCTCGTAATGTGATAAATTTTCGTTTATGATAACAATGGTTTTTGAACAAAAATAACCTCACACAATACATGTAAATCTAAAATGACCTCAAGCAGGCTAAAAGAACGACTGTCGATTTTAGTGGAAACTTTGAATCAGAACGTTTATTTATTCATGAATACCTACAAAAAAATGTAAACATTTGTGGGGAAACTTAATCAACAGAATGTGGGACACATGTCTCACTCCTGTCAAAATCCCTTAACATCGACAGGATATGCAGCTGGTCGCCATTATAGTTTGATGGCGTATGGCGGTGTTGGGGGAAACACGGCAAAACATGAACGAAAGCTAAGACGCAGAAAGTCAGAGCACAGCCGGTAGCAGGGGTGGTAGATAGGTCAAACAACCACGGACTTTCACCCAGGACATGGTGTTCATGTCCTTTAAGTTTGCTCTGTTTGCCTAAACCCAACAATGTGTGTTAGCTGGAGAAAAACAATGTCAATTCACGCTGTTGTACCTACGTAGTAAGTTTATTTTGAAAGACCTGTGTATATCCTGTGAAAACAGAAGAACGTGTGAGTTGAAGAGCTGATTGGGTGTCACTGTAAAGTCATCACTTCCTGTGGGCGGAGACTATCTCCTGCCAGCACCTGTGGTTTTTGTCACAGCTGGACTGTTTGTATTTTTGCAGAATTTGCCTAGTGCAGTTTTTATGGCTCTGAGAGCACAGTGTGTGTGTGTGTGTGTGTGTGTGTGTGTGTGTGTGTGTGTGAGAGAGAGAGAGAGAGAGTCATTAATGTTAATAGAAAGGGGCAGTGCTGCTGCAGTAGGTAATGATAATGGTCGACATACAGGACAATAACTGCATTAAGAAAAACAACAGCTCGTTAAGTGGTAACTTTCATCAGAATTGCCCATCATCACTGCGTCTGAAGAACTGGCCGTGAAATCTGTTTTCCAAGTTAAGACTGCAATTAAAATGTCAGCCCTTTTTTCACAACGGTAAAAAATCCAATTATGAGGCAGCGAGCCGAGCCGGGTTGCTGCAAACAGTCGTGACCTTCACTGGACTCTGTCTGAACCGAGGAGCCTCTGAAAGGTGGAACATCTGCTGTGTGGAGAAAATACAGTTCAACACGGTGTCATTGATTTGCATGCTGTCAATCAAATCAACATCATGCGAACAGTCAGGGTTGGAGGGGAGCAGGACGCACGTCGGGGGATGACAGGTGATCGTCCATCGCAAAAACTGGAGAGAAAAAAGTTTTTAGAATCTAGTGGGACTTGAGAAATGTTGTGTGGTCACGTATGCAAACACTTAATCTGCCTTTAAATGACGCTGTGTTTTGAGGAATCTCAAAGGAACCAAATGATGCATTTTGTGGATTGTTTTTTGAGTTCTGTTTTTTTGGGAGATAAATAAGCAGGTTACAGAGATCATTTGCAAAATATGATCTGAACAATGAAAAGGTTGAGGAGTGGACTCTTTAAATGATGGTACTGTTTGGATGAAGACACATTATTTTTCTCCAGAATGTATATGAACCACTTAAGAAATGAAAAAGGAACCTTACCAACCCTGACAACAGTACTGTAGGCCTGATATGAGACAGGCATGGGACAGGAGGGCTATGTAAAATGTAATGTTTAGCTTCACCTCTTATTTTTTGTAAGCTTGTGTCGCCCCCTGCTGTCAACAGGGTGGTGCTACCTTAAAATGCAGCCAGAGCCATTTACAGTTTGTGCAAAGACTCACCTGAGGGGAGTTACACAGTTTCACACATGGTGTGTCAGTGTCTGTGACATCTATGAATATTATCTACAGTTTCTGTTTTCATTTCATGGAGATTTGTGAACGCATTTTTCTCATATCTTGCATGTCACCAGTTAATTCTCAGTTGTAAAGTCTTTTTTAAGAGTCTCTGCAGTTCAGTGAGAGTCACAATCTTCCTGTGCACATTCAGCATTTCTCTCCACCCAAAGTTCCTGTGTACAGTTAAACACATGAAGACGCTGAAAACATGATGGCGTTGTGCCACAGAGAGGAAACAACAGATGGATTTGAGGCCTCACAGCGTAAAGTTACAGTATCAATTAAGGGAGATACATGTGGGTAAGAAACCTGCAAAGAAAACTAGTTTCAGAAACAATATAATTTGATAAGATGTATGAGTATATGAGACACCTATATTTGGTGGCTTGCAAGAGATCTGTAGGACTTCAAGCAGGGTGTCCAAACTTTTTGAATGCGGCCCAGATAAGACAAAGTCAAAATACCTGGGGGCCAGCTGCTCCTTGCATCGAACACATTATTAAAAAATAAACAAATAAAATACTCAGACAAACATTTTTTACATCTGTGAACAAGCTGTCACAAACTGTGCAGTGTATTCCAGGTCTCATGTGTGTTTGGGAAGAACTGAGCAGTTTGTGAACAGATGCTTTGACATAGTTTTGCTGTTGTTAAACTCAATCACTGTTTACTTCAGTACATGAAGAATGTTTTTTGGATTCTTCATTCACTGTGGAGCCATGTGAGAAAAACAAAGCTTTATTCACAAATTCAAGGTTAAACACGGTGATGAATTGATACACAAATGACACATTGGCTGATGACACATTCTTTTAAATGTATTTATTTGATGTTTTGAAAAATTTTTTGACACTTCCACCGGGTGCTTGAACGTTGCACACAAAACAACTTCATGCTCAAATCTACAAGAGGGATTCAAAAATCTTTTGAGACTTTTGAGAGGTGAAACAAAAAAAAAGATTTAAAGCTATGGTTTAAGATTTATTTTAGATTTGACCAACCAGTAAGATGTAATCAAATTTCCACAATGACAATTCTGCCTTTGAAACATGTAACATGCAGACATGAACATGTACATGCAGGTAACACGTAGATGAATCAACATTTAATCAACAGTAACAAACATGCTGCATTTAAACTCTTGATTTTAACTTTGATTTGACCATAATTTTCTTTCAATTTCATTCAAATTGTAACTTTTTTTGTTTCTGCTTGTGCCAGCACATCGCTGCTGGCATGTGATGCTCTTATTGAGACTATACCATGCTATCAAACAGAAATACTCAGATAAATGTCAATGTGTCATTTTATGCACATTTCTCCAAACATCTGGTTTCTTTGGTTATTTGAGATCCGTTTTGTGACGCCTGACAAAACACATTTTTGTGAAGAAGGATAAACAGTTAGATCTTGTGCTCATTTATCCGTCATTTTATCTTCTGTCTCCAGTGTTGTACAATTTAACAGTGCAGAATATTACAGTGTACAAACAAACTTCTTTAAATTCTTTGAATGCTTTTAAATATTACACACTGTGCTCTTTTAAATGTAAATCTTCACAGTGACAGTGTAACTCCTCTGATGGCTATGAAATGAGCAAACACCACTTCTTGTCATAGATGACATCAGCTTGCAGCAGCAGTTTAGTGAGTATGTGATTAAAAATCAGCTTCGTCTGTGTGGCTCTGACTGCAACAACAGAAACTGTTCTGTATTTCCTGCTGTACATAGATCCGTTCTTCTGCCATTTAACTGTACAGTCATAGGAATGTAAAGTCAAATATTCTTCATAATAAAAACTGGTGTGACACAAATGAGAACTGTTGTAAAATTTGAGTTAAATATTCTGAATCACTGTCTTTTATGCAGCCTGTAATTAAGAAGTATGACATCTGATATTTGTGTAAATGTTTCATGTCTGTTAATCCCTGTTAATGAGTTCATAAATATAAGTTTATTTTCCCACTGGTCCTCATGTGTTTTTGATATTTTAGAGTCGATGTTTTATTTGACAGACACAGGTGCATAAATGTGCAGAAGTTTTCACTGACAGATTTTTACTGTGCTGATGTACATATAAAAAAAACAAAGAAAAGACAAATGTATCATTGTTATTATCTGTATCATCAGTGGTTTGGGCTGATGTCAGGGTCACTGAAGAGATTCATTACATGGGCGACTACATCAGCAATCAGCTGCAGAGCAGCAGGACGGATTAGTGTTGAGAGCTTCTTGTCAGAAAAGGTCACAGATTCAATCTGCTGATCAGGCCATAACTGCACCAGCAGGGTGATGATGCACTGCAGCAGACACTGAGTGGCTGCTTTACAGTAAGATGGATGCATCTCCAAACAAGAAGCAAAATGAATGCTGTTTGCTCTGAATATACAAAAGTAGATCAAAACCTCGTGGAGAAAAAATATAGTTAACGAGGAAGGAAATATTAAAAGCCTTTATTGTAGTGGCAAAATCATAAAAGAGCCAACATGTTTCGACCACTGCAGGTCTTCATCAGGGCTTTAAAAATAAGTAGAGTTCAACCTTCCTAAATGCCCAGCACAGAACAGCAGACAGAGAGTTAGCGACTAGCTGGTGAAGGAGGTGGAACATCTTGCAGCTAAAGATGTTTTAGGTGCTGGTGGAGACCAAACCAGACACGAAAGCAGAGTTACAGGTCTTGTGTGGAGGATTTAGTGGCATCTAGCGATGATTTGCAGATTGCAGCCGACTCCCATGTGCAACGTGTGCAGGACAGTGATATTCAGGTTGCAGCCTGTGGGCCAGATCTGGGCCGCATTAGGGTGACTGCTGGCCAGATGGCAACACCAAAAGCTTTCACGGTGTTATGATGCATTAGACTCTACTCTGTAAAAATTGGTATTGGGCAAAGTAAATTATAACGTACTCTTAAGGTGTTCAATGTCATCTTGTAAAATGTAGTTTTTGGTGAGAAGTGTGAATAAATGCAGCTGTTTGAAGGAGAACATTGTTGATATTTTCACTGCAATATAGAATAAATATTAGACAGGGAGTTATGATATATCATACATAGTGAGAAGGACTTTGATGCGGTTTTCTTTTTTAAGTTTCTCATGTGAAAAAAGGATATTTTAAAAAATATATTTGAATTTGTGCTTATTCAAAGGAAGTGCAGTGAAGGACTAAATGACTTATTATTAACTTTTTATGATGAGGATGTTTTCCTGGCACAAAAGGGGAAATAAACAGCATCAGCACTGGCCCGCACTTTCACAATAGACGCATCTTTATTAAATATGAACGCAGAATGTGCTGCTAACGCTACAAGATTTTGGTATCAGAAGTGCTGGTTTACATTTTTAGTTCGAATAGTGTATTTCTGACGATGATTTAGCTTTATATTAGCTTTTTTAAAATTTAATCTGCGTTCATATGCAGATATCTGTTTATAGAGATTAGCCAAATGTCGTCTGGACCTACAAGAAGTTGCTAATCAGACTTAAAATAACGCCTGACACACAGAAAAGGAAGTCTTGGCAGATATCTAACCCTTATCCATGTATCTGCTGGGGACACTGGACTGAGGGTGCTGCTTGTGTCACTATGTTCCTTTTTGGTTTCTACATTTGTCTTTAATGTGTTCTGGGTATTAAAATGGACCCTTATAGACCATCTTAACCTCATTTGAACATGTATCTCGTATACACTATGGACAGTGTATGTGTGCAGTATGAGGATGGTTAAATCCACCTTTGACATCTCTTTGTTTTTCTCTAGAAAGCACTGCCAGGAAAAAAGCTATTTTTTCCTTCTGTCAGACTCAGATGTATTCTGTGTTGAATCGTTCTCACTTCATAATTTTCAACTTTCTCCGTGTCTCTCTCTGTTCTTATGAATTCTTTGTTTTAATCTCTCTCTCTGTCTCTCTTTCTCTCTGTCAGTGTGGTGTAAACAGTAACACACGACACTGTTTCCACTTTAAACAGTGCTGGAGTTAATGGGACCACAGTGACTCAGGATATCAGGCAGACACTTGGCTACATCACGTCAGCATGAAGGGATAATATGTTTCATTCACCCCCCAACTATTAAAAGCAAATTCCTTTCGGCTGGAGCGGAAATCCAGCTGTTTGAGTCGAACTGTCAAAAATGTGTCTGCTTCATGTCCTTCTCTCTGAGAGTCCTCACAGCTTTAAGTAAGTGTGTGTGTGTGTGTGTGTGTGTGTGTGCATGCGCTGTGAGGAGGAGGTCAGCCCTGACATGCAGAGAGCAACTCATTTCTGAGTTTCGAAAATGAATAAATAAATAAAGCAATCGGCCTAATCATGTATGCACGAAATGCTATGAGGCTACTTTACCTGTTCTGAAGACATGATGATCGTCATTACACGGCCAGTTTCAGGAAGTTCACTGATATCGTTGGCTTGTCAACAAATGCACGCGCAGAAAGATTTTTGCAACAGTTGTAACAGACAATACTGTTTTTCGTCTATAGGGGGACCCCGTGAGGTAAAAAGCGCAATCCTCCATTGTGTTGCTTTAATAAAGTTAATCTGAAAACAGCTTGAAATATATCAAACGACGCAGCGTTGCCAGGTGTACGATAATTATCGGATTTGTAAGACAATTTGGTCCTCTGTATGATGTACGATGAATAATCCCAAAAAGGCCAAAGGTACGATAATTTGACCATTTCATGAATGTGTGGTTGTAATTAGCATGCCGGAGTTGTTTTGTGAGCCCTGAAGGCATCTGTTCCCATGTGACATGTTTCCAGCCAATCGTAATTTGCTTAGCGTGAGATACGGGTGTCGTTTGTCTCTGAACAATGTGCACGATTGGCTGAGTGGTCAGCTGGACCCGCCCCACGAGAAGTCGAGCGAGAATGAGATTCAAAACAGAAGAAGAAAAACAGAAGCAAGGAAAATGGAAAAAAGTAAACCAAAAAAGTAAACACTACAGTGACTATATTTGCCTATAGCTCATCAGTAGGATTGTTATTTTGGTTATGACGGATGTACGATAATTTCCCGCAAAATACGATAATGTTGAGTCTCTGGTACGATAATCCCACATTTCCCACCTGGCAACACTGAATGACGGCGTCTCTGGTGGTGAATCATCTTCTCAAGTATTAACTAAAATATACGTATCATACTTCTTCTTTCGTCAAGCACAGCTGGTTGCTAAGTAGCAGGAACGCCAGCGGGTCGGGCGAGAGCAACTGATGATGCAACCAGGAATTACTCCGCAGACCAGACCGTCCCATTTCAGAGACCGTTCGGTTTGGCTGATGCAGTTTTCAAGTCAGCCGTGAAGGCCGCGTCCTTCAAAGGCTGCAGCCCCTTGAAATTTGTATTTTCAGGAAGGGGTATTTTTGTATGATACTCAAGCTAAGCTACTCTTAATAGTAAGCAACTAAAATTTATTATCGTACTTTTTAAGGGCAGCTGCAGTGTCCACTAAAATTAAAAAATAAAATTCTACGATTTGGGACGCACCCCAAGTGTAGATGAGCTTCATTTAAATACTCGCCCGCCCCCTCCCGCTTACGTCATCACAAGGGCGGAAGTGCGTGCCAGTGTCCTAATTGAAAAGCTGCGTGTGTTTTTATTTCCGTCCAGCTGGCTGACACCAGCGCGAATTTACGAAAATGTTGCGGACAACTTCAGTGATATTATTTAACTTCTGTCTCATATAAGACCATTTTATATCAAAGCTAGCGCCACCTGCTCGCTTAATTGAGCTAACAAGCGACACGCTGAGTTAGCTTCAACGGTAACCGCGAGCTGTTTGAAAGCACCGCCGGTAAGATAACGGTTGTCAGTGAGCAGCAGGAAGGAAACGGTGACGGTAAGTTAATATCGGGGAATATGAAGTTTCACCGCCAACACTGGAGACTGTTTTTAGGACAAAGCGGATTGTTTTTTACTCTGCGAAGCGGAACACAGAGCAAACACAAGAGTGACAGGAAGACGAAGGTGTTAATGAAGGACAACTGCAACCAAAATGGCGGCGGCTCAGTTTACCTTTGAGGAGTCCATCATAATTCAGGCAGAAGATTAATAAAGAAGCTCATCTGAAGGTAGGACCTGCACTAATTAACTGTGCTGTGTCAGGCTCGTTTAGTTGCTGATTGGCAGTATTTCATCTCTATAACTAACAGTGTTATCACACACTGCGCTTCTCAAGTCACATCTTCTGTTCTGGTGGTCAATATTATTAATCTGTGATAATCTAGTGCCGGTTTTGAGGTTATTTTAGGCTGTTTTATTCACCTCACACATTAAAATACAGAAGATGATTGCGTGTGATGATTGTCACCACAGCTCTCTGTTTATACTGTTTGCCTTTATGGTGTTGCTGGTATGTCGCGCATAATGATGTGCAGGTGATGCACAGTGGGGCAGTGTTGAGCTGTTACAAATGGATTTTGTGTCATGAAGCTTTGGTGGAGTCTTATTAGGGATTCGTGATATTGGATGTTTTGCCAATATCTGATATGCTGAAACAGATATCAATATACTATCCACTTTTTCCCACCTGATTTTAGTGATCTTCAAGTCTCTTCTGTAGTGGAATTAACCTCATTATGCATGAATACTGTTACGGTGCAGATGGAGACTTTAAACAGAGTGCCTTGTTGTATGCAATATTTATTCATAGTGCAAATAAGAAAAAGCATGCTGGCTGATTCTAATAGTTTATTTTAAAGCTGATATTGGCAGATACCGATGACATGCAGCTATTATCTTGCATCCCTAAATCTCATACTACTTAACATTTGCAAGGCTGAGGGTGTGTGGGAAAGCACTTTTCCCGTCATGCTACGCTGACACTAAACCTGAGAGGGAGACCAACTTCATCACAACAGTTTTGAAGCTTATTTTGATTTCAGTACCACAAAGTTCTTTAATTGTTAAAGACCTGAATGGCAGTTTATGCCTATGGACACACATATACTGAGGAGAGAGGGAGGAAGAAAGCCTTGCAAAATGTTTGCTTTATATTTGCCTATGTTATTTCCCAAAGCAGGTCGAGCATCTATTGATTTTTTCCTTTAATTTTTATTTTAGACTAAAATTATATCATTGACATCAAAACTGATTTTCTAAATGATAAGAAGATAAATAAAATAGTTAGGTGGTGTGCTTTTCCTAAAAATAAAAACATTAAAAGTGCAAGTTGCCACATCAGTGTAAACACAAATAGATCATTTATTAGATATTCACAAAGTGTGATTTTTGGGGGCTATTTGAAGATTACTCAGTAGTTTGCTGCTGTTAATACCAATTGTCAATTCACAATGAACCCGCAGAAATTCTCAAACACTAACCTTTCTTTATGTTAACCTAAAAATGTTCTATACTGACAAAATACCTACATCCAGCCATTATTACTATGTATAAGACCTAACCTGAGACCCTGGGACCAAAATGTCCCTGATAAAATGATTCTCTTGGATTGTGTCAAAGTTAAAATATTATTGGATGGAACAAAATAAATATACCTTTAGATTGACAGATCTGACTCTGTCAGAGACTTCATCAACCCTCTGGTATTTTGCACCCATCTTGTGCATGGTGTTGGAAAACATGCACAAGGATGTGATGCCTTCGGGGTTCACTTTTTGGGGAAATTGACCCTGACTATAAAGTTTCAGTGTATCGCTAAATAATAACGTAGAAATGTGAAGTATCCACAGCGTGCAAAATCATAGAGTGTCAAACACGCACTCTGCACTAGCTGTAGCTTACCAATGGCTTTCTGAGACACACCAAACAGAAGAGCATTGTAATTGTCATATGCATATATCAGCTTTTCTGTATCTGTATTCTGTTAATTGACATTAACTGCGGTCACTGGGTTGATACAGTGCACAGTTGAAGGTGTACAGTAGGCCAAGGTAAAGCAGCAGTCTGTGTGCTCTCTGTCAAGTGACACGTTAACTTTGAGCAGACATGATCTCCACAGCTCTGTGTTTATTAACACATTTCTATAATGAATGATCAGTTTCTTATTAGTGTTGTTTTGAGAATATTTACTCACAACTATAGGAAGCCATGTGCTTCTCTTTCCTCTTTTACAAGATCTACACATGACGTGGCTGACAGAGGGATGACACAACCAGGATGTCTGTTAAACAGTGTCTTCATAAGTAAACCCTCAGGGGCGTTTGTTCAAAGTTAAGATATTTTTTTTTTTTTTTTTTGGCTGTACTGACAGAACAGACAGTGCCACTCTCACACTTCTTATCCTCTAAATACTTCGACATCATTGTAAGGAGGTTAATAAAATAGTATTTCCTTTCTCTCACTCAAGTAAACAGCCATCTAAGCTTCATCTTTCAAAACCTCATACAAGTTGAGATTTGTCCCTCATAAAGTCCTACATGTTAAAAATGACATGAAACCTCTGTTTTATGTTTTAAGCTTTAAACACACCCACATTAGAGCTCAGCTGTAATGAGGAAATCTCCTGTGAAAGTATGTGTAGGTATATGGTGTAAGGTATGTGACCTGCTACACCCACAGTGCTTGTGAGTTGGTACTTGTCCTGTCTGATAGTGTTGCCTTAGTCTTTGTATTCACCACTTTAAGTGTTTTCAGGACCTGACTCATAAATGGGTCTAATGCTGGTGAAAAGCTCATCGGCAGGTCAGTGTTGTATATGTCTGGTGTATGAAATGTTTTTATTGGTAAATGGAGTAACCATAGTTTTGATAAATCTTTGCCTCAGAGGGCATTTTTTAAAGAGTCTCTTGTTTTAGGGACCTAAAACTCCTTTTGCGTGTGGACGAGAGGCCCAAATAGAAGAAAATATAAATTTACAAAAACATATTTGTGTATAGACAGGGCCTTAATTTCAGCTTTTATTTTATTCTTAAATTAAAATGTGTCTGACAATCCACATTAACATGAATCCGACATGTTACTGGCAAATACAGTATCACCTATTCATAAAACCCATTTAGTTTACAAGACATTATAGCATAGTATTAGTGAGCTAGCTAAGACTAAATCATTGTGCAGCACTTATTTTTCTTTCTTCACTGTGCGGCATGTATCCATAACAGTGAGGTGAACTAACTGACCGACTTTTACATTTACATTACTTTTTGAACAAGACACTTTGACACGTCATCCACATCTGACACCTCGGGCAAAAGTGCAGTGGGTGAGGCTAATGCACCAAGCCATGCTACAACTGCTGCTCACTTTGCAGCTACATGCAAGGGCAAATGAGAGAAGACCCAAAAATATTTATATATGTCTAGCATATGAAATGTCTGTGTCGTTGCAACAGAGGAGAGATTCACACTGGCATGGCTTTGCGGAAGAACGGCGTTATGTAACGCAACTTGACCCTTTATCGATTTAAATGGCATTGTCTGAATCAGGGCTTGACGCTAACTTTTTTCCCAAGGAGCACATGTGCTCCTAAGTTGAAAAAGTAAGGAGCACACAAAGAACTTAAGGGGCACAATGCAAATTGATCAAATATGAACATGATGCAAATAGACATTTACAAGCAAAATTATATAATGAATTTGTATACAAAATGTACAGAAAGGTAAAATCCTCCAGTTTTGAAAAAGTATTGAAATTTAATTTTGTCTCTAATGTTATTATCTTATATATATTATCTTTGCAATATGATTATCTTATATAATGTTATTATTATCCTAAAACATTCTCCAGGTCCTCTGAAACTCTGCCGGACTTATTTCCACCCTGCCCAGCAGCGGTACCGTGGCAAACGGTCCCTAACTGCGGGGAGAACGGAACAGGCTTCCCCGGAGGTCCGCTCCTTAACCTGGTCTGTCTCTTCCACCACACTTTGACTTATTTCCACGGTGCCGACAGTGGGAATTATATTCATTGTGCCGACAGTGGCGTGGAAAACCGCCCATAACCGTGTCACATGGGGAAGAGGGAAGAGGGAAGGCGGCTGGAGTTCCTCCAACATTTGCGGTTAGATTATCATATTTTTCTTTTGATAAAAATATAGGCTGCTTCAGCTGATTTTTTTTTTATGCGCACATGTGCCCCTAAATATTTTTTACAGTTCGCACACACCTATTTTTAGTCGCAAATGCGAGTGAAACGCTCGCACTGTCGAGCCCTGGTCTGAATCTATATCTTGTTTGAAAATATATTGATATATTCTACTTAGTCATTAGACCATAGGAATAACATATGAATTTTAAAATCGGCATAGTACCCTTTTAAGTACAGCACTGCCACTGGCCTGTTGACTCATGCCCATCCTCTCGTTCAAAGTTAAACTGAATCATCTTAATTCAACAGCCCTGAGGGATTTGTTCAAGAGAATTGTCTTTTCCCCCTGTTAATGTTCAGTATGATAATGTCAGTGTGCTAACGACTGATATTGTATTGACTCATGTTGATTATGATTTTTAAACATTAAGGAAACGGGCTGTGTTGAATTAAAAGTTGTAATTGCCAGATCTTGGGAGAGAAACAAGCAACCAGGACCACAGACAAAATTACTTTACAAATACATTGTATTTACTGCCCTTGAACTCTACCAAACCAACTAGCCAACCAAAAGGTGCAAAGAATAAATGAATGAATGAATGAGAATGAAAGTAAAGAAGTTGCAACATATAACTAGCCATAGTGGAAACATCCTGCAGTCTGACATACTATCATGCTTTTATATAACTTATTAGACGGATATAGCGATATAGAGAAAGGCAACACTTAGAGAGCAAGAACAAATAAGCCCAAAAAACTGCAGCCTGCAACTACCAGTATTTGTAGGTGACTTTACAAAATCAAAACAAGCCCAAAGTCGCGGCTTATAAGCAGACATGTGTTCACACACTAGGATGGTGCAACCAAACCTGACATTGTTAGCTGTTTGCGTGACACCTGCTAGGTTACCAGGGAGCGAGTGAGTGTGTTCATGCAACCAACCTTGCACAGACCGACTCCGAAGGGAGTCGCGTGGCTTTCCTCGTGTTTTTCCTGTCAAAATACAGTAACATTGTTGAACCTTATGTCGAACATTTTTTCTCTCGACGGCGCTTAAATGTTTATCATGAGACGATATGTTGTCGTTTTATTGCCCACCACTACTAAAACTAGACTTAAACTATTAATGATAAAAATTATTAAAATGTGCTTAGAAGAAGAAGCATTTTCATCTCAACACTAAATCTAAAATAGCTCTCAAAATGTTTCCCGTTTTCTTTATAGTCTCAATAAATGAAAAGAAAACTCTTCTCAGGATGAAAGAGAATAAGAATATTGCTCATAATATTGAACTATCACATTTATACAGTACCTTTATTCATAGTTTTTATGGATTGTCCAAAGAAATTCTGTTTCTATGGGATTATCACAATACATCGTTTCATCACTACTGCAAATGCAACTGTAGCCAGTATCTCACTATCACTATCCTCATTCATATTTTAAGAATCTACAAATTATATTCAGACACAAAATAAGTCTGAAAAGCTGGAAAACTAGGGGTGAGTCCATGTACACGTTTACACGTTTGCGATCATAAACAGTTATGAAAAATTAGTACACGAAAAACCAGGTTTGGCAACAGGTCAGTAGGCCTAGCCTACGTGCTCCGTTCTATTAAACGGCGCGGCCATTAAGGGGGTCGTTCGCCAGTGGGCTACAATGAGTACCGGGCCATCAAATCACAGCATCCACGGTGAGAGGACACGGAATTGTTTGCGCTTTTACGCACGCGTCGGTGAAGTGGTGCACATGACTCGTGCTACGGACGGACGGATGGATGGACGGACGAACAGACAGATGAGCCACATATCTCAGTGCCGCTTAAAAACAGGTAATACATCTGGCTACATCTTTCCCACATCAAATATCCGTGATTGCCGTGTGCGTAAAAGTGCACACAATCCTCTCACCACGGATGCTGTGATTTAATGGCCTGGTACTCATTGTAGCCCACTCTTATAAGACCCAATAATAACAATAATAATAATAAGTTACTGTGGATCTATATGCCATGCCTTTTAATAAAATTACCAGAGGAGTTTGCTGAAAAACAGGTAAAGTCAGCCTGAATTACTTGCATGTGCCCCCGGTGAAAATCTCTGACATGCATAGGAAATACAGCTTCTACAGGCTCACCATAGCTTACTGTCAGGACTCAGGGACCAGAATTCAGGATGGCGGACCGTCGGAATGGCGATATTTCGGTGTGGCGACCTGTAACCGTTGGTTAAATGGCCCGTTCGGTTGGTATTCGGATAACTAGGGCTTTACTTGGATAATGCAATAGCACCACCCAGCGGTGAAACCTGTGTACACTCCCTTCAGGGGAATGGTTCCATTCCCCTGAAGGGAGTTATTTTTCAACAGTCACTGGCTCACTATACATTATCCCACTTAGAACATGGCTTACTACTAAAACATTCAGTGATGTGACACAAAGTAATGATTAAAGCACGTTTTATTGATTCAAAATTCGCAAAAGAAATGTGTCGGTACTGTCCATGGCAACGGCAGCCTAATGATAGACCTAATTAATATTGAATTGGACGTTTCCGTTTATTGTGAAGTGAGAGAAGGAGAATGGTAGCTCTTTTGAGATGTTGATGTTGATTGTTTTTTCTTCCTCTCCTTCCACCGACAACGACGACGTTACATCTGGCATCAATATTATTAAATTGCTGGCAGAGTGACAGAGGAGAGGCGTTCACCAGACAAACTGCGGCCGTTTTCTGGAGTGGAGCGTTTTCTTTTTTTTGTCGCTGGGGAAATGTCATTGTTTAGCCAAACATCCAGGGCCGAATTCACAAAAGGATTGCGTGGCTTTTGCGGCCGCTAAACCGGTAAAAATGGAGAAAACAGATACCGTCTAATTCACAAAGCACGCGCAAAGGGTGAAACGCTCCACTAACTGCGCTGCCAAGCAGATTGCGTCTTGGTGCTCCGGTGTTATTTGCATGTATTTAAATGAGGTAATATGCATATATTTGGCGCAAAAATTGCCCCTTTCTATGCAAATGAGCCTCATTGATAAGCAACGTCTAATTCACTAACACCAGCGCTAATAGCCACACGCAGTTTGAGTGAAGTAAATAACGTCTTTAGAAAGCTGGTGCAAACTGGGCGCTCCTCTGTGGAAGCCTCTCGCCCAGACTTTCCAGTGATCGTGGCAGAAGTGATCGTCTGTTAAATCAGTTTGTGAATAATATTTTGACAATATTATTATAATAATTATTACTTTAATGGCATCTGAAGATACTGATGCGTTGAACAGGTGACAGTCTGCAGCCGTTTCCAAAACGCACTTCTGTCACGCACTTCAAAAGCAACTTTCAATAGGCTAATTTATTTAATGAAACGGGGGAAACAAACGTGAACAAAAACGGTTCCATAATTCATATTAAATTCAAAAGATAATGACGTGATAAAGTGGTCAAACTTGGTCAAATCCACAGCTTCAACCCATCCGACACAGTTAGACTGACTCACCAGCAGACACTACATGAGGGTACACAGTATTCAGTACTTTGTCAAACAAAGTCTGCCGTTGTTCTGCCACAGTGTTCTTGGCGCAAAGCCAGCATTATACTTTGCCATGTGGCTTATTGCAGTCGGGGGGAACGAGGGGCAAACTGCACTCAGCTGCCAAACTTCGTGGGCGTGTTTGTGCTGGTATATCATTAGCGCAATATCCTTTGTGAATAGGACGTTAAGACGGAGCAAACTGCGGGTGCAAGTGACGTGCAATTCAAGGTGCTATCAGCGGCCGCAGTTCATTCTTTGTGAATTCGGCCCCCAGTGTTTTGTCCTCTCCAAAAATGTTAAAAATGATGCCTTCAAAATGCTGCATTTTGCTACTCTGATCCTATTTGGCCTGTGTGGACTAACGGTAAATGATTTTGATGCTCCTCAGTCTTAGGCCGTTGCTATGGCGTCCCTAGCAACGGAGCAGGAAGGCAGCGGTGATACCTCAAGAAATAAACACCGCAGAATTTTGTTGATTGACCAATCAGAATCAAGTATTTAAGAGAGCCATGTTCTAAGAAAAAATAACCCACTCTAAATGTTAAGAGATTTTGGTACATGAACTCACCCCTATGGAAAACAGAACAGAAGTACAGAGAGTTGTTGACTAGAGATGATACACTGTCTCATCTAGTTGCATTGGTGTGAACTGGGAGGTTTGAAGAATGTTGCAGAGTGGCGCATCACAAGTAGTTGCCTGTTTCTACTCGCCTCGTCATGGATCTTTGGTCTGAACTGGGCATTAGTCTATGAAGGAAGGGATGCCTCTGAGGCAGCTTTGTACACGGATACTCAATGTAGGCACTCCATTGCAGTATGTTGTCAATTTGTATGCCCAAGTATTGACAGGAGCACACCTGCACAACCCACTTTGACCAGTGGTTACGTCATCCTGGACTCGCCCTTCCCTCGGGTCAAATATCATTTGAGTGCCATTTTCTAATATGTAACTATTTGAAGAACATTCTGTTTCTTCCTCAAGTCAGAGCCAATAAATTAAACACCAATTACAATAATTAAACATTATCTTGAGATCAAAGAAAAACACATTGTAGGTGTTGGAGTCAAAACAACCAGAGAAGGTATATAAACTGTAGGTTTCCCTCTCAAAGACACCCTGCTACCTGCTACTGCTGCAAGTGCAACCTCACCTGATCATCACATCAAGGTAAGGCTCTCATTCCTGCCTGTCATCACTGCATCAGCTGTTTTCATTCGTATCTACAGAAAAGACTTTTTATCTTTTCATTATTACATTTAATTTTCACTTTAAGGGGAAAATCCCCTTTTTTACAGTTTTTTGTTCCTGTAAAATGTGCTCACTTTCTTTTTCTATATCACTAAATAACATTGCTGTAAAAATAATATTTCAAAGGTTAATTTTTGTAATTTAAGTTAACAGTTAGACAATTAATCTACTTATCTATGGTGCATAGTTTCATTAATATACTGTGTCTTTCCACAGATGGCATCAAGTCTTCATTTGATTGCGGTCCTCTGTTTGACCAGTGGACTGTGGATTGGAAATGTAAGTAATATATACATTCATTTTAGAGAGATGTTTGTGTTATAACACCTGATCTTTAAACACTAGTAGTGTGTCTCTGAACCCAGCATCATGATTTCAACATATCTGTCATTTCCATACTTTGTCTTCACACTAACTACCAGTGTGATGAAATGTAGTGAGTAAGGTAGTGGATACTGAGCAATAATAATAATAATAATAATACACAATAAAGCTCAAGAGACAAGTTCCAGTTGAGTTCAGTGCTAATGATCTTTTCTTTACGTTCACAGGCGCAGTGTCAAGGTTGGTACTTCTCAAAGTTGTGTGGTTATAATACAGCAGCTGGCACTTTGTGACTGCTGTGCAAACTATTATAAGTTTTCAAATGTTTTTCTTCTAAGATTGCTGCTTTCCTGAGCAGACAAATACAGCTTTATTGATTTATAGTATCCCTAAACTTCCACTGTCTTCACGCACTTACTCACTTAAAGGACAGGTTCACAGGTTCTGTCTTAAAACAATTGTCATGTGCCCAAATTAACACTTGAACAAGTTTTACTTTCTGTAATCATTCCTCCTTTTCATAGTGGCCATTAACAGATCCCTTCTTACTGCACTTTGAGTGTCGGTGATGGGGAACAAAATCCACCGTCTTCCCTCTGTGTAAAGATTTGTTCAAAAGTTAATCCAAAGCTAATTTGAGGCTTCAACAGTCTGAGACAAAATCAAGTGGGTATATTTTTAAAGGATAAGTTTGGTATTTTTATCCTGCACTCTATCTCCCTGTGTAAATTGGACTGATGTGAACATAATGTTTTGAAATTGGTCCAGTATTGAGCAGGTGGGCAGCAGCTGGCAGCTGTGGGATGGGCTGCAATGGAAGCAAACGGGGCAATTAAACACTGTCACACTATGACCATTAAAAGTGGTTATATCTCATTGGAGGAGTCTTTTTACGTTTAACTTGATCCGGTCTGTTTGTTGTTGCCTCCTTGAGCGGACATCTTGTTCTGAAATATCAAGAGATGTCACTCGTTGTCCAACAACAGCGGAAACATGAGTGAGATTTAAAGAGAATATAATAACCATAGTAGTTTACAGAAAATGTATTCCAGTGTTATCTGTAAGATTTTCAATATCATGGATCAAATATCATTATTTATCTGATTTCAACAGTGTGGATGAGGCCTTTTTGATTGAACTGAATCAGTCTTTTTCACCAAGTCACATGGAGAAATAGGGTCCATGTTGAAATATGCCAAAGTTATCCTATAAGTGAAAATCTTCTTAGGACAAAATTCCCTCCCTGTAATATTGTTCCTCTACTGCAGCTCAACAGGAAAACACACAGAGGAAACTTTTAACGTTGGCAGATAACCAAATCAAGTGGTTACCTGTTCTTCCACATATTGGCAGCAGATACCTCTTCTCCTGGGCCAAAGGCACTAACTCCTCTTTGACTGAAGTGATAAAAAGACACTTTGTCTTTTTTGTGTTTTTTGTATTCACCTTAACCTAGATGCTGCTGCGGTTTATTGATACTGTACATGGACAGTTAAGACATCCTTGAAGATATTTTTGAATATTTAAAGTCTATTTTAATACAGTATTCACAGACTATATGCATACTGGAAAAGTTAGTCATCACTCGTCCATACTGGCTTGTGAACCTTTCCTATTTTGACCTTACTGTAAAAATGGGTTAAGCTAAAAAGAAGTTTGAGGCTTCAGCAAGGTAATTGCGCCACATCTTCGTCCTGTCAGTCACTGGAATAAATCTAAACCTATCCTTGAACATTTGAAAATGGTCACAAACAAACATGAAGAGTATTTTTCTTCTGTCACACTTGTATCATACCGGCTAGAATAATCAGTCTTTGTGTTACTGTTGTTCTAATCACGTACAACTGTGTTTCAGACTGCTGTGGCGCCTGTAAGACCTGCCCTTCTGGTTGGACCCAGTATGAAGATAACTGTTACATGTACCACCATGCTCCAAAGGACTGGGTTGATGCAGAGGTACTTTATGGAATAATATGAGTTACAACTGCCAAACTGTCTTCATTACATATGATTTAAAAGGGACCCATGATGCTCGTTTTTAGGTTCATACTTCTCTTTAAGGTTTCTACTAGAACATGTTCACATGCCTTAATGGTCAAAAAACACCTGATCTTCTTCATACTGTCTGTGCTGGGACCTGTGTTCACCAAGCCCCCAGGAACAGCAGCGGCACTTGAAGCCAATTTTATACAGTGGCCAAACCTGGAATTACAACATCTGGGTCTGTGACATGGTGAAATATCACCACTAAAAGCTTCTAATCAAGACCGGGTATGTTCCAACAGGAACATGAAATTTATAACATCAGCAACCAAGTTTAAAAATTTCCCTGACGGTTGCATGTAGCTTCATTTAGTGATGCAGGTTAGCTGACACGCTATGACATCATACTGGAGACAGAGTAGTTAAAACGTCTGGAAACAGTATTCAGAACGGTCTGGGGCCTGAGGTTTCAGCTCGCTGGGATTACTTTTACATACACTTACCTCTTTATTTGACACGTTGACCATTTTTATAATGAACATCCTTCACTGTAAAACTACATATATATGTGAAACAAAATATGGAAAGTTATAATAACTATCATTTTGATTTGTGTGTCCTTACAAGAATCTTTCAGTAAAAGAAGCTTAATTCACTTCTTCTCATTGAAGTCATTACATCTGCGAGTGATTTTCTCTCACTCCTTTGTCTTTTTCACTTCACACTTTGTCTCTTTTATCAGCTTGCCTGCATTGAACTCGGTGGGAATTTGGCTTCCATTGCTAACCTAGATGAACATGAGTTTCTCAAAGGCCTGATCAACAGAGTGACTAACAAGAATGACCAAACTTGGGTTGGAGCCCATGACACGACAAAGGCGAGTGATTTGACAATGAACATGATGTGATGCAACTGCTCCCTGTAGCTGCATTGATGAGAGTCTGACGTGTGATTTGGACTACATGATGGAATAATATGATTTCTGTGACTGGACTGAACTGACCCTGAAAACTTTCTTTCAGGAGGGTGTGTGGATGTGGAGTAATGGTATGAAGTACACAAACTTTGATGGTCTGTGGGGTCCAGGAGAGCCCAACAACGGTAGAGGGAAGGAAGACTGCATGGAGATGAACTACAAGGGTACGCACTGATTATCTGTTATATTTCTGTTATATATCTGAAACTAAATGTGAGATGAATCAGTAAATAAAATAATCATTCTATGCAACCCTAATTGCTTCTTTTTTAACTTTCTAAATTCTAGGTAAACCTAACGACGGCGAGTGCACCATAAAGAAACCTTATGTTTGTGGAATGCGCCTGTGAAGATCCCCACCATGTCCATGTCCTGACACATCTGCCATGGTGATGTCACATCCCCACTGATGATGTCACTTCTGCCAGGGTGTCAAGCCTCGATGACATCGCTGCAAGAAGATATATTGACACTTCTGATTTATGAGTTGATTCAATAAACCGATAAATCCTGTTCAGCAGTCTGTCTCACCTCTATAAAAGATCAGTATTTTCATGTGGACATTTTGAAAATAAAAATCAGTTGATCATTCAACCGGTTCACCTTCTGCTCAGTCAGTGGAGGAGTGTCGTAGGAGAGGCAGAGTGTAGTATTATGACATACAATTCTGAAAAACCTTTTTTCCCTTTCAAATGTGGGTCTGTTTTTGGTATCATTCCATGTTCCCTCACTGAATTCAGACGTTATTGTGGGCCGTGAATGCAGTGCAGGCAGAGCTTTCCATGAATTATTTCTTTCCTCATCAGCACTTTGTGAGTCACTGAGATAAACACGAATAGAGATATTCCAGCCTGTCTGATTCTGCTGACATAAAGTGTCAGATCATATCTACCTCCTTAATCTGCATGGTGTGACAGACATCCATTTCACAAAAATTCTGAGTAGTTTTCAAGAAGCCTTCATTCTGGCTGTGGTTAAAATTGTCCATCCATCTGTCAATCCATTTCTCCAAAATAGTGTTTCCCAAACTTTTTACAGTCCTGAACCCTGTGCCGTGTATAGTTAGTTTGATTGACACATTCAAAAAGGAGGTGGAGGAAGTATGAATCGGCCCCCTCTCCATAAATCATTAAGTAAAATAAAACAGACAGCTTCCTTAAATAGATAAACCTATACCTAAGACTTTTCTAAATATACCATTGTGATTGCCTTTTAACTTTGTTACGCACACTGGTTCTCTTTTTACAGGGATAAATCACCATGGTAACGTATGCTTAACAGCTAACCTGCCCCAGAGCCAGCAGTCCCAGGTAAAAAAGCGTAGTCCCATATATTGTTACAGGTCCATAGAATCACTTCATTGTTCACAATAATACAACAACAACCGAGGCGACGGTGGAGGAGGTTGTAATATTGTGCCTTTAAACAGAGGCAGCGTTTTAGACGCAGGAGGCCTGTGCACCCACTATATTATACCTCATTTAATGAAGTAATTTTTCTGTTTCTTTTATCCGTTTAATGTTGAACATAAAGTCATGTAATGACAAGTACAACGCTGCTGCTGGCCATATTACTCATGATGATCCTGGGCCTTTCTCAAACCTACCCCTACACCCTCTCCCTACTCACTTTCAGTCAGTTTCTGCCTTCATGCGGAGAGTCTGTCAATTTGAGTGCCATCCCAAACCAACTAAGGAGTGAAGTAAGTTCTAAAACCTTCCAACAGTGAGTCTGCATCGATGCCGGTTAAGCCCCGTTTCCACCAACGCTTTCTGTATGATACCTTTGGAACCAACAAAGGGCCGTCCACACTAAGAACTATAACTATAAATATAACTATAAATATACAGTTTTAAAAATTGTTCTAAGCTCAAGTGTTAGGCAGCATCCACACTACAACTATAATGACAACGAATAGTGGTGGACGATATCGTTTGGGTCACTTTCAGCTAGTCAAAATCCATCCGAAATGACAGGTCAAGACGTTCATCACGTCACGTATACCCACCAAGAAAGCTCCAGGATTTCCATACACCCACTTAAAAATGTGCAAAGATCCATAACAATATAGTTTTGTGACAAGACTTTAACTTACGTGATTTTGTTTCGCAAATACCTGGTAAATAACTGCAATGAAATACATTTTGCGGGGTTGTTGTCACTCACTACTCCATCCAGCACTGAAGATCCACTCAGTACTAAAGGTGTATGTCATATAAAAACTTAAGTAATGGTCAAAGTTGTCATATAGAATACTGAAGGTGTGCTGATGGATTCATGTTGTCAGCTCGTCCATTGAGTAACATTACAAGCTAATGTTTCACCTTAAAAGTTGCCGGCACTCGGCCCACAACATTACCTGCTCAAACTAACATAGACATTTATATACCTACTGTCATACAGGTCGTATTACGTAAAGGATAAAATATATCCTCCAGTCTCTGGAAAACAGTCGCTCATTTAATTGTAGTGCTGGATATTTACAACTGTTAACAAAAAGCAAGCAGCTTATAAACAGAGTGAAAAGCCAAAAGATGTTTACAAAAAAAACAAGAAATGCTACCAAAGAAGCTTAGGAGTAAGTTTCATTTTTATTTATGTATTTATTTATTTTTTTTATATATATCAAGGTGTCAAGTTATTTTTATGATATAAACATAATATACAAAAATTAAGGTAAACAATAGCAGCACACAGATTAAATATACAGTAAGTAATACATATGATGAACATAAGCTTTTTTTCCCTCCATGGTTGTAGTTAAATTATAAGTTGCAGCAGTTCCTCTTTCTGCCACAGAGAGGGAAGTTTGTCCCAAAGCTTGCTGCTGTGTTTATCTCCTACATTTTAATGAAAGGAGCTTCATTCAGCTGTGAACGTGACTGCAAACGTAGTTACGCTCCATGATGGAGTGGGAGTGGGTAGGGTCTGTGTTTTGTAAAGGCCACCTCCTCCCAGCTAATAACACATGCTGTAGCACAGTTTGTCCTGTAGATGGTGCTCTCACATTATATGGATGTCTTTATTCTGGCTGGGTTAAAGTGAACCCAGTTTGTGCCTCTCGTGTAACAGCACGTATGTGCAGTTTGGATAATAAGGTATTGATACTGATATTTGATATTAATTTCAAATGTAAAAAAAAGACATGGACATATAACAAGTAGACAGGCATAAAGAAAGTAATATTTACAAATAATGAAAAGTAGTTGTCAGGGTATCGTTGGTTTGACTTACACATTCTCTCTCATCCACTGCTGTAAGAAACAGAGCTGGCGTTTCTATCTATCAATATATTGTTCCCTTCTTCAGACGTCCTTGGATTTGGGATCCTCCCACGTGAGCTCAGGTCCAACACTTACAAAGAATTGATTAAAACTGTTAACCACATCATTCATGTTATAAACTTCATTATTATTATCAATAAAATACTTACTTATACTAACTTATTAATATATCCATGTATGTCCCATATTCCTCTAATATTGTTTTTGTTATAATTTAATAATTTCTTATAGTAATCATTCTTGCTTGATCTTATAAAATTGATTACTTACTCTATTTTTTTTTTTTTTTATAAATTCTTATTTTCTGCCTGTAGTTTTGTGTTTTATAAAAGTTAAGAACTTAATTTGTACTTGGCTGCACTGAGAAGTGGCGACTTAGGTTGAGGAGCCTGTTTTCCTTTAGTGCAATGTTTTTATTGTGACCATGTGTTACTGAATACATTGTGTAGTATGTATTTGTGTAAATTTCAGGTGTTACATAGGTTGTGTTTGATATATATGTGACTGTGTGATTTTATGGTATGAACCTATGTGAAATCTTTTTGGAGACTGAACCATAATCTTAAGTAAAATTAATTGATTGAAAATGTTTCCAAACAGTTTTATGGAAAAACTTTGGTGGATGAGATGGTAATACAAAGATATGAGGCAGACTGCTGAACAGGATATATGCATTTATTGATGAGGCTGAAATCAATTTAGAACTGTCAAAAGATCTTCCAGCAGTGACGTCATGGAGGCCTGACTTCCTCTCAGAAGTGACATCATCAGTGGGGATGTGACCCCACCATGGCGAAGTGTCATGGAGTGGAGTGATTATACATGTCTGGCACAGATAAAAGAACTCTTGCGATCGCAACTCATGTCGTTGACAACACTCTTTCCTGCAGACAACAAACAATAGCACGTTAAAAGGTTCTGCTAGACAGTATTTACATCACAAAACTTTATTCATATCACACTCTCCTAAACCTGTGTTACTGCTTCACTGTTGCAAATGAAAGCTCATATTAAAAACAAACAAAAAGGAAAACAAAATTCAAGGTATGAATAAAACAAAATACAATAATGATGTAAGGATACACCACATTAGGAGTTACATAAGATCCTTTTTTTGGTGCTACTCAGTAAAAATCCCAACCAAGAAGAAAACTATTAGTCAAGTTTTACCTTCAAAGTTAATCTCCATGCAGTGTTCTTTTCCACCACTGTTGTTGGGCTCCCCTGTGCCCCAGTCTTTGAAGGTAAATGGTGAACCATCACTATTCAGCCACACACCTTCCTGAAAGATGAATGTGCTTTTCATTTTCAACATAGCCTTTAACTTAATTCATCAATTTCATTTCATGTATTTCAGTTATGTTTAAACTGTAGTGCTTCTTATCAAAGATTGGGTACAACATGTATGTTAAAGAATAGATGGACTCACGCCTGATGCATCGTAGCCTCCAACCCAAGTGGTTGTATGTGCACCAGTCAGTCTGAAAATCATATTTCTGAGGTACTCGTAATCAGCTTTGGTGTGGATGGATGCCAGATTTCCACCAATAGTGGTGCAGAAATGCTGATAAAGGAAAATGAAATGTGGAGCAAAAAAGGACAAAGAGTGAGAAAAATAGGACAGAGATTTAAAAATATTAGAGACAAAGTAAACAATAAAATCCTGTTTCAAACCAATAAAGTGTCATATCAGTAGCAGATAATAGTGAAGCTGTGAATGTCTCATTTATATAGAAAGCTGCAGCGGCTGTGGCTCAGAGGTAGAGCGGGTCGTCCACCAAATTTCACTGGGTGAATTTCAAGATGTACCTCGGCGTCAGACCAGGTCTTTTCAGTGTGGTGGAACCGCAAACACCTTTCGCCAAAGTGAGCCCAACCAGGAGGGCAACTTTTGCAGCAGCGATCTGTAACACAATTGCAGATGAATAGGACAATTGTGCAAAAAGCCTCCAGCTGTTCAAAGCCAGAGAGGATGTGAGAATATTGTTCCTCAGCTCAGTCTTTATAGACAGCCCAACAAAAAGAAGCTGTTGAGCACAGAGCAATCTTAAAAATGAAAAAAAAATTCTAGTCCTATCAATAATCTGATGTACAGTGACAAAGTGGCAGCTACAGGATTTCCCCTCCACCTTTCGGAGAAGTACCAACCTTCACATGATGCCTGTGGAGATAAAGACATGATCTTTAGTGTCAAACTCATCTTGGATTTGCCTCCATTTGTAACTTTAGAGATAAGATGACAAATGTGTTTTGTCCACTGTCGTTTTTTACAAACATTCATATTTCATTTTATAAACATGTTTTGGGGTTTTATGTTAAAGTTTAGGTGTTATAACACCAAAGATCTTTTTAAAGTAAATATACATATTACTTACATTTGCTCCAATCCACAGTCCACTGGTCAAACAGAGGACCACAATGAGAAGAAGTCTTGATGCCATCTGTGTAAAGATACAGTATAATAATAATAATGCAAAACGTGAATTTAAATCACAAAACTAAAAGCTGAAAAATTCTTCTTAGAGCAACAGTGTTTGGTGATACAGGAGGACAAAATAAGTCCTGGTAACGAAATAACATGAAAAGGGGATTTTCCTTTTAAAGTGAAAATTAAATGTAATAATGAAAAGATGACAAGTCTTTTCTGTAGATATGAATGAAAACAGCTGATGCAGTGATGAAAGGCAGCCTTACCGTGTGATGACCAGGTGAGGTTGCACTTGCAGCAGTAGCAGGTAGGAGTGTGTCCTTGAGAGGGAAACCTACAGTTTATATACTGCCTTGACTCCAACACCTGCACATAGGATCATGTTTAATCATCATAAATAATAATGAGTAACCTCTTGGTTCAGACATGAGGGAAAACTCAAATGCTCTTCAAGCAAAGTCATAAGTTATGGATATACTGCCTTTTTGCCTCTCAGCTACAGGATGTGATCCAGATATTCAAATAAAAATTGTCATTCAGATACAGCTGTTATGGCCGGCGGGATGTCTTGGCGGTGTGGGATTAGGCTCCCGGTGCTGGCGTTTGCTTTTGCTGATTTTGATTTGTACAGCAACTAACTGAAAGTCTGTGACACTGCATGTTAACGCAGCCAGCCGTGCGTCAGTCAGCAAAGCCGAGAGAAAATAAAAGGAAAGACATTTACATCACAAAAAATTAAAACTTAACATTCTCTAAATAGATAGCCTGTTAAAATGTATTACTGAAGCTGAAACTGAGTCAGTTAATTAAATTAATCAGAAATTAACTGGTTAGTTACTGGCTGTCGTCACATGCAGTAGAAAATGTGGGTAAATTCTCAACATCTGCAGTTGTACCGACAGTTATATGGACAGTAGTGCCCACATTATAAGAAGATCTGGATGTTAACCGGGAAAGCAGATACAGCAGATGTACAAACACAATGATCAAGCTTAACTGTGTCCCAGACTTTGCTAATACACACTGAACACAAGTTTAAACACTTTTAATTTGCTCCCGTTTTTCCCAGGTTCAGACTAAAGATCTGATCATTTTTCTGTTCACACAAAAGACTTATTTCTCTAAGATGTTTTGTTGTAACTTTGTGTCACTGTGTTGTGACCAAACTGCAGATTTAACAGTGGCCTTTTATTTTGACCAGCCCAAGGCACACTTGTCAGGTGGGTGGATATCTCAGAAAAGGAGAAGTGATCACTGACACAGATTTTAACAAATTTACAACCAAAATTTGAAAGAAGTAAGTTTTTGTGTGTGTGTGTGTGTGTGCATCAGAAAGTCTTAGATCTTTAACTTAAACCTGTGAAAAATGTCAATATTAAATGGTGTGTATGTGAACGTTTGCATTTTACTAGATAAGGTCACTACACAACTGTTTTAAATATCTTCCTAACAAAGAGTTACTGTCAGACATATCTTCATTGTTGTCCTCCAGGAGTGTAATGATAGCCCCAATGAATATTCTTATTAATTTTAATGACACATTGTTGTAAAATAGAAGAAGACGAACAGATTCCAAGAGATTAATGAAGGTAATGGTTGGTAATAACAGGCTGCACAGTGTCAACTGTGAATTTATGTATTTACAGGCCTATAAATTGTGTCAGACACATTGAAACAACCAAAAAGTTAAAAAAAAAAAAAAAAAAAAAAGAAGACCACATTTTTTGTCTTTAATGTTATAATTGATTAGCCCACTGCTGTGTAATGAAAATCCCAATCAAGAGGACAATAGATTTACCTTTAAAAGTTCCTAGTTTGACACACGGTCATATCATCCAAGTAAGGTTATCATTAAGATACTGTAAGAGATTCTTTAAAATCAATTTTTACTTAACTCACATTTCACACATCCACAGGTATGCTACCCTGTATTGCTGCAGGTAAATGTTTAGGGAAAAGTAAACTTACAGCGTTCTCAGAACCAAGCTCTCAGGGGTGTTGAATTAAGATGATTCTGTTTAAATTCAAACATCCTGGTTGAAAATGGGGAGAGGAGTAAACAAGACAGCAGCATTTGTCTTGTAATTACTGTATCATCGTTTACAGTAATATACGTATAAATATCTCCCTCTCACCCCTGCTATGTGTCTTCTTCAAGCTCAGGTCCTCTACCAGACGCCTGGGAGTTTGAGGGTTCTGGGCAGTATCTCAGCTGTTCCTAGGACTGCATTGTGGACAGAGTAGGGATGTCACGATAACAAAAATTCAGTAGGCGGTGCCGATACTAGTAAAATTACACAATTCTTGATACCAAAGTCGTTGATACCACGTAAAAAAAAAAAAAACAAACCTAAGATCCCATGTACTTAAACAAGAAATAACTTTATTAAAATATTTGCATATAAAATAACATTTCTATCAACACATTGATATTACTTATACTTTTTCTTCTTTACCTATTTTTTGTTGTAAAAAACATTGATCAACAACCACAATAAACTCAAACTATTTAAATATTTACTATTTAAATCAGCTGACAGCGTTTGAGCCAACCACAGGAATGTGTGGATTTCGTTGGTTTCATTTATCGTTTGTCCTGTCCAGGTGCAAACGTAGTTTTTTGACGTCCGTGGTCCAGTTGTGAAAAATCAAACATCCCAGTACAATAAATCAAACGCACCCCAACCGCTGTGTTTCGGAAGTAGACCGCATGTGCTGTCACGCTGCGAGTGAAATCCATGAGGGTTAGCTCACATGCAGCTTGTTCAAGCTGTTCTTTGTGTTGTTGAAATTAAACAAAATAACGTGGAACATATCTGCTTATTATGCTGCTCATTTTAATTGGAATCTTTTTTGATGAACTGAATGACATTTAACGGAGTGTTGCATGTCTCGAAGGCTGGGCTCATAGGAGACCACCGGACTCTCTCCCAGGGGAGGGAGATGTCCAGAGTCCAGACAAAGCTCTGCACGGAGCATTGACGGTTCAGAAGCAATTTGGAACAAGTTAAAGCAATTAATAAACAGACAAACTGGTGTTTAAAACTGCTAGCAGATCTGTCTTCTGGCCTAAAGTGCTGCCGTGACTGGTTTTGAATGTTGGCTTTCACAGGCAGCCGCTCTCTCCTCTTCTTCGTCACCCCCTCGCTCTGACTGTAGGCACGGACTGTAACACTATATGGCGTATACTGCCCCCATTAGTTCTGGAAGAGTCACAGCACCGATTGTTACGTTGGTATCGGTTCTTCCGGTTTTTCAAAAAATGAGTATCGCCGGGGTTTTTTCATCATGGAATCGAAAGGTATCGCAAGTATCTGTTCTCATGACATGAGAGGACAGAGACCTCAGATGTTGTACCTAGATTCTTCTGGAGCCACTCTCCCAGTTTAGGGGTCCCTGTCCACATCTGCTCAGCTGATCCGTCCGCCCCTGGTGCTTCTCAGTCTTATCATGCTCTTTCTTCCTAGTGTTACTGTCAGCTGCCACATCTACCACAGCTGCCGTATTGCATATGTGCAGCTTCCGTAGAAGACAAAATAACATCTCCAGGTGTCCGTTACCAAAAATTGTTTACCTTCGATTTTGTAATTGCAATCACCAGACAATTAATTGCACAGCCTTTGCAAATGGCACAAGTTTGTTTGATATTCTTTTTATTATTCAGATTTTGGTCGATTTCCACAACAGTTGACACCTCACCTGAGCCAACAGGAGTTTCTATGTCCTCTCCACAGCCCACAATAGCCAACAAGGGCTTGTGTTGGAAGGGAGTCTACCTCATTCTTCAGGTTACAGAGCCAATCAGTAGCAAGCAGTTGGCCCAATGATTTATGAGTGTTGTAGTCAATGACACTCCTGACCTCGACTGCAGTTTTGAACTGGTTATTGGCATCGTAGAAATGTGTCTTCACAGCAGCTTCATCATGAAAACCATGTACTAAGAATTGCAAGATGTCTCCTGCTTATCATCATCATCATCATCATCATCGCCATAATCATCATCCTAAGCACTGAAGTTTGTAAACCACAGAAAGAGAGAGAGGGGAGAGGAAAGGAAACGTCAAATTGGGCAACTTCAGCTTCCTGACTGATTAGACAGACAAACAAGTGAGTAGAGTGAAGAGACAGAGACGGTTCTCCTGCAGGTTCAGGATTTTTCAACATCAGGATCAACTTCAGAATGAACATCCAACATGTTGTGCTCTTCTGCTTCTCATCAGGTGAGGACTGATATGAATTGAACCATTCAGCATCAGTTGTTAGTCAGTGATGTGTTTGATATTAGAAAGTATGGATATTATAAAAATAAAAACAAGCATGAAACTAGAAAAGTGCACTCAGTAGAGTGCAGATCTACTTACTACCAGGTGCTAATAAAGTACAGTACTCGTCTATTTTTGACAGAGCAACAGCATGTTGCGCAAAGCAGATCGACAGGCACTGTATGTGAACTATAAATACAATGTAAATATGAAGATTAATGTATTTTTATTACTAAAACACGGCCACAAATCTGTGATCAATGTCAATCGCAATTGAACTTTTGTTGATATTAGCTTTGTCCGTAGGCTACAGCCCAACAAGGGAAGAATGAACAATAGACACAACTATTGCCTTAAATTGCCTTTTTCTGTGAAATGTGCCATTTGAATAAATTTGCCCAAAACAGATGAAAAAACAAACCATCTAACTACATAGACTGCTTACTCATGGTAGAAACTTAAATATCAGGGAAAGATTACCTTATCAAAACCTGCACGTTTGCAAAATCAAGCAGTGCGGTGGAGGAATGTTGTTGGACCGCAGCCCAGCTTCTCCCATTGGAATTGTCCCTTCTGGCTCCAGTCAAGATGGCGGCAAAGATAACAACTGACTCTTTTATCTCTCATTGGGCCTTACTCTACTGGATCAAAACATATCTGTTATGGAATTATCCTGCAGATGTTCTGGATCAAAGTGAGACTAAACTCTTGTATGGATGTCAGTTTTTGAGCCATGACAAAGGCCAAACAGGCTGTAAGGTTTTTGTTATAGCTGAGAAGATTTCCAGAGAACTGCAACCCTACTGGCCAGTTAGGGGGAGTAAGGAGTCAGCAGTCAATGACAGTCAGTAAAACCTGTTTTCCAACAATTGTTAAAGGTCTTTGAGCATTCAAAAATGTGCACAAAAAATATTAAGATGACTGGTCTAGTCGTTTTCGAGATTAGCTGCAGACCGACTGATACACATGCACACACACACCTACTGTAGATAAAAACAAGGGGGGATTGCCAGAGGCCCACCACTGCGATGATATCACGTTACTTTGGTCACAATACAATATTACTGCGACATTAAATGTATTTGGATATGCTGAGTATTGTGGTAACAAATGCTGCAAAGTTAACATTAACATTAGCATTAACTTTTTCATCTGCAGATTTAGGAAAAACTTTGTCAACATCTGTTTTTTATCTAATAGGGTAAAGTTTTCGGTCTGTTCATCTCACTGTAGTCATTTTACAGCAGCAACATGTATCTAGTGGATTGAAAAGGCAATTGATTTTATTATTTTATCAGGCTACCAGAAGTTTAATTTGAATTTGAAGTGAAGTGATGGATGAATCATTAATCTGCAGTCTTTTTCACACTTTCTATCTCAAATTAATTACTGACCATTAATGTCCATGTTTTCTACAGCACTGTGTGGTGGGAACACTGGGCTCGTCAGCGCCAAACTCAACATTTACACAGGAGCTGAAGGCGGAACTGGTTCGATTAGTTGCCACTTGACTCTGACTGGAAACATGAAGTTCTTCTGTAGGGACGAATGTAAAGGAGAGGATACTCTCATTAGAACAGATGATGTCACAGCTCAGAACGGCAGATACAGCATTGCATACAGCAACGGATCTTCTGGAATAGGAATACTGACTGTGACCATCACACGTCTGACCAAGTCTGATGCAGGACGGTACAGGTGCGGTTTAAGCAATACTTTGGGTTCATATTCATACCAGGACTTTGGACTCAGAGTTTTAGATGGTGAGTGTCTACTTAAAGTTATTAAACCTTATATATTTTGTGTATTCAGTATATTTTGTGTTTTCTTAAGGGTAGGAATTAAAATCACATGAAATTGTAGTAAGAGTGTGATTTGTAGTTAAAGGATAACAGCCCAGAGGTAAGGGAAACGCTTATACGTGTGCTATTTACAGAGATAGCACTGGCGATCTGAACTGGTCAGAGGCAACAAAAAGGACTTTTAATGCGCGAACTTATACAGGATGCATTTGCATCCTTACCGTTTTAGCTCGTGTCACGGCTCCCGGCTGCATCCGCCTCCCTCAATACTGAACCAATTTTAAAATGAGTTGTACCTATGAATCATACGCACACATACACATGGGGAAATAGGGCCCAGGTTAAAAAATACCAAAATTATCCTTTTAATGTATGAACACTCATTTTATTGATGTTTGATTAAATCATTCCTCCACCAGTCACAGACTGTGGTTAAACTGGGCAGCTCCCGGTGTGACTCGGTGTCCGTGTTAATGTGAAGCAGGAAATGCTCTAATCAGACTGCAGCATCTTACAGGAAGTACAGATAATAACCAATGATTGTTTATTTTCAGTAGGACTGTTGGATGTCTGGTCTGGCTTTCGCTACACAAACACTGAAGGAGAAGAAGTCACTCACGGATGTGGCAATAGTGCCTACAGGAGTTGGAAGTTCTTTTGTAAGGACGAATGTAAAAAACAAGACGACGTTCTCATCGAAACAGATGGCAACAGGACTCGAAGTGGCAGATACAGCATTGAATATACAGAAGGATCGCCATCTGAACTGCGTGTGACCATCTCACAGGTGACCAAGTTTGACACTGGACGGTACCGGTGTGGTTATGGCAGAGCTTTCTCCCCAGAGGTCTACGTGTTGTTTCCGATCATTGTCATAGATGGTGAGTTTGTAATGAAAATTATGATAATGTTTCTTCATAAACCACGTCCTGTTCAGTGCATCAATCAGTTTTCACAGTAAAAAAAAACCCAAACAAACGATAATTAAAATATGTCTTGTTTTTGCTTAAATTCCAAAAATGTAGTGGGTGGAAACAACATGACAGATACAAAGATGCTCTTTGTGATTTGTGACATCAAGAGGAGGGCTGAGGTTGTCAGAGAGTTACAAGGACTGCTGGTACGGGCGCAAAGGCATTAAAATAGATGCAACTGGTTTTTAACCACCAAGTAATATTTCATGAATATATTGATATATTAAAAAAGTACCGTAATGTTGTGTGTTTTACCTGCAAATGCTCCGCATGCAGTCTACATGTCCACTTTAATTAATTAAGTATATACAGGTAAAGTCATTAAATCATCTGCAGCCTTTTCTGTATCTTTAATAACTTGAGATAATGTAGACAGACATGCTGTCTCTGTTTCCTGGAAGGTCCAGAGTTATGGCAGTACATTGGCAGAAATGGAATACACTCTAACAAGTCTGATTTCTTTAGTGTATAATCACCTGAAAATAAGTATCATTGTGTTTTTCTTACCTTAGAATGAGACGTTTATATCTATGTAGGGAGCAGAGCCTTGTTTACTTGGAGATCGCCATGATCACTGCCATTTTTCTACAGTAGCCCAGAACAGACAAACCAAACACTGGCTGTAGAAAGGTTTGTAGCGTTTTCACATTTTCACCCCAGCCACCGTAGCTTGAAGCTCATCTGCAACAAGCGATGTCTCCTGCTAAACGTCCTGAACAATGAACACTGAAGGAATTCTACACATAACGTGACATCAAACAAACAGTTAAAAGAAATACTTTCATTATTGTCATTATTAGTAAACGTTATGGTGCTTTGCACAATTCCTCCTGACAGATACGCAGCAATTCAGCACAGAGCAGATTGTGCGGGGCAGGAAGTGCACAGAAACAAAATAAAACATCTGGTTAATTTTCTAAATAAAATACACAGTGTTCACGGCGGATCATATTTCCCTGTACTACACCTTGAAAACGTCATAATGGGCGGAGGCAGGCCTGAAGTCATTTCACCCCGTTGACACCATGGACGAGGTTATTCATGGAGGTGCACCGAGATCTTCCTACTTCTCTGGTTTTGTGGTTCTGTTTATAGAAAGTACATCTTGTTATATCGTGCGATTATCCGTGAATTCACGAGATCTCGTGGGTCCTCGTGACTCCTGCTGTCTGGCGGCGCTGCACCGCTCCACACAGCAAACGCAGCTGGTGGGTGTTGACGGACTGCGGAGCATACAGCGGATAATCAGCGCAGCCGTTCCGCAATGGACACGCATCCAGTGGAATTCAGGCGTAACTGTGCATTCACACCAAAAGCTTCATGAGCGCCAGCGAAAGCGGGGCTTTCAAGCTGCGCTGCAGAAGATCTCTTTCTTTCTTTCTTTCTTTCTTTCTTTCTTTCACTGTCCCGCCTTGAGAATATTCACGGTCTGCAATTGGTTGCTGCTCGCTACTGCTTCGGCGGCGTCACTGCTCATTTGCATAAGGTTGAGCTTCTCTCAACTTCTACTTGACGCTCCGATCGCTGTTGCTCGCTGCTGCCGATGCTCCAGACGCCCTTCATAGCAAGCATACATTGAAAATGAATGGCTGCTGGCCGCTTATGACGCTCATGACGCTTTTGGTGTGAATGCACAGTAACACGCCAGTGAAGCAGCGGAGGCGGCAGCAGGCCGACCGCTTTTCCTGGCCGGGAAGCGGTGGACATTAATGTCACAATGGCCATTTTAATGTTAACAATGCATAACGTAACCAACATGATAGACTTCTGTTTCCCAACCTCACAGAGACATGTTTTGTTCAGAAGTACTGTATTATCATTCGACATTCTTCAAAACACGTTGGCTTTATAGCTGTGGTGAACATACACTTCTGTTGGCATTGTCAGCACAGGGGGTTACCCAAGGCTAATTAATGAGCTGGCTAAGGTACAAACTCATTGAAAAAACGCAGGACAGACCTCTTGGACAGTCTGTAATTAACTGTGACCAGTGACCAGCTGACCGCTCGTGGTGGCAGTCAGCTGTCTCCACCACTACTGTTCACCTTTATAATGATGAAGTTTCCTAAATTTATTCAGTGAAAAACAAATAATATTTATGGTGATGTTTTATTCAACAAACCTGATTCAAATATTTCTAAACATTAACTCTGTTATAATACTCAACACTGCATTTTATTTATTTATTTGTACTGTTGATACTATTAATGTGATCTATGCTATAAACTGTATCTGTTCATCTTATTTCTCTCATCAGGATTCTTCTGTCTGTTGTGATTCACAATCTGATTGTTTTATTGTGTTTTTGTTTTTCACAGCTCCAACCACTTCAAGCCCAATCCGGAGTCCTCCACGTTCCTCAGTGTCTGTCCCATCAGCCTCCACACCAATAACAAGCTCCACTGCAGGAAGTTTCACACCTTCACCAGTTTTCCCCGCAACCACCAACCAGCTCACAAGTACGACAGTTCATTAAGTACTGCAGAACACTTTACACATCACACACGTTAAAGTTGAAATGAAAGACACCTTTTTAAACTTTTTAGATACCATGCCTGGCCTTGTGTACATATTTAACAATATGTGACTTTTTTTTTTTTTTTTTTTTTTTTTTCAAAAAAATCAATTTCTTCATATTCTTTAATCAAAATCCAATCATATTTTTGTCCTTACAGAAGCTTATACCTACAAATGATATCATGACATCCATGCATCAATCAATCTGCAACTTTTAGCTGCATAGATCTTTCTCTCTTAGTTTGGTATGCATTCTTTCTGTTCCCATTGTGAAAAGTTGTGATTGGTACCAATAGAGCTGTTCTTTACCGTCCCCATTTGTCATCACCCCTCTGCTGGGGTCCTCTGCTAGCTGATGCGGTACTAAATGATGGAGCTTAAACAGCAGTCCGTTTGGTTTCTAGAGAACTGTCACTGTTGCTCAAAGCTGAGATGTGGCTGGTTGCGAAGCTTCCGTAACCAATTTTCGTACCATGGTAAATTTTATATACATTAGTTAACTATAAAATGAAAGGATGTCTTGCTGCCTCTTGCAGCAGCTGTAGACTTAGAAAAAATAATTTAATTCACCGGGCCGTCTGCCAGTAACTTTTAAGGTGGAAATTTTACTTGAAATGTTGCTTAATTCATGAGTTGACGACATTAGTCCATCAACACAGCTTCAATTTCAATATAACTCTGATGACTCTTTGTTTTTATCGCCGCTCTTGGATGACACAGACTTTTAGTAATGATTGGATCTCCAGGCGTTCATTATGTGAACTGTATATGTTCTAATCCTCACTTGGAGGAAAAAAAAAAACACTAAACCCCTGAGCTTGCCTGAGAAGGATTCAGTGCACAAACCTGCTATTTTTAAATATCCCATGGAGAGAGACTCTCACTGCAGCCTGTTCTGTTTTGTTCTGAAAATGTCGCGGCGTGCAGCCTCGTTCTGTGGATGATAAACCAGGTGCAGACTTCCATCTGTGTCACCGCTGATGAGGAAATACAGTGAAAGCTTGACAGACCATTGAGTGACAACAATTCTGCCCACATGTAAGAGTAGGCCTGCGGTCTGCAATGGAAACGCTTAACCAAGCCAGAGTCTAAATACATGTCTGTTGGGGTTACTCTTTGTTCTGAAGATACTGTGCCAAAAGTTTTTGGTGGAAACGGGGCTTACTATATCCCATTGATGTTGCACTGACAGGGCCTAACTGTTGACAAGCCCATTTACCATTTATCTGATCAGTTTAAAGTATTTCAAATGTTCAATATTTTTTGTCTCATAAGGTTTCTGACCAATAATAACATAACTTCTTTCAAATTCCTTCCTCCCCTTTTCCCCACTCGCACTCTGTCTTCCACCCAGTATACATCTTTCCTCTGGTTGTGTGTGTCCTTCTGGTGGTGGTGCTGTCAGCTCTTGTAATGCTGCTCCTCTACAAACAGCAGACAATGATGACTTCAAACAGCATAAACGTGGAGGTGACTTTCTTTAACTCCATTTATATCTGTTTAGTCTTTCTCTGGGCTTCTCTCATGGCCACTAATACAAAACAACTGTTAAGGACTGTAAAATTAAGTGGTATATTGAAGCTGCAGTAGTGGACTTAAGGAGGGCAGAAAAGACATCAAAACAAGATGACAAATATAATGTCACTACTGGATTACATGACCACAGTGCTTTATCTGAGTACAAATAAGAAAAGAAAAGGTCTTGGCAAATAAACAGTTGTTTTAATTTTCAGTGTGTTACCTATGAGAACCAATCGCCAGCCTCTACATATCAAGACTCCGTCTACCAGAGCCTGGATCCAGCCAGCAGGGATCATGGCCAAATCTACTCTATACAACACGAGACTGTCTGAATTCAGACCAGAGGGGTCGACTACGACCCAAAATAAGCATGTAAGCAAGGTATGTTGAGCTTAAAGCCAGAGTTGTCAATGTTATGAAGATTGTGCAGTACTGACATCAGTAATAGGTTGGATGTGATTGTTTTTTCATTTTGCTCTTTGTGCTAGCTCAACTGACTATGTTGCTGTATTGAGGCCTCCTAACCCCTACATCTGTATCTCCTCACAGCAAATGCTTTTTGTTCTGTAGGTCAATTCTCACAAACATACCTGTAAAGACAAAAATAAAACTGTGTATTTGCAGTTCACAGAGTTTAAATACTGAGCTGTTCTGTGGCAGAGAAACATATGTTAAATGAGTTGGTAAATTTACTGTAGCAGACCGTCAGGGAAAACAGTAATCCTGGTTCCTGATGTTATCACTTTCTCCCAAATTTTGGATCAAAGTTTTGCTGAACATGAAGGGTTATGAAGAGTTTCTTTAAGAAAACAGTTATTTGGTAGGTTTTCACCATTAATGTCTCTCTTCTGCTGATTCCACTGGCTGCGGTCACTGTGTCTCGCTGTGGAGACTGACAGCGGTCCTCTTTGCCTATTTATTAGATCAGCTAGGAGTTCGGCATTGCTAAGATGGCGATGCTTGAGACTTCCACTGAGCTTCAAAAGGTCTTTTCATAAACCTTGGGGTGTTTCCGCGGAGGCTACATTTATTATTTTTACCGTCTGCTAGGTTCAAAGTATTTCTGCCTGGCCCTCCATATCACCGAAAATCTCTGTTACCAAAGTCCTGGTGTATGTCGGGTGGCTGCTGCTCCTTAGCAGCTCCAGACACACTGCCTCTAGTTTAGTGTTGCACACTATACTGGTACCAACGTTAGACCGCAGTACTAAAACACCACCGTACATATGATACCATCATGTTGGAGTACGTAGTACCACGGTACCTCACGGTACACTACTGTGAGATAAGTTCAAAGTCCAGTCACAAGAGGGTGAGTGTGTATGTGCCGTCCAATAATGGCGCGCGCTGTCCACCTGGCACTCAATATGCAGCTGCAGTGGTTTGTTTTCCTGTGACATTTCAGGTATTAGCTAAGCTATTGAGTATCTTTAAGCAGTGCAAGTTATTATTTATTTCTTTTTACTTGTAGGCTAGATTTGTTTATATATGCTACAGAGATTTGTTTTCCACAGAGCTCTACGGCGCGAGCATTTTACTCACATTTGCGACTAAAAATAGTTTTGTGCGAGCAAAAGAAATCATTCAGGAGCACCATGGCCACCGCAAGATAACGGCTAACCGGCGACCGAGAAGTCCGGCTCCAGGTCCAATAACTTCCTCTACGTTGGCGTCATGACTGCCCAGAAGTACCTGAACAGCCGAGCCGTGGCGGCACACAGGTATGTGACGTGTCAGAGGAGAAACGAGCCGCTCACATTTCTCTCTCTGTGGCAGGTAACGGTCCACAAACCTCACCGCACTGAAGGGACTGTTCTTAACTTATCAGGGAGGCTGGTTGATTTTTATTTTATTTATTTATTTTATTTTGATTCCCCCTATGTTGTTATGTAATTTATTCCATTGAAATATCATTGATGTATTATTGGAAAGTGATTCATCTTTTTATAAATGACAAAAGGCACATCTGCCTAATTTTTGCTGTGGTATTGTGATACTACTCAGAACCATGATACTTTCTCTGGTATCGTACCGGGGGTCTCAATTTTGGTACCGTGACAAGACTACTCTAGTTATCATGGCAGTAGAGCCAGGTTAACTCCATAACTGTTTGTCCAGCCTGGTAACCAAGCAGCAACCTGCAGGACTGAAAAATGAGGCAGATATGAAACTGCCAAAAACTGCAGTTCATCTAACAGCCACTTGAGGCTGGATCCCAAACAGAGTAAGTCCCCATAGACATCAATGTTAAAATGTTTACAGTCTGGTACAAAAAAACAGTTTTTTTGTTCGCTGTAGCTAATTTCAACTTTTATGACAGTTGTACAGGAGGACAGAGCAGTTATGTCTCCACATGGGAAGACAGACAGGATGCTTGGATTTTTCTGTGAACCTTATGAGAAAGGTACAATTATGAGTTTTTATCTCTGGTGGAATTCACTTACATTTTAGTGTGCCATCAGCTTATTAATAGCATTTTAACCTAAACAAATAAAAGCGTAACAATTTCCAGAAAGGTAAGTGTTGCTTTAAGGGTGCAGCTGCTTGAGTGACAGGCTGTCTGTAACTACTTCCATTATTTATAGTCTATCGAAGCTAGCGGCATTACTCGTGCAACATGCTAACGTTACCTTTAACAGGCTGACTCGCAAAATAAACCATTAACAACATAAAAATGTAAAAACACTGAATGGCTTGTTGAAAAATCACTGGGTTGTCTGTTCACAGTTTGTGTGTCAGTTTGTACTCCAGATACCTAAATGTACGTGCATAAGCACTGAAACAGTGAGTTTTTAATTATTTGACACCTTTAAAACACACATGGCTGATCAGAAATGAGATAAAACGCATTTCAACATGAACAGATGAAAATACTCAGATATAACAACCCAAAATACACAATGTAATGAAGAGGGAACCAGTTTAATTCAGCTCTGATCCTGTACTGATGTGCATGTGAAGGTAACATTGGTGTTGATGTTTATCAGACATACCTTAAAGATAGAGTAAGAACCTTCCATCCACAGAGGAAGTGATAGTTGTCAACACTTTGTGATCTTCAGCAGAACTGTAACAGGAAAAGATATAACATCATTTTGTCCAAACAACTCGTGCAACTTGCTTTCTCAGCTTTGAGGCTGTTTGCTCTCCATGTTACAGTAATACACCAACATTTACTCTTAGGCTTGTATCTAGTGGACAGAAAATGCAACAGATTTTATTATTTTAGTATTCTACCAAAGTTTCATTTGTAGTTCCAATATTATGAATTTATATAATGAAAGATTGATCCAGTATCCATCCATTTTCATCCACTTATCTTAGGCAGGGTTGCGGGGGCAGCAGGACCAGTAAATTGAAAGCTTCACCTTCCAGCTCAGCTCCCTCTTCACCTTTACCTCTTCCCTCTTCATCCAGTATTGCCATGCAAAATATTGTTATACTATTCTGTATTGATTTTTTTCCCCCCCACCCAAACTTGATATAACTTAGAAGCAAATAAATGACATGGAAGCAGCCTTATTTAGTGGTGTGAGTACATTTGCCACTCAGCATTTTATGCCCACCAACAAATTTCTTACATGGCAAAAACAAAATGTAGGACAAGCAATGTTATACTTCTAGAGGAGCATTGAATTCCATTTTCAAATACACAGAGCAACAAATCCTGAGCCTATAATAGAATCTTTGCTATAATGTTATCAACTTCCTACAAATAAATGTGATGCTTTTCTTCTACTCAAACATTGGTATGAATCATAAATCTATTATTGTTACTTTGTGATCGTCTCATGAAAGATTTGAACTGACAGAATAAAGCATGCGGTAATTTGTGCGTTATTGTTGAAGTATTGATGAGACATAGCCTGCACAAAGTTAGAAGACTAGTTAGAGCAGAATTATTATGAATGTAGTTAGTGATGCTGTAATAAGACGTGAATTCAGGAAATACTTTATGCATATTTTAATCACATCGGACTCGGCAAGATCGAAGAACGATTTTTATCAGATGGCAGACTAAAAATACAGACATGGTGCACAAAAGCCTTTACTGTGTGAGTTCAGCATAACAAGTTTATTATTTTAATTTTAAATTAAAAAGTAATTTTCTTTGTCTGTGATGAAAGCCAGAGATCATCCTGAACACGGGACACTGGCCCTTTAAAGGGACACAACCTGTGAAGCAGATCATAAACTAATAAACTGACAGGTTCATCACCAGCTGACACTCAGCATTCAGTCGTTCATCATTGAGTCTTAGCTGACCTGTTTTCTGACCCAGACGTCAGAGTCTTCTGTGAAAGATGTAGAATTTAAACCACTAGATTTGGTGCACCTGAACAAACAGACCACAGTGTGAGATAATGATCCCAAAAATAACTACATTTAAATAATGAAAAACATGTTGCCTGTGGCCACTTTGCATGAAGTCAAATGATACCACGGTACAGTACGCTGTTCAAAACAAAGAGCTCTTTCAGCAGCCACAGGTCTAATGTCACACATTAAAATAAACAAATAGCAGCAAACAGAGATGGATACAGTACAACATGGAAGCTCCTGTCAGGCATCATAGCGGCTAAGATGAGTAGGCACGGGCAATACACGAACAAAGCCCAGAAAGGAATTGGTAGTAATACCAGGGGAGCCAAGCACCAGCTACACCAGCTATATACTGTATATTTACGCACACACACTTTATGACATGTACTGCAGTCAGACTACTTTACAAAATCATCTTGGCCTTTCATCTGAAAATCTGAAGTCTGCAGCCAAAACCCTTGGTGTGATATTTGACAGTGACCTCACCTTTGAAAAACAAATGACAAGCGTTGTTCAGTCCTCTTTCTATCAATTAAGGAGCATCTCCAAAATCAGGTTCTTTCTCTTGTGGCTTGATCTTGAGAAGGTCAGCCCAGGTCACCGATGGAGATTAGACGCATGCTCCTTAACATGTTAAGAATGCCAGTGTAAGCACAATAGCATGATGGTGTGAGCATTTAGCCCAATCACAAACTCCTCCTAATTCATGGATGAATAAGTTCTGTCGTATCCTCTATCACTGCCTTTAAATTACTAACGATCATTCACTACAGATTGTGGTCAGTATTTGTCTGTCACTGTGGTCCAACAAAATGTCGTCAAACGTGTTTCTGAAAAAGGGGAACATCCCTGAACAAACACACCGCATCATCTCCATGAACCTATGAATACTTAAATTCAAGTTTGTGCATTGTCAAAGACTTGTTGTCTGTACCCACTTTGCATGACGTCACATGATACGGAGGTATTGTACTCTGCTCAACTTAACAATGAGCCATTTCAGCAGCCGCCTGTCTCAAGTCACACGTTAAGATAAACAACGAGCAGCAAACAAAGATGGACACAGTTCTGCTCATTATGGCAGGTAAGTGTTTTATAACTGTTCATATTCTTTTCTGACAGTACACTGAGAAATCCTCGTGGCTACCAAGCTAACAAATGTTATGATGCACTATAATAATTGATGTACGGACTAATGCAGACCGAATACACACATTCTTCACACGGCTGGATAAAGACCGACAGTACCGAGGCCTCAGGTCTGAGGGTTCTGCCACCGTCACCATGTCGGCCACTTGCACCGAAATATTTCTGTTTTTCCAGACTTCATGTATTTATATGTGCTCACAGAATCAGCAGTAAAATGTCTCCTGTGACGCTGGTCTGATTTTATAACATTATTAGATCGTCAATACTGAAGCTTCAGTGTTAGAGCAGCTTGTTACTGTTGTGAGCAAGTTTTAATTTCTTTATACACAGTTAGCTAGTTTAGTTCAGTGGGTACCAACCTAGGGGTTGGGTCCCTGCAAAGGACACCAGATAAATCTGAGGGCTCGTGAGATCATTCATCAACTTATTCTGATGCACACATTTGTAATGATTTATGGGACTTAGTAGTGGATAATTGAAATGAAACAAAAGTTTAGAGGAGAAATGTCTTTTTGATAATAATCTGCTTTAATATAGGACGATGTAATGTTTACATTTGTCATGTTTTAAGGTAAAACCTGAAAAAAAACCTGCAGTGTAAAATATAATGGGGTAGAAGTATAAAGTCGGTTACATTCCACGACTGATGGTACTACAAAGACAAAGACATGTCTGAATACACTCTGATGTGACGTGGCAAAGTGAAGAGATATAAAAAGTTATCTGTAGTCTAAATCTGATCACTGTGCATGTGTGTCACTACAGGGCTGTATGCTGTCTCATTACATGCTGAACGTCAGTACCATTTTGTTTATGAACGGAAGAACTGGACTGAAGCACAAAGTTACTGCAGAGAGAAATACACAGACCTGGCTACTGTCGACAACATGGAGGACATGAAGACCCTGATCAACATGGCAGATACAAGCAGACTGGTCTACTCAGATGAAAACAACAACAACATTAGTTCACTTTTCTCTGTCTTTCATTTAAAAGTCATTTTTGACAATAATGTTAAAGACAGGTGGTTTGAAAGTGTGAAAATCTGATCCTACATAGTAACTAATTACTAAGTGTAGTACAGTATACTTCTACTCTACTACATTTCACAAGAAGTACTGTACTTTTAAAGTGTTTTTAGTCTAAACTTCCCTCATGGTGTTTGAGCAGACAGTGTTTCCCTGTTGAGCTGCAGTGGAGGGATGGTAACAAAAGGAGGAAGACTCTAACTTTGGAAGATCTCCACAGACAGATGAAGCCTCAGATTAACTTCACATCAACTTTTGAATATATTTTTACACAGAACAAGTTTGTTCCCCATCGCTTACATTGAAAGCAGATTACGAGTGGATCTCTTAATGTCCAGCATGAACAGCAGGAATTGTTACGGGAAGCAAAACCTGTTTCACTGTTCATATGGGCCCCTGAATGTTGTTTTAAAAAATTGTAAACCTCACTTTTAAGAGTTTTACAGAATTGAAAAATCTCAACAAAAGGTAGAGCAATGTCTAATTATTCTTTTCAATCTTGTTTTCAGCGAGCCTGGATTGGGCTGTACGATGACGTTAACAGCTGGAGGTGGTCACTGTCTGACACAAGTTTCTACAAAGACAGGGAGGCGGACTTCAGACGATGGTCATCTGGAGAGCCAAATAATGAATACAGTGGAGAACACTGCACATGGATGTATGATAGTGGCCTTTGGAATGATGCCCCATGTGAAAGGCAATATAAGGCAGTCTGCTCAGATGTCAGAGGTGAGAATATTAACACATGAAGTTAAAAACATACCAGGTTAGTTTCTTGACCTCTGACCCTTCTCTGCTTCTCTTTGCCTCTGAAGCAGGTTCATATAAAGTCTGTTGACCCTTACAGCTGGAATATTAACACAGGTTTATTTCATGTCACTGTCTCAGTCAAAAGAGGTGCAAGAAAAGAAGGCAAAATAGCTCTGATGTGTCTTTATGGATGAATGTGGGACTGGACGCCTGCATGTTCATATGCACACAGATTCATGGTGATTTCACCTTCAGGCTGAGATTCATAAGGAAAAAAACTGTGTATGTGCTCAGTAAATCTGAAGAATAATTCATCCATCCAAAAACTAGAATTACCGCCTTGTGGTTGTGTGCCGTTGTAAACTAGTCAAGTTACAGTTTACATCCATGCCTGTCCAGACTCATGTAGCCATGACAGTCAACAATGCTGCAAAGACGCTACAGATTCTAAAACAAGGATGCTTCACACACACCTTCAGCTCTGAATATCTGCCAGTAAAGTGTTTTTGCAGAACATTATGATGTCACAGTGACACTGACCTTTGACCTTTGGGATATAGTCATCCCTTCAGCCTCTTCAGAGACTCTTGGAAGTGGCTGGATGGAAGTAGCTCCTCATTTAGGCACTGGAAACTGGAAACTAAGGAACCTAATAACGACCGTTGGAAGGAGGCTTGTGTGGCTGCAGACTTTGGCCAATCTGGAGGATGGGAGGACTGGAACTGTGACTTTGAGAGAGCGTTCATTTGCTACAACGGTAAGCTATCATTTATTTAGCCTTTAAATGTTGAGTTAGATTTCCTTTATTTGCAGATACAGTAGACAAACTCCTCAAGCAACAAACAAAGAGAAAAGAAAATGTCCATACTCATAAAGTTATGTAAATAATACATTTAACATCTGTCATGTTGATAATGTTCATGAGAATATTTGGACAATTAACATGCTGTAGGGATCAGCTGCAGTTTGAGTTTTTGTTGTGTCATAAGTCCAGTTTAGACCAAAGATTCAAGATGAGGCGAATTGAAACTGGCAACTACTTGCGATGCGCCGCACTGCAACCAGATGAGATGGTGTATCGTCTCTAGTCAACAACTCTCTGTGCTTCTGATCTGTAACGTTGACAGGAAGTGATCACCATGAGATCTTTCTTTCCTTACATTTTACAAACTAAACAATAAATGAATTGTTCAAGAAAATAACCAGCAGATTAATCCATTATTGCTCCATCTCGACCAAGTACCAGAGTCAAAAGCTGCTGTAACATTCATGCATGAGTAATAATGATCTCATAAATTAGATAATAGTATGCAGGGTGTGTCATACCAAACACTCTCAATGAGCCATTTCTCTGCATTGACTGCTTTAACTTTGATACTTAAAGTGTATTTTCTGATTATAATTAAATACTTTTATTAAAGTACAATTTCCAATGCAGGACTTTTACTTGTTCGAAAGTATTTAAACAGTGTGGTGTTGGTACTTTTACTTATTACATTATTTTCCATAGACCATGTACAATATCCATTCCTCTCACACAGAGAGAAGAGACGCATTGTACCAAGTGTAGCCACAGGCTCGTTACTTCCTCTTTCTGCTGGTTTGACCTGTCCGACTTTATGCAAACACAAAATGATTTGAATGTTAGAAATGACTCCGAAGAGGAACTTGCTGAAAGCAGTGTCAACATCTACAAGCCATCATTTATGTAACTAGAGGTGTATCAAAGAAGAAGCATAGTAGCCATGTTGTTAAACGTTGTGTTCCACTATCTTTTAATGTTCAGCCATGTTGGCAGCGTGGCTCGAGGGATGCCAGAGTTGGCCGGTCTTTGGTCCACACTGATATATCTCAGCAACTATTGGATGGTTTGCTGGGCTTTGGTATGAAATTCATGAACCTCAGAGGATGAACCCAACTGACTCTGGTGAATTCCTGACCTTCGCCTCTAGCGCCACCATGAGGTTGACCTTTGTGGTTCACACTGAAATATCTTGGTAACAATATGATCACATGCCATGAATTTTACCACAGATATTCAAGGTTCCAGGAGGATTCATTCAAACAACTAAGGTGATCCTCTAATCTCTTTAATCAGAATCTGGAGGCAGCAGTACAAGATTTTGGTATTAGATACATTCTGGTTTCCATTTGCATTCCAAGCAGTGTTGACCAATCACGTTTTAGCAGGCTTTGGTTTGCTGCAAGTAAAGTTCATCTGGAGAGTAAGGAGGCAGAAAGCATGGGCCGAAATGCAATCTTGGAACCCTTCAGCTAATGTCTGACAATTAATGTCTGACAGTGTTTAATCTGCATTCTGTTCTTACTGGCTTTTACAGACGGCATCACATCACCCCAATCCTGGCTTCCCTCCATTGGCTCCCTGTGCGTTTTAGAATTGATTTTAAGATTTTACTGATCACTTTTAAAGCCCGTCTGGGTCTGGCCCCAAGTTACATAGTAGAAATGTTGACCCCATATGAGCCAGTACGCAGCCTAGATCCTCGGGCAAGGCCCTCCTGGCGTTCCAAAGTTGAGACTTAAATCTAAAGGTGACTGCGCTTTTTCCATCAGGGCCCCTCGACTTTGGAACGACCTGCCTGAGGAGATAAGGCTTGCAGAATCAGTAACATCTTTTAAATCTCTTCTTAAAACACATTTTTATAGACTTGCCTTTATGTGATGTCGTCTTTTTATTTATTCTTTTTTATTTATTTTATTCTATTCCTTTTAATTGTTTATTCCTTGTTATTCTGTTGTCATTATGCAATGTTGTCTTTTTATCCTTCTAAGTATTTAGAAATAATAGTTTTATTGCCTTTATCTCTTTTAGCATTATGTCTTATCATTCTGTCTGCGTTTTGCTTAACTTCACCTCAATTTTAGCTTAATTTTGTCCTGCTTTTGTTTGCCCTCACTGTTTTGACTCTCTGGGCTCTAGTTCTTGGCGCAGCGCAGGGTGGCAAGCCCCGCGCAGAGCGGCGAGCCCCACACAGAGCAAGTTTCGAGCAGCGCAACCCGAGGTGCGCTCAGTTTGGTAGTTTGGCAGACCGAGGTGCGCTGAGATGGGTGTGGCGGCGCAGCAGGGGGAGTTGTCGACAGATCCAGCTTGGCGCAGTGACAGTTTCGTGCTAAACAGCTTCGCCGAAGGTGCGCTAAAAGCTCGCCAACTGTAACCACGTCTACTGTCAGCGCAGGCGGAGCGCAGCTGGTGTGGTGGAAATTTGGCTGACAGGTGGACAGTGTGCACACGTCACCAAAACCTCACAGGCAGGTTTCCAGAATGTCAGGCACATTAAAGATGCAATAAACACCCACAAAAACACTATTCAATGTAACATAAATGTATCTCTATATCGACTGTCCCGTCACATCTGATGTCAGATCAAAGGGGATTGGCACCGTTTGGCACGCGTAATGGAAACCCAACCTGATTTGTTTAACACAGCTGCAAACTAATGAGTTCACATCCCTCTCAGCCAACCACAAGCAGCCACAGCATCAGATCGGGAGCATATATTCAGCATCTGTCATCTTAGAAAAGTCAAAAGAAAGGAAACAGAGTGACACTGCGAGAGAGAAAGAGAGAGCGCGTATGCACGAGAGAAAAACACCATTGATTTACAATTGTGGTGACCTCCTCCCAGGCTACCTTCGCATCATCAGCCCGTGGAGGTCTGCTCACAGTTCCATATATTCAGACGCTGCGAGCTTGGACCTCCCGGACCAAAACATCAGTTTCCTCCTGGGAGAAGTTTGGCCATCTGACGCTGCTGCTCTCTTCTGCCATGGCGAATTGAGTAAACTCTCATTACGCCTTCGCGCGGCACATTTAAGGGCGAGGAGAGGGGCTCATTTGATTGGTGTGATGTGCGTAAAACCCACTCCACGCCTTCTCTCCTCCGTCTTTCCGACATGCACCGGTAGGAGGGACGGAAGTGGCAAAGAGGAGTAGCTGCGCCAGCGCGAATGGTGTGACAAACTTGCAAAATCCACCTGGCCACACCCAGTTGGTGAAGCGCAGGTGCACTGCGCCCCCGCCTCGCCCGGTCTGCGAAACTAGAGGCCTCTGTTGCTATACATATCCTGCGTTTGCTTTGTTTGTCAAAGCACTTTGTAAACTTTTGTTTTTAAAGGTGCTATATAAATAAAGTTATTATATTATTATTATTATTATACACTCATTTATTCATTTTCTGTAACCGCTTATCTTGTTGGGGGTCGCCATGGTGCTGGAGCCTGTCCCAGCTGAGGTGGGGTTCACCCTGGACAGGTCACCAGACTATCACAGGGCTGACACATAGAGACAGACAACCATTCACACTCACATTGACACCTACGGACAATTTAGAGTCACCAATTAATCTGCATGTCTTTGGACTGTGGGAGGAAGCTGGAGCACCTGGAGGAAACCCACGCTGACACAGGAAGGTCAGACTCTGCACAGAAGGACCCAGGGTTCGAACCCCCACCACGGATTCATACTAGGAACCCTCTTTTATCATATATAGTAAAAAGGTGTTTTGCTTATTTTTTAAAAGATGTTTTTCATGTGATGAAGGCCATGTTAAAGGTTGTTTCACCACAGGGAAGCCAAGAAGTGAGATTCTGGTCTTCACTCAGTTTTGACAGAATATGTAGTTTGTAACACACTTTGTCTTTGTACAGCAGAACACTCCTGCCAAATGTTTTAAAGTATGAAAAAGTGGATCCATTGTAGAACGAATCTTTTTTAATGTAATGGAAATGTTACTGCCTTTAATATGGCTGAGTTGTTTGCCTAATATGTAAATAATTGTTTCGTCAGAACACTTTCCATGAAGTTGAAATGATAGGGAGTTACTGTGAGGCGTTTGTGTTGAACATCAGGAGCTATTTCAACAGCTGCAAGTCTGAAGTCACGCATTCAGCAAACTGAGAGCGAACAAGATGGACACAGTTCTTCTGCTCATCACAGCAGGTCAGTGTTTGTTTTATCAATGTTTATTCTTCTGTCACAGCACTTTGATATTTCCCTGTAAGCTACACATTATGATGCCAGTTGGAGGTAAAAAGTTTGATTTGTTTTTTCTAAATGAAATAGACCAAGTAAGCATCATTTAAAGACATTTTCAAGAAATACTGGTTTATTGACATTTAATTTAGCCTCTTACGAACCCTTTAATTTGACCTGTGGTCTGGTTAATGTTTGATATATTCACTGTTGGTTCATAAAATTTAAATCACATTTGTTAGATATAATCCACCGCCTTAAAATTTGTAACTAATATTCTGAAGGAATGGCAGAGAAGAGCAGCTGCAGCTCTTTGCACACACAGTGTTCCTGCAGCACCAAACCAAATGTCAGATTTCTTTAAAAGAATCATCAGTGCCGTGATGTGAGAGACGCAAATATTATTTTAAGTTAAGTTTTGGGTTATGAAGACATGGAAGAAGTAAGGCAGTTGAGCGTCTGTCTCCACTCGCACCAGGCTGTCTGTGAACCTGAATCTGCCAGAAAGGTGGAGGGAGACGGTGTGACTGTACGCCAGACTGGCTTACTTGTTGTTAGGCTCAATAGTGGGTTATTGCCTGCGTTAGTCAGGCTGTATTTAGATGTTTTTATCGTTGTTTTATTTCACAACAGTGACTTGCTGAGGCTCAGGGCGAACACTGAAATGTAACAAAAGTGAAGAGATATAAAAAGTCATTTATAGCCTGAATCTGATCACTATGCATGTGTGTCACTACAGGGCTGTATGCTGTCTCATCACATGCTGAACATCAGTACCATTTTGTTTATGATCCAAAGAACTGGACTGAAGCACAAAGTTACTGCAGAGAGAAACACACAGACCTGGCTACTGTCGACAACATGGAGGACGTGAAGACCCTGAACAACATGGCAGATACAAGCAAACTGACTGACTCAGTATGTTACAGTATGTTATTTGAGTTCACTTTTCTCTGTCTTTCATTTAAAAGTCATTTTGATAAGTGTGTCAGTGACAGGTGGTTTGAAAGTATTAAAATCTGATCCTACATAGTAATTATAGTAAATATCTCCTGTAAACTGTAGTAGAGTAGAATTATAAAGTGTTTTTAGTATAAACTTCCGTCATGGTGTTTGAGCAGACAGTGGGTGTTTCTCAAAGTCAGAGAAGGATCCTCAAACAACCGAATAACAAGGACGCTACATCATCGACCCCTGCTGAAGGACTGTTCCAATGTCAAGGATCCTTCTGAATTTCTTTCTTGCATGTGTTTATCCTGAGCGGGTATAAAATCCCCACAATGCTTTGCACACGATTATCTGGAGGTGAAGGCGGGGCCTCTTCGATGAAACCTGCGCCAGCAGAGCTCAACAGGATTTAGATAAATAAGTCATGTATTTGGATTAATATCTTCAGGAGTTTTTATCATACAAGCATGAAAAGAAAATATTGACAGAAACCTCATAATTGACACTTTCCAATGTAATGAGATTTTTATAATAAGGTGATTTAGATAAAACATGAACGTTTTTAATAGAATCATTTACAGCAGAGATGAAGCGCTAAGTGTCCACCTCCCCTCTTCTATTCACATGATAACGACATGATAACTGCTCTCATTCTGTCAGCTTCAGTTGGAGTGTGTTTTTTGGGCAATGGCAGTGACAACGGCCACAGTAAAGACACTGGAATATCCCAGGGTTCCTATGCAAGTATGGAAAGTATGGAAATAAATTTGATCAATTTCCAGGTATTAAAAAGTATGGAAAATGAAAAATTAAGTATGGAAAAATATTTATGTTTCCAGACTATTACCACTGTTCTAAAATATTGTTTTCTAAAACAGAAAATTAGGCGTTTCCAAAAATAATTTAATCAGTCTGGATCGTGTTTTATGCCGGGCCAAGCACAGTTTGTGTGAGAGCAAACATACTGCCCCTTTTACCTGATTGACAAGTGGTATGTCCAGTCCGCTGCCCCATGACCCTCCTCCAGCCCCCCAGGTATCAAGTTTCACTCCAACACTGCACCTTCGACAAGAAGACGAGTTTCACGTGGTTTCACGTGGTAGATTCAAGTTTTTGGATGGATGGCTTGACGATACCATATATAAACACTGGTTGGCCAAGGATTCCCAATGCATACACAGAGCTAGATGCAAGCTTTGTGTGAAATCGTTTGACATTGCCAACGTGGGGGTGAAGGCGATTCTGAGCCACATGAAAGGAAAAAACGACGTCTCGTTACTGCATCGCTTGCACCCAGAGTCCCAACCTTTTTGCCTTAGTCCTGACATTGAACTTACTTGAGTTTTTATTTGCATGGCACTTGGCTACAATCGCCTATTAAGAATAATTAAATATGATGTGAAATATGATACACTGATATATTTACTCAGATGTTGCATATTCTCTGGAAAAAAAAAATAACGCAGAGATATCTGGAAATTAGGGTATGGAAAAGTATGGAATTTTTGAAATTCCAAATGTGTAGGAACCCTGATATCCTGCAGGTCAAAGCATCACTCATTTGTTTTGAGGTGAACATTTTTCAAAAGATTACACAGCAGTATCATGTACAGGCAGCAGGTCAGCTCTTTGATATCAGATCTGTTAATATTACTGTAGCGGAGTGTGTGGTGACACACACATAAAATTTGGAACACTTTGGAATCACAGTGTGATTCTGTGTGTGAGTCTGTTCATACTGTAATCGATCATTTAGAACTTTTGTCAGCTGTTGTCTTTACTTCATTACTCCACTTTGGTGGAATTTATACTTCTGCATTGAATTGGCGTCGTAGCGATGGCGTAGGCTCTGCTTCGACATGGAGCCTACGCCATCGCCTGACGTGCACCTCCCCAGAAATGTTACTACACACCACATGACGCAGACCTCCTGTCTGTTCCTGTAAACTGAAACCACTTCCCTCACTTTACATTAATTTCACAGCTAAGAAACAACAAATTAATAAATTAGCATTTTAAGTCCTGTGTGTGATTTATCCTGGCTTCATATGAGCAGAGGAGATTGTGAAATGCCATAGGCTTGTGCTAATAACATTAGCATGTTGTATTTGTGGGGAAAATGTGTCCAGATAAAGACAAGTGTTTGTCTGTGAATGCTGCGAGTTATAGTGAAGCTGATTTGTGTACTTGTGTTTGAAATTGTTTCACGACTTTACAGCACTGCACAGAAACTTCCACCGCCGACTAGTGTTTTGAAGGTGTAACTGCAGAGTGACACAGACACACCACCGCACAAGTATAAATGATGGCGTAGACGTGAGGGGCGACGTGCGTAGTCTCTGCTGCACAAGTATAAATCCCACTTTACGCTTCAGTATGATCCAGAAATATATTCTCCCCAAAAGTCGCGTGACTCTGAAAATACTGCTACATTTATTAAAATGGTACAACAACATTAGAGAGTGCCAAAATAATCACAGTACCCAGAAACCCCTCAGTGTGCTGAGGGTTAGTGACAAACACCTGGGGACACTTGTTAGCCTGTTTCAATGTGTGTCCACTGAATGCTAGCAAGGACTCTTTCCTTGCCTCTGGAGGATCCCTCCGTGGACGGACTCATCCCACCAAGAAAGGATCCTTGACTTTGAGAAATTTCCCTGTTGAGCTCAAAATGTAACAATCAGCATATAATGTAAGAAAATCCTGAGTGCTTAACATAAGAACAGTTTTGTGCATAATGTAGTAAGATATTACATTCTAGGAAAACTATTACAGTATTAACTATATGTTGAATAATGTGCCTGTAATTAATTCAGTGTATGGTGTAATAATTTAAAAAAACAAAGAGTTCTCTCCTTGTTTTCTTAGAGCAAAGAAACTCTTCTAATTTCACATGACACCAGTGTTATTACAAAACTGTTATCATGTTATGTGCTAATGTTTTTCTTACATTATGTGCTGATTATTACATTTAAATCATTTCATTATGGGCTGTTATTATATTTCAAGTTGCTACAGCATCACTTACACTGAAAGTCCAATATGAGGGGATCTCTTAATGTCCAGTATGAACAGCAGGAATGATTACAGGAGGCAAAACTTGTTTCACTGTTCATATGAGCTCCTGAATGTTTTAAGACAGACAAAAATCCCTTCCTTCAGAGTTTTACAGATTGAATCTCTCAGCTGTAAAATCCTGTAATAAAGTGGTCGAGGATCAGACTGACAGGCAGCATCAAGACTGTTGATGTAAAAATGTTGCCTTGAACAAAAGCTAGAGTGAGGTCTAATTCTTTATCTCACTGTCAAATATTGCTTTTAGGGAGCCTGGATTGGACTGTACGATGACGTTAACAGCTGGAGGTGGTCACTGTCAGACACAAGTTTCTACAAAGACGGGGAGACAGAGTTCAGACTATGGGCGGATACACAACCAGACAATTACCATGGTAAAGAACAGTGCGCAGTCATGTATGAGGATGGACTATGGAACGACGTCCCATGTAGTAACAGCCTTAAGTTCGTCTGCTCATATGTCAGAGGTGAGAATATGAACTAGTGAAGTTTTCCTTCTCTGCTTCTCTTTGCCTCTTTGTTTTCATTATTTGGGCCTCTGTAGTATCAGTCAGTCCATCAAACCAACTTTATTTGTAGCACCTTTCATACAGGTGAGAGCAGTTCAAAGTGCTTTAAAGGTGACTGACAGGCTGAGAATAAGACAGAACAAATGGAAACAGTAAAACAGCTCAGTGTGTCTCCTGATGACATCACAGAGGGCTGATATGGACAGACTGGACACTTGTATGTTCATGTGAACACAGCTTAAAATGACAGTTGTATGGTAAGAACTGATGTCATGGGCCAATTTAAAAAAAAATAAATAAAAAATTATTAAAAGAAATGGAAAAAAACATGTCTTGCAAAAAGGGCTCTTATTTATTCAGAGGGTAAAGGGCAGGTGCTCGAGCACCGCCTGGGGTCTATCTGTGCACGTGCCTGGTTATAAAGATAGGAATACAGTCACAGTGACTGTATGTTACGGTGCCTCTACACAGCACCTCACTGTGCTCTATTTTCAGGGTCGAATGTGACATTTATCCTCATCACCAAACCCATGACATGGACTGAGGCCCAGAGCCACTGCAGAGTAAACTACACAGACCTGACCAGTGTGAGAAACATGACCGAGAACCAGAAGGTACAGGAGCTGATACCTGAAGGAGAAGGTGTCTGGATCGGCCTCTTCAGAGACTCCTGGAAGTGGTCGGATGGAAGTAGCTCCTCATTTAGGCACTGGAGACCAGGGCAATCTAATAACAGTGGAGGGATTGAGAGTTGTGTGGGTGCAGACTTTGGCTACTCCGGACAATGGCGCGACTTGCCCTGTGACGACAGGAGAGCGTTCATTTGCTACGGCCCCCGTGAGTGGTAACCTATTATTCAAATAGTATCTAGATTTGTGTTTACTTCAGCATCAAATGAGAAAATACCAGAAATGATACAAAACATCAGGCTCTGGACAATAAATTTTAACCCTGATGATGCTGATCATTTTATGGAGTTGTTTGTAAAGTGAGCAGCAGTGGTGATCAGCCGCAGATGATCAGTTTGTGTCGACTCAATGCTGAAAATATGCAACAGATGGAGGATGTAACTACCACATTTTGCCTGTTAGTGTTTAAACTGATGAAATTCTGAAATGTTTCCACAGCTACGACAAAACAAGTGTTCAGACTGAAGTTTCAGACACAGGACTCCTCTCTGGATCTGAATGACCCTGCTGTGATGGAGGACACCTTGAAGAAGGTAAATCATGTTTTCTGATTTTTTTCAAAACCAATCAATTGACTCTAAAAGCAAATAAAAAAAAATACAACTTTATTGATCCCCAGAGAGGAAATCCACATTGCAGCAGTACAAGAAACAGACTGAGGAGGAAAGAGATAAAGAGCTATTTAAAGTCATAAATACAGTAAAATAAGAACATTTAATAAATGACATTGAGAAGCTATATACATGATATACATTACAATACTTTGGTCACATACAGGACATGACTTGAGCATTGTGCCAATCCATATGTGCAGAAGTAAAGAGTGTGTTAGTGCCACTCTGCAGGCCTTATTGATGTGTGACTAATGAAGAATCAACAGTCAGCAGAAACTTCACTATCTGCCACCAAATGCAGCAGGAAACTGTATAAATACAATCCAGCAATCTGAGAAAAGACAGAGAGTTTACAAGAGAAGAAAAATCTACAACAGACCAACAGGTCGGCACCACCTCAGGAAAAACAAGTATATATGAAGCAGAGTGCTCCTAAAATAGAGCTTCCAGATGAGTCCAATATAAATAAGAATGCAGAATGTAATCTGTGTATGTGAGTGATGATAATGATGACGAGGAGTTTTGTGTCTCAGCTCAAACAGCAGCTGAAGGACCAGGGGCTGGATGACAACATCAAACTGAGCTGGAGGAAGCAGCCAGATGGAAAAGTCTTCCACAAGGAAGAGAAGAAGAAGAAGAAGACCAAAAAGGACGAGCTTTAAGGCTGAATTGTTGTGTTTGGTTTCATCAGAGAAAAGTGGATTTCTTTCCTTAAAGTCTTCATGTAATGGGTCAGAATAGATCTGCAACAATTAGCTGATTAATCCATCAGCTGCAACTATTTTGACAATCAGTTTATCCTTTTAGTCATTTTGTGAGCTGGTTCCAGCTTCTCAAATATAAGACTTGATGATTTTCTTTGTCATAAATTATCACAAATTCATTATCTTAAACTGTTGGTCAGTTATAACAAGACATTAGTCTTTATGTGTTTGGGCTGTTGGAATTATTTCAACCTTTTTTGTGACATTTTTCACTTAAAATACTGTGAGATAAAATAAGTTAAGATACTTTATAATAAGATTTGACGCAAGGAAACAAAGACAAACACCTTTAAAAAAGATGAGCTCTGATGTTTTGCGATATCTTTAAACCCTTTTCTTTCCTCTTTAGGATGGCACAGTGGTGCAGCGGTTAGCATTGTTGCCTCACAGCAAGAGGGTTCCTGGTTTGAACCCTGGGGTGGGGGAGCCCTCTGTGCATGTTCTCCCTGTGTCAGCGTGGGTTTCCTCCAGGTGCTCCAGCTTCCTCCCACAGTCCAAAGACATGCAGGCTAATTGGTGACTCTAAATTGTCCGTAGGTGTGAATGTGAGTGTGAATGGTTGTCTGTCTCTATGTGTCAGCCCTGTGATAGTCTGGTGACCTGTCCAGGGTGAACCCTGCCTCAGCTGGGACAGGCTCCAGCCCCCCGCAACCCCCAACAGGATAAGTGGTTACAGAAAATGAATTAATTAATTTCTTTCTTTATTTAAGGGTAAAATTGTGTCTAAACTATTTGTTGTCTGCCTGTAGTGTGTCAAAATATCTTCAAATGAGTTGTACACACACACACACACACAGACAGCAATTTGCAGTGAGGAAACACTAGAGACTGGATGAAACCAAATCAATAAAATGGGCCAGAAATAAGTAATTAAATAGATAAATGAATAATAATAATAACAATAATTAAAAGATGACTTAATAAAAATAGTTCAAAGCAAAGTTAAAAAGTTAGCATTAATATGAGAACATAAAATAAACAACTAAAATGATACAATAAAGAGGCTAAGTAAACTAAAAGACTAAATTAAAATATATAATTAAGAGGAAATGATATAATAAAAAGTATAAATAAAATTTAATAAAGCCAGGTTAAAAAAGTGAGTCTTAAGTTTGCTTTTAAAAATGTCCACACTAGCAGCTGTTCTCGTGTCTTCAGGAAGGCTGCTCCACAGGCGTGGAGCATAATAATAAAAAGCTGCTTTGCTGTGAGTTTTTGTTCTAACTTTAGGAATTAATAAATGACCTCTATCTGAAGACCTGAGAGTTCTGGATGGCTCATAAGTTAAAAGCATATCTGATAAATAAGATGGACTATGACCATTAAGAGCTTTAAAAACCAATAAAAGACTCTTAAAATCAATCCTGAAGCACACAGGTAACCAGTGCAGAGATTTTAAAATTGGTGTAATGTGAGCTCTCTTGCTGGTCTTCATTGGCACTCGTGCCACTGAGTTCTGGAGTAGTTGTAATGGTGCAATATTCTTTTTAGGAAGACCAGAAAGAAGAGCATTACAATAATCAGTCCTACAGGTAATAAAAGCATGAATTAGTGTCTCTATGTTGGCTTTAGAGAGAAATGGACGCACTTTGGCAATGTTTTTGAGATGATAAAAACCGTTCTTGGTGATCCCTCTGATGTGGTGTTCAAAGATTAAGTCTGAGTCAAAGACCACACCTAGATTCTTAACTTCATTAGATGGTTTTAATTCTAGTGCTTAGTTTAAAATTCAATTTTTCCCTCAGTGCTTCAGGACCAATAACCAGTACTTCTGTTTTGTCCTGGTTGAGCTGCAAGAAGTTTTCTGACATCCATGACTTAATGTCTAAAATACAGTTAAAAAGGGCATCAATTGGCCCTGTGTCATCAGGAGACACAGCAATGTATAGCTGTGTAACATCCGCATAACTGTGGAAATTTATACGGTGTCTCCTAAAGACGTCACCAGTGGCAGCATGTAGAGATTGAAAAGAAGTGGACCTAAAATTGAGCCTTGGGGGACACCACAATTCAGTTCATAGTTCATAGATGAACATTCATTAAAACTTACAAAAAAATCTCTTGCTAAGATAGGATTGAACCCAGTTAAAAACAGTACCAGATAAACCAATCAAGCTGTGAAGTCGATTTAAACGTATTTCATGATCAACAGTATCAAAAGCTGAACTTACGTCTAATAAAACCAGGACTGCAAGTTTTCTCATGTCCAGTGTACATCTAAGGTCATTTACAACCTTAACAACTGCAGTCTCAGTACTGTGTTTAGCTCCAAAACCAGACTGGAATTTCTCATGGATGTTTTTGGAAATGGTAAAATCATTCAGCTGATTAAAAACAAGCTTCTCTAAAATCTTCCTTAAAAATGGGAGATTGGATACTGGTCTGTAATTATTGGGGTCCATAACATCCAAACCATTCCTCTTCAGAAGGGGCTTAACCAACACAGTCTTAAAAGCAGTTGGAAAAACACCCATCTGAAGGGAATAATTTACAATAGTCAATAAATCGCCATCTAAAATTGTTTATGTGACTTTTTATATTACTGTTACATCTTCCAAGCACAAATGCCAAATATTTGCTGGTTGCAGCTTCTCAAATATGAATATTTGATGCTTTTCTTTGTCATGTTATAAGTTTAATGTTGTTGCTGTTGGTCAATTGAAACAAGACATTAGGATTTATCTGTTTGGGCTGTTGTAAACTTTGAAAGACATATTTCATTATTTTCTGGCAGTTTATACATATAATAGTTTTAGATAAGGTAATATAGGATACGATTTTGTAAACCTTAAGATACTATAAGATGAGATAAAATAGGATTCAGCTGAAGGCAACTCCAATGAAAAAACACACCTTAAAAAAGAGCCTTTAATGTTTTGTTAAATCTTTTAAAATGTATTTTTATGAGGAAAAATGTCTTCATTTGAGAATAATGTTGCATCCAAAAAATGTGTTGTTGTCTCCCTGTAATGTGTCAAACATACACAAACAAGTTATAGAGAAAATAATATGTGTTATTCTCATGCTGTCACCTTATCATGGATGCAACCTTTAAGCATTTCCCCAAAAGTTACCAAAGTTACTTTTAATGTTACTATTTTTCTTTGTCATATATAGACTTATTATCTTAAGCTGTTGGTTGATTAAAATAAGACATTAGAATTTATCTGCTTGTGTTGTGGTAAATTAACCTGTTCAGATTCCCTGTCTATTCCAATGGATGTCTCTTTCTAGGATGTCTAGATCTATGATTACTGTCATGTGACTCCACCCAAGTTCACAGACTCATTTGATTGGATGTCTACAAACCAATCAAAGTGTGTCTCATCATCTAAAGTGGACTGCACCAGAGCCACGCCCCCTTTTTAACGAGCATGGTCAACCGTGAAGCGAGGAGGAAGTGTGAGGGACGCTTCAGTCTATTAATCATATTGTTAAAGTTCATAATTTGTGTTTAACTGCAGGGCTTGAAGTTCTCTGGCACGGTGCTGGATTTCCGGCGCAGGAATATTTTTTCTTGTGAATATTTTATCATCTTGACATAGCAAGAGTCATTTAACCAGTCGCTTTAAAGTAGAGCAAAGTGATAGTTCCAACTACCAATGGTGTGTCACATTACTCAAGGTAAACAAAGAGTTCTAGCCAATAAGAGGCAGAGTAGGGCGGGCCTTAAGTTCTCACAGTCTCTCAGTCACGCCAGACACACCGGACGCGGAACCGAAGCACAGCGCCCAGCTGCGGAGGCAGTTTTCAATCGGCACCAATGTTAAGCTATCTGACTGTCTGCACCATAGACATAATAAAGACTCTTTATTATGTCCACACAGGCCGCTGAGCAGAGCGGAGCGCCCGCGGAGGCTCGTGCATTGCAGCGCTTCAGTTCGGCCTGGTCAATTTTTCATGCGATCCGCGAGCGCTTCTGTCAAGCTGGATAGAGCCGATCGTACCAAACAGGAAGTCAGGCACAGAAAAGATAAGAGAATCTGGCCAATTTTAAAAATAAAATAAAAAAAATAAATAAATCCTGTTTAATTATAATGTTGCTTGTCCGTCTATAAATATTTGTTCAGTTTGGTCTAGACATGAGAGAAATGAAAACACACACACACACACACAGAAATGGCTACAGGTTGGGGGTTGCAATTCACACATACAGAGAGAGAGGGGGGGTGGTAGAGATAAGTGGGACATAATTTGTGAAGCCACAGATGAGTTGTCACTTGCTAATTAGCTCAGTCAGATAGAAGATGCTCCTTGATCCTTGATTCTTCAAAGTAGTTTTCCCTAGTATAGGGCAGTCAGTTCTGGCCATCATTAACAGCAGTCTGTCCTCTGGTGTTGTTCCCCCAAGTTTGAAACACGCAGTGGTCCAGCCCCTACTCAAGAAACCTGGCCTTGATGGCAGCGTGCTGGCCAATTTTAGGCCCATTTCTAAGCTACCTTTTATCTCCAAAATCTTAGAAAAAGTTGTTCATGCTCAGCTAAAATCATTTTTAGATGAGCATAATGGAGATCTTTCAATCAGGCTTTAAAACTATGCACAGCACTGAGTCGGCTTTACTAAGAGTTTTTAATGACATCCTCCTGGCAAATGACTCTGGTGACCATGTAATTCTTGTTTTGTTGGACCTAACAGCGGCTTTTGACACTGTGGACCACAATACCCTAGTGGCTCGGTTGCGCCACCTAGTGGGCATCTGTGGTACTGCACTGGAGTGGTTCATATCTTATCTGGCCGACAGAAGCATGAGTGTAACCCTTGGAAACTCAAAATCCAGCTCTGATCCACTGCCGTATGGGGTTCCACAGGGGTCGATTTTAGGGCCCCTGCTTTTTTCTTTGTATTTACTGCCCCTAGGATCCATCCTGAGAAAGCATGGCATCTCTTTCCACTTTTATGCTGATGATAGTCAGTTATATGTGCCGCTAAAAAAGAAAAATGCCTTCTCACTCACCACTTCTGGCTTGTCTTGACGACATCAAAGACTGGATGGCTTGAACTTTTTAAATTTTAATGAGAAAAAAACAGAAGTGATGGTCTTTGGTCCTAGTGGCCTTTGTGAACATCCACCTGTTGACTTGGGCCCTTTGGCAGATTTTTTAAAGCCAACAGTCTTAAACTTGGGTTTTAAGATGGACAGTGATTTTAAATTGGATCAGCAAATTAGCTCTGTAGTGAAGTCCAGCTTTTTTCAAATTAGACAGCTGGCTAAGGTGAAACCTTTCCTTGCACAGCAGCACTTTGAAACAGTAATCCATGCCTTCATTACATCTCGGCTGGATTACTGTAATGCACTTTATTTTGGAGTTAGCCAGTCCTCCCTCGCACGTCTCCAGTTGGTGCAAAACGCAGCTGCGCGCCTGTTAACTGGAGTACGTAAGAGGGAGCACATAACTCCCATCCTGGCCTCTCTCCGCTGGCTGCCTGTGCACTTTAGAGTCCATTTTAAGATTCTTTTATTAGTTTTTAAATCTTTAAATGGTCTGGCCCCGCTCTAGCTCTCCGAGCTTCTTCACCCCTACGCTCCTGCTCGGTGCCTCAGGTCAGCTGATCTGCTGCTCCTGGAGGTACCGAGGTCCAAACGGAAGCTCAGAGGGGACAGAGCTTTTTCTGTTGCCGCTCCTAAATTGTGGAACAAGCTACCCCTCCACATTAGACAAATCTCCTCACTGTCCATTTTTAAAACTCGTCTAAAAACCCATTTTTATTCCTTGGCTTTCAACTCCGCATGAGACTCTGCTTCTGGGAAGCAGTACTAATTCATTGAATTAATGCACCGTTGAGCAGCTGAGAGTTTGGAAAGCAGCAGGGAAGATTTGGAAGCAATTCAGTAATGATGGGAGATCAAATGATCTTATGTGTATTAGTTTCTCTTCCAAATCTGAGATCAGGTAGTGACCTGACACCAGTGGGTGTGAAATGTTAACCCCTCCCATCAATGTCATAAAGTAGTGTCAAACCTGGACCCACAGTGCAGACATAAGACTCAGAAAAGCTGCTGGTAGATGAAGAAAGTCTTTTATTGTAAATAGAGAAGGGCGGAGCTGGAGCGGGGTGGGGTGGGGGTTGCAGAGTCTGAGGGGTCCAGAAGGATCCAGGTGGGTATGGACGTGGTGGTATGAGGCTGGGTGAGGCTGAGTGCAGCAAGACAGGAACAATCTAAGAGGCAGAGAACAGAGTCAAAATCTGGAGAGTTAACAGATGACCAAAAACTAAAGTTCAAAAGACAAAGAATCATGAGCCAAAGCACACTGCCATGCAGGTAACAAGGCTTAGCAGGCTTTCATACAGAGTGGAGTGCAGATGGCTTGATTACTGATGGCTGGCAGGTGTGCAGGTGAGTGGTGACTCCAACTCCGCCCAGCTCCAGACACACACACACCCACAAGACAGGAAGACAAGACAAAAACAAAGGGGAGGGAAAACAATGGAAATACACTAGGATCCTGACAATCAATAAAACTCTCTGGTTGATTCTTTACTTTAAACTCTCCTTTACAGAAGTTTTGGTTCCATGAAAACCACCATGTTAAAACAAAGCTTCCTGTTGTTACTGTGTGAGCTCAGCACAACATGTCAATCAATGTAGATTTTAGGTCAGTTTCTTTGTCCTTTGTCTCTGAATCTTTGATGAAAGCCAGAGATCATCCTGACCATGGGACACTGGCCCTTAAAAGCAGATCGTATCTTGATGAACTGGCAGCTTCGTCACCAGTTGGCACTCAGCACTCTGTTGTTCATGGGCGTGTCTTAGCTGACCTGTGTTCTGACCCAGAGGTCACGTGTCCTCTGTGAAAGATGGAGAATTCAAATCATCATATTTGCAACACCTGAACAAGTAAAGGCCTGTGATCCTGAAAATAAACTTACCTATATAAAGGTATAATATTCAAATAATTGTTGCCTGGAACCAATTTGCATGATACAAAGGAACTGTGCACTGTTCAGGTATAAGAGAGCTATTGCAACAGCTATAACACTGAAGTCACGCATTCAGACAAAGGAAGAGCAGCAAACAACAGCAGACAAAGATGGACACAGTTCCTCTGTTCATCATGGCAGGCAAGTGTTTTATGTGTTTTATTTATTTATTTAACCTTTATTTTAACAGGGTAGGTCCATTGAGAGCAGACTCTCTTTTTCAAGGATGCCCTGTAGCAAACAGCTCAAAACACAGAAATTAAAAAAAAAAAAAAAAAAAAAAAAACAGCAATACAGTACAGTAAATACACAGGTATGAAGACAAAGTAATAAAAAATTAAGACATAATAGTAAACAGACTAAATCAAGCAAGAACAAGTCTGTGCACCCAGTACTGTGGTGTGAAGTAGAGTTTTGAAAGCCTCAAGTGAGATGAATCTATCAACTTTCAATGAGTCCTGTAATTTGTTCCATCGATATGGGACATAGAAGGAGAAGGCAGTTTTTCCTAATTCTGTATTAAGGGAGGTGGAGTCTGATATGGGACTGAGAGCGGGTATGGTGACCTGTAGAGCGGAAATTTAAAAGTGAAGTTAAATTAATTAATTTATGGTCCTTTATTACAGTACACTGATTTATTGTTGTGGCTACAGAACTCTTATCAGAACAATATCATGATGCACTGCAGCTATATGATAAGGAACATTACATCCTTCAGTTTATCACAAACATTTAAAATCAACACATCAGGAGATACATGGTTTTCACTGGACGGGACGGGGATGAATAACTTCTTTAAAGTAACTAAATCTGTCAGACAAAATGTAGTGCCGTGAAAAAACACAATATTTACCTCTGAGATGAAGTGGAGTCAGGGCTGTGCTCATCATTTCAACAGATATCTTGTGCGACCCTGCAGAGGGGTCTGAGGGGACATTTTCAGAAGCCTAATCCCGTCAGCCATAGCGGCATTGAACAATAGATCCGCAAGAAACTGAGGTGAAGTCTGTAATGTTGTTTCTGTCCCTGTCCAAATGTCCTGTGCAATGTGCATATGTGTATGTGCAATGATGTCTGTTCTGTTCTGTATGTTGGTCAAACTGTTGTGGTGCTGTGGAGAATTTCCCCTCTGGGGACAATAAAGTCTTAAGTCTAAACTGACCATTTTAGAGCATTTTGAAACAAAAATCTTTGATCGGTTGTTGTTACAACCCCTAGCTCGTGGTGTGACAAGGGAAGCAACATAAACCAGTTGTAATTGGTAAAAGCAAAATTATTTATTAAACGAGGTTTGGCAAACAGAAATTGCGAGGCAAAGCTAAAGGAAATGGGCTGATGGATGCTGCTCAAATCAAAGAAACAAAACCATAAGAGGACTCTCAAAACTAGAGTTACTAATAGGGAGACTAAGTAAATCAAAAGCAAAACAAAATCATTGGCAATTAACGTTTGCTTAGTTCAAACATAACACAAGCAGAACAGCACCCCTTATCTCTAATCACAGAAAAAATACCTACATGTATCAGTTTGCAAAATCAAGGCAAGGCAAGGCAGGTTTATTTGTAGAGCACAATTCGTACACAAAGTAATTCAAAGTGCTTTACAGAAGAAGAAAATGCATTAAAATCACAATACAAAATAAAAACATAAATAATCATTATAAAATGAACTTTAAAAGAGAAGAGTGCAGGTAAGATCCTTTCAGTCACATGCACAGTGAAATAGAGCTGTTTTGAGCCTAGATATGAACATTGTCAGAGTAGAGGCCTGTCTCACGTCTTCACAAAGACTGTTCCAGATTTTAGCTGCATAAAAAAAATCAGTTATTGAACCCTCTGTTCCCTAGAGTTGTGATGGTCACAAACAAACCGAATCTTTCGAATGGCTCATTAACATGAACGATGGGAACCGAGTCGCAGTTGAGAGCCGTTAGGTTTTTGTTTTTTTTTATCGCTGTGTTTCACACAGATGCACACACAAGCTCCTTCTTTGCTCCTCCACTGAGTGAGACGGAGAACAGGCACAAGAGGAGGAGCGCAGCAGAGTACACATGTGGTGCTTATTTGATATGTAAATATCGCATGTCATCTGAGTTGTGCACACTGCCTTCACGTGAGTGCCTCAGAAAAAAGAAAAAAAAAAAAAGTTGGTGTTGCATGAATAACATAAGTCAAGGTAGCTTTATTTACACACACACACACACACACACACACACACTTTATAAAAAGGGCAGATCCAAATGGTGATCTCACTGTCAAAGCAGAGGGATATGGCGCCACCTTGTGGAATATTTACAATGAATCCAGATCAGGAAAAAATAGCTTTTTTTCTTCAGCTACTCACGGAGCCAGTGGGGCCCATAACTTAGAGGGCTGCGCCTATACTCATAGAATCTGGAGTTACATTACGTAACTATCGTTCTATTTTGTATAGGCTTCGCCCTCTAAGGCTGTCACTAGTGGGTTAAGGGCAAAGCAGGATATAGTCCATGCCCCACTGGGTCCGTCTGGTACCACAAGCACAGACACACCTACTTCAAAGAAACAAGCAAAAACACTGCCCTGCCATTGCGTCATGCGTAAAAACGCATCACATACCCAAAAGGCCCAAAAAGGTACAGTTTGGGGACAATGACAGCTTGAAATAAATAAACCTTCTACTGTGAGGAGCTGAGATGGAGATTACTCACTGCAACAGTCCAGCGAGGGACAGAATATATATCATGGAGGAATGAGGGCAGAGAAATAACCCTATTGCTGTGAAGAAGAGAAGATGAAGGTTACGCTTTGTAACAATCCAGTGAGGCGCAGAATAGGGAAATAACTCTCCATGCGCCAATGAGCAAGGGAGAAGTGCGCAGCCAAATCCTCCCAGTATTCCTTACTCTGACAGAATACTCAGAACAGAGTGAGTCATAGAAAAACGGGAAACGTCCCACAGATAAAAGCGAATGAAAGAGCAGGAGGAGGACCAAGAAGCTGCAGTGCAAATGTCCTCCACCGCTTTCATGCCCTCTGTGGGGTTTACCCCTGACGAGAGATATGCCTGTGAAACAGCCTCACACAGCCAGTGTGACAGGCTCTGTGCAGACAGAGGAGCAGAGAGCGCACTGTGCGTTTCTGCGCGCAGCAAACAGGTCCACCTCCGCTCGGCCAAGCTTGGACCAAATCTGGGAGACCAGTTCGGGATGAAGACTCCAGTCCCCCAGACGAGGGCCCCCCTCGACATAATGTCCACCCCTCTGTTCAACTCGCCGGGTATATACACTGCTCTGATAGAGCGTAAGTGTGTGTGCGCCCAGCGCAGCAGCTGTCTGGCTATGTTCAGAAGCTGCGCCAAGCGCACTCCTCCCTGGCGATTTATGTAAGCTGCTGTCGCTTTGTTGTCTGTTCGAATCAGCAAAGAAAAGAAGAGGACGAGAAACGTGAACGAGACCGAGGTAATGATGTGATGTGATGAACACTTCATTTAAAATAGTAGAAACACAACGTAAGTTACAGTTACTGAAGCACTTGCAAGCTAACGTCAGCTCATTAGCCGCTAATGGTTAGCGGCTCCCCCGACCTGAAGTCAGCTTTGATTCAGCCATCTTGTAGTTCTCTGTTGTCAGCCATTTTTTTGCAGGCCAAACAGCTCTTGTTTACCACACCCGCCTTTGTCTTTCTCTTCTCTCTCTCTCTCTCTCTCACACACACACACACACACACACACACACACACACACACATACATATATATATATATATATACACACCAAGCTTGTATATAGTTAGTTAGAATTTGTGTGTTTTGATTTGCTTTGCTAGTTTGTGAATAAATATAATTCTTTGGAATCATACCTGCTGTTTGTTTAATGTTGCGCAAGAGTGAATGAATAGTCAACCTCTGCTGCGTCAAGAACTCCGAAATCCTTCAGGTATTACCATTAATTTTGGTTGTTGTCATTAATTTAATTATTAATCAAAACTCCAAATTAATAGTTCAGCATATTTTATGAGACTGATATCTTTCTGGCTATCATTTTTCTCTTTACGGGAATGGTGCCCCACAAGGTGATTTAATGTTAATTAAGTCACATTATTTCACATAATTATTAATTATTATTATTAATTATTTCCGATAGCCAATTGACCCCGACATAATTGGTGCCTCTGTGTGATGCCCTAATATGTTGATCACAACATATTTGGTGCCTCCGTGTGAGACCTAAAAATATGTTCCCAACACCGCAATCTCTTTCTTTTGACCACTACCCAGAGTTCATGACCATAGTTTGGGTTGGGAGTTAGATGGACCAGTAAAGCCGCACCGACATGTACTCACCACATGTAGACTGGATAGGCAAACTCCCACGACCCCACCAGCAGCCTTGCAAGGGTAAAGAGCTGGTCCACTGTTCCACAGCCAGGACGGAATCCACATTGCTCCTGCTGAATCTGAGGTTCAACAGTCGGTCAGAGCCTCCTCTCCACTATGCTTTACCCGGGAGGCTGAGCAGTGTGATACCCTGATAATTGGATCACACCCTCCGGCCCCCTTTTTTGAAGATGGGGACCACCATCCTGGTCTGCCGCTCTGCAGGCACCTACCCAACCTCCACGCGACACTGAAAAGGCGTGTCAATCAAGACTGCCCAACAGTGCCCAGAGCCTTCAGCATCTCAGAGCAAATCTCATCCACACCTTGCCACTGGGGAGCTTTTTAACTACCTCAGCGACCTCTGCCAGGGATATGGGCGAGACTTCCCCTGAGTCTTCAGGCTCTGCCTCATTCACAGTGGACACGATGGAAATTCATCTTAATTATTTCATTATTAAGTTCTATCTTATCTTCTATGACTGCTTTGAAAGCAGATCATTCACTACAGATTGTTGTCAGGATTTATCTGTCGCTGTGGTCCAACAAAATGATATCAAACATGTTTCTGACAAAAGTGAACATTCAATATTTGTCCAGAAATCTATAAATAGTTAAATTCAAATTGCTGCATATGCTAATATTTAATGAATAACTGCCTGTGACTAATTAGCATGAAGTGAAATGACACTGAGAGACCGTACGCTGTTCATGGGAAACAATGAGCTGTTTCAACAGCCACAAGTCTGAAGACAGGCATTAAACAAAGAGCAGCAAACAAAGATGGTTATAGTTCTTCTGCTCATCAACTGTTTTATATGTTTAGATATAAGTTTAGAGGAGAAATGTCTCTTTTTTAACAACTCAGACTCATCTGACACCTGATTTAATGCAGAATGATGTATTATATACATTTCTCATATGTTTTTAGAGTAAAAACAACTAGGGCCAGATCTACTAAGATCCCACTTTGCGTGTACTAGGGCATTAACAGAAAAATCAATTTGTCGATGTGACATCAGTGACACAAGTCGACACCCCCTGGGAGGAGTCAACAAGTTATGTGTTTTTTCCCTCTCTCTCTCTCTCTGTGTGTGTGCTTGTGTAGGGAATGCAATCGCTGCCTCTGATTGGCTTATGCTGATAGTTTTATCCTTGAAGTGAACATACTTGGGCGCACTATAAGCGGACTACATTCCGCGAGGAATGTCCGGAGTCATTAGGGCTTTCATAGTCGAGCGCACTTCCACGTTGTAGTTTCCTGTAAAAATGTCTGTGGAAAAATCCCCGTGATGTGAAAAATACATGCCGAGCAGTCACTGGTGCGTGGAGCAGAGTCCGCGCGGTCATAAAATCTGAGCTTTGCGCGCACAAGGCTTGCGGATGTCTCCTCTGAGTCTGCGCAGACCTCCGCGGAGTCCGTTCCGCGTACGTTCCGCCCAAGTATGTTTGGGCCTTCACACACCATGTGTGGAGATACTTCACTTTCCTCCGCCACCTGTGCATACTTTGAAAGGCCTGGACTCCTGTCCTCCTGTTGTCACCTGAGCCATCATCCCCTCGTGGAAACTCTGCAGGATGTTAACAGTGCGATCCAAACAACGGAACCTGCTCTTCAGGATTCCAAAGGTGCACTCCACAATATTCTGTGTGCGGATATGGGCCTAGTTGTGCCTTATTTCTCCGGCAGTGGTCACAGACGCACTGCACATTCAATAAATGTGTGTGTTTGTGATTTCTGTACACATGCTCAGTGTCTGTGGGGAGCACAAGCTGCACATGGGTGCTCCTATATATAGCTACTACAAAGAAGCCTTGTTTGGTCTCATTCAAGGAGTGCCGAGTGTGTGGAAACCTAATAAACCTGGTCATCCAGTGCGACATGGCATTTAGGACTTTTTAGACAGCACATTTAAAAAAACGGGATTGGGAGATCCCAGCTGTAATAGCTACCGTACGCTGGAATGACCCAGATGCGCTCTGAGTTCCTCCAACAGTTCCAAAATGGCAATGCTGGATAGGCGATATGTTTTAATGACTGTTTCCTCATTTATTCTAAAAATGTTCACACGAGGGCGAAAAATGTGTTCTCTGCGTCTTCTTTCATTGTTTCGATGTCTCCTTCTTGCAACAGTAACCACAACCGTGTGTGCGCAATTATGCATACAAACCATTTGCACCTCCCTTTGACACGTGTTAAATATAGACGCAGTTTCTATTTGCAAAATTGCTTTCAGGCTTGATAAATCACGGTGCGTGTGCCAAATTAATATATTTACATTTTCTCCTCCCAGCACACGCACAATTGCATGTAAACACCCCATATCGCATATTCATTGCAGCAAACGTACTAACTGGATGCAGATGCACTATTCTGCACTTTTGAAAGATGCAACCCTCAGTGCGCACTGTTAGTAAATCAGTTTGTACTTTTTTTGCGCGTGCACTGAGTTTGCACACGTTTTTATACGCGCAAACCTTAAACCCTACATGTAGTGCAATAAAAAGTACAGTAGTGCAGTGTGAAATGGAGCAGAAGTAGCTTATGAAGTGTTTTTAAAAAATGGTATATATTTGAGTTTACTCCAAAGACACACCTGAATACACTGAAATGAAACATTACAAAGTGAAGAGATATAAAAAGTCATTTATAGCCTGAATCTGATCACTATGCATGTGTGTCACTACAGGGCTGTATGCTGTCTCATCACATGCTGCACGTCAGTACCATTTTGTTTATGACCTGAAGAACTGGACTGAAGCACAAAGTTACTGCAGAGAGAAATACACAGACCTGGCTACTGTCGACAACATGGAGGACGTGAAGACCCTGAACAACATGACAAATACAAGCAGACTGGTCGGCCCGGATGAAGACGACAACGTTAGTTCACTTTTCTCTGTCTTTCTTCTAAAAGTCATTTTTGACAATAATGTTAAAGACGGGAGGTTTGAAAGTATTAAAATCTGATCCTACACAGTAACTATAGTAAATATCTCCTGTAAAATGTAGTAGAGTAGAAGTATAAAGTGTTTTTAGTCTAAACTTCCCTCATGGTGTTTGAGCAGACAGTGTTTCCCTGTTGAGCTGCAGTGGAGGGATGGTAACAAAAGGAGGAAGACTCTAACTTTGGAAGATCTCCACAGACAGATGAAGCCTCAGATTAACTTCACATCAACCTTTGAATATATTTTACACAGAACGAGGACTGTAGAGTTTGTTCCCCAGCTGTAGCAGCTCAAAATAATAATAATAATACTAATAATAATATTCAGTATATATTGTCAGAAAACCTGAGTGCTTAATTAGTAATTAAGAGTTTTATGCTAAATGTAATAATGTAGGAAAATGATTATGTATAAACTAAGTAGAAATGTTGTTTTAAGACAGACTTAAATTTTGTGAACCTGTCCTTTAAGAGGTTGAATCTCTCAGCTGTAAAATCCTGTAATAAAGTGGTCGAGGATCAGACTGACAGGCAGCATCAAGACTGTTAATGGGAAGTTGATGTTAAAATGTTGCCTTGAACAAAAGCTAGAGCGACGTCTAATTCTTTATCTCACTGACAAATATTGTTTTTAGTGGGCCTGGATTGGACTGTACAGAGACACATACAGCTGGAGTGGTCACTGTCAGACACAAGTTTCTACAAACACGGGGAGACAGAGTTCAGACGATGGAGGGCTGGAGAACCAAGCAATATTAACAGTGCAGAACACTGCACAGCGATGGATGAGGATGGACTATGGAACAACACCCTGTGTAGTAACAGCCTTAAGTTCGTCTGCTCATATGTCAGAGGTGAGAATATGAACTAGTGAAGTTTTCCTTCTCTGCTTCTCTTTGCCTCTTTGTTTTCATTATTTGGGCGTCTGTAGTATCAGTCAGTCCATCAAACCAACTTTATTTGTAGCACCTTTCATGCAGGTGAGAGCAGTTCAAAGTGCTTTAAAGGTGACTGACAGGCTGAGAATAAGACAGAACAAATGGAAACAGTAAAACAGCTCAGTGTGTCTCCTGATGACATCACAGAGGGCTGATATGGACAGACTGGACACTGGTGTGTGTGTGTGTGTGTGTGTGTGTGTGTGTGTGTGTGTGTGTGTGTGTTTCAGAAATACTGTTATTATTTATTTATTAAAGCTGCTACAAGGAACTTTTAACTGGATATGCAAAAGTCTCTCATTTCTGCTCATGTCTGTGCTTGACCTACAACAGCAAATGAGACCATCGGTGTGAAGATAAGCTATTTCTATGTAGTGTATATCCAAACCTTTAGGAAACTGTCTCCGGGTCCGCCCCAGGTCGCTTCCAGGACCAAACGATTTACGGCACTCAGACGGCACATGTCATCTTACCTAGCTGCTTACATTTATAGTGACTCTTATAAATAGTCACTATTCCTCGTCCTCGACCCGACGTCCGCGGGGAGTTAAAATAACAGCAATCATCGGGTAAAAGTTCTGTAAAAGCACTGGACTCACCAACAGTCAGCCACGTCTCAGTCACATAGAGAAAATCCAATCCTCGGGAAGTCAGGAAATCCTTGAGGATAAACGTTTTGTTCGCTAGTGATTTAGCATTTACCAGCCCAATCCTGGCCCCGGAATTAGCTGTCCGGAGAGCCACACACAGAGGCTGCAGGTTGCGCAGATTCACCCCACGCCAGCAGGGACGAGGAGAGCAGGGGCCGCGGGGCTGGAACACCTCATCCAGGCCGACGACAGGTACCAGCCAGGCGTCGACAGGGTCCAGCGAGTGCTGAGAAATAAAGAGGCGAGGCACCGCTCCATACTCAGTCCAAGAAGCCGTGGAAGTGCTCGCCAAACAGGCCTTCAGCCTTACCAGTGCCGGAGAGGTGGAGCTGGGGCGCGGCAGAGGTGAGCTGGGATCCCCGATAGGAGCCGGGGCAAAGTTTTCCCGTCTTGTTGTTTCATTCATCCCCAAAACAAACACATGCGTGAGCCAGGTAAGTGTCTTTACGACAATACGCGCTAGAGCTCATGGGAAATGTAGGCTACATTCTGGCAAAACACTACCGCTTTTGTCCACAGGGTCGCCAAAATCAACTCAAAATTAAAGTTTTAAGATGATAATGTTTTACTTTGTTATTATTACATATTCATTAGTTTATCAATATTATATAATGGTTTGCAAAGTAGCACACAGAGGCATGGATGGGAGGCTGTATGTTACGGTGCCTCTACACAGCGCCTCACTGTGCTCTATTTTCAGGGTCGGATGTGACATTTATCCTCATCACCAAATCCATGACATGGACTGAGGCCCAGAGCCACTGCAGAGTAAACTACACAGACCTGACCAGTGTGAGAAACATGGCCGAGAACCAGAAGGTACAGGAGCTGATACCTGAAGGAGAACGTGTCTGGATCGGCCTCTTCAGAGACTCCTGGAAGTGGTCGGATGGAAGTAGCTCCTCATTTAGGGCCTGGAGACCAGGACAACCTGATAACTTTTTAGGAATTGAGGACTGCGTGGTTCACGACTTCTCTCTCGTCTCCCCTGGACAATGGGGGGACTTGTACTGTGACGTCAGGACAGCGTTCATTTGCTACAGCACACGTGAGTTCTGACCCGTTATTCAAACTGTATTTGGATTTATACAGCAACATATAATTAGAGATGTCCGATATTATCGGCTGATATTGGCATTAAAATGTAATATCGGAAATTATCGGTATCGGTTTTTACTTTTTTAATGACACAACTTTTACACAGCATGCACATATTATACATCAAACTCTTCAGCTACTTCTCCTCTCACTCAGAATGTCAAAATATGAGAGATGTGGTGTATAGTTTTTGAGATATCTTTGTTTGTTTGTAATATGTGTAATGTTAGTTGCCTAAAATGATTTAGTTTTTTTTTTCTTTTTTTTCTGAGGGAGGGGGGACCCCGCATATATCGGTATCGGTTGATATCGGTATCGGAAATTAAGAGTTGGACAATATCGGTATATCGGATATCGGTAAAAAAGCCAATATCGAACATCCCTACATATAATAGCAGCATATAATGAACATATGTAAATAATCCACAGCATCCACAGTCTTTAAGTGCTCCTGTTCAGTAGTCTGAGCGCCTGGGGGTAAAAACTATCTCTGAGGCGGGAGGTTGGAGCTCTGATGCTCTGCAGATGCTTCCCTGAGTGAAGATAAGAGAAAAGGCTGTGTGCTGGGTGACTAGTGTCCTTTAAAATACAAAGTGCTTTCTTCCTCCAGCAGGTGGTGAACATGTCCTGTATCTGATGTAATGGTGATCCTATGATTATTGACGCTATTTTCACCATCCTCATCAGGTGTTTATGATCCTGTGCTGTTATGCTGCCAAACCATAGCAGTATGCATCCAGTCAAGGTGCTTCCTATTTTGGACTGGTAGAAGTAGATGAGGGTTTTTGTTGACATGCTGTGTTTCCTCACACACCTCAGAAAGTCAAGTCTCTGTGTTGATGACACAACTGGTGTTCAGAGACCAGGAGAGGGAGCTGGTGATCTGGATGCCTAAGAACTTGAAGCTGTTAACAATTTCAACAGGGGTGTTGTTTGTGTCAACAGGGTGGCTGAACAGTTTTAATTTTTCTGAAGTCAGTGATGAGCTCTTTTATTTTCTCAGCGTTAAAGGATAGATTGTTGTTGTGATCAAGTCCCGGACAATAAATTTTAACCCTCATGATGCTGATCATTTTATGGAGTTGTTTGTAAAGTGAGCAGCAGTGGTGATCAGCTGCAGATGATCAGTTTGTGTCGACTCAATGCTGAAAATATGCAACAGATGGAGGATGTAACTACCACATTTTGCCTGTTAGTGTTTAAACTGATGAAATTCTGAAATGTTTCCACAGCTACGACAAAACAAGTGTTCAGACTGAAGTTTCAGACACAGGACTCCTCTCTGGATCTGAATGACCCTGCTGTGATGGAGGACACCTTGAAGAAGGTAAATCATGTTTTCTGATTTTATTCAAAACCAATCAATTGACTGTAAAAGCAATTTAAAAAAAATACAACTTTATTGATCCCCAGAGAGGAAATCCACATTGCAGCAGTACAAGAAACAGACTGAGGAGGAAAGAGATAAAGAGCTATTTAAATCATAAATACAGTAAAATAAGAACATTTAATAAATGACATTGAGAAGCTATATACATGATATACATTACAATACTTTGGTCACATACAGGACATGACTTGAGCATTGTGCCAATCCATATGTGCAGAAGTAAAGAGTGTGTTAGTGCCACTCTGCAGGCCTTATTGATGTGTGACTAATGAAGAATCAACAGTCAGCAGAAACTTCACTATCTGCCACCAAATGCAGCAGGAAACTGTACAAATACAATCCAGCAATCTGAGAAAAGACAGAGAGTTTACAAGAGAAGAAAAATCTACAACAGACCAACAGGTCGGCACCACCTCAGGAAAAACAAGTATATATGAAGCAGAGTGCTCCTAAAATAGAGCTTCCAGATGAGTCCAATATAAATAAGAATGCAGAATGTAATCTGTGTATGTGAGTGATGATAATGATGAGGAGTTTTGTGTCTCAGCTCAAACAGCAGCTGAAGGACCAGGGGCTGGATGACAACATCAAACTGAGCTGGAGGAAGCAGCCAGATGGAAAAGTCTTCCACAAGGAAGAGAAGAAGAAGAAGAAGAAGGAGACCAAAAAGGACGAGCTTTAAGGCTGAATTGTTGTGTTTGGTTTCATCAGAGAAAAGTGGATTTCTTTCCTTAAAGTCTTCATGTAATGGGTCAGAATAGATCTGCAACAATTAGCTGATTAATCCATCAGCTGCAACTATTTTGACAATCAGTTTATCCTTTTAGTCATTTTGTGAGCTGGTTCCAGCTTCTCAAATATAAGACTTGATGATTTTCTTTGTCATAAATTATCACAAATTCAATATCTTAAACTGTTGGTCAGTTATAACAAGACATTAGTCTTTATGTGTTTGGGCTGTTGGAATTATTTCAACCTTTTTTGTGACATTTTTCACTTAAAATACTGTGAGATAAAATAAGTTAAGATACTTTATAATAAGATTTGACGCAAAGAACCAAAAACAAACACCTTTAAAAAAGAAGATGATGTTTTGTGATATCTTCAAACCCTTTTCTTTCCTCTTTAGGATGGCACAGTGGTGCAGCGGTTAGCATTGTTGCCTCACAGCAAGAGGGTTCCTGGTTTGAACCCTGGGGTGGGGGAGCCCTCTGTGCATGTTCTACCTGTGTCAGCGTGGGTTTCCTCCGGGTGCTCCAGCTTCCTCCCACAGTCCAAAGACATGCAGGTTAATTGGTGACTCTAAATTGTCCGTAGGTGTGAATGTGAGTGTGAATGGTTGTCTGTCTCTATGTGTCAGCCCTGTGATAGTCTGGTGACCTGTCCAGGGTGAACCTGCCTCAGCTGGGACAGGCTCCAGCCCCCCGCAACCCCCAACAGGATAAGTGGTTACAGAAAATGAATGAATGAATGAATTTCTTTATTTAAGGGTAAAATTGTGTCTAAACTATTTGTTGTCTCCCTGTAATGTGTCAAAATATCTACAAATGAGTTGTATGGAAATTAATTACATGTATTTTTCTCATGCTGTCACCTTATTACAAACTTTAAGGAGTTTCCCTAAAATTTTATGTGACTTTTTATGTTACTGTTACATCTTCCAAGCACAAATGCCAAATATTTGCTGGTTGCAGCTTCTCAAATATGAATATTTGATGCTTATAAGTTTAACTTTTATGCTTATAAGTTTAATGTTGTTGCTGTTTGTTGATTGAAACAAGACACTAGATTTATCTGTTTGGGCTGTGAACTTTGAAAGACATATTTCTCTATTTTCTGGCATTTCATACATATAATAGTTTTAGATAAGGTAATATACGATACGATTTTGTAAACATTAAGATACTATAAGATGAGATAAAATAGGATTCAGCTGAAGGCAACTCCAATGAAAAAACACCTTAAAAAAGAGCCTTTAATGTTTTGTTAAATCTTTTAAAATGTATTTTTATGAGGAAAAATGTCTTCATTTGAGAATAATGTTGCATCCAAAAAATGTGTTGTTGTCTCCCTGTAATGTGTCAGACATACACAAACAAGTTATAGAGAAAATATGATATGTGTTATTCTCATGCTGTCACCTTATCATGGATGCAACCTTTAAGCATTTCCCCAAAAGTTACCAAAGTTACTTTTAATGTTACTGTAACGTCTTCTTTGTTGGTTTCAGCTTCTCAGATATAAAGATGTGATGTTTTTCTTTGTCATATATAAACTTAATATCTTAAGCTGTTGGTTGTTAAAATAAGACATTAGAATTTATCTGCTTGTGTTGTGGTAAATTAACCTGTTCAGATTCCCTGTCTATTCCAATGGATGTCTCTTTCTAGGATAGATCTATGATTACTGTCATGTGACTCCACCCAAGTTCACAGACTCATTTGATTGGATGTCTACAAACCAATCAAAGTGTGTCTCATCATCTAAAGTGGACTGCACCAGAGCCACGCCCCCTTTTTAACGAGCATGGCCAACCGTGAAGCAAGGAGGAAGTGTGAGGGACGCTTCAGTCTATTAATCATATTGTTAAAGTTCATAATTTGTGTTTAACTGTGTTTATAGTAAACATGAGATGTTATATTAATATACATGTCAAAATATCATATAAAAATTTTCAGCTTTTACTCAAGATTTTTTTATTTGAAATATCTGTCCATTGGAATGGAGGGTGGATCTGAACGTCTGTAATGATACAGTCAGCGTATGATGCATCCTATTGATTATGTACACACTTTTCATCTCAGGAGGTTTTATTTATTTTCATTTCACAGATAAGAAACAATAAATTGTGAAGACAATAAAGCCTCCACAAATTGGCATTTCAAGTCTTGTGTGATTTATTCTGGCTTCATATGAGTAGAGGAAAAGTCCACTAGCTGCTAGGCTAATTTATACAATGTAAAATGCCATAGGCTTGTGCTAATAATATTAGCATGTTGTATTTGTGCGGAGAATGTGTCCAGATAAAGACAAGTGTTTGTCTGTGAATGCTGCGAGTTATAGTGAAGCTGATTTGTCTTTGAAACTGTCTCTATTAAGCATGTTTAATGTGTGTTTAATGTGTGTTTAATGTGTGTTTTGAATCAACTGAACTTTACAGCACTTCACACAGAAGTCGACTAGTGTTTTGGAGGTGTAACTGCAGAGTGACACAGCAAGTGACGTAACAAGCATTTTTTACTCGTGGCATTTAATTAAACAAACAAAAAAGGCAAATCACTTTCTGTGTGATCGGGGCCTAACGACAAAAATGAAAGAGTTCCATCATTTCATGTTTTAGTGATTTTTAACACTTGGATTTTCTGGATATTCTCCCACATCAGAATGAAGACGCTCAAACCATCAGAGCACCAAAACCGTTCACAAGATTCCCAGATTTCCCCACGTGAAGTTTTGCAAAAAGAAGAGCAGGTTTAAATGACAGTTTTTCTGAAGGGAGTTTGGTGCAGAGGCTTTTAAGTTGGAAGAAACAAATCAGTCCCTTCACGGTGTTTAATGAATGGAGACAAATTTATCTCTTGGACAGATTTGCAAAAAAAAGCATAGTCTGTGAAACCAAGAATTGTTTAAGTAATTGCAACTCAGAAGTTTATTTCAAACCTTTGATTCACAGTCATCTGAACAGAAGAACATTTAGAATCATTAATATTTGACTCAGCAACTGAAAGAAGTTAAAAGACAACACAGCTGTGGTTCATCATATATCATCAGGCACTGTGAGTCCATCGTGACTGAATGCACCTTCACCAGATTTGGGTACAGTTAGGAGACCAGTGTCTGATGATGTGAGAGTTCTGGAGGGTTTGTAAGCAGTAAGCAGGTCAGACATGTATCTGGGGGTTAAACCATTCAGTGACTTGCAAACAGTAGGTGCGGTTACATGATGGCTTCTCATTCAGAATGAAATAAATCTGAATGAAATCATTCAGAATTGAAGTCTTTCCAGGTAGTTTACATGGGAAATATTCATTCCAAATGACGGCGATTAAATCGCCTTTTAATCGCCTGTATTCAGGTCCGTGCAAGGTTTGGGGCAGGGAAGGTTTCTGATTGGACAGGGCGCGGGGCGTATGTTACCTGTTTACATTCAGCGGAAGAAAACACTGTAGTCCTCACTCTACAAAGAAGGACATTACAGTAGTCCAGCTAGATCTCTGGTGTCTGATTTGCAGCGTGTGTCACAGGGATCTCAGTCTTTCTTTGTTTAGCTGCAGGACATTTTGGGTCATCCAGTGACTGAGCACTCGGTGTGAGACCCAAACTTCTGACGCTGCCCTCTGTACTAACAAAAGGACACGTGGAGGTGCAGTATGCAGGCAGTGACAGCTACAATGTTTAGATGGACGAATCAATCCTCGTACGAACAGGGAGTATAAATGAGCCTTGAGTTGTACAGATTAACACACATCACATTATGAGTATATACTGACTGCAGAGATGATTCCATTTCCACAGCTTTATAAATCATTGCTTCAATCAAAACCTTCCTTCGCCCCCTCCTCATACTGCTGCACCCTCCAGTCACTGTGTCTGCCTCTCTCAGTTATTTAAACACTGTTTCTATGAAGCGTCACATCTTGTCAGGTCAGCCACTGATTCTGTGGAGAAGGAGCATTTCCTGGCTTGTATGGACACAGCATGTAACACAGCATCAGATACAGAACCACAAACATCATCTGTGCTCAGTCTGTGTGGGTGTAGCAGGTTTGTCCTGATCCCTGCTGGTCTCGTAGGTGGGGTCTTCACATGTGGAGGCTGGAGCCAACTCCTTATAGATGACAGGGAACTGAAAATAAAATCAACAACTTTACCAAGGTGGCAGGAAATGACATCACAACAGTAACATGGTGCCCTGGATCAACTGAAGACACCCCTTCTTGCTTTATTGAAAATAATTCCACTTTAAACTGCACAGCTGTCTGACCGTCTGAGTCAGGCTTTCGGGTCCAGTTCTCTCTAAACTACTGTATACAACAAAAATCAAATTAAAACACAGAGGATCAAGTGAAGAGGTGAGTTGCAGTATTGTGCAGCAGAGGGCAGCATAAACCTGTCGATAGTCACTGCAAAATGCTGCCAACAGTTTTTAGGAGCAGGTGCAAGGGAGCTTTATCTTTGTTTCAAATGGACAGTCATCATTTTAGACTGAAAAATCAACCTTCGCCGCAGTAAGATGGGGAAATTTGCTTAAGTCTGCGTGTGTCTAAAGACAAGGAACCGTGGTCTCAAAAAAGAGTGAGAAATTGCAGATTTTCTCTTAAATGTAATGTTACAGTCATTTGTTCTATCGTGTTGTGGAAGATGACAGAGAAGAGTGAACAGTTAAGGAAACTCACCATTAGGGATGAGCGAGGACACCATTATCTGTGTCTGTAAGTGTTCAACCACCTATATTATCTGTATCTGTACTCAAAATGGACGGCGTTAGGATCGCACTTGTAATGTGTGTAATGTGTATGAATTGATCATTAGATGCTATATGTATCACTCTTTATAAAACTATTTACATACTACAATCTGAGAATAAAGCGTCAAGGCATTTTTGATGAAAAGAGTGAATGATAAACACAAGTACCCAAATAACGACCTCCTCTCATCAGGAGTACAGATACTGACACATTTTACTGGTATAGTATTCACATTCATATAAAGTACATCATCTGTAGCGGATCGGAGTGTTTGGCTCAGTCCTTCTCACCATGTCTCTGCTGTTTGGGCTGAAGCTCCATCGTGTCTTCCAAATGTAGAGGAGCAGCAGAAAAACAGCCAACAGTAACACAGCAACACACGCAACAACCAGAGGCAGGAAGTAACCTTGGTGAGAGTCATGGGCAGAGGCTGGGAAAAAGAAGAGCGATAGAGAGACAGAGACCAAACAGAAAATGTCTTATTCTTGAAGTCGGCAGGAGAGAAGGCTGACAGCCAGACAAACTGTCTCTTTAAACCAGAGGTTTGGACTTAAGTCACGTGACTTGGACTTGAGTCAGACTTAAGTCAGAAAGTTGATACATACATAAGGTTCATTTGCCCCCTCAGTGCGGTTCGTTTGGGCAGCTGTGAGCACAGCAATCACACTCAGGTGTGCACCAAAACAACCGGACTGAGACCTTCTTGAAGAGGTGGTCTCAGTCTGTTTACAAACAAACTCTGGTGCTGTTCGTTACAATAGCTACAATCAACCTGCGTAGTTGTCCCTCCATTGTGACATTAGAAAGTGTCACATTTATCTTGCAAGTGTTCTCTTCTTCAACGTTTGCTTTACTTCCTGGATTTTTCACATACCTTATTGTTTTCCCAATTTATGGACATTTACAGCCTCTGTCCTTCTTCTTTGAGTTAGCTGCTAACTGCTAACTGCTGCTTTTTAAATCTCCTGCAGTGGGTTGCATAACACATCACCAAAATGTCACACCCAACCTGCCCGTGATCCCGTCCTCCTGGCTGTCCTGTACAGACATTGTTCTGATGCTGTTACTACGTCCAATGCCGGCTTAAAGGCGAGACAACATTCCGTGATAGTACCTTTTACAGTATATGGAGCAGCGAAGAGGCATAATGGCTTCAAATTCCTGCCTGGAATAGGCAGTGTCAAAGTGATCACGACCTATTCAGGACTCAAAACTAAGGTTAGGACTTGAGTGGAAAGACTTGAGACTTGCAAACAATGACTTGGTCCCACCGTTGCTATTAACTGTTGTGTGTACCTTTAAGCTGGTCGATGTCTTCAGGGAAAACTGCTGAAGGTGTGAAACCTCCTGAGCTGGACGTAAAGCTCTGAGTTGCTGTTGGTGTGGAGTCTGATGGGACCAGTGCTGAAAATGGTTGAAGAGTCTGGTTTGGACTGGAAGTGGTTGGAGCTGTGAACAACAAAAACATGATGAAACCATCAGATACTGAATCAGTACTGATGCAGAGAAATCCTGATGACAGAAATTAGATGCTGCTCATAGACACTCTCATTTCACCTCTGTCACCTCTCTGTTTCTGGTGATTCAGTGATTCAGTGTAGGTGTACACACATTTGTCAGGCTGTTCTCACAATTTTATCCTATGTTTTCCTTCGAAAAGCAACACACAAAAATTCCTACATATCCAACATACTTTGAAAGGCTGCAATCATGTGACCAATGAGGTGACGGCAGTAAACAAGGAAGCAGTCCTGAGTGCTTGTAAGGAGGCAGGTTGGGGTGGTGAATGGCTCACACAAAAATCTGACTTTTGCCTGGAGTCGTGTCTTCAGATTCATGTTTCTTTTCCTTAATCTCACCTTTGTAACTTTTACATTAATTACGTAACGTTATGTCAGTCATGGGGGCCCAAATCCTTAAGACATCATACAAACTGTTGTGCATGCATTTTTCGTAGGATATATGAAGCGTTCTCCGAAAATATGTTGAAGTATTTTGTACGCACTGGGCACTGATGGGTGTTTTAGGGGAAAGGTGAAAGGACTTGTGGACAGGTCACAAAACTCATCTAAATAAAGGCGTAACATTCAAATAATTATTGCCTGGAACCAGTTTGCATGATACCAAGGACCTGTGCACTGTTTGGGTGTCACAAAGCTTTTTCAACAGCTACAACACTGAAGTCACGCACGCATGCAAATAAAGAGAGCAGCAAACAACAGTAAACAAAGTGTGCACAGTTCTTACTGCGGGCAGGGGTGTCATGCTGCAGGAGCACACCGAAACAAACAGAATATTCACAGTTAGCTTTATATTTAAAATTCATTTTTTTGAGTGCTTAAAGATCCAAACATCACTAGAGCACATGTCATGTCAGAGAGACAAAAACAAACAGTGACATCATCACATAGTTAATACTGAAGTGTCAGTGTCAGAACAGCATGTTACTGTTGTAGCTGCTCCAAGTGGAGCCACTTTTCATTACTTAAGCTCAATTTTAGTTTAGTCAAATGGTTCCCAAAGAAGGTTCGGGCCCCTCCAAAGGGTCACCAGATAAATCCAAGGGGTTGTTAGATGATTAAATGGTAATGGTGAATGGACAGCACTTGTACAGTGTTTCTCTAGTCTTTTGACTAGTTAAAGCACTTTTATGCTACCAGTCACATTCACCCATTCACACACAGTCACACACTGGTGGCCGAGGCTACCGCACATGGTGCCACCTGCTACTCAGTAACCATACATACACACTCACACAGCGATGGAACAGCCATCAGAGCAATTTGGAGTTCAGTATGTTGCCCAAGGATACTTCGATGTGCGGACCGGAGAAGTCGATGATTGAACCACTGATCTTCAAAGTACTGGACGACACACTCTACCTCTGAGCTACAGTCACCCCGATTAAGGGCCCATACACATGCCACGTGTTTAACTGTCTGGAAAACACAAGGTTGGTGCTGGGTGCCTACTCAGTGACGAGTGGTTGGCAGCCGCTGGATCTGACGAATCTTTGGAGGGAGTTGTAGGTCGAAAAGTTTATCTACTCAGCGGTGGCTACTCACTTATAATAAGGTGGTTTTAGCTGACTGGAACCTGCAGGCTTCAAGCTCCATCGTTTCATTAGTGCTCGCCAAAAAAAACCGACAAAGCCAGTTATCTGAAGAAGTGAATGAGTACATTGCTCGAGGAAAGTGGGTATCTGTTTAACTGCCCAAGGTGTCAGGGGCCCTCTGAGCCACAGCCTCTGTTTGAAATGCCTGTTAACATTTCTTGTTCAAATTTCAATCAAACAGCCACAAAGAGACACAAATTAACACAAGGCTCAGCATAACACGTCGATTAATGTAATAATGTAAATTTAATTTTGCATTGAAAAGTCAGCTTCTTTGTCCTTTGTCTCTGAGTCTTTGATGAAAGCCAGAGATCATCCTGACCATGGGACACTGGCCCTTAAAAGCAGATCGTATCTTGATGAACTGGCAGCTTCGTCACCAGTTGGCACTCAGCACTCTGTTGTTCATGGGCGTGTCTTAGCTGACCTGTGTTCTGACCCAGAGGTCACGTGTCCTCTGTGAAAGATGGAGAATTCAAATCATCATATTTGCAACACCTGAACAAGTAAAGGCCTGTGATCCTGAAAATAAACTCATCTAAATAAAGGCATAATATTCAAATAATTGTTACTGGAACCAGTTTGCATGATACCAGGGAACTGTGCACTGTTCAGGTATAACAAAGAGCTTTTTCAACAGCTACAACACTGAAGTCACGCATTCAGACAAAGGAAGAGCAGCAAACAACAGCAGACAGAGATGGACACAGTTCTTCTGCTCATCATGGCAGGCAAGTGTTTTATATGTTTTATGGTCTTTTATTACAGTCACTGATATATTGTTGTGGCTACAGAACTCTTATCAGAACAATATCATGATGCACTGCAGTTATATGATAAGGAACATTACATCCTTCAGTTTATCACAAACATTTAAAATCAACACATCAGGAGATACATGGTTTTCACTGGACGGGACGGGGATGAATAACTTCTGCAAAGTAACTAAATCTGTCAGACAAAATGTAGTGCCGTGAAAAAACACAATATTTACCTCTGAGATGAAGTGGAGTCAGGGCTGTGCTCATCACTTCAACAGATATCTTGTGCGACCCTGCAGAGGGGTCTGAGGGGACATTTTCAGAAACTTACCAGCTAAACTCACCATTTTAGAGCATTTAAAACAAAAATCTTTGATCAGTTGTTCTTAATGTTTTTATGACTGAGTGCCATTTCAGGGAGCCAGCGTATAAGTGAGGACAGCACAGGAAAAGAGCACACAGACTGACTTCTGTGATCTGTAATACCATGATATTTGTAATGACTTTTTTATGATATACGTTGACTTTATGACCTTTTTAATGACATAATAACACTTAGCAAAACTACAACAATCCACAGTTATATAGCCAAAAAAAACACTCATACTAAATTTTAGTTTTCCAGATGTTCATACATTTGAAAGTGAATGAATAGAGAGACAGTGTTTGACATTGATTGTACCCACAGCAGTCGAGCAACAGCTGCTGCTGGAGTACGGCAACACCACTTGGACAAACCACAGGCAGAACTGCAGCACACTGTAATATCAGAACCAGTAGTAACAATAATGGCTCTTTGTTAAGTTTATTCTGATTACGCCTGCTGATGATTATTTTGGACAGCGGTGCCTGGTTGCATGTTGCAGTATAGATATTTTTTCTTAATCATTTACTATCAATATACTGGGGGACATTTTGAGCATATTTGAATATCAGAGGGAATGTATCTCCCTTTTATATATTTGAATTACTGCCTAGAGTGGAGAGGAGAGGAAGTGTAAAGTAACAGCTGCGTTGCCTGCACGACCCTGAAATACACGTCACTATTCACAAGCAGACACACGTTTTCATTGTGCCCACAACTGAGAAATTACAGGGATACAATATTCAAAATCTAATCTGAGTCACTCGATCTAAATCTTCAACCCAGCACCTGGATGTGCATCTTTGGTGTTCAGGGTGTGAAGATCAGTCTTTAAATATAGACACAAAAAACATAATTTTCTTTCTCAGCACTTTTCACACGTATCAATCAATTCAATCAATTTTATTTACAAAGCCCAATATCACAAATCACATTTTGCCTCACAGGGCTTTACAGCATACGACATCCCATTCTGGAGGGAAATCCTAGTGGAATCAAAGTCTTGTCATCCCCCAAATTCTTGCATGAGGGGTCTAGTGTTTTTTCTAAAACTGGAGAAAAAACAAGTTTTCATTGTGGAGACATTCTGAGAAATTTAAATCCACTTGGAGTCTGATTAGACAAAACTTTGATAAATTAAAGAGACATTTGGATCCATTTTTAGTCCACTACTTGTTGATCTTTTTTCTTTTTTATTTCAGTTTGTTTTTGTCATGTGCATTAATTATTTATTTTGTCCTCCCTGAGTTCTTAGTACTGTCAGGTGCCATTTAGATTAGATATAGATTTAAAATGAAAACCCCAAAACAACATGAGTGCTCCCCTGAAACGAACTCATCCTCATTTTAATAATATTCACACAACTCTACAGACACACCCTTCTTCCTCTCAGGCTCAGCCGAATGTTTTCACAGCAACAACGATGAACACACATGAATAATAATAAGTGCTCCATGTTTAAAACACTCTTAAATACCTGATGTTAACATTTTTTAAAAGTATATAACAGTTTGAAAAAATTGTGATCATTCTGATCTCCTGACTTTTGTCCAATATTTTGATTCATGACCAGACACCATGTAGTGTAAGATTTAATTACCAATCAGAAGAATATTCATTAATCAAGTAACTATGTTCATTGATAATGTGTTCATTAATCAGGTAAATGCTTTATCTTGCTTAAGTTGATTAAGACTGAAAACTCAGCTCATATAGAAATGTGTTCTGTATTCCTGCATGATAGAAAACTTCACTCAAGCCTGAGTACTGAGAGCAAATGTATTTGAGAACACACACACACACACACACACACACACACACACACACACACAAATGTACTGACTAAAACACACACACACACACACACACACACACACACACAAATGTACTGACTAAAACACACACACACACACACACACACTCAAGGTTAAAACTGTATCAGGGATACATACAAAATCCTTGGGTCTCACGGGTCTCACATACTTTTAAAAATAGGTGTGCCCGAAACCAAAAACACTGTGATAAATAAGAGGCAAGGAGTTCCCCTGAATGATTACACCTGCATGTTTTTGAAAAAGCACAGTGACAATGGAAGACAACACTAATGTCAAGGCCTAACACCTGTTGTTGATGCCTGCTACCCCTTCAGCTTAAAAGACAGAGCGCAAGGACTGAACATCAGTCACGTTCCGGAGCGTGCCTCAAGAGTTTGTATGTGTGTGTTGCCTGCGAGCACATTAAACTCAGTTGCATCTGATTCTACGTGTCTCCAGTGATTTTTTGACTTCTGAGTATTTGAGTTTTTGATATCTAATGTTCGGCAGGAAAAGAGCGAGGTTGCGAGCCTTCTGGCACGATTCTGGACCTTGAGTTTTTGCCACCACAACCATCAGAACATCCCATCAGCCTCAGCTGAACTTTGTGCTAAATATTAGCATGTTAGCATGGCCACTGAAAGAGTGTTAGCATGTCGATGTGAGCTTTCAGCCCAAGAACAAATTCATCCATCCATCTATCCATCTATCTATCCATCCATCCATCCATCCATCCATCTATCTATCCATCCATCCATCCATCCATCCATTTTCATCCGCTTATCTGGGGCCAGGTCGCAGGGGCAGCAGGCCAAGCAAAGCACCCCAGACGTCCCTCTCTCCAGTGACGCTTTCCAGCTCCTCCTGGAGGACCCAAGATGTTCCCAGGACAGACGAGATATGTAATCGTCCAGCGTGTTCTGGGTCTGCCCCGGGGCCTCCTACCAGTGGGACGTGCAGGACACCTCCAGCAGGAGGCGCCCAGGAGGATCCTGATCAGATGGCCGAGACACCTCAACTGACCCCTTTTGACATGAAGGAGCAGCGGCTCTACTCCGAGCTCCCTCCAGATGTCTGAGCTCCTCCCCCTATCTCTAAGGCTGAGCCCAGTCACCCCACGGAGGAAACTCATTTCCACCGTTTGTTTCCAAGATCTTGTTCTTTCAGTCACTACCCAGAGCTCATGACCATAGGTGAGGGTTGGGACGTAGATGGACCAGTAAATTGAAAGCTTTGCTTTCTGGCTCAGCTCCCTCTTCACCACGATGGACCGGCGCAGCGCCTGCATCACTGCAGACGCTGCACCGACCCGCCGATCTCAGGCTCCATTCTGCCCTCACTGGTGAACAAGACCCAGAGATACTTGAACTCCCTAGCTTGAGGCAGCAACTCTCCCCCAACCCAGAGAGGGCAAACCACCGGTTTCCTACAGAGAACCATGGCCTCAGACTCGGTGGTGTTGACTCTCATCCCAACTGCTTCACACTCGGCTGCAAAACGCTCCAGGTCATGCTGGAGGTCACAGTGTGATGGAGCCAACAGAACCACATCATCTGCAAAAAGCAGGGATGCAATTCTGAGGCCCCCAAACCGGACCCCTTCCTCCCCCAGCTGTGCCTCACAGTCCTGTCCATGAAGGTCACAAACAGGATCGATGACAAGAGACAACCTTGGTGGAGGCCAACACCCACCGAGAACGTGTTCGACTTTACACCAGGTATGCGGACACAGCACTCACTTTGGTCATACAGGGACTGGATGGCTCATAGCAGCGAGCATGGCACCACATACTCCCGTAGTATCCCAACAAGACCCCCCGAGGGACGCGGTCGTAAGCCGTCTCCAGGTCCACAAAACACATGTAGACTGAATAGGCAAACTCCCACGCCACCTCCAGCAGCCAGAATCTGCATTGCTCCTCCTGAATCTGAGGTTTGACAATCAGTCGGAGCCTTTTTTCCAGCACCCTGGAGTAAACTTTACCCAGGAGGCTGAGCAGTGTGATACCCTAATTGGATCACACCATCCTGGTCTGCCGCTCTGCAGGCACCCTACCCAACCTCCACGCGACACTGATGGCCACTGGGGAGCTTTTTAACTACCTCAGCGACCTCTGCCAGGGATATGGGCGAGACTTCCCCTGAGTCTTCAGGCTCTGCCTCATTCACAGTGGACATGATGGAAATTCATCTTAATTATTTCATTATTAAGTTCTATCTTATCTTCTATGACTGCTTTGAAATCAGATCATTCACTACAGATTGTTGTCAGGATTTATCTGTCGCTGTGGTCCAACAAAATGATATCAAACATGTTTCTGACAAAAGTGAACATTCACAATATTTGTCCAGGAAATCTATAAATAGTTAAATTCAAATTGCTGCATATGCTAATATTCAATGAATAACTGCCTGTGACTAATTAGCATGAAGTGAAATGATACTGAGGGACCGTACGCTGTTCATGGGAAACAATGAGCTGTTTCAACAGCCACAAGTCTGAAGACAGGCATTAAACAAAGAGCAGCAAACAAAGATGGTTATAGTTCTTCTGCTCATCAACTGTTTTATATGTTTAGATATAAGTTTAGAGGAGAAATGTCTCTTTGATAACAACTCAGACTCATCTGACACCTGATTTAATGCAGAATGATGTATTATATACATTTCTCATATGTTAAAAAGTAAAAAGTACAGTAGTGCAGTGTGAAATGGAGCAGAAGTAGCTTATAAAGTGTCTTTAAAAAATGGTATATATTTGAGTTTACTCCAAAGACACACCTGAATACACTGAAATGAAACATTACAAAGTGAAGAGATATAAAAAGTCATTTATAGCCTGAATCTGATCACTATGCATGTGTGTCACTACAGGGCTGTATGCTGTCTCATCACATGCTGCACGTCAGTACCATTTTGTTTATGAACCAAAGAACTGGACTGAAGCACAAAGTTACTGCAGAGAGAAATACACAGACCTGGCTACTGTCGACAACATGGAGGACATGCGACCCTGATCAACATGGCAGCTACAAACTCAGTATGTTACAGCTATTTGAGTTCACTTTTCTCTGTCTTTCATCTTAAAGTCTCTTTCATAAGTGTGTCAGTGACAGGTGGTTTGAAAGTATTGAAATCTGATCCTACACAGTAACTATAGTAAATATCTCCTGTAAAATGTAGTAGAGTAGAAGTATAAAGTGTTTTTAGTCTAAACTTCCCTCATGGTGTTTGAGCAGACAGTGTTTCCCTGTTGAGCTGCAGTGGAGGGATGGTAACAAAAGGAGGAAGACTCTAACTTTGGAAGATCTCCACAGACAGATGAAGCCTCAGATTAACTTCACATCAACCTTGGAATATATTTTACACAGAACGAGGACTGTAGAGTTTGTTCCCCAGCTGTAGCAGCTCAAAATAATAATAATAATAATAATAATAATAATAATAATAATAATAATAATAATAATAATATTCAGTATAATGTCAGAAAACCTGAGTGCTTAATTAGTAATTAAGAGTTTTATGCCAAATGTAATAATGTAGGAAAATGATTATGTATAAACTAAGTAGAAAAATGTTGAATAATGTAATGAATTCAGTGTATGATGTGATCATTTAAAGAAAAGAGTTCTCTCCTTGTTTCTTAGAGCAAAGAAACTCTTCTAATCTTACATGACACCAGTGTTATTACAAAACTGTTATCGCGTACATTGAAATGATTTCATTATGAGTTGCAACAGCATCACTTACACTGAAAGTCCAATATGAGGGAATCTCTTAATGTCCAGTATGAACAGCAGGAATGATTACAGGAGGCAAAACTTGTTTCACTGTTCATATGAGCTCCTGAATGTTGTTTTAAGACAGACTTCAATTTTGTGAACCTGTCCTTTAAGAGTTTTACACATTGAATCTCTCAGCTGTAAAATCCTGTAATAAAGTGGTCGAGGATCAGACTGACAGGCAGCATCAAGACTGTTAATGGGAAGTTGGTGTAAAAATGTTGCCTTGAACAAAAGCTAGAGTGACGTCTAATTCTTTATCTCACTGTCAAATATTAGAATCCTTACGCCTGGATTGGACTGTACAGAGACAGCTGGAAGTGGTCACTGTCAGACACAAGTTTCTACAAACACGGGGAGACAGAGTTCAGACGATGGAGGGCTGGAGAACCAAGCAATATTAACAGTGCAGAACACTGCACAGCGATGGATGAGGATGGACTATGGAACAACACCCTGTGTAGTAACAGCCTTAAGTTCGTCTGCTCATATGTCAGAGGTGAGAATATGAACTAGTGAAGTTTTCCTTCTCTGCTTCTCTTTGCCTCTTTGTTTTCATTATTTGGGCCTCTGTAGTATCAGTCAGTCCATCAAACCAACTTTATTTGTAGCACCTTTCATACAGGTGAGAGCAGTTCAAAGTGCTTTAAAGGTGACTGACAGGCTGAGAATAAGACAGAACAAATGGAAACAGTAAAACAGCTCAGTGTGTCTCCTGATGACATCACAGAGGGCTGATATGGACAGACTGGACACTGTGTGTGTGTGTGTGTGTGTGTGTGTGTGTGTGTGTGTGTGTGTGTGTGTGTAGGTGTGTGTGTGTGTTTCAGAAATACTGTTATTAATTTATTTTATTTGTTAAGATGATAATGTTTTACTTTGTTATTATCACATATTCATTAGTTTATCAATATTATATAATGGTTTGCAAAGTAGCACACAGAGGCATGGATGGGAGGCTGTATGTTACGGTGCCTCTACACAGCGCCTCACTGTGCTCTATTTTCAGGGTCGGATGTGACATTTATCCTCATCACCAAATCCATGACATGGACTGAGGCCCAGAGCCACTGCAGAGTAAACTACACAGACCTGACCAGTGTGAGAAACATGACCGAGAACCAGAAGGTACAGGAGCTGATACCTGAAGGAGAACGTGTCTGGATCGGCCTCTTCAGAGACTCCTGGAAGTGGTCGGATGGAAGTAACTCCTCATTTAGGCACTGGGTACCAGGGTACCCTAAAGGAGGGAATTGGGATTGTGTGTATGCATACATTCCCTCACACGGACAATGGTACGACTACTACTGTTACTACAGGACAGCGTTCATTTGCTACAGCACACGTGAGTTCTGACCCGTTACTCAAACTGTATTTGGATTTATACAGCAACATATAATAGCAGCATATAATGAACATATGTAAATAGTCCACAGCATCCACAGTCTGTAAGTGCTCCTGTTCAGTAGTCTGAGCGCCTGGGGGTAAAAACTATCTCTGAGGCGGGAGGTTGGAGCTCTGATGCTCTGCAGATGCTTCCCTGAGTGAAGATAAGAGAAAAGGCTGTGTGCTGGGTGACTAGTGTCCTTTAAAATACAAAGTGCTTTCTTCCTCCAGCAGGTGGTGAACATGTCCTGTATCTGATGTAATGGTGATCCTATGATTATTGACGCTATTTTCACCATCCTCATCAGGTGTTTATGATCCTGTGCTGTTATGCTGCCAAACCACAGCAGTATGCATCCAGTCAAGGTGCTTCCTATTTTGGACTGGTAGAAGTAGATGAGGGTTTTTGTTGACATGCTGTGTTTCCTCACACACCTCAGAAAGTCAAGTCTCTGTGTTGATGACACAACTGGTGTTCAGAGACCAGGGGTCCGTTTCACAAAGCAGGTTCAACAAACTCTGAGTCTAATCCTGAACTCTGAGTTGATCTACTCTGAGAAAGGAAACTCTGAGTTTCCGGTTCCAGAACAGCTGGTTTGAATCAGTTTAATCAACTCGCAGTAGTTTCACCTGGAGTTAAGCGCGTGCACCACAACTATAAAAAGCATCAATGGAGCCCCGATTCGACAAGTCACCATGACAACGGGGAAGAGGAGGGCTGCGTTTTTCACCCCACTAGAATTAGAAATCTTAATGTGCTCATACGGCGAGTTTGCACACGTTTTCATAAAGAAGTGCGTAAGTTTAAATGTAGGCTTTGCAATCACAATAATATAACAGGGGAAAACTGCTTGAATGGTAGCCTGTTAATTTATTTCATTTAGGTGCAGTAATCTCGCGGGGGAGAAACGCACTTGGCAGCAGTTTAGGATAAAACATAAAAACATTGTTCAAACGGCATAATCTCATGGAGGTACCTCATCTTGATCACGTTTTACATTGTAAAGTAAATATTAAGTGGCTATTTGACTGTGCAGTTGTTTTATCCCCAACACAATGCTGTTTCACACACATAAATGTCTCCTCATCTATATCATATTCTGTTAAATAATTAAGCCTATTTAAACTAACACAGGCTTCTACTCAGCCAACAGAAAGAAGGCAGATGCCTGTAAAACGAGCCCACTTTTCTGACCGCCCTGCCTACAGTTGCTTTACTCAAGTGCTCAGCATCTCCGACATTGTACAAAAAACTTCCATTTGCAAAGAAACGCAGCGCCACACAGTGGCGCAAAAAGTGGGTATGCACTATATGCGGCGCATAGGGGCGCCGCGCTAGAGGGGGCGCCAAAGCGATGAGGGGAAAATTATTTCCAGTCGGCATTTTCTGTATTTAACAGCTGTTTGTGCATGTGTAAATGATGATCAATAACAGAGGCACGTCACTAATTAGGCGCCCCTCCACTCCTTCACCTCGGAAGTCTCGGATGTCGTCCAAACACTCTATTTACTAATTGGATTATAACTCGGCAGTGGTGTGTGATAGAGACTTACGGCAAAAAGATCCGGAAAGTTGACGACTGCGCCGTTTCAAAGAGGGGTCCGACATGATCGTAGCCCTTTCAGATGTTTTGTAATCCAGCCTTGAAGTTCAGTGACTTTTTGCAGTCTTGGCCTTTAAATCCGTCATAATACTGAACGTTTTTTATCGTGATCTGTGGATTTACTCTATTCACCGAACTACTGAGGCACCTGAAGTAAGAATAGAAGAGTGTAGATCAAGTAAATAATGTGTAGATTCTTATTTGTGCATTTAGATGGCAGGCGGACCTAAAGGGAGAAAAAAGGGCTTAGACCTCTGAGGGTTTTTAACTAGATGGTGAATCATAAAACAGATAAATTATAGAACTTGGGAGTGATACACTTGAGTTTAAATGTCTTCACTCGGATATAACACTACAGTGCTGTTGTGATGTATCTGATAAGTCTGATCAGATGCAGCATCCAATCAGTAACTGATATCCAATAAGGATATCATTTAAAATAAAAAAAATCATGTTTTTTATATGTGGTTTGACTGCTGTATTTTTGAAACCTCCTTAACACAAAGTTGACGTTGTTCAGGTGTGAGGATGGAGAGAAAGAAGAGAAGAAGACAGAAAAAGAATCAGGACAGACAGGGGAAGGCGACAGGTTGGTCTAATATTAGGTGGAAGTGTAGGAACAGCCACTTGATACCAAGTGATTAATTTCTAAATATTATTTATATTGAAAAATTGCATTAGCAAGACGTGTAATTTATTCAAAGCTATTAAATAATGCTTGTTTGACCATATAACTTAGCAGAGAAGAACACAGGCAAGGGGTGGAGACAGACATGAGGTCAGTGATGGCAGACCAGTGATGACATCAGGTAGGAATAATTAAACTAGTGAGGCCACAAAAACCTAGATTCCCAGCCTGGTTTGAATTTCTGCTGACCAACCTGTCATAATTTCATGTTACTATGTAACTTAAAATAAAAGTCTGTACTAATAGTCTTATATTTTATAAGTCCATGAATCAATAAGATTTACACAGGTAAGCATTATGAACAAAATCCAGTCGGCGGGGGGGGCGCCTGTAATGTGTCTGCATACCCCTCAGAAAGTAGGTAGTTGCGCCCCTGGCGCAACACACACTATCTGCTGGGATGTGAGAGCATACGATTGGTGCAAATGTAGCCTAAGCACGGATTAGGTTGTGTATGTAGACGATGGACTGTGACGTGAAACGGTGCAGCTCAAAAAGATAATTGTCTGGTGTGGTAACCCTGTTTATTTGTATGTTATATATGTCTGCCGGTCCACTAGGTGGCGCAAGCGTATGGGTTTATCTGTTGGGGGTATCTTTTCAGACAAGTAAAATAAGAGCTGTATGCCTGTTGTTATGAAGACGAGTGTAACTGAGCTACAGCCAGTTCGTCAGGAACAAAATAAACTCCCCTGTGTTCAATAAGAAGCTTTCCCTTGAGTCACTACATCTGGAAATACTATGCGCGGTCTGATAACCATCTCCCGACGAATATTTAATTCTCTGCGCAGTAATGCTGCACCTTTATTGACGGGATCGTTATCAAAAGCACATGCCATGTTAGTGAAAAAAGTCGCCACCTACTGTGCCTAATGGACTTCTGATATACTGACTCTGATTTTCTTAATGATTTTTTTAAATGACAGACGGCAGAACTAGGCTCCTCCAAAACTCGCCTGCTGACTGAATGAATGAGGAAATCAAATGCAGTGTGTGGCTCTGAAAGAGGCCGGAGACGGAGAGAAACTCGAGGTTCATTGAGAAAAACCTGGTCCCGACCAGGTTAGGTTCATAGAGTCTGTTACTGCGGTAACTGACCGAGAGCTTAAGTTCCCTCTGTCTCTGAAACAGGCTAGAGTTACCCCTCTTTCTCTGGTTTGAGTTACCTCCCTTTTTGAAATGGAAAACTCAGAGTTTCCCTCATTTCAGGGTTAACAGACTCTGAGTTTTCACTAAACCTGCTTTGTGAAACCTGCTTTGTGATCTAGATGCCTAAGAACTTGAAGCTGTTAACAATTTCAACAGGGGTGTTGTTTGTGTCAACAGGTGGCTGAACAGTTTTAATTTTTCTGAAGTCAGTGATGAGCTCTTTTATTTTCTCAGCGTTAAAGGATAGATTGTTGTTGTGATCAAGTCCTGGACAATAAATTTTAACCCTCATGATGCTGATCATGTTATGGAGTTGTTTGTAAAGTGAGCAGCAGTGGTGATCAGCTGCAGATGATCAGTTTGTGTCGACTTAATGCTGAAAATAAGCAACAGATGGAGGATGTAACTACCACATTTTGCCTGTTAGTGTTTAAACTGATGAAATTCTGAAGAAGGCAAATATTATGTCAACATATTATATGTTTGTTGTTTTAGCTGTGGGAGAAAAAACCAAACGGCAAACTACGACAAAACAAGTGTTCAGACTGAAGTTTCAGACACAGGACTCCTCTCTGGATCTGAATGACCCTGCTGTGATGGAGGACACCTTGAAGAAGGTAAATCATGTTTTCTGATTTTATTCAAAACCAATCAATTGACTCTAAAAGCAAATAAAAAAATACAACTTTATTGATCCCCAGAGAGGAAATCCACATTGCAGCAGTACAAGAAACAGACTGAGGAGGAAACAGATAAAGAGCTATTTAAAATCATAAATACAGTAAAATAAGAACATTTAATAAATGACATTGAGAAGCTATATACATGATATACATTACAATACTTTGGTCACATACAGGACATGACTTGAGCATTGTGCCAATCCATATGTGCAGAAGTAAAGAGTGTGTTAGTGCCACTCTGCAGGCCTTATTGATGTGTGACTAATGAAGAATCAACAGTCAGCAGAAACTTCACTATCTGCCACCAAATGCAGCAGGAAACTGTACAAATACAATCCAGCAATCTGAGAAAAGACAGAGAGTTTACAAGAGAAGAAAAATCTACAACAGACCAACAGGTCGGCACCACCTCAGGAAAAACAAGTATATATGAAGCAGAGTGCTCCTAAAATAGAGCTTCCAGATGAGTCCAATATAAATAAGAATGCAGAATGTAATCTGTGTATGTGAGTGATGATAATGATGACGAGGAGTTTTGTGTCTCAGCTCAAACAGCAGCTGAAGGGCCAGGGGCTGGATGACAACATCAAACTGAGCTGGAGGAAGCAGCCAGATGGAAAAGTCTTCCACAAGGAAGAGAAGAAGAAGAAGAAGAAGAAGAAGAAGAAGACCAAAAAGGACGAGCTTTAAGGCTGAATTGTTGTGTTTGGTTTCATCAGAGAAAAGTGGATTTCTTTCCTTAAAGTCTTCATGTAATGGGTCAGAATAGATCTGCGACAATTAGCTGATTAATCCATCAGTCGCAACTATTTTGAAAATCAGTTTATCCTTTAGTCATTTTGTGAGCTGGTTCCAGCTTCTCAAATATAAGACTTGATGATTTTCTTTGTCATAAATTATCACAAATTCAATATCTTAAACTGTTGGTCAGTTATAACAAGACATTAGTCTTTATGTGTTTGGGCTGTTGGAATTATTTCAATCTTTTTTGTGACATTTTTCATTTAAAATACTGTGAGATAAAATAAGTTAAGATACTTTATAATAAGATTTGACGCAAGGAAACAAAGACAAACACCTTTAAAAAAGAGAGCTCTGATGTTTTGTGATATCTTCAAACCCTTTTCTTTCCTCTTTAGGATGGCACAGTGGTGCAGCGGTTAGCATTGTTGCCTCACAGCAAGAGGGTTCCTGGTTTGAACCCTGGGGTGGGGGAGCCCTCTGTGCATGTTCTCCCTGTGTCAGCGTGGGTTTCCTCCAGGTGCTCCAGCTTCCTCCCACAGTCCAAAGACATGCAGGTTAATTGGTGACTCTAAATTGTCCGTAGGTGTGAATGTGAGTGTGAATGGTTGTCTGTCTCTATGTGTCAGCCCTGTGATAGTCTGGTGACCTGTCCAAACATTGCCAAACATATTTCTCTTATTTCTGGCATTTTATACATATAATAGTTTTAGATAAGATAATATACGATATGATTTTGTAAATATTAAGATAATATAAGATAAGATAAAATAGGATTCGACTGACGGCAATGAAATGAAAAAAAAAACACCTTAAAAAAGAGCCTTTACTGTTCTGTTAAATCTTTTAAAATGTATTTTTATGAGGAAAAATGTCTTCATTTGAGAATAATGTTGCATCCAAAAAATGTGTTGTTGTCTCCCTGTAATGTGTCAAACATACACAAACAAGTTATAGAGAAAATAATGATATGTGTTATTCTCATGCTGTCACCTTATCATGGATACAACCTTCAAGCATTTCCCCAAAAGTTACCAAAGTTACTTTTAATGTTACTGTAACGTCTTCTTTGTTGGTTTCAGCTTCTCAGATATAAAGATGTGATGTTTTTCTTTGTCATATATAAACTTAATATCTTAAGCTGTTTGGTTGATTAAAATAAGACATTAGAATTTATCTGCTTGTGTTGTGGTAAATTAACCTGTTCAGATTCCCTGTCTATTCCAATGGATGTCTCTTTCTAGGATGTCTAGATCTATGATTACTGTCATGTGACTCCACCCAAGTTCACAGACTCATTTGATTGGATGTCTACAAACCAATCAAAGTGTGTCTCATCATCTAAAGTGGACTGCACCAGAGCCACGCCCCCTTTTTAACGAGCATGGCCAACCGTGAAGCAAGGAGGAAGTGTGAGGGACGCTTCAGTCTATTAATCATATTGTTAAAGTTCATAATTTGTGTTTAACTGTGTTTATAGTAAACATGAGATGTTATATTAATATACATGTCAAAAATCATATAAAACATTTTCAGCTTTTACTCAAGATTTTTATTTGAAATATCTGTCCATTGGAATGGAGGGTGGATCTGAACGTCTGTAATGATACAGTCAGTGTATGATGCATCCTATTGATTATGTACACACTTTTCATCTCAGGAGGTTTTATTTATTTTCATTTCACAGATAAGAAACAATAAATTGTGAAGACAATAAAGCCTCCACAAATTGGCATTTTAAGTCTTGTGTGATTTATTCTGGCTTCATATGAGTAGAGGAAAAGTCCACTAGCTGCTAGGCTAATTTATACAATGTAAAATGCCATAGGCTTGTGCTAATAACATTAGCATGTTGTATTTGTGGGGAGAATGTGTCCAGATAAAGACAAGTGTTTGTCTGTGAATGCTGCGAGTTATAGTGAAGCTGATTTGTGTTTGAAACTGTCTCTATTAAGCCATGTTTAATGTGTGTTTAATGTGTGTTTAATGTGTGTTTAATGTGTGTTTTGAATCAACTGAACTTTACAGCACTTCACAGAAGTCGACTAGTGTTTTGAAGGTGTAACTGCAGAGTGACACAGCAAGTGACGTAACAAGCATTTTTTACTCGTGGCATTCAATTAAACAAACAAAAAAGGCAAATCACTGTCTGTGTGATCGGGGCCTAACGACAACACATGAAAGAGTTCCATCATTTCATGTTTTAGTGATTTTTAACACTTGGATTTTCTGGATATTCTCCCACATCAGAATGAAGACGCTCAAACCATCAGAGCACCAAAACCGTTCACAAGATTCCCAGATTTCCCCACGTGAAGTTTTGCAAAAAGAAGAGCAGGTTTAAATGACAGTTTTTCTGAAGGGAGTTTGGTGCAGAGGCTTTTAAGTTGGAAGAAACAAATAAGTGCCTGGACGGTGTTCAGGGTCAAAAGCTCGGCATCTTTAAATGTTTTACTGAGTGAACTCATCAACATCAACATTGTGTGCTGGGAGTGAATATTTAAGCGTATAGTGACGTATGGACTACAGTGCAAAATGTACGCAGCTTAAAGACAGTTGGCGTACAACAGAGCCTGCTCTCTAAAAATCTGTTCAGATCAAACTACAAACTTCTGTCCCTGTTTCCTTCTGATGTGTAATCAACTAGTAATGTTGTCATATACTCAAACAAATCTTTTTTGCTTATTTACTATCACACACAGTATCCACAGGCCACATTATGCACTGCAGACCCCACGCAACATCTACCAGAAGCCCCTCATTCACTGTAACCATCACTTCCTAAACCTTTAGTTTAATTCATTCTTTGTTCATGATTGTTGTCAACAACCATGGCCTGGATCAACCTTTTGAATCAGCCCAGTAGCTTTGGTGGAGGCAGGTTGTGATGTGGCTTGCAGAGGAAGCAGCAACAGTCGGCAGGCCAGAGCAGTTTAAATACGGCGCTCTGAATGAGATCTGCCAACTGGCTGAATAGAAAGGAGCCATGTGATCTATCAGCTGATTTCTCTCCACACTGAGAGGGGCGGGGCCTTCCTTAGAACCCATGCTCTCATTGGCTATTGTAGGCTGTGGGCAGGGCATGGAAGCTCCCATTGGGTCACATGAGGTGTCAATTAAAAGTTCAGAGTGCAGCGGCCATTTTGGAGCGATTAGAGCATTTGAATGGATGCAGTGGGAGTCCGTGGCTTTTCATGAATTTAGTAATGTGCTTGTTACTGAATAACTTACTGGATTTGGATCATCTGGACCTTCGCTAACGTTTGAGGACCATTTTTGTCGGACTGTTATCGTTTGGTGGATTAAACCAAGGCTTCATGGGTGAGTTGTAACCTAAATGTTTGTCGTTTGTCATCATATGAGGACGTCACATTTTGACCTTATTCTTCATTCTACTTAACTCATATCTGTTGTCCTCGTTCGTGGACTCTTCGTGTGCCATCGCGTGGTAGTCAGAGCACGATACACTAATCCATGTAAAAACAAGATGGCAGTCATCTCTGCAAGGTCAGTTTGCGGCTGATCCCGACACAAAAGTGGACAAGGTCCAAAACCTGATCACGTTATGTTTGAAACGTGTTTATTTATGATTAATAATGTTTATAGTTTGATATGGCAACAAATCTGACCAATTTAAGCAACAGTAATAAGCTGAGACGCTGTTATTTAGGAAGTACTTGTTTGAAGACACTGGGACTTAATTATGGCTGACAATGTTGAGTTATGTATAATTATCTGGTCCTACTGCCTAAATAGCTCAGAAAACTATTTACAAATGCATACCGAACAAAAGTTTGGTTTCCGCAGAATATATAAAAGACATGTAGTCTGGATAATAAGCTGTGGTTGAGGCGACATTTTTAGTTTTACTTTATTGCAGTGTTTTTATTGTCATATTGTGTACTATTACTGTATACACTGTATTGTGTGTATTTCAGGTGTGATTTATGTGACTGTGTGATTTTATTATTTTAAATGTCATCTTTTTTTAAACTGAGGCATCATCTGAAGTTCATCTGGGACGCTGTGTTAAATGTAAATAAAAACAGAGTACAATGATTTGCAAATCCTTTTTGACCCATATTTAACTGAATCCAGTACAGAGACAAGATATTCAGTTTTTTAAGTGATACACTTTATTTATAAAATAAAAACACTGGGTAAGATGTGGAGTGATGGAAAAACACCTGTTTAGAAGGTTTCCTGTGCAGATATGTGAATTTATAGATTTGACCATCAACAATCTGTTAAATCATCAAAAGATACAGAGAATTTGGAGAATTCTCTACATGTAAGGAACAAGGCTGAAAACCAAGACCGAGAATACCTGTGACCTTTGACCCTTCAGGCTGCGCTGCATTAAAAACCAACATGATTATACAAAGGATATGGGCTCAGGAACGCTTTGGAAAACCACTGTCTGTGAACACATCGCTGCAGCTACAAATGACCAGCCAGATATCAACAACGTCCACAAACAGTGCCGACGACGTCTCTGAGGCCGAACTCCTCTGAGTTCTTCTTTGTATCTGTGTGTTGAGAGCTGTTGTTCTCACACTGTTTAACTGTTTGCCAGAGCATTTCTTCACCAAGTGACAATCCTTACTCACGAGTAACTGAGCCTGTTGAAGACGTCTCTTTCATACCCAGTCGTGACACGATCACCTGCAGCTTGGTCACCTGTTTACTTGTGGAATGTACTAAACTGGGTTTTCCAGCATTCCACATCTTTCCCAGTCTTTAATTGCTCCTGTCGCAACTGTTGTGGAGCGCGCTGCAGCATCAAATTCAGAATGAGTGTGTGTTGATCAGTTTGAAGATAAAATATCTTGTCTATGTGCTGCATTCACTTCAATATAGGTCAAAAAGGATTTACTAGTAGTTGCATTCTGTTACAAAGCATCATAACATTTTTTGGAATCAGGGATGTAAATATTTTACATGATACTGTATATTTTTAGCTTCAGTTTTTTGCGTGCTGCCATCTTATACTTTCTCTTAACACAGTTATCGTTATTCACCAAAACACCAAGGAAAGATTCCCGATGGATTTGTCAAAAAGAAAAGGAAATAAATAACTTGATATTTTTTAACATCTTTATTTTCATACATGATTGTTCTTACATTCTCCAACTGTAAAAATGTGAAGCCAATACACCGTTAAAACTTTTTTTATTTTTTATTTTTAAACATTTCTTCAACTTAAATGCTCTACATGTTGCCACACCTTAATGGCGGTGGTTCATTTTGACTCTTCCTAGCGAGGCTAACGATTGATTCCAAATTCAAAAAAGGAAAACAGAGAATTCAGTAGTGTGAGGACAGATTTTTTTTTTTGCTTTCGTGGCCAACGCTGCAAAGTTAAAGCAGCAAATTATCATGAATAGCCGACTGCAGAGGAGCCACCTTAAGATATTAATGAATGCTCGTTTGGAGCCGTTAGTAAAGTTGATCAGCTAATTTAGATACCGTCATTATAGGGTTAAAATATGCTTTGTGCATAGTAAAGGGTGCCGACCCCTGGCCTGGGTGAAAAACTACTCGATAATAATGCTGATTCTGGTGAACGTGTCTAATCTGTGAGACATCTTTAGTGCAACTTACACAAGATATTGGGACTCATCAGGACTGTAAAGATCCAAAACACACTGATGTAAATCCAGCTGCTGCTTTTACAGGCACTTTGAGGTGCATGCAGGCGCCAGCTGAACAAACTGAGACACATTATCATTCATAGATACAAACTGTTAGAAATATATGTTTCGTAGCACTGCTGGAAATATTTTCAGTTCTTGAATTTTGTTATTTGAAATGTGTCTAACTGCTCCAGACGTGAGACTCTTCCCAGGGTACAGATGATAGAGGTAACTCGTTAAATCCACTCCTCCAGTAGAAATATCTTAGATGTGCTTTGTAGCTCGGCTGTTTTACACCAGATACAGTTGATTCAGTCTGGAGTTGATGCATTCTGCTGCTGTCTCGCAGGTTCTTCAGTAAATGTGCAGCAGGAGATGAGTCACTGGATGATTTAGGAATCATCTAACAATACACAAATGAGGAAAAAAGGACGTGTGGAAAAAGCATTTCTAAATCATTCTCTACAGGAAATATACAAACCCACACATTTCATACCGTCTTTAAAAAGCAGGCGGGTGTCAGGCTCAGCCGAGCAGGTGAGGGGCCAGTCGGGGGTCTCGTTTCAGCTTCTGATCGAGAGTTTGGAACTTCTGAGGAGTTGCTTCCTTGTGCCTGGATCAAACACACACACACACAGTTGTTGTTGTTGTTCTTCTGTCTTTATTGGCGGCTCACAGACCAAGTTGGATGCATTATGTCAGTGAGGATCCTCACAAGGATACAAGTACGAGAATCACAAGAGAAGAACAGTACTTACATGGCAAGGCGTTTCTTGGCAACATGTATTTGTAGTGTTTTCTCAGAGCAGTAGGTCTGGTACTCTTCCTCCTCCTCCTTCGTCATGTGGAGCTGGTTCTTCTGGTACCACTGCTGTTTCCTCTGCAGCTCCTGCGTCTCCTAAACACAGATTTTACAGAGTGTCAGTGATTCCTGCAGTGGATTCGTTCATGCAGAGATTCCTTCTGTGGAAAAGTAGTAGTAGTAGAAAAGTGACTCTGGTGTATACGACAATAGATAAAAGCAGCTGAGGTCATGTGACTTGGACAACCCATTTTCACAGCAGAGATGTGACACCCTGTGACTTGAAGCTTCTACAACCTGAACTTTAAAGAAGCGCGAGTCTTTCCAGGTTTCCACTGGACAGTTTGTAGCAAACAGGATGTTTCAGATGTCATTAAAAAGGCAACAGCTGGACCAACTGCAAGAAATCATGAAGTTACTCAGTTACTCATTCTTGAGATCCAGGACAAACCTCTTTTTTTTCTTGTCTTTACAGTTATGCTGGAAAAGTATCTCGTCACTGTCGCTTTTGACGATTTTGACTTTCTATGTGCTTTGATGGAAACTTCTGACATCCAATGGAGATACATGCTGAATAGATGCTGTAATAAAACATCTTTCCATTGGTCATTTTGATACCCAACGCTAACGGTTGCTAGGGAAAATTATGGACACTCCATGTACTGTAGAAAGTCAAAATGGACTAATACTATAACGTACCTTTTGATAGTGCTCCTGAATGAGGTTGGCGTGTTTCACCAGTCTTTCTTTAAACTCGGTCAAACAGTCCTGGTGGAGCTGCTTGGCGTCTTCGGCACTCAGAGTCTCTTTGTTGCCCAGCTGGATCAGGTGGGGAGCCAGGATGTCCTTCTCCTTCTCCTGCAGCCACTTCTGCTCCTCTGCAGCCACACGCTCCTGCAACAAGCACAGAAACCACAATGTATCTCAAACAACAGAGGGAGCGATGTTTGGTCAGATACTGAATTGGTGACTCTAATTTTGGGTATCCACCTTGAAACTGTGCGCGGCGGAGAGCTAGTTAGATGGCGGACCTACCAACTGGAAAGAGTGAGCGTTTTACAGCTGAGGAGATGATAAATGTATCTCTGTATCGACTGTCCCGTCACATCTGATGTCAAATCAAAGGGGATTGGCACCGTTTGGCACGCGTAATGGAAACCCAACCTGATTTGATTAACACCGCCGCAAACTAATAAGTTCACATCCCTCTCAGCCAACCACAAGCAGCCACAGCATCAGATATATTCTGCATCTGTCGTCTTAGAAAAGTTAAAAGAAAAGAAACAGAGTGAGACTGCGATAGAGAAAGAGAGAGCGTGCGCACGCACGAGAGAAACGCTGTCAACAAATTGGAAATTATTCAATTTATTTTATTTTAACTCTGGAGGTTAGAGAGCCCAGCTCCCTCTCCAGCATCCTGAAGCCCCCCGCCTGACGGTGCAGGAAGGGCTGGTCCCGTGGCTGCACCCAAGCTGTCTGGTCTGGCTGCGCACTGACTGCAGAGCTGTGGTCCTCCTCCTCCTCCTCCTCCTCCTCCTCCTGACAAGATGATCTTCAGTTTTACATTCTAAAAGCTTTTCACATATACATTTGTACTTGTAGGGCTATAAGTTTACGCTTTTTAGTTCACAGAAGCTGGTTATTGTTGTGTTTATGTCAAAATAAAGTTTATCAAACATTTTCACATCTTTGATTTTGTGATTTACATCCCAAAATGATCACAATTCAATTGGGAAAGACAAGTTCATTTACAGGCTATGCATCATCAGCCCGTGGAGGTCTGCTTGCAGTTCCGTATATTCGGACACTGCGAGCAGACCTCCTGGATTATGATGATCATTATTACTGCGATTAGATCATTCTGATTAATGACTGGCCATTAAGACTTGTTTCTGATTAATATTTTAATGTGCACAATAATAACCTTTCACACTGTAATCATATTTTTATTTATCTTTTGCATATGTGTGGCTGCTCCGTGTGTGTCTGAGCAGAGTGCACGCGTGTTGTGCGCCCGCCTAGAGACTTGTTGGTCACTGGCGCATTTGCTTTTTATGTCACCTAACTAGCAAAGCGCCATGACTGCGCCTGACCACTCCTCATTTTTAGACCAACACACCCAGAGAAGCGCAAGTTCATTTGCTAGTTAGACGATGAGGGCGCAGGGTGTGAAAATGACAACTGTGCCTGCATTTAAATAGCAATGACACTTGCGACATGGACTATGTGCCCTCCGCCGTCCGCTTTAGACCATCTAAATAGGGCCCCATATCTTTAAATTCTGATGACAAAAATATCATCACTTGTTCACAGATACATTACAGATACAGCTCATCTCTGCACGCAGCAGTCTGTTTTGTCCGTTGCTCAGCTCTGATTGGTTGTGTTTAGAGGCATTTTGATCCACAGCTGATGATGGATCAAAAATAAACTTTGAGGGTCCAAATTGACTTGCAGTTGTGATTTGGTCTGGCGATGACGAGCTAGAATGTTGTGGCAATTTTAAACACATTTTATATCCAGGAATTAATCAGCAAGGAGTAAAACAGATGCAGTAAATCTGTGTGTGTGTGTGTGTGTGTGTGTGTCACCATTTCCTGTCTCTGGCTGCGGGCCCTGGCAGCTCCTGTTGTCGTCCACGGGGAGAAGTCAAGCTGAACGTCTCCCTCCTCCTGCTCTCTACAGGCCAAAATGTCTCTCACCTACACACACATCAGGGGTGGAAGAAGTATTCACACCTTGAACTTGAATAAAAGTAGCAACACCACGCTGTGCTAACTGTAGCTGCGTTTCCATTACAGTTTTGCGAAAATTAAATGCGATATTTCTAAAGTTTCGACAAAGTACAATTCCGACTTGCAGGTGTTTTCATTAAAAGGTGTTTTGCGCATGAGCCGTAATTCTCGTAAAATCTCATCCCGCGAGACTCCACTTTGTTTGCCGAAGTAAGATGGACGCTCCAAATGTCTTACGAGCTGGAACAATCCTCTCTGTTGCCACTGCTGCTGTAATCTGCAACCGAAGGTGAAGAGAGCGAGTGGTATTCCAACGGCAAAATCCTTATGTGTGGCAGCGACCACAGATAAAGGATTTATGGGAGAGGATCGTGAACGAGGATTTTTTTTATTTTTTATTTTTTTCAAAACTTTATTTGTGAAAGAGGAATTCACAGAGGGGTTCAATGGCAGGTGACATTGCGAAAAAAGTGTTTCCATTACACTTTTGCGATATACTTCTATATCGACACGTCTGAAAAACCACCTCATGAGAGTGATACTTGAGAGTTTTTTCAAAATGTAGGTGTTTCCATTACCAGTTTTTTTATTGCAATATTTAGATTTTGCACATTTCTCAGGTTAATGGAAATGTACTTTGTAATGCCGGGTTCAGACTACACAACGTCAGCCCGACACTGTCGATGTACGGTGTTGTTTCCTGTAGGGACGTTAGCACACAGAGTAAAAAGGAAACAGCAGAGACACTTGATCAACCCACTGAGTGCTGCCATTAGCATCAAGCTAGCAAACAATGTTCTTTCTTTTATAATGGAGGATATAAAGAAATCAAACTCACAGATAGTGTCTGGGCCTTTACTCAGCACAGCTGCAGAGGCTACCAGCTGCATCTCAAACACACTACATTAGAAATGGGCCGTCATCCCTTCATTTTCTAAACAGGTTTTTATTGTGAAACATTTGCAGGAACTTGTTGTGGAGTGACTGTCATAGTTTGCATGCAGTACTTCAAATGTAGCTCCGCCCATCTAGTGGAGCTTTTTACATAACTATGGTAACAGTTCAGCTGGGACATGATCAGACACAGTGACTGAAATAATAGAAATAATAATAAAAATAGAACAAGAATAATCTGATGACATCACACACGTCCTGAACGACGACCAAGGATGATTGGTCATGGACCAACATTTACAAGATGTATAAAATGAGGATTCATGTTATCGTTTAGTGTCCTGTGCTGCACACCTTTATACCTCTGTACCATCTGAAGCTCAGGTCGTTTTTTTTGTTTTTGCTGTGTCATCACTACTAAAAATGCAACTGTAGCCAGTATCTGATTGTCACTGTCCTGATTCATATTTTCAGAAGTTACAAATTATACTCAGCAACAAAATAATCCTGAAAGGCTGGAGGTTAGAACAGAAGTATAGAGAGCTGTGGATACACCGTCTCATCTAGTCTCAATCTCTACTCTCACATGTTTGACTGAGGGAGGACTGTAAAAAAATAGTTTGCTCAGACGGCCATTTTCTGTCATTAAAAAAATCCAGAATCTATAAAACATTATGAGCTGTGACGCAGCTTGATGCTACAGTTACCTCTTTCTTAGACGCTTTGATTTGGAGAACTGCCTCCTCCTCGTCCGTCATCAGAGCCGCCAGCATCTCATACAGAGTCAGAGTCTGGAGAGGCTTCTCAGACGGATCCACCTGATCACACACACACACACACACACACACACACACACACACACACAGACACAAATGTTATTCCTAGAGTGTACAATCCCAGAAACAGCTCAGAGGCTTTTAGTTTGAAACTTCCCGTATATCTTCCTGTGTGTTTGTTGTCTGTACCTGGAAGCTGGAGACCATGTGAGATGTGAAGACCCCGGCCTTCTTTTGTTCTGTTGACTCTCGCGGTTTGGTGAAGCTCCTCTTTGAAGGGATAAACCTGTGATCCTCTAAGTGATAAGTCACCTCGATGCGTCTTTGATCTAATAGGAACACTCGCTCAGCCACGTCTTCACTGGCCGGTTTGGACCTGTTCCTATGGAAACGCTCCACTACTTTCTGCTTGCACACAAAAACACACACTCATGCACATTAAGCGACTCTCAACTATCCTGAGCTACTGATAAGGTTCATAAAACAAAGTGAGAATTTTCGGTTCCTATATTTTTACCTGCAGTGGTCGGTCATCTGGATTAGTGTCCACATCTGGTTCTGAGAACTGGACGTGTCGACCGAGGACGACATGTCGATAATAGAGGAAGTCCCCCCGGCCCTCGAAGATCTCCGTTATCTCACTTGGTGACTTTACCCTCCGCACCAGATTGTCAAGATGGGCACTGCTGAACTCCATCTCGTGTTCTGTGCCTGTGCTGGACGATGTGTACCTGTGAACTGTTCATACAAATGAAGAGAACACTTAAGTCACACATTAGTTTCATAAACGCATTATTCCGGTTGAAAATTTTTACTGATGTATGTTACATAATTTATTGAGAACAAAATGACGTAACGATTGTCAATGGAAACTAAAATAATCAACCCATCAGGTTGATCCAGCTTGCATTGATTTTATCACAGCAACTCATCATGTGACTCAGTAGTGTGTGCAGCCCCTGCGTCCCTGTATGACCTCCTGACAACATCTAGGCATGCTCCTGATGAGTCAGTGGATGGTGTCCTCAGGGATCTCCTCCCAGACCTGGATCAGGGCATCAGTGAGCTCCTGGACAGTCTGTGGTGGTACTTGGCAGCGTCAAGCATACTTATACATAACGTAATGAACTCAGGGCCCTCTGCACCAGGAGGAACTCAGGGCCCTCTGCTCCAGGAGGAACCCAGGGCCCTCTGCACCAGGAGGAACCCAGGGCCCTCTGCACCAGGAGGAACCCAGGGCCCTCTGCACCAGGAGGAACCAAGGGCCCTCTGCACCAGGAGGAACCAAGGGCCCTCTGCACCAGGAGGAACCAGGGCCCTCTGCACCAGGAGGAACCAAGGGCCCTCTGCACCAGGAGGAACCAAGGGCCCTCTGCACCAGGAGGAACCAGGGCCCTCTGCACCAGGAGGAACCCAGGGCCCTCTGCACCAGGAGGAACCAAGGGCCCTCTGCACCAGGAGGAACCCAGGACCCCCTGCACCAGGAGGAACCCAGGGCCCTCTGCACCAGGAGGAACCCAGGGCCCTCTGCACCAGGAGGAACCAAGGGCCCTCTGCACCAGGAGGAACCAAGGGCCCTCTGCACCAGGAGGAACCAGGGCCCTCTGCACCAGGAGGAACCAAGGGCCCTCTGCACCAGGAGGAACCAAGGGCCCTCTGCACCAGGAGGAACCAGGGCCCTCTGCACCAGGAGGAACCCAGGGCCCTCTGCACCAGGAGGAACCCAGGGCCCTCTGCACCAGGAGGAACCCAGGACCCCCTGCACCAGGAGGAACCAAGGGCCCTCTGCACCAGGAGGAACCCAGGACCCCCTGCACCAGGAGGAACCCAGGGCCCTCTGCACCAGGAGGAACCAAGGGCCCTCTGCACCAGGAGGAACCAAGGGCCCTCTGCACCAGGAGGAACCCAGGACCCCCTGCACCAGGAGGAACCCAGGGCCCTCTGCACCAGGAGGAACCAAGGGCCCTCTGCACCAGGAGGAACCCAGGGCCCTCTGCACCAGGAGGAACCCAGGGCCCCCTGCACCAGGAGGAACCAAGGGCCCTCTGCACCAGGAGGAACCCAGGGCCCTCTGCACCAGGAGGAACCCAGGGCCCCCTGCACCAGGAGGAACCCAGGGCCCCCTGCACCAGGAGGAACCCAGGGCCCTCTGCACCAGCGTAAGGTCTGACAGTCGCTCTGAGGATTTCATCCTGGTACCTAACAGCAGTCAGGGTGCTGTTGGCTCTGACATGAAGGTCTGTGTGACCCTCCAGGATCTGCCTCCCCAGACCATCACTGACCCACCACCAAACCGGTCATGCTGGATGATGTCACAGGCAGCATAACATTCATCTCGGCATCTCCAGACTCTTTCACGCCTGTCACGTGTGCTCAGTGTGAACCTGCTCTCATATGAAGAGAACAGGGCGCTGATGGTGGACCTGCCAGTCCTGCTGTTCTCTGGTGAATGATGGAGCTGCACGGTGCTGGGCTGTGAGCACAGGTCCCACTAGAGGACATCACCCTCATGGAGCCTGTTTCTGACAGTGTTTTTTTTTTGTTATGTATCTGAGTGGAGTCGTGCTACAGGTCGGTTAAAATGCATCTTAGGGCAATGTGAGGTTTTAACTGGACAGCAGCAGAAAGCAGACTTACATAAGAGGTGGAAGCTTCTTCCACGTTTGAAGCGCTCTGAGGTGAAGTTGTCGATCTTGTTGACCTCCCGCTCCTCCAGGTGGTCCTTTCTGTGTTGATACCACTCTTTCACCATGATGACCTCTGTGCCTGTAACACACACACACACACACACACACACACACACACACACACAGAAGAGTGTTCTGCGACCAAGAGAACCAGATGGATACACTTTTTATTTTATGCTTTTGATTCAACTAAATTAAATTTCATTGCAATTTCTTCCTACAATCGTTTTGGGGATCAAATTAACTTTGTAGTTTGTGCTCTCTATGACTGTATTCCTCCAGAAGTTTAACCTTCTTCTCCAGTTTGGTTTTCTTCCTTTCTTCTGCTATTTTTCTCTCTAACTATGAGCCAACAAAAGGTGTCACAAGCTGAGTACAAGCAAAAACACAATCTCCATGGAAACTTTTACTGCTGTAAAATCTCTGTTAAATATCTGAGTTAACATTTTTCCTCAACTAAGAAAACCATTTATGGAATTATGTGCAACTGTGTAAGTCCCTCAGCTAAGGAGAAATTAAGCCTTAAGTGGAAAAAACTAAAGGTGTTTTGTGCAACTGGTGCCTGAGTGACAGCTGAAGTAAATAGATTGGGCTCTATAGCTCAATAAAGACGATCCTGATCAGTTCAAAATGCCTTAATCGGCTCGTAACACCTACATTTCAGAAAGGATCAGGACATCCTGAGCACAAACAGATTCCTATGACATAAACTTTTTTCAGATCTGTAGGGACGAAAGGTCCAAAAAGCCTCGTTGGATTTCTTCTCCACATGAAGACAGAAAATAAGCTGAACTATTGTCAAAAGTCGGAGGTTTCTGTTAACCACTCACAGTCCAGGTCTTTGTATGTAGTCAGTCGTGTGACCAGGCCGTCTGACCTCAGGTACAGTGCAAACCTCTCCAGCTTTGCTTTTCTGTAGTGAGTCACCTTCTGTCCTTCGGGCCAGCGGGTCTCCAGGTCTGAACGAGAAATGAGAGGCAGCAGTTTGTGGAGGTGTTTGTGGCATGTGTTTGGTTTTACTACACGTGTTTTCTCTGCTGTATGCACTTTATTTACTACTCATACTCAGATGATTTAATGGATAACTAACATCACCATCTTTGTAGATGTAATAGATAACTGTATTTATCTTGATGAACTTTGTTGCATGGCGGTTGCATCACAAAGTAGAAACAATACTTGATATATAGAGTGCTAAATAAACAAAATATAAAAAATAAGATTATCAGTAAGATGCAAAAAAAAAAACAGGTTAACAGTAAGTTTCATCACCATAACACTAACCTGACCTTGACAATAAAGAGGTAAGGAGTGTACAGGGTAATGTGCAGCATCAGTTCACTGTAGCATCAGATTAATAACTTGTGTTCATGTACCTTTTTCTGAGACTTTGATGTAACTGACCCAGGATCGTGGCATCTTAAGAACTCTGGGCTGCTCCTCCTCCTTTAAAACAAACAAACAACAACAACGTAATGTTGACTCTTTCAATGAGATTTACTGCCAAAAAGAAAAAATATCCTTATAGGTTGTTGCCTGCCTGCTGCCCTCTGCTTCCAAAACCTAATTGCAGTCATACCTCTAAATATCCACTACATATACACAGAGGTAAAAAACACACGTACAAACCTCGTCATCATCGTTTATTCTGCTCGTCATCTCCCTCTCCTGTTCCTTCACAATGTCAAGAATCAGCTGCCTTTTACTGGCTGCACCGTACAGGACTGGCTCCCACATCTTTAAATCTTCCAGGTCATACACCATATCCTACACACACACATAAACACACATAAACACACACACACGCATGAGCAGATTTACAGGAAACAGGCATGTATAGAGTGTATGTAGTGGTGGACTCACAGCACAGCCGTTCCTGCAGTCCTGCATGTTGACATAATAGTTGTGATTGTTCCACACGCTCTCGATACCCAGGAAGTTGTCATCATCAGTGTTGTAGCTCTTCCCGGTCAGGGGGTCGATGAAGAAGTTCTCCTCGACGCTCTGACTCCCTGACAGCACCAGCACCCAACAGTGCACCCACAGTCCTCGCAGGGGTTCGGCAGGTTGCCGCTCACTGTCCTGTTCGTAAGGCAAAGGTCAAAGTAGAGAGGTGGTGCTATGGCTGGATCTAAACCCCGACTGACAGGGACTTAAAATAGCATTTGCAGACAGAAAAATACAAAGCTGTTCATTTACAAAAGATTGAGCGTTAAATTAAAAATGTGCGTAAGAGGCACAGCAACGATGGGCAGCAACCTTTAAGAGATAGGGATGTAACTGGTCTGCGCCCAAGGAGCTTTTCATGCACTTGGAATTACACAAAGCACGACAAACTTCAAAATGGTTAAGCTACAAAAAACTTTGTCAAGCTTACAGAAAGTATTGTAAGTTGTATGGTGTCTACAGCTGATTCTCCCTTCTCGACAGCCATACAGAGGCATTTTTATATTATTCACCCATTTAAATGTTATTAAGCCTTAAAGTTAGGCTTAATTAAGGGCGTGGCTGCTTTGAGTGACAGACTGTCTGAATAGCGAAATTGAGGCTGCAAAACGTGAGTCCACAAACCAGTGGGTGACGTCACTGTAGCTACGTCTGTTATTATGCCTCCACACCAGCAATAGCTGTGACCGGAGGTTGTCTGTCCTTTTGTCCATCTCATTCTTGTGAACCTGATATCTTAAGAACACATTGATGCAATTTTTGTTTAAATGTGGCACAAACATCCACTTGGACTCAGCAATGAACTGATTAGATTTTGGTGGTCAAAGTTCAAAGGTCAGTGTGACCTCACAGAGCATGTTTTTGATCAGAACTCAAGAATTCATAGCTAATTATGACAAACTTTCACACAAATCTCTAACAGGTTAAAATAATGAAGTGGTGACATTTTATATCCAAAAGGTCAAAGGTCAGCTTCACTGTGACATCATAACGTGCAAAAACACTTTTTTTGGGCCATTACTCAACGTAGTATCTCAGGAACAGAAGGGGAGACATTTGGTCAGATGCTGAACTGATGACACTAATCTGAAACTAGGGATTCACTGGGTTAGAAACTCAGCTGATGTTTAAAAGAACAACTTGGCTGATAGTTGATACCAGTGTTTTTATATTGTTGTTCATTTTGTTTTTGTTGTTATTTATTTCCCCTTTTGTGACAGGGAAACAAAGAAATCATTATAGACTGAATCTCAATGTTAATGTACAATAATTTCCAGGTAGAAAATCCTCACGTTGTGTCCATTCAAATCAAACGGTGCTCAGCAGACGTTGCCTTAGTTAGTTTGTAGTAAAATAAGGAGGTATCCTGTAGGTAGCTCCTCATTAAAACCTCGTGAATCAGCCGTTCCTCATCCATTGCGGGGCTTCCAGCGTGCGTTGCATCGCGTTGCTCACGGGCAGTTAGGACAATCCAACAGAAAACAATACAATCAAACTAATTTAGCTGCTGACGCGTGTCGTGTCGCGTCACATCGAGTTAGGACACATGTACGATCAGAACACAATTTCACTCAGAGAATTGAAACACGTTAATGTTGATGGCTGTGTCTCGGGATGGGAACCTGCTGTCGCTCTCAAAATGACAAGCTGGGCTTTTATTACAGGGACAATACAATTTAAAAATATGTATTATAATCAGCTTGAGAAAACACACAAAATGAAGATTTTACATCTTTAGATCAAAACGTCATTTTCAGTGTGTACTCTTTCTGGTCTTATTTGTTATTTGACACATACGTAGTTTAATATGTGACGTCTTGTAGAACAGCTTTTTTTTTTACATTTAAAAATTCAAATTTTTGTTCCTGATAAAATTTGATACTTCTGTGCATCTACAGTATGAATCAATGAATAACAGCCCAATGAACTATAATGATTTAGTGACTCTGACAGTGATTTCAACTCTTTCAGCCCCACACAATGACTTTTTTACATAAGGACAGTGGATTTGACCTCTGGACCCTCAAGTGCAACATGATGTAGAGTTAATGAGCTATTTTATTTCCATCAGTATGATCCGTCATTGTTCTGTAACTACAGTTAATCTGCAGCTGTCACACTGTGTTGGTTTTACAGTGAGAAGATCACGTTACCTCCTGGAGTTCTTGTTTCTGAAGTGACGCAGCCTCCGCGTCCTGTTTCTTCTTCTCTTGCTGCATCAGAAAGTGACTCTTCAGCTCCCTCACATGTTTCACTGTGTATTTGTTCTCCTGTGGCTCCTGCTCTGAGGTCACACTCTGCACATACAAAACAAGCAGACACATTCGTATCTGTGGGAGGAAACTAGCTACTACAAGCTGTTCATCACCCTTCACAAGCACAGTATTGATGCAGTAAGCACTGAGAGCAGCACTTACCTTGACCTCAGTGTCCTGCAGGGGGCACTGCTGCAGGCTCTGGTCCAGCAGACACATCTGTTGGACGGCGTAGCCGCTGACACAGTAGGCGTCGTAGTGGGCGCCGAGCAGCAGGCTGCACAGCAGGGTGGCAGATTCAAAACATGTGGCTCTCTGACTCTGCAGCACCGAGCTGGGGGAGAACAGGTACCTGGGCTGGGACAGCAACACACACACTGACACTATCACCAATACACACTGACAGTCTGTGTGTATTTATGGATGAGTGTGTGAACACGTTTAGCTGCCTCTCAAAGCTGCCTTGGCTTCTACAAGTCTCCACTGTATTCTCTGTTTTCTTCTGAAGAGTTTGTTCATCCACCTTTCTGAAAAGCTGAAACATGTTCCTGAGGTGATCTGCCTGTATCTACGACTGTACTGTCATTTTAAAGGGGCATTCCACTAGTTTCACACATAAAGGTCAGTTTATTCGACATAAACAGAAATTGAAAATAAAGAAGTAGAAAATACGCTTTGAACAGAGTCTGCGTTACAAATGAGTGTGTTTTGCAGACGAGGGCTCTAATGAAAGATGTTATTGAGTTGCATCATGGGAAGTGTAGGATCCCGTGTTTCTGAAACTTGACTCAGCACAGCAGCGCGGACCACATGTTATGTAAGGAACAACCAACCACAGCTGGCAGAACGTCTCCCATCATCCTTAAATATCAGCCTGTTGTAAATATGATGAAGAAGTGGATGATTTTAGTGCAGCCACTCAGAGCTTTATATGACAACATTTCAGGCCTAAAACACACCACAAAACAACACCTGGAAACGGCCTCTAGCTCAGCAGGTAGTTCCCCCCCCAGTGCAGGCTGAGTCCTCTGCAGCAGCTCAGGTTTGATCCCAACCTGCAGCTGTGGCAAAAACACCAGGTGCCTGGAGCGCAGACGTGAGGCGCATAGCAACGCTACATTTTTCTCCTCACTGACGTGGTCAATCTATGTGAAACTGCACATAGGCATTGAGGACTGGCATAGGTAGAAGGTGACAAAGCTACCAATGGCTATGGACTAGTTCTCATTAAAAACAATGACAAAAAGCCGTCTCCAGCTGCTAAAACGCTTTCTTTGTGATCGGAGCCTAAGTGGATCAAATTATAATCTCTGCATTAGAGTTGCCTTTCTCACCAGGTCCACAGGCGGCTCCAAAGGGACCAGAGACAGGAAGTCAGCCACAAAGGAGGCACAGCCCTCCCAGGTGAAAAGTTCAGGGTAGATTGTCATCGTGGGCCGAAGAGTCGTGGACACAAACTTCTGAATGTAAAAAAAATACACAGGAATTGGACGTAGATATAGTACATGAGCTGTTTGAAGATTAGAGGACAAGGAGGCGTTTGTCTTTCTGAGGTAGAAAAACAGAAAAGAGAAGAAAGACGAAGCAAAAACACGTCTTGTGAGATTGAGTCGGTCTGTGAGAGTTACCTTCACGCCACATTCGTTGACAGGGCAGAGCAGCAGCGGTTTGCGGTCAGGATACAGGTGTGAATACTGACGCTGGAAGTTGTCGGCGTTGGCCAACAGTCGAATCTCGTCGGGGGAGTTAACCCTGTAGGACTCGGGACACAGCTCGTCTGCTGTGTCCCACTTCAGGCTGGTGAAGGACAGCAGGAGAAGACAGTGAATCCTGACGGTCATAAAGTCTTCACCCATCATCACACACGTTTATGTTTTTAGATGAAAACATTTTTTTAACAGGAGGTGCAGTTGGTATTGTACAGAGTGTTTCTGCTATCTTATCCACCAGCCGTTTGCAACTGGCTTGTAAAACAGTGTATTTCAAGTATCTGTATGCATCTTCACGTCTACCGGCTCCTTCTCACCTGCAGTTCTGTGGGGTTTGAGTTGTTTGGTCTCTGCAGGGGTGATTTTAAAGAGTTGATGTCGCCTTGCTCTTGGCTGACGAGAAGTCCTGTACTTTATACAATCTCTCTGTCTCAAAAGTGTCTGCTGCTTGAGTCGTTGCTCAGAGCTAACAAAGCTAATCATCACGTCTGTTTGTGTGTGTTTGTTTGGTTTTGTCAGAGACTGAGACGGCCCACTTTGGATTAATTTCCCATATCTGTGTCACGTGGGTTTCACCACTGTCCCGGCCTTTTAGGAGACTAGCAGCAGCCCTGGGTCCGTTCATCTCAACGTGAGTACAGATTATTTGCTTCACAGTCACTGAAGTAAAAACTGGTCCCATTTTTCACAAGCCCCACCCTCTCTAAAGATTCTGACACAGAAATGGCTTTTTGTTTTTTTCTCAGACACACACATCAGGTGCAAATTCACTTGTCTCTGTTTTTGCAACATACTCTTGTGAGATCTGGCAACAACTGCCGTGATATCAGACTTTAAAGTACCAGATAAAACGAGCAGCAAAATTAGAAGCAAACATTACATTTTTACTGTCGATGGCATTGTATTGGTTGAATCTGATTTCATCCATCCGCATGACATTTACTACACTTCCAAACGAGGTGAAGGTATGTGGGGAGAGACGCCCACCCCAGAGACTGGCAGTGTAAATCATTTCTTACCAGTGGTGCAGCTTGTAATTCATTATCTTCGGTTATAGAGTATCTTTGGTTTTGCGTGTCTAAGTCATGGCTCCCCTCTGAGCACAAAAGCCAAATTCTGGGGTTTCTTTTCTCTTGAAGAAGACCAGGGGGTGTCACACATATATACATATATACAAATATATATAGATCCCAGGGGACATTTTTGTATTTGTGAGCTGTTTAATGTGTAAATTGTGGTAGATTTTATTTTGTTGAACTAATAATATTGTAACAGAATCTGAGTTACTGTCGTTAACAAACTAAAGAAATGAGAGATCATTTTTCTTTAGTTTTTACTGAACATTTGAAGCAAACTGTAATTCTCTGTTGCAATTCTGTTTTCTTAAATTAATAATATTTATTTTTTATTTAGTTTTTTACTAATTTGTCATACTGTCAAGAATATTGTTATCGCAAAAATAAGTTGAAATATGGTGACATTATTTTAGGGCCACATTGCCCAGCCCTAACCTTTCTCAATTTACCTCATCACTTGTTTGGTCTATTAAAATGTCAGAAAGGTGTGAAAAATGCGCGTCACATGTTCTCCAAGCACAAGTTGACATATTGAAATTGACTATTTTGTCTCTCCAAAGGTCCAAAACCTGAAGATATTCACTCTACAATCGTTAAAGACGATTTCGAAATGACTTTATTGAGGAAAGTGTCTCCAATTGATTTTCAGCCAATAAAAAAATGACCTTTTTTTCCAGCCCTCAGTGTATTAATAGATCATTTGAACACAACACCAGTTACTGATCAGTCACTTAAAGGCAACTCCTGTCCTCCTTCAGTGTGTGTGTGTGTGTGTGTGTGTGTGTGTCGTGAGGGCTCACAGAGGCTCCTGAGGAGCTGAAACAGTTTCCTCCTCCTCCTCCTCCTGCCATGTCTCTCCACCCCTGACTCCCTCCTCACGCTCTGACTCCAGCACAGTCTCCATCTTTTATTAAGAAAACACAGAAGCAGTCAGAGACACAGATCATATCATGGTTGCAGACGTGGACACGGTGAATCTGACCGGCAGCTCACGGTGACTCATTTCTGTCCTGTAACATTCGCAGCTGAGCTTGTGCCTGTTTTGACTCTACGCAGGATCGTGGCACAGAAGATGCAGCTGTAACATTCAGCTCGTACTGAAGCATTTAGACGAGCCTAAAACCACCATCATTTATGTCCTGCAGACAGAGCACAGGTATCTGAAGTTACTGACTGTCAGTATCTCGGGAGCACCTCAGGGCTGTGTGAGGAATTCACTTGTAATTAATCCAAAGAAGACACAAGAAGAAGAAGGTTTTGGTTCTTCCAACAAACTTGTATCCTCCAACAGTTTTTGTCCAGGACACACAGATTGAACAAGTCTCCACCTGTAAATATTTGGGCATCTATGTGGACGCTGCTGGACTGCACACATAAACTGTATCTGTAGCTCTGACAGAATGTAGTGTATGTGTGTGCATGTATGTAAATGTCATGCACACACACAGGCTGCACAGTTCAGTACTGTCATGCAGCTGTTTCATCTCAGCTGTCTTCTTCTTCTGTGGTGCCTAATGTCACTACACAGCACATGAACCTTTAATGAATTAAACACTGGATATAACAGGGATATTAATTTGTTGCTCTGCAGCCACTTTTCCTCGTCTTGTGCTTTTATTGTGTGGTTAAATGTTTGCTGTGTGTTTATGTGTAACAGCTGACGTCTTGAGATGCAAGACAAGTTTCAGGTTGTTTTTCTCTGATAATAAAGTAAAATGAAAACAAGATGTTGGTGCGTCAGTCTCTCAATTTAAGGAAAAGCCTCAAGTGCATTTAAAATGCAGCTCCACGGAGCAGATACATGATTTAAACCCGTTTCTACCGTATTGTTACTGTGAGCGTCTGTGGAAACGGTGGAAACTGAGAGTGTCGGTGAGCGTCGCGTCAAAATAAGTCACGAGACACAAAAACTATTCAAATATATATTAAGCACATGTTGAGATATATTTAGGGCTAATATTTAAAGCTGGACTCACGTGTCACGATGAGTGAAGCAAGTTTTTAACATTAATTTCTGTTGAACCATCAGAACTTGCAGCGTTGTTGTTACTCTGTCTCCATGGCAACAGCCGGATGTGATGACGTTCAGACATCACGTTGCGTTCAAGTGCTGTCAGAGAAAATGTAGCTCTATAGACACACTGCCGAGGCCGCTCATTTCTTTAAATCAGGAAAAAAAAAACAATAATTCTGGTGTATTGATGCTGAAGTTATATTTGTAAGTATTTAATACATGTTTTAAAAAAAGAATTACAAGATAAATAATCATATGAATGAACTGTGTAAAATATATAAATAAACTAACAGTTACTAAAATTATTTACCCTGAACTCAACATTCATTTTCATAGTAACATTACTTCATTGCATGTTTTTTCATTTCTTAATTAATCATTTTTAGTTTAAAAAAAAAAACACACACATACAAATAGTTTCCCAGTGATAATTTTATTTCTCAAACCAAGCCACAACATTTTACATTTACTGCAGAATATAGAATATGACAAAGAAAATTATAGATCTGAACATTTGAGATGTTACAGTAACATTTAAAAAAACACATGAATAATTTTAAGGAAATTTGCATTCTTAATAAGGTTACAGAATAAGAATAATCCATATGATTCTTTACAAAACAACGTCTTTGAATACAAGTATATTTTGCATGTTGTTGATTGCCATCGTGCATCATGTCTTTTTACAGCCAAATGGCGATGAAGTTTGTTTTTGGATTTTTGTGATAGATGCCCGATAGTAGATGAAGTTTCTTTTTCTTCAGCTGTAATTTAGTTGGGTTGGATTGTGTGAGGGTTCTCCTGATGTGCTGTTAGAGGAGGTGAGCCTCAGGACCAGCTGAAAAGGAGAGCCGTGTAATGGCAGGAGGCGTTTGTTGCTCTTTTTTGTATCCTAGTTAAGGGTGTTTTCAAATACAGTCCTTTTTAATGAGCTGAACTCAGTCCTCTTGAAGGGCACCAAAAAGTGGACAAACAGAAAAGGCACTCAGTCCTTTTTGTGTTCACATTGTCAGTTCATTTAAAAGAGGACTCAGTTCTCTTTCTGGTCAACTTCAGCTCTGGTGGAGCTTCAGTCCTCTCTCTGTTCACACTATATATATTTTGACATAGTTTTGTTTTTACTTTGACGTGGCGCTGCAGTGCGATTATGAAGCCCCGCGCTTTCACATGAACTTATATTGAAGGAAAACCTCAGTGTTTGTGCTGTAGACTGTTTCTGTTTGATGTATTCTACATTCCACATCTGGAGACGTGCAGTAACTCCTGTGGACCAAACTACTCCTCGTCCTGCGTCCTTACAAGCGTTGCAGGCCGACGTGGTTTTGTCAAGTGTACAAGGTCAACAGCATGTGATCTGGCTGAATAAAAAGGCAAAGAGCAAAGTGAACTGCACTGCGGACTTGAAGCGAACCGATCTCAGACCACGATCAGTTCGCTTTAGAGGGGTCTGAGTTCTCTCTTCACATATGAGCAAAAAATGCTGAGTCATCTCTCTGAGCCTGTTTAGAGGGCTGAAAAGGACCGAGTGTGAAAACACCCTAAATCTATAGCAGTCAGTGGGAATAAGAGCATTAAAGCATCAGTTTGTCACTCATGGAGAAAACAACCTTCATTAAAATGAACTTCAGACATCTCTATGTTGTTTAGAGAGTGCAAAAAATCTCAGAATCGTGTCTTATTGACTGACTTTTTGACAGTTAGTTTGAAATCTGCCTTTACATACATGCAGCTCTGGTGATTGTCGAGGTCACACTGTGATGCCAATCTGTGGTTTCTCACCTGACAAGTAGCTCAACAAGATCCTGGCTTATTGTTGGTGTTTGAGGTTTTGACTTTGAGCTCTGAGCGATGCAGATTAAACATGTTCACCCTGCAGACATTTTGACGTGTCGCAGTAGGTAAAGCACAGGTGTTACTCACAATATCCACAAATCAATAATTTTTATTTATAAAGCTCAATATCACAAATCACAATTTGCCTCACAGGGCTTTACAGCATACGACATCCCTCTGTCCTTTAGACCCTCACAGCTGATCAGGAAAAACTCCCCAAAAAATCCCTTCAATGGGGAATAAACAGTAGAAAGCTCAGGAAGAGCAACTGAGGAGGGATCCCTCTTCCAGGACGGACAGACGTGCAATAGATGTCGTACAGAACAGATCAACATGAAAAATTAACAGTAATCTGTATGACACACAGAGACAGAGAGAGAGACGGTAATGACAGTAGCTTACAACAACATTAATTTTAGTAATAATATGACCATAAAAATTACGACTGTTGTGGTACAATATGTTGTAATAACGATGGCTAACAAAGTGCTCCAATAAGAAGCAGGATGCAGCCAAATGGAATCCTGTGTTTTTGCTCCCACTGTGACAAGTCAAATAAACTCCTGTGAAAACTTACTTCTCATCTTATCTTTATATCTCATCTATAAAATGAAATAAAAAGAAAACAATGAAAAATGTCTGCTTTAATTTCCAACAACCCAAACAGATAAATTCTAACATGATATTAACATCATGACCATAAATGACGAAGAAAAGCATCAAATCTTGAAATCTGGGAAGCTGAAAGCAGAAAATGTTTGACTTTTTCGTCTGCAAAATAATTAAAATGATTAATTAAAAAATAGTTGCGACTGATGGATTAATGAGCTAATGAAGACTTTAAGGAAAGAAATCCACTTTTCTCTGATGAAACCAAACACAACAATTCAGCCTTAAAGCTCGTCCTTTTTGGTCTTCTTCTTCTTCTTCTTCTTCTTCTTCTTCTTCTCTTCCTTGTGGAAGACTTTTCCATCTGGCTGCTTCCTCCAGCTCAGTTTGATGTTGTCATCCAGCCCCTGGCCCTTCAGCTGCTGTTTGAGCTGAGACACAAAACTCCTCGTCATCATTATCATCACTCACATACACAGATTACATTCTGCATTCTTATTTATATTGGACTCATCTGGAAGCTCTATTTTAGGAGCACTCTGCTTCATATATACTTGTTTTTCCTGAGGTGGTGCCGACCTGTTGGTCTGTTGTAGATTTTTCTTCTCTTGTAAACTCTCTGTCTTTTCTCAGATTGCTGGATTGTATTTGTACAGTTTCCTGCTGCATTTGGTGGCAGATAGTGAAGTTTCTGCTGACTGTTGATTCTTCATTAGTCACACATCAATAAGGCCTGCAGAGTGGCACTAACACACTCTTTACTTCTGCACATATGGATTGGCACAATGCTCAAGTCATGTCCTGTATGTGACCAAAGTATTGTAATGTATATCATGTATATAGCTTCTCAATGTCATTTATTAAATGTTCTTATTTTACTGTATTTATGATTTTAAATAGCTCTTTATCTCTTTCCTCCTCAGTCTGTTTCTTGTACTGCTGCAATGTGGATTTCCTCTCTGGGGATCAATAAAGTTATATTTTTTTATTTGCTTTTAGAGTCAATTGATTGGTTTTGAATAAAATCAGAAAACATGAGTTACCTTCTTCAACATGTCCTCCATCACAGCAGGGTCATTCAGATCCAGAGAGGAGTCCTGTGTCTGAAACTTCAGTCTGAACACTTGTTTTGTCGTAGCTGTGGAAACATTTCAGAATTTCATCAGTTTAAACACTAACAGGCAAAATGTGGTAGTTACATCCTCCATCTGTTGCATATTTTCAGCATTGAGTCAACACAAACCGATCATCTGCAGCTGATCACCACTGCTAAGAATGGAGGAAGACAAACTCCTTGTGAAGTCTGCCAATGCCAGCAAGGCCAATGGACAAAGTGGGAGGGCATTCTCCCAAGGGCTGTGGGGTGGAACGACCTAAATAAATTATTTACTCACCAAGAAGCCACCCATCACGCACAGTGCCAGCTAGTAGTCTGTTCCCAACCATGCTGTTACTCAGAATGTAGACTATTCACATTTATTTAATATAGCAGTTTCCCAGCTTCACCTCTAAGTGTCGCCAAAGGATCAACAGCTGTAGAAACGTGCGTACGCCAGCCATGAAGTTGGTGTGAGGCACCGCACATTTCCATGGTCATTTCACTCTTGATACATCTTAACTTTGCCGTGGAAAAGGACGTACGCCACGTTTTTGTGCGTACGTGCCCTTTGTACATGAGGCCCCTGGTCTTAAAGGAAGCTGGCAGAACACACAGAGAGCAGGAGAGTTCTGGTTTCTACCATTTTTCCCCCTTATTGTCACACATGTATACTATCAGATATTGATATATTATTACTAATTATAATATTATTACTTTTATTAATGATGTTGTAAGCTACTGTCATTACTGTCTGTCCTGCATCTCTCTCTGTCTCTCTTTCTTTCTGTCTCATTGTGTCATCCAGATTACTGTTAATTTATTGTGTTGATCTGTTCTGTACGACATCTAGTGCACATCTGTCCGTCCTGAAAGAGGGATCCCTCCTCAGTTGCTCTTCCTGAGATTTCTATAAGTTTTTTTTCCCCGTTAAAGGGATTTTTTTGGGGAGTTTTTCCTGATCCGCTGTGAGGATCCTAATGACAGAGGGATGTCGTATGCTGTAAAGCCCTGTGAGGCAAATTGTGATTTGTGATATTGGGCTTTATAAATGAAATCAGTTGATTGATGATTGATATGAGAGGAAATAGCTGTGATACGCTAAAGAGAGAAGGAAATTCTGGAGCTTGTAAAAGAACGAAGAACACTACGCAAGGCTCGGTAAAAGGCAGAGGAACATCAGAGAGAAGGCTTAAAAGCCCTATGGAACGACATCAAGAGCCGCCTAACATCACTCAGGAGGGCTGAACGCATCCGGAAGAGGAGAAAGAGGAAAGACAGCCAGCATTCCAAGTTCCTGAAGAATCCTTACAGAATAGCCAGAAGCCTGCTGGAGGAGAGAAAGAGTGGCACTTTGCCAAAGTGCCGGCTCTAGCCACTTTGGTGCCCTAGGCGGGATTAGGTTTTAATAATAGATACTGTTGGTATTCTTGAATGGACTCCTTTTAAAAAAGTCAAATATGTGGCAATATTGCATTCAAATGAAAATTGGGATCTGTGTGCAAGCTACAGTTCCCATTGTTTTCTGTCACTATGGAGGTTTAGAAATGTTTAAAGGCTTGGCCAACTTATTGACATTGTAAAAATAGACTTTCATATTCTACATGTGTGGACAAATGGACAAAAACACTCCAGATGTACAGGCCAGGATGAGCTGCATGTGTAAGTGATGTGAATATTGTGATAAGAGTATTTGTGAATATTTGATAGAATGATACCAAAAATGTTTCTGGATTTGGCCATATTTACATTAGAAACATGACTGCAGCAGTAACATACAGTTACAGAACTCACCTGATTCAGGCTGTGTCTCACTGGAAGTCGTGAGGTAGTGAGGTGGTGTGCTGAATCCAGCCGTGCTGCTGCTTGTTGTCTGACTTGTAGCTGTATTCAAACATACAGTACATCCATACTGTTACACCACTGCTTTAAGTCTGTTGTGTCATTCTACTTCATATAAAGTGAAGCACTGTACAAATAGACTTTATTTTATTTCACCTACATTTACTCTAATTAGTAACAAGCAGGGGCGGATCTAGAAAAATATTTATGGGGTGGCAAGTATGTTTTGGAGTTCCGCAAGGTTCTGTGCTCGGACAAATCCTATTTATTCTATACACGCTTCCTTTAGGTAACATCATTAGAACTCACTCTGTAAATTTCCACTGTTATGCGGATGATACACAGTTGTATTTATCTATGAAGCCTGAAGAAAGTAAGCAATTAACTAAACTTCCTAAGTGTCTTAAGGACATCAAAACCTGGATGAGCACCAACTAAGTTATTGTTCTTGGCCCCAATCAACTCAGAGACTCTTTATCTGATGACATAGTTTCTCTAGATGGCATTGCTCTGGCCTCTAGCACTAGCGTAAGAAACCTCGGAGTAATATTTGATCAAGATTTGTCTTTCAATTCTCATTTAAAACAAATCTCACGGACTGCATTTTTTCATCTGCGAAATTTAGGCCTATCCTGACCTGAAAAGATGCAGAAAAATTGGTCCACGCTTTTGTTACCTCAAGGCTGGATTACTGTAACTCTCTATTATCAGGTAGCTCTAGTAAGTCCTTAAAAGCTCTCCAGCTAATTCAGAATGCAGCAGCACGTGTACTAACAGGAACTAAGAAACAAGATCACATTTCTCCTGTTTTAGCTTCTCTGCACTGGCTCCCTGTAAAATCCAGAATTGAATTTAAAATCCTACTGTTAACTTATAAAGCTCTAAATGGTCAAGCTCCGTCATATCTTAGAGAGCTCATAGTGCCATATTATCCCACCAGAACTCTGCGCTCTGAGAACGCAGGGTTACTCGTGGTCCCTAAAGTCTCCAAAAGTAGATCAGGAGCCAGAGCCTTCAGCTATCAGGCTCCTCTCCTGTGGAATCATCTTCCTGTTACGGTCCGGGAGGCAGACACCGTCTCCACATTTAAGGCTAGACTTAAGACTTTCCTCTTTGATAAAGCTTATAGTTATTGCTGGCTCAGGCTTGACCTGTACCAGCCCCTAGTTAGGCTGACTTAGGCCTAGTCTGCCGGAGGACCACCTATAATACACCAGGCACCTTCTCCCTCTCCCTCTCTGTCTGTCTCTCTCTCTCTCTCTCTCTCTCTCTGTCTCTCTCTCTCTCTCATTGTGTCATACGGATTACTGTTAATTTATTGTGTTGGTCTGTTCTGTATAGGGTTGGGTATTGTTCATAATTGAACCGATACGGTACCAGTACTGGTATCTGGAATTCGGTACTGGTACCAAACGGTACCTTATTTCGGTACTTTTTAAAGTATAAACTTCTCAGTTTCAACATTTTATTGAGAACATTCAGGAACAGTGCTGCAAGTTAACTTTTGTCTGCACATTTATTTTTGTTGCCATTGTTGCGTAGTCTGAGGTGCGAGTCATGCGCTCTCGCTCCACCTCCACCTCACCGAGTTTCAGTACCCAACCCTAGTTCTGTACGACATCTATTGCACGTCTGTCCGTCCTGGAAGAGGGATCCCTCCTCAGTTGCTCTTCCTGAGGTTTCTACCAATTTTTTCCCTGGCAAAGGGGTTTTTTGGGGGAGTTTTTCCTGATCTGTTGTGAGGGTCTAAAGGACAGAGGGATGTCATATGCTGTAAAGCTCTGTGAGGCAAATTGTGATTTGTGATATTGGGCTTTATAAATAAAATTGATTGATTGATTGATTTACATTAGAAACATGACTGCAGCAGTAACATACAGTTACAGAACTCACCTGATTCAGGCTGTGTCTCACTGGAAGTCGTGAGGTAGTGAGGTGGTGTGCTGAATCCAGCCGTGCTGCTGCTTGTTGTCTGACTTGTAGCTGTATTCAAACATACAGTACATCCATACTGTTACACCGCTGCTTTAAGTCTGTTGTGTCATTCTACTTCATATAAAGTGAAGCACTGTACAAATAGACTTTATTTTATTTCACCTACATTTACTCTAATTAGTAACAAGGTTAAACTGGAACATTCAACAGTAATAATAATAATGACATTACAATAATAATATTAATATCAACAATAAAAATAATGATAAAAATGACAACATAGCAGTGTATCAGAAACCACCAATAATTGGCTGAACTTATATTCTTCAGCACTAAGCAGCCAGTAGTTCACCAAATAGAAACAGCAATAAACCAGCTCAGCAGCTTAACTCAATCCTTGGCAGCGATCCCATCATTATCTACAGTAGCATTATTAAGCAACTTTGCTTTATTTCAACTTTGCAAGCTGCTAGCTCGTACAAATGAAAAGTCAAACGACATTTTTTAATGTTATAAAAGACGACATACTTTGATACTGGGACCTCTGCCGCCTCTTTCCTCTGCTGTCTGTATGTTGCACCTGAGGGCTTGAAGGTCTTTTCATGATGATAACTCAATAATCTGACAAATTATGACCTCTTGTTGTCTGTCAGTCACAACCGCTACCTACCTGAGATGTGCACAGATAACTCATCCCATCCCTGTCTCCCACAGTGACATGACTGAGCACGGACAGGTTCAGGGCCGATCGAGGCTGCAGGTGTGGAAGAGGCGGGGGCCAGCAGGTCTGCTCCCGCATCCGCACCGGGGCGGGTAGCTGGCCCAGGTGTTCCTCTGCTTCCAGCGGGGTTGTGAATACACGCACGTCGGGGCCAGATCCAATTTTCAGAGTGGCGGGATAGAGCAGGTATGCTCCAGCTCCCTTTTCACGGGCGATATTCATCACCCTGGAGAATGCGCGGCATCTTTTCGCGGTGTAATCTGAGAAGTCTGCGGCGAGGTGGAGCGTACAGTTGTCGACCGTGGGAGGGTGCTTCCTCGCTTTGCGGAGGATGGCCTGACATGGAGAACCGGAGACAGCAGAAGATGAAGGTCGGTGGCTGCTGCACCTCCTCCCGGCTGAGACCGCGACTAATCCTGTGGGCACACTCGAACTCCAGCCTCACACTCCCCAAGGCGGGGAACCATCTTGGTATCATCCTCTCCAGGTACTGCACCGGCGCATCCTCCTCTGCGAGCTCAGGTAGGCCATAAACCCACACGTTGCAACAGCTGTTTCTGTATGGCAATCTTTCTCTCAAAGTTCAGCAGCCTGTCCTGCGTTTCGGAAAGGGTGGCTGAGACATGTTTGGTATCACCCTTCATGACGCTTAGCTCCCCCTCCGCCGAGCCTATTCTTGTGGACAATAACAGTAGCTCAGATTGCACCGCTTTTAGCTTGCTAGCTATTAGCTGCGTGCTAGCCTCCAGTTCCTCTCACAGTAGCGTTCTCACTACTTCAGCAATGGACTTAAAGTCTTCTTCTTTGAGCATCTTTGTTGCTTTCCCTTTCGTATCAGGCATACTGGTGACCTATCAAGTACTAAACTGAAAAATATAACTGCAGGTTTGGGATGTAATGATAGTTTTATACAAAAAAACGGGTTGTCGCTGGGGAGCTCTTCCTTCACACAGCCATGTCGCTCGCGCGGTCACTAGAAGTGCATCTTCTCAAGAGGTTTGACGAGTTTTTATCCTGGGCCAGGATGAAGATAAAATCTGCCAAGTCCCGCAGCCTCTCAATGCGCAATGGTAAACCTCCTTCCAAGTAGCTAGAGAGAATCCCAGTGCTTGCCGAAAAACCAATCAAGAGCCTGGGCAGAGAGTATATAGCTGATCTCACAGACAGGCACATGGTGGACACCATCACAAACCAACTGAAGGAGGGCCTGAAGAGGATTGACCAGAGCTGTCTTCCTGGCAAATAGGAAGTCTGGTGTTACCAGTTCACACTTTACCAACACCTGATGTGGCCACTAAAGATGAGTGAAATAACATCAACAACAGTGGAAAAACTGGACGCCAAAGCCAACAAATACATCCGGAAGTGGAGAAATGCCCTGCAGCTGAAGAGCATTGCAACTGGGTACAGGCTGGAGAAGACTAGCCTGGTGCTGGAACTCAGGCAGTCAAGCAACCACTTGGTCAGGACCAGTGTTGTGCTAGTTACTGAAAAATCGTAACTAGTTACTGTTACTAGTTACTTCATTAAAAAGTAACTCAGTTAGTAACTCAGTTACTTAAACTAAAAAGTAATGTGTTACTGAGAAAAGTAACTTTTTAGTTACTTCCGCCCCCCCAAAAAACTCGACTTAGGACTCTCATCTTGGCCCGCCATTACGCCATGACCTTGACGCACGCGCATTAATGTCATCTATACTCTGGGTACGTCCCGGCTGTGCATGACTGAGTGGAGACGCTAGAGGGCGCTAGGTGCTTTTTTTTTTTTTTTTTTTTTTTTTTTTTTTTTTGCAGTGTAGTTATTCGAAGCTACAGAGAAGACAACATTGCTAATAGGGATCGTGTTTTGGGAAACTCAGCCCCTGCAGCCCAAAACATTTCCTAACTGTACTGGCTCGTAGCTACAGCGCCTAAGCGACAGCGGATGGAGTTTAACCAAGGGACTGTTAGACTACAACTTGAGAAACCAATTGAACGGTATAGGAAACATGCAACATGTCTTCTACAGTGGAGTCACTCGCAGCTAAACGTTTTACAACTACGGTACTTGGATACAAATATGGAAAATAAGCTAAAGAGAACATTTGAAGAGCTACATGAAGATGTCTGTCGCCCACCGCAGACATTGTCTGTCCATAAAAAAAGCTTCCTCTGGATAACAATGGATATCACGTCACTGGATATAACTTTACTGGGACTAAAAATCTACAGAAGCGCAACCGCTTAATGTAACGTTACAGGACTGTGGTGAGGCCAGCAGGTGACTTCAGAGATGGTGAGAGACATGTTTCATTAAGATGCTCTGGTAAGAATTGTTCATATACCTCTATCTGACTTGACTATCTTTTATTGTTTAGGGCTAAAATGTTTTAGTGAAAGCGAACTTCAGTTTCTGAAGGAATACTAGAGGTCTAGAGGTGAGGTTGCAACCAGTCCTTCTGCTTTGTTGCAGAGCCTCAGAAGATGGCGGCGCGTGCAGACGCTGCGGCCCGGCGCTCCCATAGTTTTGGCAGCTATTTGAACTGTCTGCACGAGTTGCACTTTTAATCTCTTTTTATTGTTATTTTATTTATGAACAAATGTATGTATGATGTTTGCTGCTGCAATTCTGGAGTTGCCAAACTGTTTTTCATTGTTTTCTTCTGGATCAATGACAATAAATTTCTATTCTATTCTATTCTATGCTGCGTGCCATTTTAAAACCTGGCCAAAAAAGTAACGCACTGTTTGGTAACGGTAACTGAGTTACTGAATTTAAAAAGTAATGCATGCAGAACATCAGTCCTGGCCCCTGGAGGTACCTGGTCAATGAAGGCAGACCTCGACAGGCAGCTGCAGTTCCACACCGACATCGTCCTGTGGTCGGTGGCTGAGAAGCTTGTCTTGCTGGTCGAATTGACAGTTCCATGGGAACAGGGCATCCAGGAAGCATACGAGAGGAAAACGCTGTGGTACACTGACTTGGTGGCTGAATGCCAGGAGAGCAACAACCTATCCAGTGGAAGTCAGCTGAAGTGGCTTTGCAAACCTCTCAACTAAACGTTTCCTAAGGGACATTGGCTTCACGGCAGGAAAAATCAAGAACATCCTTGAAGAAGCAGAAAAGGGACATTTCTGACTATGGCTGCGAAGGAAGGGCAAGAACTGGGGAAACTGAGAACCACTTAATAAAAACCTGACCATCGAGTGCCAGCTGCAGGGAGTGGCAGGGAGACGCCCCGACCGCTGCCCCACCATCCTGAGATGTTCTGGTGATCAAAGGGGCGAAACATGAGTGAAAGATGGCTCCCAGCTGAAGACCCTGCAGTTGGGACACAAGCACTGGCTGAAGAGGGTCCGACAGAAGTGCCACACAGGTCCCAACACCTACCTGTCATTGCTCACCATCAGGTACTGCCATGTAGAGCCTGCGGCCACTTCCTGGTGAGCAATGGGGAGGAACGCCTGTGTAAGACAACTCCGAGCTACAGACCCTGCACCTGGGTCCTAGGCACCAGCAGAGGTGCGACAGGCAGGGATGCCAAACAGGTACCAACACTAATCCTGTCAACATACTAACTTTACAAACAACTCCATAAAAATGATCAGCATCATGAGGGTTAACATTTATTGCCCAGAACCTGATATTTTGTATTTTTGATGCTTAAGTAAGCACAATTCTAGATACTATTTAAATCATAGTTTACCACTTACGTTGACTGTAGCAAATGAATGCTCTCCTGACGTCACAGGGCCAGTCCTCCCATTGTCCAGAGTTTCCAAAACTTGCAGCCACACAATACTCATTCCATGCAACGTTATTTGGTTCCATTTGTCTCCAGGCCCTAAATGAGGAGCTACTTCCATCCGACCACTTCCAGGAGTCTCTGAAGAGACCGATCCAGACATTTTCTCCTGCAGGTATCAGCTCCTGTACCTTCTGGTTCTCTGTCATGTTTCTCACACTGGTCAGGTCTGTGTAGTTTACTCTGCAGTAGCTCTGGGCCTCAGTCCATGTCATGGAGGCGTTAGTGAGGATAAATGTCACATTAGACTCTGAAAATAGAGCACAGTGAAGTGCTGTGTCAAGGCACTGTAACATACATCCACCCATCCGTGTCACTCTGATGTAGTACTAATCTGTCAGATTTGGGTTCACCAACTGTCCGATGTGAGCAGGGACAGGCACCAAATTGCTTTTTTACTTCTGCTCGTCTTTTTCAACCAAAACTCAACCTGAAATAAAGTTTATGTTTCCCACGTTGTGTCTCTGATGATTAATTTAATGTTAACAGCTTTTTTCGATTTAGTTGCAGGCTTGAGACGAAAATACACACATTTTACTTTTTATCCTTAATAGTTTCAGCCAACAAAAATTCATGACATCTTAGTCAACCTTTAGTCACTATGTTTTCTATATGTTTTTAATCTTAAGCTAATCCATTGAGGCTGATTCATGTATCAGAAATAAGAATCAAGGTAACAGGTTGTATAAAAATTTCATTTCGACTTTTTTTCCAAATCATTTCTACACACTCACAAACTGTCATTTCTCCAGCAGTGTTTGATTTACAAGCACACACTTACTGATCATCATTTGAAAAGCTCAACATCTTTCTATTTATGCTCTCAACAAATAACTAATGTGAGCCAACTAGGATTTGTCCCCAGGTTCATTGTAAACTCTGACTTATCCATGTGACTGTTAAGAAGCAGAAACATAACTTGTTTCTTCATGTGCAACATGTTAGTCTGGAGGTTTAAACTGGTGTCCTCTCACAGAGTTGCTGATTCAAACTAAACTTTCATCTCTGTCAGAGAAAACTGATCTGAGTTCAGACTGTTTACTTACAGCACAGCTACACTCACAGATAACTGAGCCTCCTACCTGCCTGTCAAACACCATCAACCCACAAACCTTCTCCAGTCCGGACTGAGTGCAGTCCTGCGGGGATCAACAGATGCAAAGTCCAGCAGCAGGTGGCTACTTGCTCTGCTGCCATTCAGCAGCTAACAAACGCATTTGGAGATTATTACAAGTACGGCTGATCTCGGCTGTCAGTGTCTGATAGTCTGCCACTAACACTCTCGTCGCGTCAGTGAAAATGAAACACAGATTTTGTCTGAGTTTTTATTATCAAGATCTATTTTTAGCCCGTCATTGTCTCATTGTTGTCATGCAAAAAATTGTCAAAGTTTTTAGCAACGAAATTAACACTGCACAGGCCTACTTTGTTGTTTAGAGGGTAGACTGGTTGGTTTATTATTTTATTAATTAAAAAAAACTGTATTTTTCAATTTTGTGTAATTATTTGTTGAATATGACGATTATTTATTTTAAGAAACTCTCTGGTGCTGGTGGATAGAAACCTCCCCGCAGGGTGCACTTTGCATGCGCACATTTTTTTCACGTGGAGACAAAAAAACAAAACAAAAAAGGTGAAAGGGATGCCTTTTTGTTCCACATGAGCACCTGCTCTGCAATATGTCTGTGCACTGCACTGTTTACTGTTTGCAGTATGTAATATCAATAAACTAATGAGAATGTCGAAATAAAAATGTGAAACATTATCATCTTAGCAAATGAAATAAATGAATAACAGTATTTCTAAACCATCACTCCACATATCTGTACAATCTACAAAAATTAAACAAGGTTTTTTTCGTTATGAATCTCAGCCTGAAGGTGAAATCACCATGAATCTGTGTGCATATGAACATGCAGGCATCCAGTCCTATGTTCATCCATAAAGACACATCAGAACTATTTTGCCTCCTTTTCTTGCACCTCTTTTGACTGAGACAGGGACGTGAAATAAACCTGTGTTAATATTCCAGCTGTAAGGGTCAACAGACTTTATATGATCCTGCTTCAGAGGCAAAGAGAAGCAGAGAAGGGACTAACCTGGTATGTTTTTAACTTCATGAGTTAATATTCTCACCTCTGACATCTGAGCAGACTGCCTTATATTGCCTTTCACATGGGGCATCATTCCAAAGGCCACTATCATACATCCATGTGCAGTGTTCTCCACTGTATTCATTATTTGGCTCTCCAGATGACCATCGTCTGAACTCTGTCTCCCCGTCTTTGTAGAAACTTGTGTCAGACAGTGACCACCTCCAGCTGTTAACGTCATCGTACAGCCCAATCCAGGCTAACTAAAAGCAATATTTGACAGTGAGATAAAGAATTAGACGTCGCTCTAGCTTTTGTTCAAGGCAACATTTTTACATCAACTTCCCATTAACAGTCTTGATGCTGCCTGTCAGTCTGATCCTCGACCACTTTATTACAGGATTTTACAGCTGAGAGATTCAATGTGTAAAACTCTTAAAGGACAGGTTCACAAAATTGAAGTCTGTCTTAAAACAACATTCAGGAGCTCATATGAACAGTGAAACAAGTTTTGCCTCCTGTAATCATTCCTGCTGTTCATACTGGACATTAAGAGATCCCTCATATTGGACTTTCAGTGTAAGTGATGCTGTTGCAACTTGAAATATAATAACAGCCCATAATGAAATGATTTAAATGTAATAATCAGCACATAATGTAAGAAAAACATTAGCACATAACATGATAACAGTTTTGTAATAACACTGGTGTCATGTGAAATTAGAAGAGTTTCTTTGCTCTAAGAAAACAAGGAGAGAACTCTTTGTTTTTTTAAATTATTACACCATACACTGAATTAATTACAGGCACATTATTCAACATATAGTTAATACTGTAATAGTTTTCCTATAATGTAATATCTTACTACATTATATATATATGTATATATATATATATATATATATATATATATATACACACACATTCATGGATTTGAATGCATTCATACAAAACTTTTTCACACAGTTACAAAACATATGAAAAATATTTGAATCCATAGTATGTTCATTATGGCACTTCCAGTGTTAAATGTGTTTGCAGCAAATTCGGAATTATTATTATTATTATTATTATTATTATTTTGAGCTGCTACAGCTGGGGAACAAACTCTACAGTCCTCGTTCTGTGTAAAATATATTCAAAGGTTGATGTGAAGTTAATCTGAGGCTTCATCTGTCTGTGGAGATCTTCCAAAGTTAGAGTCTTCCTCCTTTTGTTACCATCCCTCCACTGCAGCTCAACAGGGAAACACTGTCTGCTCAAACACCATGAGGGAAGTTTATACTAAAAACACTTTATACTTCTACTCTACTACATTTTACAGGAGATATTTACTATAGTTACTATGTAGGATCACATTTTAATGCTTTCAAACCACCTGTCACTGACACACTTATCAAAATGACTTTGAAATGAAAGACAGAGAAAAGTGAACTCAAATAGCTGTAACATACTCTGCTTGTATCTGCCATGTTGATCAGGGTCGTCACGTCCTCCATGTTGTCGACAGTAGCCAGGTCTGTGTATTTTCTCTCTGCAGTAACTTTGTGCTTCAGTCCAGTTCTTTGGTTCATAAACAAAATGGTACTGACGTGCAGCATGTGATGAGACAGCATACAGCCCTGTAGTGACACACATGCTTAGTGATCAGATTCAGGCTATAAATGACTTTTTATATCTCTTCACTTTGTCACGTTACATTTCAGTGTTTGCCCAGGGTCTTACCGTGTCACTGTTGTGAAATAAAACAAGTGTGTCTGTGTATCAGAGCAGCATCGAGACATTTGCGTCATAAGTTGATGCAGAAAAATTGAAGTGTTTGATGCTCAAAAGGGCCCACACCCCCTCACTTAGTATGTGTCCCCACCAGGGGCGGAAATCCCGAAGGGGACGGGGGGGGTCAAGAACCCCCCTCCAGTAAAGCTGTCCCCCCCCCAGTAAATAATTTCAGACACCATTAATAATTTTTCATGAATGCAGTAGTATTTATTGAAAGCACAATGTAAGCAGTGCTGATTATAATTGCGCAATAATGTGCTATTTAAATCTTTAAAGATTTAGTCCCCCCCCCTCCCATTCCTAGTAGTGGTGTATCCCACACTCTTTCCAACGGGCGGGGCTAGCAGCCGTTAGTACTTGGCAGCAGCAGCAGCGCCGGGTAAGATGTACACTCACACAGACACGGTTTAACTTACACAAAAGTTACAACACATCCCATTACGCACGGTTGTGAGGTGCGCAGCGGCAGATCTCACAGCACACTGTTTATAAACCAGTTTACCACTTTAATTGCAGGAAATGTTTAGTTATTAAGCCATTTCTCGTAAGTATAGACATTCACTGTGTGTCCACACACCTGAGCCAGAGAAAAAAGAGGGAGAGAAGGAAAGAGATCAAGTGTTTGTCTTTGATGAATGAAACCTTATTATTTTGCTGCTATTAAACAATGAGGTTCATGTTTTCTCCGTTTACTTAATAGCATAAATATTCACACTGCTGCAGGGAGACAGAGACCTGCTCTGCTCCAGACACACTCAGCACCTTGGACAGCACAGCGCACCTGACTGTTGTCGCTAGTGCTGCATATAGGCTTTATTTTTAGTTCAGTACTGGGTGTGTGTTGCATTTTGCCCGTTGTCCCCCCCTGGAATTATTCTCTCAAATTTTACTGTTTCTTGTCCCCCCCAACTATGAAATGGGATCTTCGCCCCTGGTCCCCACCCATGCTCAGACGGACATGTCTGACTGTATGACTGTGAGGATATTGAAAAATAGTCTAAATAAATATGAGTAAAAGATGTGCTACTGTGTGTAATTTAAGGGGTGCCCTTTAGTGTTTGAGCACCAGACTTCAATGTAAAACAAATAATCAAACACTGAAATATAACTGACTTTGTTAAGGAGAGGGTTATGATAGTTTAATGAAACATGTTTACACTCTCTAAGCATTCATTTCTATGGGCTGTTCCACAGTGGTACAGTGTTGTCTGAGGGAAACGTTCAGACATTAGTATTGTATTCAATTTAATTACAATTCTAAACAATAAGACTTTAAAAACATTTCTTATCACAGTTCTGTGTTGCGTTAAGGTAACGTACCCATAGGTGTAAGCTTAAAATAATATTTCTTGAAAATGTCTTTAAATGATGTTTACTTGGTCTATTTCATTTAGAAAAAAACAAATCAAACGTTTCACCCCCAACTGGCATCATAATGTGTAGCTTACAGGGAAATATCAAAGTGCTGTAACAGAAGAATAAACATTGATAAAACAAACACTGACCTGCTGTGATGAGCAGAAGAACTGTGTCCATCTTGTTCGCTCTCAGTTTGCTGAATGCGTGACTTCAGACTTGCAGCTGTTGAAATAGCTCCTGATGTTCAACACAAACGCCTCACAGTAACTCACTATCATTTCAACTTCATGGAAAGTGTTCTGATGAAACAATTATTTACATATTAGGCAAAAAACTCTGCCGTTTTCCTTGTTTTCAAAAACATGTCTGACAGGCCGACCATGTTGTTGGACTACAGCCACAAACAAACAGTGACCACACTGTAGTGAAAGATCATTAGTCATTTAAAGGCAGTGACATTTCCATTATATTAATAAAGATCCACTTTTTAATACTTTAAAACATTTGGCAGGAGTGTTCTGCTGTACAAAGACAAAGTGTGTTACAAACTACATATTCTGTCAAAACTGAGTGAAGACCAGAATCTCACTTCTTGGCTTCTCCTGTGGTGAAACAACCTTTAACATGGCCTTCATCACATGAAAAACATCTTTTAAAAAATAAGCAAAACACCTTTTTTACTATATATGATAAAAGAGGGTTCCTAGTATGAATCCACGGTGGGGGTTCGAACCCTGGGTCCTTCTGTGCAGAGTCTGACCTTCCTGTGTCAGCGTGGGTTTCCTCCAGGTGCTCCAGCTTCCTCCCACAGTCCAAAGACATGCAGGTTGATTGGTGACTCCCAACAAGATAAGCTGTTACGGAAAATGAATGAATGAGTGTATGAATGCAGATTAAACACTGTCAGACATTAATTGTCAGACATTAGCTGAAGGGTTCCAAGATTGCATTTCGGCCCATGCTTTCTGCCTCCTTACTCTCCAGATGAACTTTACTTGCAGCAAACCAAAGCCTGCTAAAACGTGATTGGTCAACACTGCTTGGAATGCAAATGGAAACCAGAATGTATCTAATACCAAAATCTTGTACTGCTGCCTCCAGATTCTGATTAAAGAGATTAGAGGATCACCTTAGTTGTTTGAATGAATCCTCCTGGAACCTTGAATATCTGTGGTAAAATTCATGGCATGTGATCATATTGTTACCAAGATATTTCAGTGTGAACCACAAAGGTCAACCTCATGGTGGCGCTAGAGGCGAAGGTCAGGAATTCACCAGAGTCAGTTGGGTTCATCCTCTGAGGTTCATGAATTTCATACCAAAGCACAGCAAACCATCCAATAGTTGCTGAGATATACGTATCAGTGTGGACCAAAGACCGGCCAACTTTGGCATCCCTCGAGCCACGCTGCCAACATGGCTGAACATTAAAAGATAGTGAAACACAACGTTTAACAACATGGCTACTATGCTTCTTCTTTGATACACCTCTAGTTACATAAATAATGGCTTGTAGATGTTGACACTGCTTTCAGCAAGTTCCTCTTCGGAGTCATTTCTAACATTCAAATCATTTTGTGTTTGCATAAAGTCGGACAGGTCAAACCAGCAGAAAGAGGAAGTAACGAGCCTGTGGCTACACTTGGTACAATGCGTCTCTTCTCTCTGTGTGAGAGGAATGGATTTTGTACATGGTCTATGGAAAATAATGTAATAAGTAAAAGTACCAACACCACACTGTTTAAATACTTTCGAACAAGTAAAAGTCCTGCATTGGAAATTGTACTTTAATAAAAGTATTTAATTGTAATCAGAAAATACACTTTAAGTATCAAAGTTAAAGCAGTCAATGCAGAGAAATGGCTCATTGAGAGTGTTTGGTATTTATTTATTTATTTTTTATTTATTTTATTTATTTAAAGAGGACAGTGCACATTAAACATACATTACTGTAAATGTGCCAGTGTTAGCCAAAGGCTAGTTTCCAACCGTAGTCCTCCAGCATGGTGTTAAGAGCCATTGAAATATACAAGGGTCATAATACATAATAAAAACAAAACAAAACAAAACAAGACAAAACAAAAACAAAACAGAACAGATAAACAGGGACATAGGAGAGATAAAATTTGAAGTAAGAATGCAACATATCAAGACACTGAGAAAGGGACAATCAATACAATACTACCGAGACAGATAGAACAGACAGTTATACATAACAAAAACCATTATGTGTGGTGCAATTAAAAACAAGATGAACTGTCAGGGATGAGTAATTGAGATGAAGGTGCAGCAATGCAAAGACCAGAGCAAGGTTTCTTGTTGGAGTTGTGCTAAGATGGATTAAGAAACACAACGAAACCATGGATATAAAGTGCTACAGTGCTCATGGAAAGTGTTGCAGACACATCCTGCATACTATTATATAATTTATGAGATCATTATTACTCATGCATGAATGTTACAGCAGCTTTTGACTCTGGTACTTGGTTGAGATGGAACAATAACGGATTATTCTGCTGGTTATTTTCTTGATCAATTCATTTATGGTTTAGTTGTTAAAATGTAAGGAAAGAAAATATTGAGAAAGACCAGAGTTATCAGTAATCAGTTATCAAAAAAAATCCATCCATCCATCCATCCATCATGAGATATATAACCTCCCCAGTGTGTTTTAGGTCTACCCCGGGGTTTCGTACCAGTTGTGTGTGCCTGGGACACATCCAAAAGGGAGGCGCCTTGAGAATCCTGATCAGATGTTGAACCACCTCAACTGGCCCCTTTGGACACAAAGGAGAAGAGGCTCTACTCCGAGCTCTCTCTGGATGTTGAAGGTCCTCTCCTCACTGTCTCCAGGGTCTAGCCCAGACACATATGAAGGAATCTCATTTCGGCCACTTGTATCTTTGATCTCTTTCTTTTGGTAAGTACCCAAAGCTCATGACACAGGTAAGGGATGGAATGTAGTTCATTGTGTAAATCAAAAGCTTTGCCTTCCAGCTCAGCTCCCTCCTCACCACAACAGCCTGTAACAACGACTGCATCACTGCTGACACCACACTGAGCTGCCTGTCCATCTTATGCTGTTACAAGTATACATCGGTTGCACATGCAGTTGATTAAATTGGACCTGGGACATCAGTGTTTCCATTTCTAGCCTAGAGAGGTCTCTCTTCCTTGCTGTATCTCCATGTTGTAAACTCTATGTAGGGTTGTGACCTATTAACCCAGAATTTACTGGGGCAGAATTTGTAAATGACGATTCTTTTCAGTTGTCACATTTGTCAACGCCCGATCGTTCCTGCACTGTGATCACCGAGATAGGAACGTTTCATGAGTCACACACGAATCCTCTCGAAAGATTTCTATGCTCAGATCTGCGCTGGTTTGTAAGTTAGGTTGATAAATGATGGCTATTGTGAAGAACAAGCGGAAAAGCAAGTTGAAGATGACGGAAGAGTGGACTGAACGATTAAAGCTCATCTTTTTTCGGACTGGTCTTCTTCCTTGTCTTCTTCTCTTCCTTGTGGAAGACTTTTCCATCTGGCTGCTTCCTCCAGCTCAGTTTGATGTCGTCATTCAGCCCCTGGTCCTTCAGCCTCTGTTTGAGCTGAGATACAAAAACATTTGCTTTCCTGAATATCACCAACAGAGAAAAACTCTTCACTAAACTGTAACTGCCTCATTGTTTGCATGATTTTTGACACGTCTGCTCTCAATAATGGAGACATACATGCTTACGCTGCATATAGCATTTTTACAATGTTGTTAGTAGTAAGCCAAATCAAACAAATGACCTGGTCGTTCTGTTTATTGTAATATTAGAAAGATTTACCTTCTTTAAGATGTCCTCCATCACAGCAGGGTCGTTCATATCCAGAGAGGAGTCCTGTGTCTCAAACCTCACCTTCATCACTTTCATCTCTTTTTTTGAAACAGGCACCATCACTTTAAACAATAGAGAAAAATATGGTATTACATTTTCCATCAGCTCAATCTCTAAAGGCAGCTGTTTTATGGCCCAAGAAAATCTTAGCTTATCTTAGCATGGACCTTATTGCTGGTTTCTGCCAGTCTTAAGCCCAGTTCACACCAAACATCCGCAACAAGACGAAACCGTTTTAGAGCACTGTAGAGAAAAGTGTCAGTGGTGAGAAAGAAAGTGTCAGAGAGTTGTTGACTAGAGATGATACACCGTCTCATGGTGGTCACTTCCTGTCAACGTTACAGATCAGAAGCACAGAGAGTTGTTGACTAGAGATGATACACCATCTCATCTGGTTGCAGTGCGGCACATCGCAAGTAGTTGCTTGTTTCAATTCGCCTCATCTTGAATCTTTGGTCTGAACTGGACTTATGACACAACAAAAACTCAACTGCAGCTGATCCCTACAGCATGTTAATTGTCCAAATATTTTCATGAACATTATCAACATTATAGATGTTAAAATGTATTATCTACATAACTTTATGAGTATGGACATTTTCTTTTCTCTTTGTTTGTTGCTTGAGGAGTTTGTCTACTGTATCTGCAAATAAAGGAAATCTAACTCAACATTTAAAGGCTAAATAAATGACAGCTTACCGTTGTAGCAAATGAACGCTCTCTCAAAGTCACAGTTCCAGTCCTCCCATCCTCCAGATTGGCCAAAGTTTGCAGCCACACAAGCCTCCTTCCAACGGTCGTTATTAGGTTCCTTAGTTTCCTGTCTCCAGTGCCTAAATGAGGAGCTACTTCCATCCAGCCACTTCCAGGAGTCTCTGAAGAGGCCGATCCAGACATTTTCTCCTGCAGGTATCAGCTCCTGTACCTTCTGGTTCTCTGTCATGTTTCTCACACTGGTCAGGTCTGTGTAGTTTGCTCTGCAGTAGCTCTGGGCCTCAGTCCATGTCATGGAGGCGTTAGTGAGGACAAATGTCACATTAGACTCTGAAAATAGAGCACAGTGAGGCGCTGGGAAGAGACACCATTGCATACAACATAAATATTTATTATTTAGTTTTCAGGTTGTCCCTCCGTCCATTTGTCCATCCCATTCTCATGAATGTGATCTCAAGAACACCTTAAGGCAATATTTTCAAATCTGGCACCAACGTCCTCTGGCACTCAAGGATGAACTGAGTACAATTTGGCAGTTAAAGGTCAAAGTCACCGTGAAGTCACAAAATTTTTGTTTTTGCCATAACTCAAGAATTCATACACTAAATTTCATACAAATGTCTCATGGGATGAAATCATGAAGTGATGATTATATCCCAAAGGTCAAAGGTCAGTGTCACTGTGACATCATAATGTTCTGCAAAAACACTTTACTGGCAGATATTCAGAGCTGAAGGTGTGTGTGAAGCATCCTTGTTTTAGAATCTGTAGCGTCTTTGCAGCATTGTTGACTGTCATGGCTACATGAGTCTGGACAGGCATGGATGTAAACTGTAACTTGACTAGTTTACAAAGGCACACAACCACAAGGTGGTAATTCTAGTTTTTGGATGGATGAATTATTCTTCAGATTTACTGAGCACATACACAGTTTTTTTCCTTATGAATCTCAGCCTGAAGGTGAAATCACCATGAATCTGTGTGCATATGAACATGCAGGCGTCCAGTCCCACATTCATCCATAAAGACACATCAGAGCTATTTTGCCTCCTTTTCTTGCACCTCTTTTGACTGAGACAGTGACGTGAAATAAACCTGTGTTAATATTCCAGCTGTAAGGGTCAACAGACTTTATATGAACCTGCTTCAGAGGCAAAGAGAAGCAGAGAAGGGTCAGAGGTCAAGAAACTAACCTGGTATGTTTTTAACTTGATGAGTTAATATTCTCACCTCTGACATCTGAGCAGACTGCCTTATATTGCCTTTCACATGGGGCATCATTCCAAAGGCCACTATCATACATCTGTGTGCAGTGTTCTCCACTGTGTTGATTATTTGGCTCTCCAGATGACCATCGTCTGAACTCTGTCTCCCCGTCTTTGTAGAAACTTGTGTCAGACAGTGACCACCTCCAGCTGTCCACGTCATCGTACAGCCCTATCCAGGTTCGCTGAAAACAAGATTTGATTGTGATATAAGGAATTAGACCTCGCTCTGGCCTTTGATCAAGGCAATATATTTACATAAAACTTCCATTTATAGCCTTGATGCCACCTGTCAGCCTGATCCTCTGTGACTATGACAGGATTTTGCATATGATTTGGCTCAGCTTTCATAACAGAGTTTCTATTTGCACAACTCTTAAAGGACAGGTTCACAGTTTTTCAAGTCTGTCTTCAGGAGCTCATACGAAGAGTGAAACAGTTGTGTAACCAGGGTGTGAACAAGAATGGCAGTACTGTGCGGTGTGAGGGACGGGCGAAGGCGGTTAATATTGCGTAGATGAAAGTAGGCAGACCGAGAGACATTATTGATGTGAGCTTGGAATGACAGAGTGCTGTCGAGGATGACACCCAGACTATTAACCTGTGGGGAAGGGGGAAACTGAAGAGTTATCAATGTCAAGTGTGAGACTCTTAATGTTTGCTAAGGTGGATTTGGTGCCGATGAAAAGTAATTCATTTTTATCACTGTTGTAGGAGAACCAGGATTTGATTTCCTGAGGGCAGTCAGAGAGGGAGGAGGGTGGGAGGTTGGAGGTAGGTTTGGTGGACAGATAGAGCTGGGTGTCATCCGCATAGCAATGGAAATGGATGTTGAATTTATGGAAGATGTAACCAAGAGGAAGTAAGTAGGTGATAAGCAGAAGTGGGCCCAAGACAGAACCTTGAGGAACACCGGCAGGAACTGGAAATGGCTGCGATTTGAATGTTTTGAGCTGGATAAATTGAGTACGGTCAGAGAGATAGGACTTAAACCAGGAAAGGGGTGTGTCAGTGATTCCGATGGAGGCCAGTCTGTTAAGGAGGATGCTGTGAGAAATGGTGGCAAATGTAACTGGACTGAGACCCTTTTTGAAGAGGTGGTCTCAGTCCAGTTTCAAACAAACTCTGCAGTCACATGACACATTGTTTGGGTTAAACATGAGCATGTTACAGTCCTGGAGGATTATTAATGTGCACCTCCTCCTGTACTGCCTTAATATGCACATTCAGCACATCCAATGCATCAAAACATTGTTTTCTAGTTGGAGCCGCGCCTCGTTTTCAAACTGTATGGTTTGACTAAAATGAACAATGACAGCAATATAGTCCACGATGAGCAGCGCTAAAATCAACCTGCGTAGTTGTCCCTCCATTGTGACATTAGAAAGTGTCACATTTATCTTGCAAGTGTTCTCTTCTTCAACGTTTGCTTTACTTCCTGGATTTTCCCCACATGGAAATTCTGACCAATCAAGAGCAGCTTTCTCACACAAGGCATTTGATCTGGTCCTCTTGTAAATGCTGCCGTGAGAACACGAACCAACTCTAGGCAATTATACAACTTTGGAACAACATGAGTCCCTGATTCAGACCAAAGGAGACACTCTAGGTCTGACAGCAGCCTTATACTTAAAACACTTTATGCTTCTACTCTTCTACATTTCACAAGGAGTACTGTACTTTTACTGTACTACACTTAGTAATTAGTTACTATGTAGGATCAGATTTTCGCACTTTCAAACCACCTGATTTTAACATTATTGTCAAAAATGACTTTTAAATGAAAAACAGAAAAGTGAACTAACGTTGTTGTTTCCATCTGAGTAGACCATTTTGCTTGTATCTGCCATGTTGATCAGGGTCGTCATGTCCTCCATGCTATCGATGGTGGCGAGGTCTGTGTATTTCTCTCTGCAGTAACTTTGTGCTTCAGTCCAGTTCTTCGGGTCATAAACAAAATGGTACTGACGTTCAGCATGTGACGAGACAACGCACAGCCCTGTAGTGACACACAATGATTAGATTAGATTTAGGCAGTGGTGGAAGTAAAATTATTAATACCACAGTGTAAATGTTAGGAGTAAAAGTCCTGCATCAAAATATATTTTAAAGTATTAAAAGTAAAGGGATTCATTATGCAGAATGGCAAATTTCAGAATGATAAATATGACATCATTGGATTATAACTGATGCATTAATGTGTTCATCACTTTAATGTAGCAGCTGGTGAATATAAAGCTCAATTAAATATATATACTGCTGGGTAGCCTGTGAATACAATATATAAATTAAGTTTTATCTTAATCGAAATAATACATCATAATTTATGTTTTGATTATGTGTTAAATTATTCATCTGAATCTGCAGGAGAAGGAGAAGCACTGACTGACAACTTAAGTCACAGAGATACAACAAAACATAATATTACAAATGGGAAATAAGTAATTTTTAAAAATGTATAAATCACTTGCCTGACAGAGCGATGACGCTCAGAACTTTTTCCATCCTTGTGTGTTACCCGTTCCTCTCGGTCTGTCTGTGACTGCAGATGTGCAGCGGTTAAATGTACTTAACAGGTCAAACATTAACCTCTGACTGCGCTTTCAACTTCATGCAAAGTTAAAATGGGAACAATTATTTGCCTGTGAAGCTCATTTATCATGATGACTCATATGTGTCGTTGCTCTCTTTGAACTGAACAGGCCACGAATTACATTTCCCTTTGTTGATATTTAGTTTGATGCAGGCATGTGCAGGAGGCGGAGGCTGAAGGTGCTCCACCACCTGCCTCTTTGCCCCTTGATGTCCAAAGTGCCCTTTTGTCAAGGCATTTTTTCATGACGGCCGCACGTGGTCCTAATCAAGCAGAACATTTAACAATAAATAATAATTTAGCTATCAATACAATGACCTGGTTGATCAGTCAGTTTACATCATATGATGACCTTTCACCTGCTGCAGGTGAAAGGTCATGTGAGTAACCTCTGTTGCACCACAGGAGGCCGTGGACAGAGACTCTAGATAGTGAGTTTCATTTGTGTGACTGATTATTACTTTCTCGGGTGGCGAGTCTTCCACTAATCTGAAGATCAGCGGTTTGATCTCCGGCTCCAGCCTGCAGGTCGAGGTATCCTTCAGCAAGATACTGGACCCCAAATTGCTCCCAATGGCTGTTTCATTGGTGTGTGTGTGTGTGTGTGTGTGTGTGTGTGTGTGTGTGTGTGTGTGTGTGTGTGTGTGTGTGTGTGTGTCAAAAAAACTCTGCAGAATGAATGTGACTAGTCATGTAAAAAGCACTTTGAAAGGCAATATACAAGTGCAGTACCAGAATCACAAAACCTTTATTGTCCCTTGCAAGAAGCCATGGAAATTCATCTTTGACGTGCTCACAGATACATAGAATAAAACCAAAAGTTATAACACAGTTTAAACATAGAATATCAATGCACAATAAATACAGTGAGGACATTAAAGGATTTCATTGTGAGTTGTTGATGATGTTCTTGCTCGAGGGATCCTGTATCTACGGCCTGAAGGAAGGAGCTGAAATGAGTTGTGGAGCGGATGTGAAGGGTCGTGTATGATGGTGGTGACTTTCCATCTGACCTTACAGACTGTGTGATGCCTGTCATTTATTTTACTTGCATATTTGATGACCCGTGACAGTTTGGATCATTTACCATTCAGTTCACATTTATAGTATTAGTGTAACAAAGCGTCACCTTCAGTGACTGCATCAGCTATGCAACTTAAAGGGGAACTACATCCAGTTTTTTTTTATCTGTTATTCCTACATGTTTGAAAATTTTAAGTGATTTTAAGATGATGCCTGCTCAGGGTGACCCTGGCTACATCCATGTCAAATTTCATGTGATTTTACTGCACAGTTGTATTTGGTCTTCTAGCACCTGCCCCTCTAAAATTCCCTGCACGGCCCTGGTTTAATGGTCCAACATGAGGGTTCCTTACTGACTACAGCCACAGAAAGCCAAGAACATCTGTGAAGGACAGAGAGCAGAGAGACACTCGGGGGATGGAACTAAATGCTTTATTTGACTAAACTAAGAGACGATGAACCAAATGAAAACGAACCAAAATCACCAGGTCGATATTTCATTTTTCCAGTGTGGTGCAAACTGAGTACATTCACTGCTGTACTGAACAACAGTTCTGAGCAACTTTTACTTGAGTATTTCAATTTTCTGCTAGTTAAGGCCCTGATCACACAGAGAGCATTCTGCAGGTTAAAAAAACACAAGGTAAACCGCACTGCCTTTTTAAAAATAATAATAATAATGACAATAATAACTAAAAGGATCCTCACACTAACCTTCCTCTGTAATCAATCTACTGTCTATTTTTTCACAGTAATCAGTGTGTAGCTGCTGCCATGTTGAGGCAGAGGGTCTGTCTGCAGCTCTGGTTGAGGGTGAGAGGCTGTCAGCAGATAAACAGAGATCTGTGTGGGTACATGAGACCCTAAAAAAGAGGCTGGATCATGGAGAGAACCACCAGTTGGTCCAGGAGTTTCTCCTCCATCATGGACGTTTGCAGGCAGATTTTAGGACGACTCAGGGGCAGTTTGACAACCTATAGCTCTGGGTATCCAGCAACCACTACCACCAGTTTCTCCTCCATTGTTTACCAACTGTAAACTTGAGAGCCCGCCTCTTAAATCATCCGATTGGACAATGGGGAAAAAAATACAAAAAAAAGATGACACTGGGTGCTTTTCTGCTCTTGAGTTTTTGCAGCAGCTGAAGGAGTTCAGAGCGCTCAGAACACTCTGGCAAAAACAGCAGTCGCCTAGAGTGAAGAAATGCGAGGTGCGCAGCAACACAAAAACAGTGAGCAAAAATCCTCATTCTAATTAAAAACAATTACAAAAGCTGCCTCCAGCTGCTAAAACGCTTTCTGTGTGATCAGACCTCAATTCATTTTTTTTAAAATAACCTTGGTTACCTTAGATTCAGATTAGGGCTGCATGATATTGCAGCATTGAAACATTTGCAGGTTTCACTCTGAGCTCTGTATAATTAAACATTTCATGAACCAAAAATCAATGAACTGAACAAGAACATAACCGGAAGAATAACCCTGAATGAGAAAAGCCATTAGCTGTAGCCCTGAAAGTGTACCAACCTCAACCAAGTACAAGAGTGCAAAGCAGCTGGAACATTAATGCATTAGTAACAATATCAACATAATAATAAATCATCATGCCACATTCTCAGTGAGTCATTTCTCTGCATTGACTTTTTTTACTTTGATACTTTAAGTATATTTCCTGACTATAATTTAATGCTTTTATTAAAGTAACATTTTCAATGTAGGACTTTTACTTGTTGTGGAGTGTTTTTTACAGTGTAGTGTTGGTACTTTTAGTGTATAACAAAAACAGGTTCATCTCATACAGACTGAACAGATGTATTGTGCCACATTTAACCACAAGCTCATTTCCAGTGAAGGATCTGAAAACTTCCTCCATCACTGGTTTCACCTGTCTGACTTTATGCAAACAGAGTGATTTGAATTTTATAACTGACTCTGAAGAACAAGTTGTATCTGTTGAGAGCAGTGTCAACATCTATGTGTCATTATTTGTTTAAACACTGAACCTTTTTAAATAGTTTGTTTGCTACTGTTGTGTGGGCTTAGGTACAGCACAGGGTGTCCGAGAGAGTTCCCTGCACATATGGAACGTGTAGCGGAGTGAAGAGATAGTCCTGATATAAAAGAGAATGTGTAGTTACATTGTAACCCTGGTTCTCTGAGTGAGGCGACGATCTCTCCAGCTTTAAAGCTGCTCAGAGGCGGGTTTCAGTCGAACTATCAGTGATTACATGCCAGCTGGTGCGTTATAGGCTCACCTGAGGGCATGGCCGGGTAAGCCAGTGTGTCTTAAAGAAACAGTGTGGAGAGGTGGTCTCTTCACTCAGAGAACCAAGGTCACAATGTAACAACACATTCTATTCAAGTGCTCCAGTGAGAGTGAACAAGCACGCAGGACACAAGGATCCTGAAATCAAAGCAGCTAAATGGAATTCAGCCATCATTCATTTCATTATTTATACCTGTTTTTGTTCCCACGGTGACAAGTCAAAATAACTGAAAAAGGCCTGTTGTGCTTTTTGGTTTAGAGACACATGATCTCTACGATATTATCCTCACTCCCCCCTCCTCTGTTAAATGGTATCTCCCAGGTGCACTGCGTCATCAAACCATGTGATGTTTGGTATTGCCGGATTCAGGTCCAAGTCCAAAATTGCGATGAGTGGTGACAAGTCATGTCATGTTGTTTTTCGACGGGAAAAGTTAAAGGATTACTCGCGATCTTATGTGGAGCTGTTAGCGGAGACTTAACTGGTTTATAAAAGGTCAGAGTCTCACTCCTACCACTATTTTTGGCTGAGATACACCGTCTAGAAAGTGGGACCATAACCTTCACGTTTCATATGGCTTTATTTGGTGATATTTTATGGTGTTTCTGTCATAAACAACATCAGCTATCATAATCACACCTGATTTCAATAAGGTACAATGTTTGAAGCTGGCTGAGTGTTGTTTGATCACTGATAGTTCTGTTTTCTACCGTTTTTTTTCCCCGTAAAGGGGTTTTTTGGGGGGAGTTTTTCCTTATCCGCTGTGAGGGTCTAAAGGACAGAGGGATGTCGTATGCTGTAAAGCCCTGTGAGGCAAATTGTGATTTGTGATATTGGGCTTTATAAATAAAATTGATTGATTGATTGATTTTGAAGCCGAGTGACCGATTTGTCATTTGGAGCTCCGCCTGGATCTTTTCATGGAAAAAACACTGTAGAATGGTCATACTTTGAGCAGTCTTCTTCAAATTTGAAACAAATGTTCATTGATAGTGTGTCTACAGCCCCACAGTGTCATTTACCTGCTCAGATTAAGCCACAGACAGTTATTCATCCTGAAAAACATTTTTATTTTAGGCAAACTCTTCAACTTTTTACTGACTTCAGAGGCCCATTACTCTGTCTCTGTATCACCCAGAGTGTTTCTGACACTTTCTCACAAGAAACTTCAGGGAGTTTTCTTTCTGGCAAGACCTCATGCATGCATGTAGTCTGAGCGGTTCAGAAGCTACAGTCATTTTAATTTGGGTATGTCATTTTAGACGTTTATGCTACAAAATGGGGGTGGAGTACAAGAGCTGTTTTTCCTCACTGGAGCTTCCTTCTCATCCCAAAATATCTTTTCCACTCTCACCACATCTCATCTATAAAATGTCAGAAAACAATGTCTGCTTTAATTTCCAAAAACCCAAACAGATAAATTCTAACTTCTTGTTTCATCTAGAGGCCAAATATATTAACTTCTTGACCATATATGATGAAGAAAAGCATCAAATCTTCAAATCTGGGAAGCTGAAAGCAGAAAATAAGACTAATAAGACTTTTTCGTTTGCAAAACAACTAAAAGGATTCATTCAAAATAGTTGTGACTGATGGATTAATCAGCTAATTGTTGCAGATCTATTCTGACCCATTACATGAAGACTTTAAGGAAAGAAATCCACTTTTCTCTGATGAAACCAAACACAACAATTCAGCCTTAAAGCTCGTCCTTTTTGGTCTTCTTCTTCTTCTTCTTCTTCTTCTTCTCCTTCTTCTCTTCCTTGTGGAAGACTTTTCCATCTGGCTGCTTCCTCCAGCTCAGTTTGATGTTGTCATCCAGCCCCTGGGCCTTCAGCTGCTGTTTGAGCTGAGACACAAAACTCCTCATCATTATCATCACTCACATACACAGATTACATTCTGCATTCTTATTTATATTGGACTCATCTGGAAGCTCTATTTTAGGAGCACTCTGCTTCATATATACTTGTTTTTCCTGAGGTGGTGCCGACCTGTTGGTCTGTTGTAGATTTTTCTTCTCTTGTAAACTCTCTGTCTTTTCTCAGATTGCTGGATTGTATTTGTACAGTTTCCTGCTGCATTTGGTGGCAGATAGTGAAGTTTCTGCTGACTGTTGATTCTTCATTAGTCACACATCAATAAGGCCTGCAGAGTGGCACTAACACACTCTTTACTTCTGCACATATGGATTGGCACAATGCTCAAGTCATGTCCTGTATGTGACCAAAGTATTGTAATGTATATCATGTATATAGCTTCTCAATGTCATTTATTAAATGTTCTTATTTTACTGTATTTATGACTTTAAATAGCTCTTTATCTGTTTCCTCCTCAGTCTGTTTCTTGTACTGCTGCAATGTGGATTTCCTCTCTGGGGATCAATAAAGTTGTATTTTTTTTTATTTGCTTTTAGAGTCAATTGATTGGTTTTGAATAAAATCAGAAAACATGATTTACCTTCTTCAAGGTGTCCTCCATCACAGCAGGGTCATTCAGATCCAGAGAGGAGTCCTGTGTCTGAAACTTCAGTCTGAACACTTGTTTTGTTGCAGCTGTGGAAACATTTCAGAATTTTATCAGTTTAAACACTAGCAGGCAAAATGTGGTAGTTACATCCTCCATCTGTTGCATATTTTCAGCATTAAAGCCTGGCTCACACTACAGGATTTTAAATCAGGTTGTATCACACACATAACGGGAATCTTCACAGATTATCTTATCTAAAATCTTCATTGCGCACTCACTACAAGATTTGAAAATAATGACCGGCACACACTACAGGATTTCATCAAGATTATCGGACCAGAGAGCGGTGCACCACGTAATGTACGTCATCTCACAAGGAAGCGGAAGGCAACATTACATGCCATTCTGTGCAGCGAAAAAGGCAAGAGGAAGAAATGCCATCTCCGCTGTCCCATAGAGTCTATTTCAATTTAGTTTATTATGTCTATGCGCTGTCCAACGCACCCTGCTGCTCTGTTGCTCCTTCGCGGTTGGCATTTCCGTCTCGAGGTAACGTTACGTCCGGCCTCTTCTTCTTCATCTGCTTCTTTTACGTCACTTGGCATCCACTTACGGCGTCATCCCGATAAAAATCAAACATGTTTGAAAATTATCGGGTCGGCCTCGACGTGTCTGCGAGCTGATCGTGGAGTTTAAGATTCATCTTTCACTTGCTCACACTAGAAGATAATCTGGGCCGAACATCGGGGCCAGTTAAGGTCCAAGACCCGATTTCTCCGCCGATTGTCGGGAGGGCCGAATCTGGGTCAAATCTGCCCAAGAATCCTGTAGTGTGAGCCAGGCTTAAGTCGACACAAACTGATGATCTGCAGTTGATCACCACTGCTAAGGATGGAGGAAGACAAACTCCTTGTAAAGTCTGTCGGCCAATGCCAGCAAGGCCAATGGACAAAGTGGGAGGGCATTCTCCCAAGGGCCGTGGGGTGGAACGACCTAAACAAATTATGTACTCACCAAGAAGCCACCCATCACGCACAGTGCCAGCTAGTTGGTTAATTGCATTTGCGTATCACATATGATCTGTACATTGATCGAATGAAAATGCTTCCTGTTGTCAAAAACAAATTTATCCTGCGATGGCGCTTTGTGTTTGCAGTCGATAGCTCCAATAACGTTAGGAAAACTGGCTGTCGCTGCAGATTTAATGTTGGCCTGTTCGGCTGCACATGGGAATTTGATATACTTGGCTGACATGCGGATAATTCCCTCCCACACAGCTGGCATGGCTCGGCTCAGGGTCGACTGGCACAGTCCCGACCGTTCGGCCGGCTCCCTCTGGAATGCCCCTGTTGCTAGGAGCCCCGTTGTGGTCAGCGCCTGTATGGGTACAGGCAGCGCATGGCTCCTCGCCAAGTCGCGCTCCAAGGCCTGCTGCAGCTCTGCACGCAGTTCCAGGATGATTGCCCTCGGGAATCAATTTGGCAAATACTACTAAAGCAGCCAGTTAATTGTATTTTCGGCACCACTTTGCACATGCTTTTATATCCACTCATCTAATTGCAGGCACATGGGTGTGTTACTTGTTCATGTGTCTCTGATGTGCACATCACTCTGAGGACTAATTGTTTTCACATTTATTTATTATAGCAGTTTCCCAGCTTCACCTCTAAGTGTCGCCAAAGGATCAACAGCTGTAGAAACGTACGTACGCCAGCCATGAAGTTGGCGTGAGGCACCGCACATTTCCATGGTCATTTCACTCCTGATACATCTTAACTTTGCCGTGGAAAAGGACGTACGCCACGTTTTTGTGCGTATGTGCCCTTTGTACATGAGGCCCCTGGTCTTAAGGAAGCTGGCAGAACACACAGAGAGCAGGAGAGTTCTGGTTTCTACCATTTTTCCCCCGTTAAAGGGTTTTTTGGGGGGAGTTCTTCCTTATTCGCTGTGAGGATCCTAATGACAGAGGAATGTCGTATGCTGTAAAGCCTTATGAGGCAAATTGTGATTTGTGATATTGGGCTTTATAAATAAAATTGATTGATTGATTGATTTACATTAGAAACATGACTGCAGCAGTAACATACAGTTACAGAACTCACCTGATTCAGGCTGTGTCTCACTGGAAATCGTGAGGTAGTGAGGTGGTGTGCTGAATCCAGCCGTGCTGCTGCTTGTTGTCTGACTTGTAGCTGTATTCAAACATACAGTACATCCATACTGTTACACCACTGCTTTAAGTCTGTTGTGTCATTCTGCTTCATATAAAGTGAAGCACTGTACAAATAGACTTTATTTTATTTCACCTACATTTACTCTAATTAGTAACAAGCAGGGGCGGATCTGGAAAAATATTTATGGGGTGGCAAGTATGTTTTGGAGTTCCACAAGGTTCTGTGCTTGGACCAATCCTATTTACGCTATATATGCTTCCTTTCGGTAACATCATTAGAACTCACTCTGTAAATTTCCACTGTTATGCGGATGATACACAGTTGTATTTATCTATGAAACCTGAAGAAAGTAAGCAATTAACTAAACTTCATAAGTGTCTTAAGGACATCAAAACTTGGATGAGCACCAACTAAGTTATTGTTCTTGGCCCCAATCAACTCAGAGACTCTCTATCTGATGACATAGTTTCTCTAGATGGCATTGCTCTGGCCTCTAGCACTAGCGTAAGAAACCTCGGAGTAATATTTGATCAAGATTTGTCTTTCAATTCTCATTTAAAACAAATCTCATGGACTGCATTTTTTCATCTGCGAAATTTAGGCCTATCCTGACCTGAAAAGATGCAGAAAAATTGGTCCACGCTTTTGTTACCTCAAGGCTGGATTACTGTAACTCTCTATTATCAGGTAGCTCTAGTAAGTCCTTAAAAACTCTCCAGCTAATTCAGAATGCAGCAGCACGTGTACTAACAGGAACTAAGAAACCAGATCACATTTCTCCTGTTTTAGCTTCTCTGCACTGGCTCCCTGTAAAATCCAGAATTGAATTTAAAATCCTACTGTTAACTTACAAAGCTCTAAATGGTCAAGCTCCGTCATATCTTAGAGAGCTCATAGTGCCATATTATCCCACCAGAACTCTGCGCTCTGAGAACGCAGGGTTACTCGTGGTCCCTAAAGTCTCCAAAAGTAGATCAGGAGCCAGAGCCTTCAGCTATCAGGCTCCTCTCCTGTGGAATCATCTTCCTGTTACGGTCCGGGAGGCAGACACCGTCTCCACATTTAAGACTAGACTTAAGACTTTCCTCTTTGATAAAGCTTATAGTTAAGGCTGGCTCAGGCTTGACCTGTACCAGCCCCTAGTTAGGCTGACTTAGGCCTAGTCTGCCGGAGGACCACCTATAATACACCAGGCACCTTCTCTCTCTCTCTCTCTCTCTCTCTCTCTCTCTCTCTCTCTGTCTCTCTCTCTCTCTCTCTCTCTCTCTCTCGTGTCCTATTACTGCATCTTGCTAACTTGGCCATTCTGCATGTCACTAACTCGGCTTCTTCTCCGGAGCCTTTGTGCTTCACTGTCTCTCAGTTTAACTCGTATTGCAGCGGTGCCTGGATAGTGTGACGTGTGGTTGTGCTGCTGCCGTGGTCCTGCCAGATGCCTCCTGCTGCTGCTGTTATCATTAGTCATTAGTCATATTACTACTGTTATTATTACACATATGATTATTGTCACACATGTATACTATCAGATATTAATATATTATTATTAATTACAATATTATTACTTTCATTAATGTTGTTGTAAGCTACTGTCATTACCGTTTGTCCTGCATCTCTCTCTCTCTCTCTCTCTCTCTCTCTCTCTCTCTTTCTGTCTCATTGTGTCATACGGATTACTGTTAATTTATTGTGTTGATCTGTTCTGTATAGGGTTGGGTATTGTTCATAATTGAACCGATACGGTACCAGTACTGGTATCTGGAATTCGGTACTGGTACCAAACGGTACCTTATTTCAGTACTTTTTAAAGTCTAAACTTCTCAGTTTCAACATTTTATTGAGAACATTCAGGAACAGTGCTGCAAGTTAACTTTTGTCTGCACATTTATTTTTGTTGCCATTGTTGCTTAGTCTGAGGTGCGAGTCATGCGCTCTCGCTCCACCTCCACCTCAGGTACCAAACTTTGGCACTGATTCATTTTAAGTGAATCGGTAGTCGGTAGTACCGACATGAATCGGTACCAAGTACAAAAAGTACCGAGTTTCAGTACCCAACCCTAGTTCTGTACGACATCTATTGCACGTCTGTCCGTCCTGGAAGAGGGATCCCTCCTCAGTTGCTCTTCCTGAGGTTTCTACTTTTTTTTTCCCTGGTAAAGGGGTTTTTGGGGGAGTTTTTCCTGATCAGCTGTGAGGGTCTAAAGGACAGAGGGATGTCGTATGCTGTACAGCTCTGTGAGGCAAATTGTGATTGGTGATACTGGGCTTTATAAATAAAATTGATTGATTGATTGATTGATTGATTGATTTACATTAGAAACATGACTGCAGCAGTAACATACAGTTACAGAACTCACCTGATTCAGGCTGTGTCTCACTGGAAGTCGTGAGGTAGTGAGGTGGTGTGCTGAATCCAGCCGTGCTGCTGCTTGTTGTCTGACTTGTAGCTGTATTCAAACATACAGTACATCCATACTGTTACACCACTGCTTTAAGTCTGTTGTGTCATTCTGCTTCATATAAAGTGAAGCACTGTACAAATAGACTTTATTTTATTTCACCTACATTCACTCTAATTAGTAACAAGCAGGGGCGGATCTAGAAAAATATTTATAGGGTGGCAAGAGGGGGGCAGGAATTTTTGAGGGATGGCAACATATGGCAGACGTATATATACTGAATCTATAATTACAGTTATCACAGTTTGATGAGAAATAGTATGTTCACACTACATAAGGGCACAGGCTGCCATTTACAAAGTCATACAGACATGGTCAAGTTGCTGGTCAAGTTGACAGTTCCATGGGAACAGGGCATCCAGGAAGCATACGAGAGGAAAAAGCTGCGATACGCTGACCTGGTGGCTGAATGCCAGGAGAGCAACAACCTATCCAGTGAAAGTTATCATCTGCAGCTGATCACCACTGCTGCTCACTTTACAAACAACTCCATAAAAATGATCAGCATCATGAGGGTTAAAATTTATTGTTCAGAGCCTGATGTTTTGTATCATTTCTGGTATTTTCTCATTTGATGCTGAAGTAAACACAAATCTAGATACTATTTGAATAATAGGTTACCACTCACGGGGGCCGTAGCAAATGAACGCTCTCCTGTCATCACAGGGCAAGTCGCGCCATTGTCCGGAGTAGCCAAAGTCTGCACCCACACAACTCTCAATCCCTCCACTGTTATCAGGGTGCCCTGGTACCCAGTGCCTAAATGAGGAGCTACTTCCATCCGACCACTTCCAGGAGTCTCTTTTAGAGGCCGATCCAGACACCTTCTCCTTTAGGTACCAGCTCCTGTACCTTCTGGTTCTCGGTCATGTTTCTCACACTGGTCAGGTCCATGTAGTTTACTCTGCAGTGGCTCTGGGCCTCAGTCCATGTCATGGATTTGGTGATGAGGATAAATGTCACATCCGACCCTGAAAATAGAGCACAGTGAGGCGCTGTGTAGAGGCACCGTAACATACAGTCACTCTGTGACTGTATTCCTATCTTTATAACCAGGCACGTGCACAGATAGACCCCAGGCGGTGCTCGAGCACCTGCCCTTTACCCTCTGAATAAATAAGAGCCCTTTTTGCAAGACATGTTTTTTTCCATTTTTTTTAATAATTTTTTTTTTTTTTTTTTAAATTGGCCCATGACATCAGTTCTTACCATACAACTGTCATTTTAAGCTGTGTTCACATGAACATACAAGTGTCCAGTCTGTCCATATCAGCCCTCTGTGATGTCATCAGGAGACACACTGAGCTGTTTTACTGTTTCCATTTGTTCTGTCTTATTCTCAGCCTGTCAGTCACCTTTAAAGCACTTTGAACTGCTCTCACCTGTATGAAAGGTGCTACAAATAAAGTTGGTTTGATGGACTGACTGATACTACAGAGGCCCAAATAATGAAAACAAAGAGGCAAAGAGAAGCAGAGAAGGAAAACTTCACTAGTTCATATTCTCACCTCTGACATATGAGCAGACGAACTTAAGGCTGTTACTACACAGGGTGTTGTTCCATAGTCCATCCTCATACATGACTGCGCACTGTTCTTTACCATGGTAATTGTCTGGTTGTGTATCCGCCCATAGTCTGAACTCCGCCTCCCCGTCTTTGTAGAAACTTGTGTCTGACAGTGACCACCTCCAGCTGTTAACGTCATCGTACAGTCCAATCCAGGCTCCCTAAAAGCAATATTTGACAGTGAGATAAAGAATTAGACGTCGCTCTAGCTTTTGTTCAAGGCAACATTTTTACATCAACTTCCCATTAACAGTCTTGATGCTGCCTGTCAGTCTGATCCTCGACCACTTTATTACAGGATTTTACAGCTGAGATTCAATCTGTAAAACTCTGAAGGAAGGGATTTTTGTCTGTCTTAAAACAACATTCAGGAGCTCATATGAACAGTAAACAAGTTTTGCCTCCTGTAATCATTCCTGGTGTTCATACTGGACATTAAGAGATCCCCTCATATTGGACTTTCAGTGTAAGTGATGCTGTAGCAACTTGAAATATAATAACAGCCCATAATGAAATGATTTAAATGTAATAATCAGCACATAATGTAAGAAAAACATTAGCACATAACATGATAACAGTTTTGTAATAACACTGGTGTCATGTGAAATTAGAAGAGTTTCTTTGCTCTAAGAAAACAAGGAGAGAACTCTTTGTTTTTTTAAATTATTACACCATACACTGAATTAATTACAGGCACATTATTCAACATATAGTTAATACTGTAATAGTTTTCCTAGAATGTAATATCTTACTACATTATGCACAAAACTGTTCTTATGTTAAGCACTCAGGATTTTCTTACATTATATGCTGATTGTTACATTTTGAGCTCAACAGGGAAATTTCTCAAAGTCAAGGATCCTTTCTTGGTAGGATGAGTCCGTCCACGGAGGGATCCTCCAGAGGCAAGGAAAGAGTCCTTGCTAGCATTCAGTGGACACACATTGAAACAGGCTAACAAGTGTCCCCAGGTGTTTGTCACTAACCCTCAGCACACTGAGGGGTTTCTGGGTACTGTGATTATTTTGGCACTCTCTAATGTTGTTGTACCATTTTAATAAATTAGCAGTATTTTCAGAGTCACGCGACTTTTGGGGAGAATATATTTCTGGATCATACTGAAGAGTAAAGTGGGATTTATACTTGTGCAGCAGAGACTACGCACGTCGCCCACTCACGTCTACGCCATCATTTATACTTGTGCGGTGGTGTGTCTGTGTCACTCTGCAGTTACACCTTCAAAACACTAGTCGGTGGTGGAAGTTTCTGTGCCGTGCTGTAAAGTCGTGAAACAATTTCAAACACAAGTACACAAATCAGCTTCACTATAACTCGCAGCATTCACAGACAAACACTTGTCTTTATCTGGACACATTTTCCCCACAAATACAACATGCTAATGTTATTAGCACAAGCCTATGGCATTTCACATTGTATAAATTAGACTAGCGACGAGCTGAAAATCTCCTCTGCTCATATGAAGCCAGGATAAATCACACACAGGACTTAAAATGCTAATTTATTAATTTGTTGTTTCTTAGCTGTGAAATTAATGTAAAGTGAGGGAAGTGGTTTCAGTTTACAGGAACAGACAGGAGGTCTGCGTCATGTGGTGTGTAGTAACATTTCTGGGAAGGTGCACGTCAGGCGATGGCGTAGGCTCCATGTCGACGCAGAGCCTACGCCATCGCTACGATGCCACTTCAATGCAGAAGTATAAATTCCACCAAAGTGGAGTAATGAAGTAAAGACAACAGCTGACAAAAGTTCTAAATGATCGATTACAGTATGAACAGACTCACACACAGAATCACACTGTGATTCCAAAGTGTTCCAAATTTTATGTGTGTGTAACCACACACTCCGCTACAGTAATATGAACAGATCTGATATCAAAGAGCTGACCTGCTGCCTGTACATGATACTGCTGTGTAATCTTTTGAAAAATGTTCACCTCAAAACAAATGAGTGATGCTTTGACCTGCAGGATATCAGGGTTCCTACACATTTGGAATTTCAAAAATTCCATACTTTTCCATACCCTAATTTCCAGATATCTCTGCGTTATTTTTTTTTTCCAGAGAATATGCAACATCTGAGTAAATATATCAGTGTATCATATTTCACATCATATTTAATTATTCTTAATAGGCGATTGTAGCCAAGTGCCATGCAAATAAAAACTCAAGTAAGTTCAATGTCAGGACTAAGGCAAAAAGGTTGGGACTCTGGGTGCAAGCGATGCAGTAACGAGACGTCGTTTTTTCCTTTCATGTGGCTCAGAATCGCCTTCACCCCCACGTTGGCAATGTCAAACGATTTCACACAAAGCTTGCATCTAGCTCTGTGTATGCATTGGGAATCCTTGGCCAACCAGTGTTTATATATGGTATCGTCAAGCCATCCATCCAAAAACTTGAATCTACCCATTGTGAACCACGTGAAACTCGTCTTCTTGTCGAAGGTGCAGTGTTGGAGTGAAACTTGATACCTGGGGGGCTGGAGGAGGGTCATGGGGCAGCGGACTGGACATACCACTTGTCAATCAGGTAAAAGGGGCGGTATGTTTGCTCTCACACAAACTGTGCTTGGCCCGGCATAAAACACGATCCAGACTGATTAAATTATTTTTGGAAACGCCTAATTTTCTATTTTAGAAAACAATATTTTAGAACAGTGGTAATAGTCTGGAAACATAAATATTTTTCCATACTTAATTTTTCATTTTCCATACTTTTTAATACCTGGAAATTGATCAAATTTATTTCCATACTTTCCATACTTGCATAGGAACCCTGGGATATTCCAGTGTCTTTACTGTGGCCGTTGTCACTGCCATTGCCCCAAAAAACACACTCCAACTGAAGCTGACAGAATGAGAGCAGTTATCATGTCGTTATCATGTGAATAGAAGAGGGGAGGTGGACACTTAGCGCTCCATCTCTGCTGTAAATGATTCTATTAAAAACTTTCATGTTTAATCACGTTATTATAAAAATCTCATTACATTGGAAAGTGTCAATTATGAGTTTCTGTCAATATTTTCTTTTCACGCTTGTATGATAAAAACTCCTGAAGATATTAATCCAAATAAATGACTTATTTATCTAAATCCTGTCGAGCTCTGCTGGCGCAGGTTTCATCGAAGAAGCCCCGCCTTCACCTCCAGATAATCGTGTGCAAAGCATTGTGGGGATTTTATACCCGCTCAGGATAAACACATGCAAGAAAGAAATTCAGAAGGATCCTTGACACTGGAACAGTCCTTCAGCAGGGGTCGATGACGTAGCGTCCTTGTTATTCGGTTGTTTGAGGATCCTTCCCTGACTTTGAGAAACACCCACTGTCTGCTCAAACACCATGACGGAAGTTTATACTAAAAACACTTTATAATTCTACTTTACTACGTTTTATAGGAGATATTTACTATAGTTACTATGTAGGATCAGATTTTAATACTTTCAAACCACCTGTCACTGACACACTTATCAAAGAGACTTTTAAATGAAAGACAGAAAAAAGTGAACTCAAAAAGCTGTAACATACTGAGTCAGCCCTCCTGGGCGCCTCCCGCTGGAGGTGTCCTGAGCACGTCCCACTGGTAGGAGGCCCCGGGGCAGACCCAGAACACACTGGAGGGATTATATATCTCGTCTGGCCTGGGAACATCTTGGGTCCTCCAGGAGGAGCTGGAAAGTGTTGCTGGGGAGACAGACGTCTGGGGTGCTTTGCTTGGCCTGCTGCCCCCACGACCCGGCCCCGGATTAGCGGATGAAAATAAATGAATGGATGGATGGATGGATGGAAAAAGAATATAAACATTAATAAAATTGTCTGATGCAACATTATGGGCAGAGGAACTGTGTCCATCTCTGTTTGCTGCTCTTTGTTTATTATAATGTGTGACTTTAGACCTGTGGCTGTTGAAAGAGCTCTTTGTTTTGAACAGCGTACTGTACCGCTGCATCATTTGACTTCATGCAAAGTGGCCACAGGCAAAAAGAAACGCTTAAGCTTGCCAATAAACAAACAGACATCAACATGTCAAATGGTTATTTTTACACCTTATATCTGCCAGAAAGGAAAAGTTATACTGACAAATGTAATATTGGTGGTCTATCTATCACAGTGGCCAGTGTCCTCTTCTCATTACCTTGCTTATCTTGGAGAGATGATCCCAGTGAATGGCCACACACACGCACGCAAGCGCACACACACACACACACACACACACACACACACACAGAAGAGATAGTGTAAAATTGCATAGAGAAAAACATCAGCGCCTACTGCTACACCAAACTGCCTCCCTGCACCAGACGAGCACCTAACTTCACTAACCACGACTACCCATGATAACATATTGCTAATGTGGGTGCGCCACAGCACAGGGTGGCTACCTGACACAAGCCCGAGTTCCTGTAACAAATCAGAAATTTTGCTCGAGTTCAGCCCACTTGACATGCTGTTACAGTTGAGTTCCAGAGGAGTTCATTAAGATACCGACTTGGAAACAATGTTAAGGTTCTAATTCAATTATATTTGTGTGTTATGTGTATTGTGTCAGTGAGATTATGTAAAAGGTTAGGCCACAGTGTGTGTCTATTAATTCCACTCCAACTGAGCGTGCGCGCTGAGCTGCGCTGCTGTGCAAGTGGCATGTTTGACTGTGCATAACAGCAGCCTTTTGACGGTCATTTAGTCCGTGTGTGATCACGGTAAACAGACAAGCTGTAACCATGATAACAATAACAATGTCAGGTGACAAACGGCATTGGGCTCAGGTTGGGTTTGGACTTAAAATTACAACCTAAAATTAAACTTTTATTAAATATCTCAGTACAGTCAAAACCACGCTGTTTCCCTCCAACTCTCTGCTCGGGTTTACCAACTGCCTGGTGTGACAGACAAATGCCGAATTGCTTGCCCTTGTGTAAAGAATAAAATTGTGAAAGAGATGCCCTTTTTCCCACTTGAGCTTCTGCCCTGTTGGTGCATGAAAATAGCCAGAATGCAGGAAATAAAGTGTCAGATGCTAAAAATCTCCCCGGGGAGGACCCCCAGACCCCCTACTTCATTTCTTTTATTTCATTTCTTTCCCCCTGGGCATGGGGCCACTACCAAGGTGTCCCTTACTTTTATACATTGAAGGTGGCGAGGTGGATTCTTACTATGTTGACAGTGTATTCCACCACAAAGCAGGTTTCAGGGTTTTTTGTGTTGTTTGCTAGCAGACGTAAATGACATTGTTTTCAAAATGTCCACATGAAAATGGAGAGAGAGAGACTAGAGACAGACTGCTTATCTATTTATTGAATCAACTCATAAATCAGAAGTGTCAATATATCTTCTTGCAGCGATGTCATCGAGGCTTGACACCCTGGCAGAAGTGACATCATCAGTGGGGATGTGACATCACCATGGCAGATGTGTCAGGACATGGACATGGTGGGGATCTTCACAGGCGCATTCCACAAACATAAGGTTTCTTTATGGTGCACTCATTGTCGTTAGGTTTACCTAGAATTTAGAAAGTTAAAAAAGAAACAATTAGGGTTGCATAGAATGATTATTTTATTTACTGATTCATCTCACATTTAGTTTCAGATATATAACAGAAATATAACAGATAATCAGTGCGTACCCTTGTAGTTCATCTCCATGCAGTCTTCCTTCCCTCTACCGTTGTTGGGCTCTCCTGGACCCCACAGACCATCAAAGTTTGTGTACTTCATACCATTACTCCACATCCACACACCCTCCTGAAAGAAAGTTTTCAGGGTCAGTTCAGTCCAGTCACAGAAATCATATTATTCCATCATGTAGTCCAAATCACACGTCAGACTCTCATCAATGCAGCTACAGGGAGCAGTTGCATCACATCATGTTCATTGTCAAATCACTCGCCTTTGTCGTGTCATGGGCTCCAACCCAAGTTTGGTCATTCTTGTTAGTCACTCTGTTGATCAGGCCTTTGAGAAAGTCATGTTCACCTAGGTTAGCAATGGAAGCCAAATTCCCACCGAGGTCAATGCAGGCAAGCTGATAAAAGACACAAAGTGTGAAGTGAAAAAGACAAAAGGAGTGAGAGAAAATCACTCGCAGATGTAATGACTTCAATGGGAAGAAGTGAATTAAGCTTCTTTTACTGAAAGATTCTTGTAAGGACACACAAATCAAAATGAGAGTTATTATAACTTTCCATATTTTGTTTCACATATGTAGTGTTACAGTGAAGGATGTTCATTATAAACATGGTCAACGTGTCAAATAAAGAGGTAAATGTATGTAAAAGTAATCCCAGACCGTTCTGAATACTGTTTCCAGCTGTTTTAACTACTCTGTCTTGAATATGACGTCCTGATTTGCCCGTTTTTTATACGGCAGCTGCTCCAGGCACACAACAAGTGTTTACATTATGTAACTATGTAACACTGCTGAATGAAGCTACATGCTAACATCAAGAAAACTTGGTTGCTAGTGTTGTTTCATATTCCTGCTGGAGCATGTCTTGTTTAGACACCTTTACTGATGATTTTTCACGGTAAAACGTGCCGCTATTGTCCTTTACAATCATTCTCTGGCTGCAAGTACACTGCTAATGTACATTTAGCTACATGCTAACATCAGGGAATCATTAACCTGGTAGCCATCATTGTTAATTTCGCCTCAGTTTTGGATCATATTCCTGCTGGGAAAGTAATTGTCTTGTTTAGAAGCTTTTATTTGCGATTTTTAATGGTAGAACATGACGCTAATTTCCATTACAGTCATTCCCCCGCTCTGCCAACGAACATGTAGCTACATGCTAACATCAGGAAACTTGGTGGTTGCTGGTGTTGTTAATTACTCTCGATTGCGAATCATATTCCTGCTGGAAGATGTCGAGGTGACGAGTTGTATTTTTTACACTTTAAACCACATCTCAAGCAAGAAAAGTGTCTCCTTTGGATAAAGTTGTGTTGTAACGTTAGACCACAACATCAACTCAACGTGAATAAGATTAACAATGATGTCTACATCTGTTCTAAGGTAAGTCAACATTGTGTTTGAGGCAACATATTGTCACTTTGCTGGAAAGAAATATAAAGTCTAGTTAAGCTGACATTAACTTCTGGAGCTTAGCTTCATTAACTTATCTGTAATGGCAGAGATAACAAAGGTTGGCAAACGTTATGCTGAATGATTCAGTGTAAATACTGTAGCAGCAAACTAACGCAGAGACACTCTTGGTAAAGATGGTAAAAAGGCCGTTATCCTTTTCTCATATTCTGAGCCAAAAACCTTAACTTCAGTGGCACTTTAACTTGTTGTCTTTGATGGTGACGGCAACCAGATGCGCTTCACAAGCGTAACACTGTGACCTGTAAATGTTGGCTTGTAATTTAAGCTTTTCATCGACCTTCTCAACAATAAAATGATGAATATATCCCTCCAATGTGTAGTTTAGGCCCTTTTGGTTACTTCTCAATGACATCTGATCGTTATGTCCCCAAAAATCATCAGTTGCCTCCTGTGAAATGTCGTGTACTGTGACACCTGCCATAGCGCCGCTCACTGAATGCTGATAGTTTGTCCAGGTGAGTGGAGGGGGCGGGGCTTAGCCATAGGTCATGAACCCCTGGATATTTAAGCATGGTGGGACCCACAGACTCAGAACTTGCCTTCTGCTAACCTGAATGGGAATAGAATGATTTACAGACGTCTCTTTCCGAATCTATGACTATGCTGAGAAGACTTTTTCGGTCCCATGACATCACGTCACGGACCCAGACGTTGTAATTCCAGGTTTGGCTACTATATAAAATTGGCTTGGTAGACAGTATGAAGAAGATCAGGTGTTTTTTGACCGTTAAGGCATGTGAACATGTTCTAGTAGAAACCTTAAAGAGAAGTATGAACCTAAAAACGAGCATCATGGGTCCCTTTTAAATCATATGTAATGAAGACAGTTTGGCAGTTGTAACTCATATTATTCCATAAAGTACCTCTGCATCAGCCCAGTCCTTTGGAGCATGGTGGTACATGTAACAGTTATCTTCATACCGGGTCCAACCAGAAGGGCAGGTCTTACAGGGGTCACAGCAGTCTGAAACACAGTTGTACGTGATTAGAACAACAGTAACACAAAGACTGATTATTCTGGCCGGTAAAAATTACAGTCATATTACTCATGTTTGTCTAGGTTTATATTTTATTCAGGCATTTAATAAGACAGTAGACAGTAGACAGGTCGTTACTGATCTGTAATCATTCCTCTTACACTATAAGAAATGGGGGTCAAACTCCACAGTTCTCGCCCTGTGAAAAGAACCACCAGGTTCATCGGAAGCTAATGTGACGTTTCATCACACCTTCCATAGTTTGTCTTTTCAGCACAACATTCCTTCTTTGTGTGTTCAGGGACAGTGTTGCCTTGTTTAGCTGAAGCTTTTTTTGCTTAACTTGTCCTTTTTGGACACTCAAAGTGCAGTAAGAAGGGATCTGTTAATGGCCACTATGAAAAGGAGGAATGATTACAGAAAGTAAAACCTGTTCAAGTGTTAATTTGGGCACATGACAATTGTTTTAAGACAGAACCTGTGAACCTGTCCTTTAAGTGAATAAGTGCGTGAAGACAGTGGAAGTTTATAGATACTATAAATCAATAAAGCTGTATTTGTCTGCTCAGGAAAGCAGCAATCTTAGAAGAAAAACATTTGAAAACTTATAATAGTTTGCACAGCAGTCACAAAGTGCCAGCTGCTGTATTATAACCACACAACTTTGAGAAGTACCAACCTTGACACTGCGCCTGTGAACGTAAAGAAAAGATCATTAGCACTGAACTCAACTGGAACTTGTCTCTTGAGCTTTATTGTGTATTTTATTGCTCAGTATCCACTACCTTACTCACTACATTTCATCACACTGGTAGTTAGTGTGAAGACAAAGTATGGAAATGACAGATATGTTGAAATCATGATGCTGGGTTCAGAGACACACTACTAGTGTTTAAAGATCAGGTGTTATAACACAAACATCTCTCTAAAATGAATGTATATATTACTTACATTTCCAATCCACAGTCCACTGGTCAAACAGAGGACCGCAATCAAATGAAGACTTGATGCCATCTGTGGAAAGACACAGTATATTAATGAAACTATGCACCATAGATAAGTAGATTAATTGTCTAACTGTTAACTTAAATTACAAAAATTAACCTTTGAAATATTATTTTTACAGCAATGTTATTTAGTGATATAGAAAAAGAAAGTGAGCACATTTTACAGGAACAAAAAACTGTAAAAAAGGGGATTTTCCCCTTAAAGTGAAAATTAAATGTAATAATGAAAAGATAAAAAGTCTTTTCTGTAGATACGAATGAAAACAGCTGATGCAGTGATGACAGGCAGGAATGAGAGCCTTACCTTGATGTGATGATCAGGTGAGGTTGCACTTGCAGCAGTAGCAGGTAGCAGGGTGTCTTTGAGAGGGAAACCTACAGTTTATATATCTTCTCTGGTTGTTTTGACTCCAACACCTGCAATGTGTTTTTCTTTGATCTCAAGATAATGTTTAATTATTGTAATTGGTATTTAATTTATTGGCTCTGACTTGAGGAAGAAACACAATGTTCTTCAAACAGTTAGATATTAGAAAATGGCACTCAAATGGTATTTGACCCGAGGGAAGGGAGTTGTGCAGGTGTGCTCTCAGAAGTACTTGGGCATACATAAGGATCGCTTATAACACAGCTTAAGAAAAACAGCAGTTTAATTCTTACTCATATAACTTTGTTTCATGGCTTGTGTATTATGGTTTTATGCGTCTTTGAGCTCCTTCTCATTCCTGCAATGCCTGTGTTTTTATATCTTTCTCATGTGCAAAACTTTATATATCCCCTGCTTATTTTTGCTATATGTAATTCATTAGATTTGTGCTGTAGCATTGTACTGTCATGTTGATTGCAGCTGGGTAAAGCACTATCATCCGGTGAAATTTCCCTGTAATTGGGACAATAAAATATATTACTCAGTAGGCAGTTTCCTGCCAGGTGGCTGCATTCCAGCTGCAACCTGAGCAGATCACTTCAGAGAGACTTGTAGCTCCAGTGCTAATTATGAGGATAAGTCTATTTTAATGACTGAAACACAGCAAAGAAATGTTGACTAACGTTCTCTGTTGGCTACAATACAACAAAGTGGAAGGTAACGACAATAAGCACAATTAATTGCCTATATCTCTGAAAAGTGTGTGAGAAAACATAGAATATATTTCTAATATATCCTCCACTTAGACTGAAGTAGATTTTGTTTTTAGGTAGCTAAAATGCATTTTGCTGAAAACCCTGATTCACAGCAATGCATAGCAGACAGGGAGTGCGTCGACCACCATCTACTGAATTTAATACACTGACTCTAGATTAGTACCTAATATAACCCCACTATCCCTTTAATAGAAAGAAAATCGCAGGTATTGATTTTTATGCTTCTCTCCCAGAGGCATTATGTTTTCAGATTATCTGTCCGTTCATCAGAACATCTATCGTGTTCATGTGAACGTGACATCTTAGAATATCCACAGATCTGCCACCAACGTCCACTTAGAATCAACAACGAACTGATTCAAATTTGATGGTCAAAGGTCAAAACATGTTAAAGCTAGTTGCGCAATTTCATGTCATACGCTTATTCACGAGAGTCGACCAATCAGTGGCACAATAGCCAATCGCCACTGATAGATCCTCTAGGGACGTATTATGCCGAGAACGAACTGGCAGAAGTTCATTCAGCAATTTTACGCACGTATACAAAATATTCTAGGGTTCAAACTTGCGCGAGTAACGTAACGTTGGGGTAGAGGACAAGAATTGGTACAGCATGGTATCGTGATATTTTTGTGTTGCAGTATTGTTTTGTCACACAACGCCAAGTGTTGATTTTCTTATATAAAGCATTAATATGAAAAATACAAATTAAACTTTAGGTACTAGAATTATATAATCAGTTGGGTTTTTTTCTCTAGATACATTTTAATGCTACAGAACAATGGCTTGTTAGTTATTCTTTATTTCATATTCATATTGAATGTTTCTGCTGTGAGTTGTTGTTCATGAGCATGCAGTGGATGCCTTCATCTGCACTCTGACAGCCATATGGACTTGGCTTTGTGCACAGGAGAATGATCATGTTGAACCATGAGAGGGTCAAACACAGACTGCTGACACGAAAAAAACTCCAAAATATCATTATATGCTGCAGCAATAGTAGCTGGAAATCAGGGCTCAAGCCCCGACCATTAACAACAGCTTCAGACAACCAGTCCACAGAAGGACAGGGGCGTCCTGTTCTTTTGTCCGTTCACCGTAAAACAGAAACCAATGTAATGATGACACAGTTTGTAAAACACGCTGCTGCTGGCCTATTTACCCCCCGTTTTCCACCAGGATGTTTAATAGCAAACAGAATCATCTTAATTCAACACCCCTAAGAGATTTTTCCAGAGAAGTGTCTGCCAGTTTACTTTTCCCCGTAGTGTTAAACAAATATTAAACTGCAGCAACAGAGGGGAACCTACCTGGAGTGAAATGTGTGATTGAAATAAAAATGATTATCATAATTAAATGAAAAAAGACAGCACACATGATATAAAGACAGAATTTTACTTAGCTTATACGACAACGTGTCAAATTTGGGACTGTTAAATATATATTATCACAGGAAGTTTATCATTTACATACAGTTTCTTTCAAAATAAAAGCGCTACATCAGTGCAACAATATGAATTGACGTTTGTTTTTTCCTCAACTAACGCATGTGATTGGGTTTGGGAAAATAAGAACAGAGTTTTGCTTTATAATCTTACAAGACGCGAAATCCGCTCTCAAAGGTAAACGATGGTGTTTGATGGACCCATCCTGCAACCCTCCCGCCCGCCCTGCTCGAACTTTCGCCGCCTTAACTGTCGTTTTCGTCCTGAGATGTTTCCCCCTGATGACACTGAGCACTGGTAAACTATGACAGCTGCGTACCATGCCGCGTCAGTGTCTGCAAGTCACTGCCCAAGCACCAGATTTCGACGACTTTAGAGTGAGACTGGGTTGCATTGATATGTGACGTCCAAGGTGCCCTGAGTGTGTTGGTTGTTGACGTTCTGGGACGCCGTGTCAACTTCAGCCTGTTACATGCATTGTCTGTTTTCAAAATACACTTCTGTTTTCACAGGAAATGTACAGTTTGCATACAGTCTCTTTCAAAATAAACGTACGATGGCGATACAACACTGCAAATTAACATTTCCTTCAACAACACACACACGTGGTCGGGTTTAGGATAAAAGAACAAGGTTTGGCTTTAAAATCTTACGGGAAGCCTCCCAGGTGAAAGTCGGTGTTTGTTGGACCCATCCATCTCCACTCCCACCCACTCTACTCAGACCTTTCACCCCATTAAGTTAAGTTACGTTGTTGTCTGGCTATATTTCCCCTACACCGCCAGGCGCTGTCACACACTCATGCGTATCATGCCGACAATAAGGACAGATTTTTTGAAACTTTGGAATGAAACTGGATTGCCCCAATAAAAACATAAAAGCACAGGAATTTTATTTTGACTAAATTTCAATACAGTTATGCAAAATAGGCACAAGCTGGTGCGTAAAATTACCCAGAGTGCAGGAAATTAAGAGCCCCAAAGGTTTGCGGTGGAGCATCTGTTTCATGTGTTCCCCTTAGTGTTTAAAAGAGGCCATGCTTATTACACCGTGACAGGTTTTATAGGTGGAAAAATAAGTCAGAGCAAACAAACAGATTTGAATTTTATTTGGACTCATTACTGAGAAACTAAAAAACTTAAGTTTGAATAACTTGGTATGCAACCAAGTTAAATTCCGAATACATGTCATCTACCTGCACAGGTACAAAAAAAAGCTAAAATCTTCTGCTGCATGCTGCTGCTGACACCTACCCGCTGCGGCTACATAAAAACTTGAAGTAAAAACATTTGGAGTTGAAGGTAAATGTATCCACTTATATGCTGTGTATCTCTGTTTCCTTCTCAGTCTTCTTCTGGTTTGACTGCATGGGAAGAAAATTACACAAAGTTTTGGTGAGTAACTTTTCAGAAATGGAACCAGGAAGTTGTTATAGGTTCATTTTTGTTTTGCGGACTAAAACCTGACTAACCTTCACATGACCTTCACACCAAGTCTTCCTGCTCCTCTGTGTCTTCTCTGTCCTGCACTGATGGTGTCCACTGCTGAGATGTTGACATAATCAGGATCAGACTCCAACTGATGGAGAGAGACGACAGGATGAGAGTCAAAGGCTTCATAAATGTAATTTGGATTTGGAAGATTTTATATTTCTTTTAAATTGCTCTTTCATACAAAGGGCATCTGCCGTAAATGTTGTCGGAAATGGTTAAAGACAAATAGACATTATTAGGACCCAAGCAGTGCGAGGACCCTGCTGAAATGAAGGGGATTCTTATTCTTCTTCCTTCAAATGAATTGCACTTTTGAGGTGTTTAACATACTCAAAACTCATGAAAGTTTGCACACACATGGGGTCTCATGCTCGGCTGCCAAAAAATGGTTCAGTAGCGCCCCTTAGAAAATTTCCACAAAGCAGCTGCTGAAGCTGCTTCGACCTACATGTACGAAAATTGGTAGGCACATGTAACATCCCAAAGGCCTCTTGGAGCCATCCTCTAAACCCAACAGAGAGTCCACCATTTTGAATTTTATGCAATTTTTTGTGCATTTTTGGCCATTTCCAGGGGTCGTACTTTAACAAACTCCTCCTACAGATTAGATCCTATCAACTTCAAATTTAGTATGTCCCATCTTAAGACATTGGACATCAAAAGTTGTTCATAGCTTGAGCTTGAGGAAGTGGTTTGTAACTCCACAATACATGGTCCAATCTGCCCCACACCTCCTCAGGTTATGTGTAAATTATCTTTATGACATTAGAGTAAGTTCTACCACTGGATGGATGGATGGATGGATGGATGGATCACTGAACAGACCTACCAGGCACAGGCCCACAGTGTAAGGCCTTCACTTGAAAAATGTCACTCAAATTAACATAAACTGACAAGAGAGACTGAAAATTAAAACAAAGAGACACAAAATAACCACAAAAAAACAAACAAAACAATCACAAAAACAACAAGGAGACACAAAAAAGACCACAAATCCACATAAAACAACCAAAAAATGCACAAAATTACCTCAAAGAGACTCAAATAACTACAAAACAACATAAAACAAACACATAGAGACGCAAAATGACAACAAAGGGACACAAAACAACCACAAGGAGCCACAAAACCACTCAAAGATGAATAACAACTACAAAGACATGCAAAGCCACCACAAAGTCCGTGTCTCTGGCTCCTGTGTGGGAGAGGTGGTGGGGCCCTTTGCATATCTGTGCCCAGGGAGCGACTGTTTCATTATCCAGCCATCTTCAATCTGTCTCTCACCTCCACAGTCTCCGTGGCTTCATTTGGCTCAGTGGAGCTCAAAGTTTTCTGCCTCCTGAATTTAATTAAGAAACAACCAAACAAACAGATAAACAACAAGTTCAATCAAAAACTCCAATGCAATGAAAGTAAATATTCATTTTTATATTTTCACCTCATCCACAGGCAATAAAGAAGCAGTAGAGTCGGCATCACGACCACCAGAGTCAGCCTGAGGCTATTCATGGTCATCGTTGATTTATCTACAAATAGAGATAAACAGTTATGAGTTAAACAGTATGAATCAGGTGATGCTGTCTGTTGACCAGCCAGTAATTAGTGTCATGGAGGAACTAACCTGCCACAACCGTCAGGTGTAAGGTGGAGTGATGACGTCCTCTTGTGTTCTCAGCTGCACAGTAGTAATTCCCACTGTGTTCAGGTCTGACGTCAGTGATGGTGAAGATCTGTCCTGATGCTTTCGGTGAGTCTTCATTCTCCTCGTACCAGGTGTATTTAGCTGCTGGGTTAGCGTCGCTGCTACAGGTCAGAGTCACTGAGCTGCCCTCCTCTATCTCAGCAGAAGGATTCACTGACACAGAGGGAAGCTGTGGAGCATCTGGAGGAGAACATGCACAGAAACACAACTATTTTCAAGCAAAGACACACTAGGCTGTCGTTACATTTCCTCCTGCAAAGACGGGACAGATTGAGGATGTCTGTTAGTTTTCTATCAGCTGTTTCACTCACATTTCACATTAATGGTGATGTGACTAGACGCACTCCTCCCCAGCTCGTTCTCAGCTGCACAGTAATACTGTCCAGAGTCAGAGGACTGGATGGAGCTGAAGACAAGCTGTGGTTCTTCACTGAGAGATATAACAACTGGATTTCCATTCTCCTTGTACAAAGTATAGTTAGCTGCTGGGTTAGCATCGCTGCTACAAGTCAGATTCACTGAACTGCCCTCCACTATCTCAGCAGAAGGATTCACTGACACAGAGGGAAGCTTTGGAGCATCTGGAGGAGAAATGAAAAGGAATAATTTAAAGATTAGATAGAGGGATTAGAAGAGGAGAGCTTCTAGAGTATCCCTTTTATTTGTCACTGTGGCTGTCCAGAGTGCTGATCCTGGAGCTGTCATGGGTTCGGGTGCGTTCCAAATCACATACTTTTGCTTTTTACTCTCAGTATGTACTGCAGCTGCCCTTAAAGAGTACGTACTGTTGCATGCAGTGTGCACACTATTGGGACATACTACTGTCTCATAATGTTACACCCTGAACTTTGAGTCTCTTGTTTTTTGTGCAGATAAATTAAATGCCACTTACCTTTATGATAATTTTGTTTACTTAAACAATTAATGTTCACATTATTACTATTTGACTGGTCATCAGTTTCTTGAATGTGCTGCGCAGAGGATTGTGGTTCAGAATAGCCAGAAAAGCGTGCCGGTTTGCACTCTCCAAAATATGACCGGATGCAGTAGAACATCCTGGTATTTTTTGGCATACTGCATTTATGTTACTGGGACATACTGAATCTTTTTCTGGCATGTCATATCCTCCTGAGACCTGAACTTTTGTTTGGTATGCATTTTTAATTTCGCCTAGCTATTTTGGATCAGTAGGACCAGATAAGTGTAAAAACCTAAACACTGTCAACGATACATTAGTCCTAACGTCCTCAAACAAGTACTTACTAATTAAGTGTCTTAGTTTGTTACTGTTGCTAAGATTAGTTAAATTTGTTGCCATATCAAACTATAAACATTATTAATCATAATAAATATGTTTCAACCATAAATTGTGATCAGGTTCGGGTTCTGTGTTCGGGGTGGGCTGCAGATTGACGTGGCAGAGATGGCTGCCATCTTGTTTTTACATTAGTGCATTGTGCTCTTACTGCCACTAGATGGTTGTGTTCTGTTTGATGAAGCTGTCAGTCCTGTCACAGTTATCACTGTCTTTTCCACCCACTCAGATCACTTCCTTATTACATTTTGTACATCATTCTGCTGAGTCTACATCCCCTTATAGAATTCCTGTGTGGATGTAACATGTCATAGGTTCTGATGATATTTAAGTTTGCACAACAGTTTCTGTATATTTTGAACAACATGGACCATACTAAAGTTATTTGTATTACTTTATTTATGTGTTAGAATACAGGCACAAGTTATGGTCACCAGGTGTGGTGCTGTGAGGCTGTGTAGTGCGCATGATAAAACAAGAGTGTGGACAGCGTTGTGCGTAAAAGGCAACATGGAGTTTGTGTTGATTTGGATCGTAATAAGTTTTCGACTGTGTTATGTGGTGTTAAAGTGTAGTAATGGGTAATACAATCATCTCTCGCATTCTTGTCGCATTTTACCTATTAGCCATTAGTCACCTTGAGGCGTCCTGTTCTACAAATCTACCAAGTTTAGTAAAAATCCATATGGCGGTTAGGCCTAGATAAGAAATGAGCTCTCTAGCGCCCCCATTTTGTTTGATGGGGTCAATAATGGAGGGGTCCCCTCAGATTATGTGTGGTCATATGCCTACAAAGTTGCGTGGTGATGGGTGAAACCCTTGAGATGTTATACACCTTTATGTGATGAGCCACGCCCTCCGCAATATTCATTGCCTTATAGAAGCTCAGTTTTAGGAAGTTTTCCAACTTTTGCCAAGAGGGAACTTTAGATATTGGTCCCTAGATTATGTTCACCCAGTTTCATGCAGATCGCTCAAACTTCCTAGGAAGAGATCCATTTGAAGTGTTTTTCAAAACATTCAAAATGGCGGAAAATCTATATAAGTGGAAGTTATGGGTTCTTGAGGCAAATGTGTTCCTCATGAGGAGAGACATCTCTGTGCAAAGTTTCATGTCTCTACCACATACAGGGCATGAGATATGCCCATTCAAAGTTTGACATTTCAATGGGTTGCTATAGCGCCCCCCTTTGGCCAATTGATGTAATATTGCTTCATTGGCATCCTCCCATGACCCTCTACCACTGTGCCAAATTTTAACACCATTAACCCTGATTTATCCTCACTATTCACCTTAATGCCTTTTAAGTTTAAGGACAAAGCTGTGCCCCTGTCACAGTGGAGTAAACTTACACACTACAGGAGAGGGGAATTCTTGGTGTCCCTTTACAGCACAGGAGATGTTGTCTGCAGGATAAAGCTGAGTCTCAATACTAGATGTCTCCACATCCGTCATTTCCTCTCCATTCTTGAACCAGACGTAGGAAGGATGACCAGCTGGACTGCAGCTGCTGTGACACTTGAGCTCTGCATAGGTGTGAGACTGCTGGACTGTTATTCTGGTCACCTGCACCTGGAGAGCTGGATGTGAGAACACGGAACAATGTTACACCCCCAGGTCTAGTGAAGAGAGATGATAGATGTACAACTCAACAGTTAAATTCAAACAGCATTAGTTCAGGCAGGACACGATGTCAAGCTCAGCTCACACCCCAGCTCCATCAGCTGATCTCAAGCAGCCCAATCAACTGATGAATCAGCTGATAGATTCCTTTCTATCTGCTCTGGCCTGCTGCTTTGCAACCCGCCTCCACCCCAGCTCCTCCTTTCCATTTCGTGATCACACAAACTCAGGAGTTTGTCTCATGCATAATGTTTTTAAATGTACCGTGTTGGTGTATTTACATCAGCTTGTGTTTACCTGTGACAGTCAGATTTGTACCAGGCAAACTACTGTTCCATTCAAAGCTTTGTGTCTTGAATTTGAAGTGATACGGGGCTGAATCGCTCTCTCTCAGGTCGGCGATTCTCAGAGTGGAGCGTCCTCTCTCTGTCTCAATGATCTGAACACGCCCTGCATACTGGGAGTCTTCTCTAAGGTCCTCAGGATTCTTCCGCTGATCTCTACCTTCAGGACGGAACCAGAATTTAGATGTGATGGTTTCATTGTTGTTGTATGTGCAAGAAATGTTCACTGATGAGCCTCTGACGGCACAGACGCTTCTGTCCATGTACGTCACTCTGTTGCAGGATTCATCATTGATGCCTGAAAGATAAAACAATCACACGTTATTTGTCATTTGTGGTAATGTTTCTTTAGAAATAATTAACACATGAATGAAACGTTACCTGAGACAGACAAATTGACTCCAGGTGAACCAATAAATCTCCCATCTGACTGGTTTGTCATGAACATGAACATGTACTCAGCTGAGTCGCTCTCTCTCAGGTCTGTGAGTCTCAGAGTGCAGAGGTTGTTAGCAGGACTGTACTGCACACGGCCTGAATACTCTGGGTCTGCTGTCAGATCCACAGGAACAGTTCCATTCATTTTAGTAAACCACAGTGTTTCCTCCACTGTAGCATTGCCATCCTTTATTCCGGATGGGTATCTGTATGTACAGGGTATAATCACTGTGGATCCTTCTACGGCACAGATCTGAGTGGAAATGTAAGTCACTCCCCCGTCACTCTGACCGTGTACCACTGTAACACAGAGCACATCAGGAGCCACAGTCAGATTGAGAACAGCATCAGGAGACAGACTTTGATTTGTAGTTAAGGTCACAGGTAGCCAACATGAACTGGCCCAGCATCGGCCCAAACTCGGCACACCAGAAGAAATAATTCAGACTGCGTCCAGTTGCTCAGGCCAAATGACATGACCCGATTCTGGCTGCCAACACTGCCATCACTAGGCCGTTATCAAAAATGACCTGGCCCAGCATCAGCCCAAACTTGGGCTGCGGTCGTCTTTTCCTAACCACTTTTCCTTGACCTCGACAGAATTCGTCTCAAGGCCAAGGGAAGATGTGAAGGAGAATTCATAAGGACTTAGGAAAAGACAACTGCGGTGCTGAGAGAATCCGACTGCACTTACACTGGGCTACTGGGCGGATGTCATTGACATGGCTTTGCTGTGGTGAAACTAAAATGTTCTGAAGATGGACGACAAAAAGTGCATCTAAGATAATGCGCCTTGTACGTTCTCATTGTGTTGTTTCATGCAGGATATATAAATGAACACAGTGAAACAACATTACGGTCTTTTGTATAGTGCCCAATTCTCTCTTTTTGTAATGATGCTTCCACTGTAGCTCTGCGGGGAAACACTGTACGGGGGAATAAAAAGTGAGAGGCAGTAACGCCAATTATATGCGCATTTACACACGAGGCACAGCGACTTTACTTCATTGATTATCCAGGCTATCTATTTCCTTTCAATTCAATTCAATTTTACTTATACAGGCTAGCACCAAATCACAACAAAAGTCATCTCAGGGCACTTTTCACATAAAGCAGGTCGAGCTAATACTCTTGAATTTACAATTCCCCTATGAGCAGCACTTGGTGACAGTGGTAAGGACAACTCCCCTTCAATGGGAAGAAACCTCGAGCAGAACCCGGCTGTAGGTGGGCGGGTTAGAAAAAGGCTGGGTGGGCGAAAAACAAGTAGGTTTCTGGTTTTGGTTTAATTTCTATATCAATTAGCCATTTGAAGACGAAAACGGGAAAAGTACGTGGATTTCCGTTTTTTCTCATTCACACGAAAATCAGAAAATTAAAATAATGCATTGCAGGCTACATTTGTTTATCCTGTTATAAAACAAGTTAAACAAAGCTGTGGATGGAGGCTACACCAATAGTAGCGAAACGTTCATAGTTCACCTCTAAGTTTAACATAATGTTGAAAGTTTCAAAAATATGAACAAGTTATGGCATGAGATGTATAATGCTTCATAAACAACGGTGACTTACATGGTGATCTCCTTCCTTTCTCATCATGTTGATCTTTTTCTTTCCTAATCATTTGAGTTTCTGAACGGTGCGTCGCTTGGTCGCTTTAAATATTACCGCTGCAGGGACTTGTGGGACAGAATTATCTCCTTTCCTTTCGTAAAGGATGGTCAAGTGTACCCTATGCTCAAGGAGATTAGAAAGGAAGCATTGAAGCACCTTTCCTTAAAATTTAGAGAATTCGACCAGCTCTTATCATGGCTGCCACTTAGATACTTCCGGGTCATTTCACTCAGTTAGGAAGCTTCCTAAGCAAAAAAGACTTTTCAACCACATTCGGCTTTGGCTTACTGAAAGGAATAAGTCGGGCTTTGTCCAGTCGCCCCACTTGGCTGAGACTTGGGATGAATAATGCTGCTGATACTGTCATCACTGGGTGTTTATCAGACAGGACTTTGCCCTTCACTGGTCCTAGCTCAGCACACAAGGAGAAAATAAGTCACGCTGTGTGCAGTTGCCTGACTTGGCTGAGAGGCAGGATGAATGACTCTCCAGAATCGAGCCAAATAACCTGGTTGTTGTCAAAAATGACCTCGCCCAGCATCAGTCCAAACTTAGCATGCGGAAAGGAATAAGTCGAGCTGCGGCTGCCAACACCGCCATCGCAGGGATGCTTCACTGTGTAAAGCCACATTTCAGAAAACAACCATCTTGTTTTAAGATCAGGGAAACTCTTTTTTATTTTTACATCTTTGTCGCACACTCTCTAACATCTGTTTTCTAAATGGTTGTGAGGAACGCTTGCAGTTTGAACACTATTTTTATTTAGAAGATTTTTTCTTGGTTAACCACACAAACAGAGCTTCACTGTCTTTAACGGTGCATAATACTTGACAAAATTTGTAATGCTAAGGTATAAGTGTATCATGCAAAGAACTCTAAAGAAAAAAAAAATGAATATCTGATGTTTAAGCGATCACAAAAAACATCTTCCTTTGTATGTCCAAAGTGTGCTTAATGCCTACAATACAAATGTAGATGTACAGTACCTTGTGCAGAGAGAAAGAGGACAACAAGTCCGCTCGCTGCTGCTGTTAAACTCATAGCTGCTCTTCACATCTCTGTCGAATCACATCAGATCACATACATGAGAAATACTGTGTCAGTAAGTCACAATGAATATGTCTATATTACAGAAGGAGGATGTGGTCTGTGAAGTCAGTGCGTGCTCGCTTTGGTTGATACAGTTGTGTGTGAATGATAATAACCTGGCTTCCTTCCTCTTTACATTAATGATGGACATGAGCAGGCGAATGACCCCAAGACGAGGTGAAGAAATGATTCTTACTGTTATTTTGGGGACGATATACCTGAGAGGACGGTTTTTTTCAAGTTGTTTTGGACTGTCTGATAATGGTTTGCTCAAAGATAGACTGCAGTGTGGTATGTCAACTGACTCCCATGATTTCCATGGCTCTGTGCATAAGCCTGGTGGTCTGAGCCTTTAATTGTACACTGGGGTTGTCAAACCATGTCAGTTTATGATCGATGTCTATGTTCAGGTATTTGTATGATTCAGCCTGGGCTATGTTTCGGTCATGGATAACAACTGGTGAACGGTCTCCAATAGATTTGGGGTCAAATATAATCTCCTCTGTTTTATTGATGTTTATGATGAGAAAATGTTTATCTCACCACTGGACACAATTGTGGATCTAATGTCTGTGCACAGCTGTGTCACAGTGTCAGACATGAGATCAAGATGATGGATTATATAGCACAGCAGGCACCCACTCAGTTATAGCAGGTGTATAAACATTAACGTTCTTCTAGGTGTCCGTTTCAAGAGGCCAGCTAGCCTACTAGGTATTGCATTAAGTCATTATAATTTAAACCTGTACTAAAAGAAAATATGTGCCTGCTTTTTTCCTGTGGATACACGCAGTCAACGTGAGGTGGTGCTCCCAGTCCCAAGGACAACGAAGCTGAGGGACAGACTAACCCCAGTCGTGATGAGGAGGAGGATGAGACCAGAAATATGACAGGTGCAATGTGAAGGCATAGCCTACTATGCATGACATTTTATCCGTGATCTCATTCTTTCAGTCACTACCCACAGCTCATGACCATAGGTGAGGGTTGGGACGTAGGTGGACCAGTAAATCGAGAGATTCGCCTTCTGGCTCAGCTCCCTCTTCACCACGGTGGTCTGCCGCAGCGCCAACATCACGGCAGAAGCTGCACCAAACTGCTGATTCGTTTCAAGCTCCACTCTACCCTCACTCCTGAACAAGACCCCGAGGTACTTGAACTCCCTCGCTTGAAGCAGTAACTTTCCCAACCCAGAGGGGGCAGTCCACCAGTTTCCGGCAAAGAACCCTCCAAGTGTTTGCATGCTCTGAACTCATCACTGTATCCTGTACACTTGGGTTGGGCGGCTGTCTTTAAAATTTTGTGGACTTTTTCATTGCCATACTCTCATTTACAAAGCCGTTCTTAGATTAATAACAGCATATTTATGAGTGTACATTAACCAAAAACTTGAAAATGGCCAAGCTTTGTGTTCTCAGAGCATGTTTTTATCTTCTGTACTGAGGGAACGTACACAGCATTTATGTCTGCAGCATGTGGAATCTTCTGCAGAGTGTCTTTAAGTTGCCCTCATTGGTTCCCCACTGCTGCATCATTTTTGTACACAATCTTCTATATGCCAGTGTCATGGTGTAACGTAGCTGGTCTTTGTAATTATGTGCAGTTGCTCCTTTTGCCTTTTTATGGTTCACTTCCAGTATACATTACGTTTTGGCTTTTCTTTGTAGAAATCTTACTTTGTGTTTTATATTGCTTGTTTTAGAGCTGTACGTTTTTATTCTGTATTTTTATTCTGTGTTGTCTGTCTATCACTTACATAGCTGCCTGTCTTGGCTTAATCATAAGAGGTTTTTCTGGTTAAATAGAAATAGAAAAATATTTTGAAAAAAACCAACCTCACGTCTTTGTTAGATCAGCGGGTAAATGAGAAATACTGTGTGTCAATAATAAATATATCTACATTATGAGGATGTGGTCTGTGAAGCCAGTGCGTGTTCCCTCTGCATGGTCCAGTTGTGTGTGAAAGATAATAACCTGGCTTCCTTCCTCTTTACATTGATGATCTACATGAGCAGAATGACTGTAAATCCCAAGATGAAGTGAAGAAATGATTCTTACTGTTGTTTTGGGGACGATATACCTGAGAGGACGTTTTTTCAAGTTGTTTTGGATAAATATAAATTTTAACTTGATGGTAGAGCTCGTGGAAAAGTCTTTTAAGATAAAGTTCCGTTTTCACAAGAAATTTAACATTTACATACAGTCTCTTAAAATAAACGCACCATGTTGCTACAGCACCACAATGTGACGTATTTTTCCTTCAACAAAAAACACGTGGCTGGGTTTAGGAGGAAAGGAGGGTTTGGCTTTGCAAGCATCGCTATCTCTGGTGGTTGTCAAACCATGTCAGTTTATGGTCGATGTCTATGTTCAGGTATTTGTATTATTCAACCTGGGCTATGTTTCTGTCATGGATAACAACTGGTGAACGGTCTCCAATAGAGGTCAAATATCATCTCCTTTGTTTTATTGATGTTTATGATGAGAAAATGTTTATCTCACCACTGGACACAATTGTGGATCTCATGTCTGTGCACAGCTGTGTCACAGTGTCAGACATGAGATCAAGATGATGGATTATATTGCACAGCACAGCAGGCACCCAAATAAAACAGTCCAACATGCTCTTGGTTTTCCTCGCAGCTTTAGTGAAGTCTGAACACAGATCCGTTCAGCCATTACACCTGCTCAATCCCCCTCCACGCTTCACTCTCTGCAACACTCCTCCTGTCTCTCCTTTTCACCAACCACAAGAGCTCCCAGCTGCCTGAACAGCGCTGACTAGTGGCCATACCTGATACCTGAACATCTTAACATGACTACAAACACTGTGCATGTGTAAACAAGATAGTACATAGAAATTCAATAGTTTACTAAACCTAAGTTTGTACTGCGTCTCACAGTTTCAATTTCTTTTTTTGGAACACGTTGCAGGCATCAAATTCATAATGTGTGTATATTTACAAGAAAGAAAGTTTCTCAGTTTGAACATTGAATAAATTGTCTCTGTACTGTATTCAATTAGATAAGGGTCAAAGGATTCGCAGATAACTGCATAATGTTTGCATTTACATTTTACACAGTGTCTAAGCTTTTTTTGGGAACTGGGGTTGAACATGTCACAAAATTACGTGATTGAATTTCACAATAAATAACTGTAATCTCTTACACTTACTATGAAAACTTCTGCAATTTGAATGAATTAATTTATTTGATTTCGAACATAAAAAAATAAAATTTAAAGACAGAAAACAGAATACAAACAAAAAAGAACAGTGTCTGAAAAGGAGCAGGTAGAAGTAAAACGTACATGACCCTACCCCTTTCTTACTTATCTATTAATAAACAGCTTCATAAATCAGTTTACAACCAAATATAAACATACAAGCAACTATCCCCAATTTATTTACAACCCAAATTAAATACATACACATTCATCAAATTATTTACAACCCTAATATCCACTCAGTGTTTTTTTTAAATACTAATAAAAAATAATAATTTAACAAACAAACAAAATCACCTCTTAACACAACCCCTACTCAACCATATAACTCCCCAAGATTTCTTTTTTGTATCATTTTTTAAATTGATTTATATTTATGCTTTGCCTCAACCCATTCCACAGATCCTCCCCACTAACTGAAATACACATACTTTTCCTTTTTGAACAAACGCAATGTTTTTTTTAAATTAAAATTAACAACATTTTGGTGTTTAAAAAGTGGTTACATTCAAATGTTTTGGTAAAAAGTTTTAAAGTTTATTTGGCATACTTCTGCAAATTTGAGTGCAACTTTAATGCAGTTATGTTTTTAGGAATTTTTAGCTTTATTGGCCACTTTAAAACATTTATTAATGTAACCAAATGTAATATGTTTCATTATTTGATGGAGTTATTGTCAGATTTCAACAAGGTAACTTGTAATATGTAAAGTAATCTTTCAAACACTGGGTATAGTTTGATACCCAGATTTCAGTGGTAAACTGCTGTTAAGGTATACTGTGATACTAAAATTGATGGTTATGATAGTGTGGACGAGACGGAGACTCAACTTTTAGTCATTTTCAAACTTTTTACACAAACTGGAAAAACATATTTCAAGAGGGGTTGCAGGGATGAATCTCAACTCTATTTTACTTTGTACACAAACTTTCAAATGAAAAAAAGGTTTCAAGTTTCAGTTATAGCAATGAAACATTTGTTTACCCGAAACTAACCCCTCTGGTTTCATTTCTTTATGGGTAATTGTGACAAAATAATAACTTGGTAAAACTGTGGTAGCGAGAAACCACAATATTCTCTGATATCATACCATAAAATCTCCTACAATTGCAGCCCTGTATGTTACAGTGTGGTTACCATAATATTGATAGTAATATAGGATGCAGTGATGCATAATATGCAGCCTAAACTCTGTTAAAAACTCTTACGAGCATTTTTGGTTGCACAGAGTTTTATTTCGACATTGCTGCTCCGTGAACGTGTGAACACAGTCCTGCAGCAGTTGAGACGGATAAACACAAACCAGCTGAACGTCTCGCGTCGCGCATGCGCTCTGCGGCCATCACAGTATGAAGAAGAGTGCAGTGGTCAAGTAGCGCGAGAGGTAAACAAGCTTTTGTGATTCTCACTGACACATTTATCGCTCACAGTCACGTTTATACGGCGGAGAGAGTCTGACGGAAGTGTGTGCAGCTGTAGCAGCTCAGCCGGCGACACGAAACTCGCTGCAGCCTGAGTGACTGAGCCGAGGCTAACGTTAGCCGCGTTAGCTTGTCAGGTCCCAGTCAATGGAGAAGAGAACTACAACACTGTTTCACTGGCTGCGCTTAATGAACAACTTCAAACATGGCGTCGTCTCGTCTCCGGAGCAGGTGGAGTTCACGAAGTTATGATTTTGAAGCATTTTGCGTCTCGTCTTCTTGCCATTTCTTGCTGCTCTCCGGAGCTAACAGAGGTTAGCATTAGCATTTTAGCCAGCCACTGTCAAATATGTGAGTGGCTGCCGAGGGGCGGGGCTCCTCGTTTGACTGCCAGCGCGTGCGGCCAATGAGAGTCCAGAACGGGCGTCCTCAGCGGCCTGTGAGCCAATCACGTCCACAGAGGAAGTTAGCAGATTAGAAATGTCAAGAAATAGTTTCTTTAAATGATTGAACGCTGCTTCAGTTTGACGTGTCAGTGCGAACATCTGATCTAATTCACATTATCGTTACAGGCACGATTATTAATGATAAACTCAGAACTCTGGCTGTAACCGTTACTTCTTACGTCCTGCCATCACGTAACTTACAGTAACGTTATACGTAGCGTTACAAACTGAATGAAATAACTCGCGTATTGTTTTAACTTTGTTGTCAAATTAAAATATGGCCGCCGCCGTCACGTTATTTCTGCGCTTCCTGCCACAATGTGTGAAAACAGCTTTACAGTAAGATAATAGAAATAAGCCGATGCGCGTGCTCGCGACGTCATCATTGAACAGCTGTCACAGGTCGCGCGCCTTCGGTTGAAATCAATACAGGGTGTTAAATATGACAAATGACACACTGAATATACTCCTACAAGTCAAAGGAGGTCAAATTATATAACCTGCAAAACGCGTGATGTTTTTGGATTAATATTCTTGCTGCATTAATGTGTTTAATGTGTCATTTTACTGCTGTAAATGTTTAAGGTCGTGCTCATTTTAACTCCGTTATACACTGTTGTGTAGTTTAATCTACAGCAATGCATCCTGGTCTATAAGCTCATCATAAGTCTCTAAAACAAAAAGTATGATATTTGGTTGGGGACATGCTTTGGTAAATGATCCTCAACTACAGCTTTCTGTTGATGGAACACAAATTGAACAATTAAACAAGTTACTTGGAATAATCTTGGGTAATAAACTTTCATGGTCAGAACATATTGATCACATTATGAAGAAAATGGGTAAAAGTATTGCCGTGACAAGGAAATGTTCAAAGTTTGTTGAATCAGATACTCTGAATCAAGTCATCAAGGCTTTAGTGTTGTCCCGTCTGGATTATTGCCTGATTATTTGGTCATCTGCAGCCACTAAAGATATTAGAAAACTTCAAATTGCACAGAACAAAGCAGCTAGAGTTGCTCTCAGTTGTTCACTGCATGCAAATATCTTAAAAATGCACCAGAAATTATCGTGGCTTCTGGTTGAAAATAGACTAAAATTTAAATCTTCTAACTTTTATTAGAAATTTGATTAATGATAAAAAAAAAACCCCACAATGTTTCTTAGATCAGATGGTGTTTACCAGAAATGTAAACAAATATGCAACCAGACAATCAAGATATGATAACTTACTTACACCTAAACCAAGAACAAACTTTTTAAAACATACTGTAATGTACAGAGCCATTATAAGATGGAACACATTACCCAATAACATCAAAAATATTAATTCAAAACAAATTTTTAAAAAGGTAGGAATAGACTATTTAAATAAATTGTAAATTTAATGAATAAGAAATATAACGCAGAATAATTATTGTAGGAATTATTCGTGGGTTGAACTGCTCTGGTAATGTAATGTGATGTCTCGTGTATTCTTTGTACCTTATCATGTAGTTTTAGACTAGATCGTTTGCTGTTTGTGTGTGTAAGGATGTGTTACAGTGATGAATGTGATCTGTAACAGTGATGAATGTGAGTATGTACTATGTCTTTTTTTAATTGCATTGAGGACCCCAGGAAGAATAACTGATGTCATGACATCAGCTAATGAGGATCCTAGAAATAAACAAATAAACAAATAAGTTTGTAGCTTGGCTGTCCTGTGAGCATGGCTGCAGATCTGATGACGAGTTTGGGGGACACACAATCAGTTGTGATTTTTTTTTTTTAACTGCCCACAGAGCGCTTGAGATTGCCAGCATATTTCATGATTTCATAGAGGCTCATCACCAAGTCATTCAAAAAGCACCACACAGAGTATCACATGCTCACCTTTACTGTTTATTTCTCTCAAACAGCCAGTAGTACATGGAGCCAGCCATCACCCTCCTCTTCACTGCTTCGCTGTTAGTTGATGCTACTTCTAGTTTCAGGGTCTCAGGAATGTTATGTCCACTCACGTTCTCATCTCTCGCCTCTCACAGATTCCCAGTTCTCCTCATCATCTTCCCTTTCTCCCAGTATATGGGACTACTGTATACATCAGTGGATATGGATGATTGACAGAACATGAGCCCCTGACTGAGCTTGGTTAAACTAACTGGTCATGTTTTTACAGAGCCAGAAATGCTAGTGTTAGTACAGTTCTAAGAGCACAATAAATACTTACAAGTTACACAAGTTGACCCAACAAAATCAAATTTATTTAAATAAATTCATATCCAATCATTAATCATCTTTATAGGAATAAATATCCCAGTAACAAAATGTACCTATTTTGTCACATCATTTATTTTAGAGTTGGGAATGTGACGACTTTTCCAGCTGATCCACGAGGGTTTTGAAAGACTTTACGAAGCATAAGCATTTCTCAACACGTAAAGGATCCTTCAGTTTATCACAAACATTCAACATCAACACATCTCTCTTGGTTTTCACAGGACAGTAAGGGGATAAAAAACTGTCATCTGAAAAGTAACCGAAGCGGTCAGACAAATGTAGCGCAATAAAAAGTACTATATTTACCTCTGAGATGTAAAAGAGTAGAAGTATGAAGTGGCATGAAATGTAGAAAGTAAGGTCAAGTACTTCAGAACTTTATTTATCCCGAAGGAAATACTTGTGCCAGAGGATGCTTCAAATATCAGTAACACAAATACTGTAACAACAATTAACCTTCACAACCAGAACAACCAGTCCATTCTCCAGGTCAGGGTCACTCACTGGACCCAGTTTTAAAAACAATAGAGTCAGAATATTCAAAATATACAGGATATAAAGTGTTTTCAAGGAGCAAAAGCAAAAACCAGTGCCTAATAGAGTAGCAACAGGAGTAAGATCAGTACGAGAGTTATTAAAAATGAACTAAAATGGTGGAAAATACAGACTGCGCCTGATGATCAATGTCATATTGTATGTGATATGACAATGAGAAGAAGTGTTGCACATGAGAAAATCATATTGCACTACACAGGCAAGTGATCACGATACTGAAAAGTAATATTGCACAAGGTCTTGAAGAGTAGTAATGTGCATCATGTAAAATAATAGTGCACCTTATGTTGGTGAATATGAAGCAGTGATTGCTGATACAAAAAGAAATAATTTAATAAAATGGAAACAAAGAATAGTCTATTCTAAGCATACAAGTGCCATAATAATAATGAAATAAAAAACGGATTGACTTTGAATTTAAATAAGCTGACAATGTGCAACCTAAACTTGGAAGTTCAAGTTCAGTTCAATGAAACATTGGCCTTTTTATGATCAGTTTTATAATGGTCTGCTTTGACAGATTATAGGAAAAATGCCTGGGATACTCCTGCATGATGAAAACTTTAATGTTCAGTAGAAACAAGATGAAATAATGACATTAATCAAACGCAAATGTCAGATTTACTGCTCATTTTCATGTCAGCTAAAAGCATGTTTTTGGCCCCTTTTGACTTTGGTGAATTGTGGATTATGACGAGTCTTGACACGTTCAGACTCAGTGGGAGTTTGTCCATGGAATTTGTGGAATTCAGCAAGATGGTTATGCTGTTCTTTGATCTGCACATCTTTGGAAAAAACAAAACGTCACAAAGAATGCAAAGTTTACACAGTTCTCTACTTTGCCGGCATAGTTAGCGTGTTTGACAGATTCATGCTCACTGTTAAACAGAGTGAAACCAGACACTTCAGCTCTTGATCAGTCAAACTGGTTCAGACTCAAACAAACTGACAGGGTGATTATTTTTAAAATGGAAATGTCTCCCCACTAACTGCAGAATAAACTCTACAGTGTGTTAAATGTATGCACCAAAGTTACCTGGATATTTAACTGAAAACATGTTACAAATAATTCGTCAGTTTAACTTTTCTTGGGTATTTTTTTGTCTCTGTTTCTGCCAGATGAAGACTCCCCCGGACAGGTCAGGGATCACCTTTGAGGTTGGAGCTCAGCTAGAAGCCCGAGACCGCCACAAGAACTGGTGTGTGGACCACATACATACACACACACATACGTACACACACACACAGTGTGATGTGTGAAGATATGAATACGTGATGACGTTTTTAAATCCTGCATTATGTCGTGTCCTGTCAGGTACGCAGCCACGATCGAGAAGATCGACTACGACAAAGAGCGGATCCAGGTCCACTACCGTCAGTGGAGCCGGCGACACAACGAATGGTTTCACTGGAGCTCACCGTACCTGCGGCCGCTGGAGCGAGTCAGCCTGAGGAGGCAGGGCCTGAATCCACCATGTTCACAGCCGGTATGACACAGTGCCAGCGTCTTGTCATTAACACTTTAACACTAGCCCCTTTTACACTGCTTGTTTGCCCTCGCCGTTCTTTATGAAAGGTATGATCGCAGAATGAGGAAACCTTGTTGTCACACCAAAACAGTGTCCGTATAAACAGGACAGCCATCAGGATGGGATCATAGCAGCAAAGCCACGAGGTTTTAACGTGTTATGTGTGCAACCCACTGCGGGAGATTTAAAAGGTAGCAGTCAGCAGCTAACTCAAGGAAAAATGTCCACAAATAGGGGAAACAATAAGGTTTGGAGCGCCTTACCCACCGAGCAGAGGACAAGATCAGCTGCCATATAACAGGGACGGTAAATGATCTCAAAGTGCTGTTGGTGCGTATGTTATATTTCACACTAGAGGTCAACGCTGTTGTGTTACATGTGACACCCATCACACCCCTTGTGAGACAGCAGGGACTTTATTGCGGCTCTATAGCACTATCTCTGAATACAAAGGGCTGACGACATAAAATGAAAGAAGAGTGTGTATGTACGTGTGTTTGTGCTGGACTTTATTTTTCTCTCTCTGTCTCAGATGTTTGTTTCAGGTACGAAGGTTCTGGCCTGTTGGACAGACTGTCGTTTCTACCCGGCTAAAATCCTCAGAGTCAACAAGGACGGTGAGGCTCAACTTTAGCTTTTACACCCCGTGTTATAGTACGTTACTGCACATTGAAATGACTGGGCGATTAAATTTTTAGTCAGTTTATGGAAAATAATCAACAACTGTTTTTAGATTTGTTTTATTTTTTATTCTATAATTTTCATCTGGTTTCTGAGGATTTTCTTTTTTCTATTGTTTTTTATTCTTGGAGATAATCTAAAAACAAAATCAGTAGATTAAGTCATAATGAAAAATGTTTGTTTTAACGCGACTTTACACTGAATGAGATTAATAGATGACATCCAAAGCAAGCTTGACGCTTAATGCAACAAAAAGGCCCCAAACTCGGCCTGAAGCCTGATTCTTGTCCAGTCTGAGTCGTGTAAGAGAATTTAACAGCGTTCCCACTGTCGGGCAATTCCTAGTAAAGTTATCAGATCAGAAAACTGTTTTCCAGGCCTGGAATTTGTTTAGTGTCAATAGAATGTTTTGGGAAAGTTGTTTTCAAATATGTTCATGAAAATCACAACATGTCAAACGTTACGTAAAATACATTGTATTACTAATTTGAAATGTGTTGCTCTGTGTGACCGTTGACTGGGTCTGTCTCCCAAGAAAGGGGCGTAGCCTTGACGTTGTGTGAAGTACCAGTATGTTCTGGTCTGGCCTATTTGCATATGCAGCTAGTTGGTGGCAGGAATGTCTAACTCACAGGCAAAGATAAGAAGCGCTAGTGGTTTGCTTATCTGCATATGCCTGAAAGTGCATGTTTATAGGCCTACTCATTTTAAACTACTTAAGTTAAGTCATAGAAACAGGGTTATATATTGGAGAAGTTTTAAAAATTCATTGTGAAAAATGTGTGGGAACCCCGACTTTAACTGCTTTAACTGCGACTTTGCATTCCTGTTAACTCATGGTCCAATTATGTTTTCATATGTTAATGTGGCTTGGAGGTCCTCTTGGCACATCTGTTTGGTTTCTGTTATCTTTAGGCTGCAAAAGAAAATTTAAAGTAGTTTTTAGGGGATAAAAGAAAAGGGACAGATCTTTGCACGGCTGATTAAATGACTTGGACTCTTGAGAACTGGAGACTTGAAACTTGACGTACAGCAGCAGATCACAATACTGGATCAAATGTTTAAGAAACTCCATCAAATGCTACCAACTACTAAACCTGGTGTGTCTCTCTGTCTCTGTCTCTGTCAGACTCCTACACGGTGCGTTTCTTTGATGGTGTGGTTCGGACTGTGAAACCCACAAAGATCAAACCCTTCCAAAGAGTAAGAAATACGACACTCCTATTGGTCCTCATCTGATTGGCTTCACCAGTCACAACTCGATTTATCTTAAATGTGTGTTTGTGTGTGTGTGTGTGGTGACACAGAAGTCCAGATCTGAGAAGAGTGCGGTGGGAAGCGAGGGATGGGAGGAAGGGGAGAGCGAGGAGGAGGAGGATGGTGGACAGAGAGAGGAGGAAGAGGAGGAGGAGAAGAGGAAGGAGGACATGGAGGAGAAGGGGACGTCAGAGGAGAAAGAAGGGGCTGAGGAGGGAGAGGAGGAGGAGAGGAAGAGGAAGGGAGAACCTTCATCCTCCCATTCACCAGCTAAGAAGAAAACAGATGACAGTAAGTCACATGATCTGGCAACATGGAGCAGATCTGTCGGTGAGGTGGATCCGTTAAGGTTTTCATTGTCTTCAGTCATGTTGCTAATGCTGATAAACTTCTCTCTTCCCAGGTAGAAACAGTGGAGCTCAGAATCAGCCAATCACAGCTGACTCCACCCAGCCGGCTCTGCCTAACCCCGCCCACATCGACAGAGGTAAACACCAGAGAATTCCAGACATTGCTGCAGCATAATTTCCATATTGGCAGTAACATGACTGTTAATGAGGTTACGTTCAGAGCGTGAAGCAGATTTTAGCTGCAGCACGAGTGCGTTGAGTCAGTACACGGACGTGATTAGATGAATAAGTTCAAAATGTTTAAACTTCACCGAAAATTGTGCACTTATTTAAAGGCTGTGTGACAGAGATTGCGCTGTAGAATGGGACCATGATTTCTAACATGCACATCAGCCTTTATTGAATAGCACTTGAAACTAGTGAGACTATAAACTCATTATGAAAATATTTACTTATGTAAACAAACAAGTCATTTTCTCACGTATATACAACCAGACTTCTTTTTACAACCAGTGGAGTTGTGCCCTGCCGGCCATTAGAAAGAATGTAGGTTAGGTCGAGTCAAGTCACTAATGCAGTTTAAGTCTTTCGTGATCCAACCGTTGTTTAGATTGTAGCCTGCAGGTCTTTACAAAAGTCAAATATACAAAAATGATTGGACTTATTATTTCATTAAAAGTGACAGACATTACCCTGCATGTATTTCCAGAGCAATAAACTATCTCAAGGAGAGATTTTTCCTATCCATGTAAAATAATATCATGACATAACTACACTAATGGCTTGTCGGCAAATGTATTTTTTTGTAAGTTTTTATATCTCTCTGTTGTTTCGTCTCTGTCTTCCTCAGATGTCCTGTTGGAGCGTCAGGCCCACCTGCCCACTACACACAAATTCAGCAGAGAGCCATGTGAGTGCACTCACACACCACGCAAACTGTACAAAATGTTCTGCACTACATGAACACAGACACAACATGTTCACGCCACAGTTGTAACTGTAACTTAAGGCCTATAGGAATACTTGACCCCCCAAGTGACCCTTTGTATATCAAATAATTCTCCCATGTTACATTGAATTTGTGAACAAAATGTTGTTTTCCTGGAAAGCCTCCACGCTGAACAAAGATTAAAAAAACAGGGAAAATTCTTCAAGTAGGCAAAACTGCATCAAAACATCTGTTTACAAAAGGCCGCGGCGTGGCATCTCATGTGACAGAGTTATGACTACTTTAACTGACAGACCTGTACTTCCTCCTCCTTTGCGTTATCTTTAAATCACATGTGGACAGCCCCTAATTAAACTTGATTTCTCACCTGAAGAGTCGATCTCCAGAGCTGTGAATCGTCAGGGAGTATCTTTTAGCCATTGTCTTTATAATGACGGGATTGTGGGTCATTTAGCTCAGGATGTCTCACATCAAGTGGCGTCCTGAATGCGAGGTCCCAAGGTTTCCCAGCAGAACACTGCAATGTAAATGTTCACCTGTCAGTGGTTTAATTTTTTTACTTACGTGTATATTTATTAATTCTCATTACACATTTACATTACAGTTCTTTTTGCAGTTACTTTACACCTGTCTACCACCAGTATACCTTATATTTCATGCCTTTATTTTAATTTCTGCCCTTTTAATGTCGTAGATTTTCTATTTTTCGTGCATGATTTTCTTTTTATACATATCTAATGAGTATTCTTTGAGTGCGTCTGAGATCTGAGAAATGTATTTCCAACTACAGCTGCTCTGTAATTGTTGTGCATTTGATAGTAATATTTTGAAATTCCAAACACTCGTCTGAACCTCCCTTCTCTCTCTCAGTGTACAGGGTGATAAAGAACCAGCCTCCTCCCATTCTCTCCATCGAGTTGGACCACAACCCCTTCAAGTGTCCCGCAGCCGGCTGCACCAAGTCGTTCAGGAAGGCGAGTCTGCTGCACTACCACATCAAGTACTACCACACAGACCAGCAGCTGGACGAGCGAGGCGGCGAGCAGGAGGCGCAGAGGTGGGTTGACGGTTCAATTTCCAGAGCAGAAAGTTAGCAGGAGGACAGCTGTGTTTAACGCTGACTGGTGTTGTTGTAGGAGGGTGCGGTCGTCTTCTAAAGGGAGCGACTTCATGTCAGACAGCAAGAGTGAGGACCAGAGCAGCACCTGTCACCATGACGACAGAGAGCACAGTACCGTGGGAACAGGTAGGACAGCTGTGCATCATGCAGGTACACAGAGACACGATCAACCAATGATGTCTGACCGTCACTCCGAGTTTTAATGTTAAACAGAGCAGCGTTAAAATGTGGTTAAATTTGTGGTATTTTAAGTGCAACATTAGGAAGTTTATTTGATGTTCAGCCGATGACGTGACGTTCTCTCACCTGACTGTCAGCAGAAGTGAAGAAGGAAGGAGAGAGGGAGAACACAGGAGAACAGGACAGAAAGGAGAGGATGAAGAACTTCCTGAGAGTCAAACTAAAGAAGAAGAAAAAGAAGAAGAAGAAGAAGAAAAGTCAGTCAGGTGAGAGTCGGCGTAGAGTCCTCGTGAAGACTCTCATTCACTGGCCACATCCTTCAGAAGGAGTCATGGGTTTTAATCAAAAAAACAAATGTCACAATTCTTTGCAGGCAATACAGAAATAAAGACAAGGCTGTGTGCTGGGTGCAGTCAGAAACACCTGCACAGTACAGCCACAAAGCATCTTTCCCCACATTGATTATAAATGAGCTGTAAATGTCTTTCAGGCTGCAACGAAAATCAAGAAAACACCTCTGACGTTCATAGGAATGTGTCTAATGTGTGTTTGGATACTTGGTCCAACTCATGCTTGATTTATGCTTGACACATCTGCAAGGGCTGCGAGTGTTCACATGGCCAAAAGTGACATCACACTATCAGACAGACACATTTACCTGAATGTGCACTTCCAAGATTTTCTAATTACATGGATGAGGAAGGGCAAAACATTGGAGGAGAAACTCACATGGAGTTTAAAATCCCTGTCACAATTCCACATCAGCTTAAGTTTGTGCAGCCTGCTGTACAGAGAGGATAACTGAAGCCAAAATAAGCAAATTAAACACACCACACAGGTTTGACTGTTCATGACTCAGAGTACAGATTTTGATACAGATTGCAGCACACGATAGGAATCGAGAGCCGGTTCTAAGTTGTCCAGTCCATCTGAGTTGTACACCTTCAAGCTTATCAGTTCCCCTTATTGATGTGGGTGTGCTTTTTCTGACAGACATTAGACGTGTGTGTCTACATTCTGTAAAGATCAATATGTAACCGGAGCGAATGAGACAAGTGACAATAAGAGCACTGTGACTGAGTGAGAGGGGGCGAATCTATGGAGGCAATGCAATGGTGTGTGTCAACCATAGACTGTATACTAAAGATGGACGACATGACAGCTCCCCAAAAGTGAAGCTGAAACATCTGTATTGCCCCCTGGTGGCTTGCTGCATTATAGATTATAATGTCCACCTAAAAGTAAAATTAAAAACTTAAAATACAAATCAAATGAATTTTTTCCAGACATTGGTTTCTGGTTTTCTGTCATTTAAGGTCGTGCTTGGTTTTAATTTGTTATTTAATGCTCTAAAACGGGGATTTTACAACCTGATTGACAACTGTGTGAGCCAATCAGTGGGCTGCTTGTGATTGATTGAGGGGTGGATGTGCTGTGTATTTTTAGAGGTATTCAGAGTATTAGAATAATGATGATGTGTTTGTGTGAGTACTTATATTGTACTGTTTCTTTCTTTGTTAGGACTTGGCAGCAGCGATGATGAGAATTTAGACCGACCTCCGATCACTCTGAAGCTGTCCACTGGACACCAGAGCATGCACACACAAGGTGCAAACACACACACACACACGCAAACATCACAAAGACTGCATAGTCATTCTTATTTATGCAAAAAGTTAAGAGTTTAAAGCAGTACATCACCCCCATTATGATCATTTGTACGTCAGTTAAAAAATGTTTTTCTTGCAATCCAGTACGGTGAACGAAGAATCCAAAAATGTAGATAATGTTGATGAATTGAAATAAACGGGGACCACATTTAAAAACAGCAAAACTATATCAAAACATCTGTCAACAAACTCTCACACAACTCGTCTCATTTATTCAGTCATATGATCAGTGCTTCCCAAACACACATCATTTTGTGGGTGAAGTATTCGTCTAACTCGAGGATGTAGAGTTGTGAGCTGCTGGTGGCTCGTCTCTAACCTCAGCACTGCTCCCTTTCAGCCGAAGATGACGGCAGCGACTGGTCGACGCTGACGGCAGAGAGCGGGGAGGACACGCCCTCTTGGCCTGTTGCTATGGAGACAGAGGAGTGTGAGGTGGTGAGGTGTGTGTGCGAGGTGGACGAGGAGAACGACTTCATGATCCAGGTGAGACACACACACACACACAGTCATACAGGAGCAGATAATAACACTGAAAGAAACTTTTATAACTGCAGCTTTTTATCTTTAAAGAACAGATTTGAGTCTAAAACACAGCTCACATGTCCAAATACACACTGAAGCAGTCGTGGTCGGCTGTAGTTATTCCTCATGCCTGTGCACATTGTGAAATGATCTCTAACACACATTACACTGATTTTAAACCTTCCTGTCTCGTCTGTTTGTCCGCAGTGCGAGTCGTGTCTGTGTTGGCAGCATGGCACCTGTATGGGTTTATATGAAGACAACGTCCCACACAACTACACCTGCTACTACTGCAGACACACTGCAGGTAGGGGCTCCTACTGTGTGTGAGCAGACCTGCACATTTTATCATGTAATAATCACGTGAAGGTCTGGTTGGTTTGAGTAAAATAATTTCTCAATGATGATTCCAAGCTGAATTATAACTGGGCATTTTTTTGTAAATTAAACTCCAGGTCTGTATTTGTTTGGTGTTATATGTGATGCAGAACAACAACAGCAGTTCACAATAAAAATTAAGGGAACTCGTGGACAAATATCAGAAGTGCCGGTACTCTGTATGAGTGGGCACCAGCCCCTTTCAGGTACTGACTCGAACATAAAACTAAAGAAGCGACAGAGGACCAGATGTGAATGTAAATTAAATTATTGAGAAGTAAAATCTGGTCTGTCTGTGCACAGAGAGAAGGTCTAGCAAGGAAGAACAAGTGAGCGCACATCGGAACTGGCTAACGAGCGCCCGGGTGTGCATCAGTGAAAAGGCCCCACCTTTAATTCTGGCAATCCCACTCAAAGAATTGTGGGTACTTTAGTTCACATTACATGATTTTCATTTCATTTGGCGTCGCGGAGACCATAATCGTTTAAGTGTTCATACCTGGCGACGTGTGTTTCTGTCAACGACCTGTGTGTGCACACCACAAGATCTCTCCACCGAGCCCTCGCTGACAGAGCCCCAGATAACGTGGTGACGTCACCAAACTTGGAGACGACACATGGCAAAGTCATGGATATTCTTCCCAGTGTTGAATCAGATCTGCCTCCAGGGCCTGGGTCCAAACACTATGCACTACCTGTGATCCTGTGGACGCCGCCATTGTTGTTGTTGCTTGCCGGCTTGTCAGTGTTGCCAGATCTTGGGAGAGAAACAAGCAACCAGGGCTATGGAAACAAGCCCAAAAGAAGCGACAAATATATATATATGTAGAGAGAGAAAGGCGACATTTAGAGAGCAAGCCAAAATAAGCAACTCCACTTTAGAAACAAAAAAAACACAACCAACTACCAATATTTAAAAGTGACTTGAAGCCCAAAGTTGCAGCTAATAAACAGACCTGGCAGCCCTGCAGCTTGTCGTCCTCACATTTTTTTCCATCCTCCTGCGTGCCGACGTGGGACGTATCCCGCCTCACACTTCTCCAGTTTTCCAGCATGCCAGATATCCAGTCCCAGTCACAGACGAGGGGGCGATTTGCTTGTAGGCTTGTTCACGCATGAGGACTCGTCGTGTCAGACTATCTGCCGACTCACCTCCGACCCAAGGTGGCTCTCAAGATCCTCTGCGATGTCAAAATCTCGGTGAAAATCATGTAATGTGAACTAGGCGTAAGGATACACACACATGCATCCTTGAACATTGAAGGAAGGACTCTGCCTACGCTAGAATTCAAAGAATCCTTGGAACAGTTCTTCGGCGGGATTCGCTGACATCGCTGCCTTAAAATTCAGCTGTTTAAAGATCCTTCATTGACTTTGAGAAGCACCAACTGTGTCACACACACACAGAGGCCCTGCTCTCAGTGACAGTGGCGGAAAGAGCAGCAAGTATGGTTGTACTTCAAGCTCAGCAACTCCTGTGCATGTGAGGGCAGAAATACGCAATGTTCCAAAACATCTAGTGAAAGTGCTTTTGTTAATTTAGATAGTGTGTGTGTGTGTGTGTGTGTGTGTCTTCTGTCATCATTCTGTCATCATCTGTTCAGGTTGGAGGCGGGCCCAGCGTTTCCTGTCAGAACCTGATTTGCTGATATCTGGTCACATGTTCGGCCTGTCGTGCGTGAAGGAGAACTACTCGGAGATCAACGCCTCCAAGATCTCACACACCAGCAGCCTGCTGGCGCACACACACGGCCTCAATCAGGTCCTCAGCGGGCTGCAGCTCAAATTCAGCCTGTTACAGTGAGTACAGTTGCATCACGTGACTCGCTTTGTCTGTTTCAGTCCACGGAGATGAACATTCAGTCTGTTTGTCCGTCCGCGCAGCTCTCCGTCCCACCCGGATCTGCAGCTGTGGAGGTTGCCATGGAGACGAGAGGAAGGGCCGAGATTGACGTCCAGCCCGAGAGGAGAGCCTCCCGCCTGCTACATCAGCAGCGAGCACTGCTACCAGAAGCCTGGGGCATCATGGGAAAAAGCAGAGGAAAGGCAGACAGCTGTAGTGAAGCAGGAGCAGGACACTGAGCAGAAGGTAGAAACTCACATCATTTTAATGAAGTTAAATTCTTTACACTTTTATTGTAGAGTTGGAGAGTTTGAACGCAGATTAAGGGGGCGTTCAGTGTGACAGTGACGTTCACGTAATATCATAAACAAGCTGACACTGTACTTATTTCTTGTTGCTGAACTGTATTCGGGAATTTGATTCATCATTTGTGAATTTTATCTCTGAGTTATTTTTTATTTACTGTTATTTTTAATGTTTCCTGTGAAAATTAACTTGCTGCACATCACCTCTTCTGTACCTGCCGGGTTACCGTAGCTCCCTCTATCTGCCCTTCACAGTAATGTTTTGCTTTGCTGGAGGAGCAGAGGTGCAGAAATACGTGTCCAGGAGGTAGTTAAAGTGCCATATTGTCTCCTGCAGGAGAAAATGAATGTCAGAAAACAATATCTTCAAGTCGTCATCTGTCCGTGCCCCTGTCCACACGGTTCAGATGCATTGCAAAGAAACTGCTAGAAGTCTTTTACTAATCAAAGTCCTTTTCAGATGTTTTTGAAAGGCTTCATCTTCACTCAATGTGTCTGCATAAATCACTGCTCTGAATGAAGAAAGTGTGATTTGGCAGTTTATGTCAACCACAGGTGAAGTCAGAGACGGGAAGGATGCATGAAGTCAGTAGGTGTGGTGCAAAATTAAGAAAAAACAAAGCTTGTCTCACAGACCTTTAGCAGAAGCAGCACCTCCCGTTCGCAGCACTAAGCAGGATCCTGCTGTTGCTATGAGACCACTGAAAACCAGTTTGAGGCTCTGGGCTCATTCTCGTAAATGTGGAACTATTTTTACTGCTGGTGCTGTGTGAGTGTGAGGGCTGTGGAGAGAGCTTCAGAGGACTCATTGTGTCGTCATGTAAAATATCACTTCTTTCTCTTGATACACTTGTTTTTATAGCTTTACCATCACTAATCCCCTGCGTTCAGACATCCCACTGTCATATCTTAAATACCCTTCTCTTGTTAAGGCCCGGACACGCCAAACCGACTTTAAAGAACTAGTGGCAATGAAAGCGGATTGTTACGTCACCTCAAGTTGCACATAAACACACTGCAAAGACTACAGCTGACAGCTGCCAACCAGCACGTACATTCAGCCTCTGTGTGACAGGAAATAACTCTCCACACCAGCAGACGGCGGTCAGTTAGCCAGTTAGCACATTATCAACACAACCTAATGTTGAAAGAACAGAACATATTTACCTTGTGCCAGTGAACAATAACACAAAACCATCAGGAAACATTTGTTAAGAGCTCAGTGGGGTAAGAAAGATAATGCCTCATGCAACGAGTTTGTTTTGTTGTCACCTCCTCTTCACCTTAGCTCTTTGTTTACATTCCTCACTTCCGTTTCTCTTCTCATGTGCTGAGCTGAACTGCCATATTGATTTGAGTCACTCCACCATCACTGATGCCATTTTAACACGCTGAATCAGCCCAAACAATACCAAAAAGCTGACAGGGGCCAACTAGGGCAACACTATAGGACACACCACACCGACTAGGGCAACAGACGCTCACTGATGGCCCAACATTGAGCCGACTGTTGGCTCGGTGTTTCTGGAACTTTAGATTTACAAGTTTATTAGTCGGTGATTGGCGGCCATGTTTGACTTGATAAATCAGGAACTCTGTTTCTGTTCTTGCAGGAAATAAAGCCAGAAGATGTCGACCAGAAACCAGCCGATGCCCCCGCAGATACAAACACTGTCACGCACACCGACACAGTTAGCATAAAAAGAGAGAACCACACACACCCAGACAGCCACGAACACGCTCTGACGCACACAGCGGAGCCTCGTGTGGCGTCTGAGGCCGAATGTCAGCTGAACCTGCTGGAGCACGTGGAGTCTCTGCACCACCAGATCAGCACCAGGATGGACATGATAGAGCGAGAGCTGGACGGTAACACACATTTATTTACACAAACCTGTCTAAAAAGCACACACACACACACTGCAGGCGGTGAAACAAACACGAAACATAATCTGACATAATCTGGCCTCGCAGAGTTTAGGGTCACACTGCTTTATCTGTTGGGTTGATATTGATGCCGACACTGACCTGATTCAGCCAGATGTGACTGAAATTTTGAATTAATGGCAAAGAGCAGCCACCTGATGAACGTCAGGCCAATATTCTCTTCCTTAGCTCTGTTTTTGGTCTCCACCAACTCCTGAGGGATATTTCTGTCTCTTCAGCTGCTAAATGTTCACTTTGTTCACCAGCGCTTTCTGACTGTATCTGTCTGCTGTTTGGTGTCCAGCATGTAGTGAGCACAGCGGCTTTATCACAGCTTGTCTGCTGGTAACAGCTGCTGCTGGAACGACAGCGATTGTGAATCAAAACAGTGAAGTTGTCAAAACAAACATGAAAATAATCTGGAAAAGGTTTAAAAGCTGTGAAGAACTGAGGGGATCTTTGGATTCATCACTGCATGCAACAGCATCTTATAATGGTGTTAATATAAAGAGATTTAAAGGTCCAGTGTGTAGGATTTATGGGATATGTTGTCAGAAATTGTATTTAATGTGATGAATATAGTTTGTTTTTTTAGTGCATAATCACCTGAAAATAAGACTTGTGTTTTCATTAGCTTTGAATGAGCTGTGACCTACAGCGTCCACTGGGGCAGTTTGCAGCTGCCTGTGAAGCGATCAGGACGAGAGTCAGCACCTCCAAATCTGAGGCCATAGTTGTCTGTCAGAAAACGGTGGATTGCCCCCTCTGGGTTGTGTCACAGTTGCTGCCCCAAGGGAAGGAGTAAAGTATCTCAAGGTCTCGTTCACGAGTGAGGGTAGAATGGAGCGTGAGATGGATCTGCGGTGTGGCGCAGCGTCAGCAGTGAATTTGCATAAATTGTTCTGATCGCGATTTCCTGGAGGGACTGCTTATTGCTGATGTGTCTTGAGGAAAAGGTCAGTCTATTTAATTGACGTCCCTGGTTTGAAGGTGTTTCATCGGCCATTTCCACGTGAATGGTTTGTTGCTAACAGCCATGAAAACAGATTTTAAATCAGAAAAGACAGAAATCAGATCTGTTCTCTGTATCAGCTGACTAATGAGAATCGTATGTTGTTTAACCACATGTCTGTTTCTCTCCGCAGTATTAGAGTCCTGGTTGGACCACTCGGGCGAGCTTGAGCCTCCAGACCCTTTGTCCCGCCTCCCTCAACTCAAACAGCGAATCAGGCGGCTGCTGCGTGACCTGTGCACTGTGAGACACCTGGCGGTCTGGCGCTGACACTTCTCACTCCCTTAACTCTGACCCCTGACCTTTGACCCTGCAAGTCTCTGCTAGCCAGCAGGAGCAGACTGACTGACGGGGCTAGCACACGACTAGACAGCGGAGAGCGAGTCGTAGAGCGAGTCGACACTCTTGAGTGTGTGGTTTGTTTCCACGCGCTCACATGACAGAGCCCCCTCCGGTGGAGAAGAGCTGCACTGCAGCACGAAGGTGACGAGGATGTTTTTTTAGGAAGTGACTGAACAGGTGATTTTTCTTCTGTTAAATTTCACAAAGGTACCAAAACATTTCAGATGTCCAACCACAGGGTGACGACAGATGTGATTATTGATTGATTGATTTGGGTTTGGTTTCTGATCAGCTGTTTTCATCCATGTTGTCGTGACACAGTGGCTTTTGTCTGTTTGGATGACTCGTTCGTGACTGAACTGAACTGCGTGTCGTCGTTTGCATCAGACAAGGTTTACAGTTTAGACTGAAATATGGCTGCAACAAATTATGATGTTTTTTTACTGATTAATCTGCAGATCGTTTTCTTAATTGATTGATCGTTTGGTCTATAAAACATTGGAAAACAGCAAGAAAAGTGTGTTTCAATAACCTAGAATCTCAAGTGACTGCAGTGACTTCTCGTTATGTTGCATTTGAGAACCTGGAAATTTTTGCTTGAAAAATTATTTAAACAAATAATTGATTATCAAAATAGTTATAGATTAATTTTCCATTAGTTGAATAATTGATTGACTGATGAACTTGCCAGGTTTCTGTTGGTAACCATTCAGTCAGTTCTTGGCATCTGGTTGCCATCAGTGTCAACCACTTTATAACAAGAACAAAAAAGAGAGTATAAGATAAAACACAGACTGGAAAGAATTTTGTTAGTTACTGTAATAAAAGCTTTTATTCATTAATAATTATTTTTTTAATTCCCCTAAAATATAAAGTGGCTAATAAATGGCTACCATATTTTCAGTTTTGGCAACCAAGAGCTGATGCCTGGTGGCCAGACTGGCATTTTCAGACGTCATCTGTAATCTTTGCAGCTCCAGGCCGAACATCATTTTCTTGCAGCCATCCAAACTGACAAACTCTCGCTGTGTGACGACATCAAAATGTAACAGCCTACAAACACATCCGGAGGATTTGGATGGATTAATTTTCAGATATGAGAGTTTGTTTTTTAAGGCAGAGATTTTGTAATTATACTGTCTCCATTTATAAGTAAAAAAGAAAGGGAAAAAAAACATTTTAAGTTCTGGTCACAACAGCAAAATTCACACACGCACCTTTGCGACATACAAAGTTCTCAAAGCTTGGTGATCACTAACACGCCAGCCGTTAAACACGAGTCAGTCACAGCATCTCTCTGAGCTTCTTTCTGCACTCGGATGTTTACTCTTCGGGGGCATCGTGTTCATTTTATTCAATAAAGAGTTAATTAAGGGGAAATAAAAGCTCTCAGAAGGAACGTTTTGTTAATTAGCACTAATGTGACAAAACATTCACACAGTTAATTTAAAAGATGTTAGTTCCATCGACTCCTGTCTCAGTGCTGCTTAAATAAACATCTGTTGTTCATGCTGCATGATCTGAGCAAAAATATAACAAAGCTGAATGTCATAATGACAATACATAAACAGTTTTCTGCTGTTTTCAGTGTGCAGATAAAACGCAGCAAATTATTATTGAATCAATGAAAGAAAATTATTTCCAACATTGAGCTGAACACAAAAGGCACCAATTTAGAAAAAGAGTGATGGATGTGCAGCGGTGTGTTTATTGTGCACGTTGACATCGTATGTTGCAGCTCTAGTTTATACGCAGTCAGAGAAGGTTCGATAAAACCGTATTGTGCAACACAGCCGATAAGCTACAATAGATTCTTTAATTTTTGACTCTCGGGCTCTCCGTTCCCTTAAAGCTCTCCTCTGTAATGACGGCTTCATGTTGTTCCATGGCAGCATTTTCACCACAGTTACTCCAGGAGAGAATCTATCAAACTAACTATAAATAACTTTAAATTCAATGGGTAGAAATTTTGCAGCAGAATTGCACTGTTTTCTGGTGCGACTGGTCCATTATACAGGACAAACTTTAACGCTGGAATCCATAACTGTGTACACATTGTGCTCTCTCCAGCAGGGCTGCATGAAATGCAGTTAAAGTCATGATGCAATTGTTTTGACAGATATTGCAGTTATGATAATGTTGAAGGTCATTTTCACTGCCGAAAAAAATATATTAAATGATGATGGTGTGGTTTTTGCTGGAGTCGGTTTGGAGCTAGAACTGTGACGATAATATCTGACACTGAAAAAGAAAATCCATTCTGATGTGTTTTTTGTCGACAATCTTCAATTTTCTTTGTCTTTTTTTTTTTTTTTTTTGAGTATCAGGTTTGTTTGTCTTTCTTTTTATGGTGACATTTTTTTCCACTGATAGTTTTTTTTTGTTTGTTTTTTTTAATTTTTTTTTTACAATTTTATTTTATTTTATTTTTTTTAATGACATTACATTTAGCCAACATTTCAGTGACACTGAAAAAAAAATCTGTAGCTTGTCATTGAAAAACACATCAGACTGCAAAAATATGTATTTAAAAATAAAATTAAATCATTTTTAATTTTTCTGTTTTGTTTTTCAGTGCCACAGTTTGGTTTTTGATGCCAAAACCTACTGTCACTGTTCTAGCTCCACAAGTCTGCACCAAACAAGCATGTTCCCTTGTATGGAATATGATTTGTAGGCCGGTACATATTATGATTTGGATAATACTTTGATTACTTGTGCAGCCCTTCTCTGCAGCAGTGACAGGTCGTCCAAATTTAGTCGGAATAAAAGAAGATAAACACCAGTCGGCCAAAGCGTGAATATCTCTGTCTCGTTAGGATATAATGTTCTGCTGGGAAACGTTGGGTCCTGGCATTCATGTCCCCCCTCATGGCAACAGCGCTCCCTGATGGCAGTGGCCCCGCAGCAGAACAGTGCAGCATATAAACTGCTCTGGAATGCTCGAGGAACGTGACCTCAAGGTGTCGACCTGACCTCCAAAGTCCCAAGATCCCAATCTGGTTGGGCGTTTGTGGGATGTAACTGTAGCCCACCTCACAGCCCACAGGACTCAAAGTATCTGCTGCCAGCACCCTGCTGCCTGGCACCACAGGACGCCACTCAGAGGTCCTGTGTTCTTGCCTCGACTGGTCAGATCCAAGTGTGATTCTACAGCGGGGCCTCTGACACAGGACCTCTGAGGATCATCCCACAGATGCTCAGTCAACCTGGGATCTGGGAAATCAGAGGCCAGGTGAGGCCTTGAGCTCTTGAGCTTTGGCATTGTGTATTGTCCTGCTGGTTGGCACTGCTGCCACCATGATGGGTTGTACGTGGTCTGTGACGGTGTCTGAGTGGGTGAAGTGTGTCAAGTGGCGTCGACATGAACGTCAGGACCCAGGGATTCCCTGCAGAGCATCGTATTGCAACCTGATGAAGTTACTTCACCTGTCAGTGGTTTTAACGTTGTGGCTGGTCGGTGTAATTTGACCTTGAAGCAGAGTGTTGAGAGAGTCTGTCTCCACCTAATAATCAGTCACACTTCTGGATATATAAATGATTTATAAAAGATGTTATGGGTTCCAGCTTTCACTCTGAGTAACTCCTGACTTCATGCCTTTATAACTTTTCTGTCTTTTGATATTTGTTTATCAGGTTTTAGGTGAATCCTTCTACTTTTCTAGATTTTTATCAGTGCTTTTAATTTGTTTTTGAAAAACGTCTCTTCTGACTTTACAAAGAAAAAATGTCTGAAGCTTCTTAAAACAACTTTTTAATGAGCTAGTCTTTGACCTCAGCTCTCAGCGAGTTATACGAGTTTTATTTCTCTCAGCTGAACATTTTCATCTGTGTGTGTAGAAATGATTCAACAAACTGTTTTCAGTCAAATTAACCAGCAAAACTTTCCTGTTTCGACACAACAACACATTTAAAGTGTAAATAAGTGAATGTTTTATACACTTGTATAAGAAACTAACTGTATAAAGCTGTAGATTTATTTTCATAGATTGCTTATGGATCAGGCTGGTTCCCTCTGATGTGTTTTAGGATCCTGACAGTGTTTGGTAGAAGAGCGCAGAGCTTCTGTTGCTTCTCTTCACTTATTGTGAAACTACATTTCTTGCTGTTTGAGTTCACTGCAGCTCTAGACGGTGCGTTCAGGCGTTCCTCGACAACTCAGACAAGTGATTGGCTCACAGCCCACAGCGGAGTCTTTATTTATATATCCACCTGAACGAAACGTGTGATTTGGTCATGTGATCGTTCTCTGAGTTGACGAGGGCGAGCCTGAAGGCACCACGAGTTCACGTCACATCAAGTTACAATTCAAAAGCCAATGTGTTATTTTTGTTTAAAGCATGAAGAAGTTTTTTTGAGGAATTTTAACTTTGATTAAAATGATGAACTTCCTGTCAGTGTTGATGATTTGTCACATTCAGGACATTTTGTGTGTGACAGCACCGCACACATCCGACCCCACCCACCTTACAACATTCAAGGAATTTAATAACTTTGCATCTTATCATGCGTCTGCACTGACAGCCATGACCGGAGCCAGTAAAGAGATCCGCACTCTGCTGAGGGCAACGTGGTCCAGCTGTAGAGTGTAATCTCTTCTTTACGTCACAATGAACCTCCACAAATTGCTATAACTGGAGGAAAGATAGTCGAGTTCCCAGATTGACAGATATGATCGTCATCAGTCCGACGACTAACCCAAAGCATCTGTATTTGACGACCTGACAACCAAGACTCAGCTCTGCTTCTCCAGAGTTACAGACTTTGAACAGAGACATGAATCATACTAATGGTTCATTTCGTTTCAGCTGCACATGAGCTTCAGCTCTTGATTTCATTGATAAATTTGTCAGTTAGTCGTTAGACTCAAACTTCATGTGTCTGTTTCACTGTACATTAGAATATTAATTAGCCCATAAAGCAGATTGGTGCTGGTGTGACAGCGGGCGGTGCAGCCCTGAAGGCCGACATGTTCACAGATGATCATGAATATGCAAAACTGATGATGGAAACATTGAAACTGGAGCTGTTTGTTCAACTCAGTTATTTACAACAAAACCAAAACATATTTAAAGGTAAGTAAGTTAAAATTTGATTTTAAGTAGTCCCCAGCAAATAAACTGTGTGTTTGATAAAAACTACAGTGAACAGCTGAAACTATATCTTTGTGAGGTAAGATTTGCACCACAGACGGCCTGTATTTTCATGTTCTTTGTATCATTTGCACAACTATTATAGTGAGTAAGTTTTAGCAGTGAAATTCTTGCTCTCAGGAATCATCAGGTTGGTTAGCACTGCTCTCTCTACTGGGGTCAGCTCAGTATCTGCAAGGTGTTCAGCTGTGATAGCAGTTTCTTCCTCTTGATGTCTGAGCTACCAGCTGCTCCTTGGTCAGTGTGGATGGGCCTTCGATTCAACCATAGGTCCCATGTGTGTTGTATGTCCCCTCTCCCATTGGGCCAACTGTTGTAGGAGCTTTCCATCAGTTCTATATTCTCAACTCAGCCCAGTGGTTCCCAGCTAGTTCAGTCTTGGGGTCCAGATTCCTCTTTAGTAATCAGTTCAAGCTCAACACAGTTTAATACACTAAGTGTCATACTTGTCTGTGGCCATACTGATGAGTTAAGCCCAGTTCACGATTGTAACCCTGATTTTGCGTCGCGGAGACAAGCGGCCACCTCCAGGGGTGACGAGTGAAGCCAATGCAGAAGTGCCAAAAACTGTAGTTCGTTGAATGGCCACTTGAGGCAGGCTCCAAAAGCGAGTCAATCCCTGTAGACCCTCATAAAATGCTTAACTCAACATCAAAAATAAACATGTTTACAGCCTGGTGCAAAAAACGGTTCTGGTCGATATAGCTAATTTCCCCTTTCATGACAACTGTATTGTAATTTTTTTTATAAATCATCTGTTTAAATTTTATTAAAATTGCACATAATCAAGGGCCTGGTCACTTTGAGTGACAGGTGGCGCCATCATGGTCGGTTAACTAGCCGCTGGCTGTCTGCTAGGCGTCATCTCAGCTAATTCACTGAAGTCATTGAACCTGACCTCTCAGCTGTGTTTGTGCCTTTTGGATATTTGGTTTCGTGAGGGAGCTGGCAGCAAGCGGGAGCAGCCAACACCACAGGGCTAGCCAAAGGAGCGTAGCTTGTTAGCCTTAGCTAACTTAGCAGCTTTGAGCGAGGTGAGCGTGTTTAAGCAACCAGGCTTCATTTGGCCCGCCTTTTTGCCCATTTTTGATTGGGCGGAGTCAGGCACTGCCAAGATGGCAACGGCCAGAGCTGCCTACGTTGAGCTTCAAACCCATGGTGACTACGTCCATATTTTTATACAGTCTATGATGTGCACACCACAAGATTTCTTCACCGAGCCCTCGCCAGCAGAGCCCCACATAACGCAGTGACGTCACCAAACTACGTTTCTTAACTCGGAGACGACACATTGTCACAACGCACTTTTGGACCGTGACCCACCAGTCGGGAACCACTGCAGCAGCACCACTTCTCATCAGCATGTCCAGCTCCCTCAGCTGTTAATTCAGGCGAAGCACTTTTACACCACATGTCACATTCACCCATTCACACGCACTCACACACCGATGGAACAGCCACCAGGAGCAATTTGGGGTTCGGCATCTTGCCTAAAGATACTTTGACATGACTGGAGGAGCCGGGGATCGAACTGTTGATCGAACTGAATCATTTATTGATGAGTAGATCAGGAGCCTCTTGGGTCAGATGGACGAGGAGTTTCCATACAGAGAGTTTTTTTGTTTGTGTCATATTATTAACAGTTTGTATGAAGCTGTATTTATACAGTATCAAACTGTTTGTTCACCGTGTTGGCGGCTGAATCCTTCTCACACACTGTCGAGCCACATGAGGCTGTTGTGACAGTAAGAGATCGTCCCTTGGTGGATCTGTTAATGTTACGTCTTTACTGTACACGGTGTTGGTGTTGTTGTTATTCGCAGTCGGCCAGATGGTCTCGCTGTTTGTTCACAGACCACCAGGACACTCCCTTATGTCATAACGTGTGTGTGTGTGTGTGTGTGTTACAGTAACCCCTCCCCCCGCAGTACAGTCCATTGAACAACAGCCTAGATATGGATTTCACTGCTCTGTGTTTGTGGGGGTGGAGGTGTTGGTCAGTCCATCAGGCAACATTAGTCAACAAACATGCGATGGTTTGTTGTGACCTTTGATACAGACGTTCATGCTCAGGGGGTGAATCCAGAGACCACCCTCAGTTTCCACTGACAGATCACAGCCTCGCCAGCAGCTCTGTTGCTCCTCAGCTCTGGTCCTTGGTGCTTCCTCACAAACCAGCCTGTGTCTCCATCAGTTTCGAGCAGAACCACTGTAATGAAGAAGGTGCTTCAACGGAGGGAGTTGCACAATGCGCCATGAAACACAGCAGCAGCAGAACTATTGGATAGCATTGATTTCCTGCTGACCTGTCTGCAAAGCAAAGCAGTTCCCCTCCACAAACTACTGGTCACTGAACAGGAAGATATTTAACAGTTAAATTTCAAAAAGAAGCAGACGAGTGTGTCACTTGTTTATAATTTACAGTTTGTGTTTATTCCTGAATCTGTGCTGCAATCTGAGTTCACAAAACCAAACACTGATTTGTTTTTAATTTGACACATTGCCAGGACTGTTGTCTGTTTTTCTTCTCTCCTCCTGCCAGGAAAAAAAAAACTAGAATCCAACCCAAAAAATCCATCTGGCTTCATCGCAAGTTAACTTTTCATCACTCCTACATTTATGTGGAAACTACAAACCCAGACTACACACTGCAAACAGAAAGGAGGCCGAGCAGGCGAGTTCAATCATACAGAGAGAAAATTAAATTTGTTTCTGTTTTAGTGTTTTGTGACCTGAACTGTGCAGTAAATGTGTCTGGTTGGACACAGCAGCAGCTCCAGGCAGTAAAACACCTTATCTTTACCGAAAGTTATTTGCATAACCACTTCAGTAAACTGCTTTCAAATGTGTGTAAAATCTGATTTCCCGAAACACCAAAATGCAAATCTCTTGGAAATGTACTGATTCTTTGTGTGAGCACAAACCAGATTGCAAACTAAACTACAAGTAAGCAGCATCTCAGAAACACATAAGTCATGTTTGTAAAAAGGGACAAAGTGTCTTAAACTGACCACTGCATCTGAATTATGACATCATTTTTTTATTTTAGCTTGTTTCTGATGAGTCAACAGAAAGTCCTGCACACTGCTCATAATTTATTAGTTACACTTCCGTCTTGGTCCTCCTGACTTTGAACACTCTTGACTAAAGTCCAGAAGAACTGTAACATTTAAAGATATCTAATAATACCAATACATTTTATTTATAGGCGCCTTTCAGGACACTCAAGGTCACCGAACAAAAGACAATAATAAAACAATCAATAAAACATGACAGGGGGGCCGAGTGGCTGAAGGCTTTCGACCCCATGGTGGATAAGCAGTGGACAGGTAGAGCTGGGTGTCATCCGCATAGCGATGAAATTGAATGTTATATTTGCAGAAAATACTGGCAAGAGGGAGGAGGCAGATGATAAACAGGAGAGGTCCGAGCACAGAGCCTTGGGGTACACCGGAGGAGAGGGGGGCTGGTTGGGATGTAAATGTTTTCAGTTGAACCAACTGAGTGCGGCCAGAGAGATACGATTTAAACCAGGTAAGTTAAACACGGTGGTCCGACTGATCTGACGTTTCGGCTGTGCTTATTTTATACACTTTGCTGCTTTGCTATAATGTCTGATAAACCAAATCTACCTGAACAGAAGCTAAACAATGTGCTGCTGTAGACGGAGTCACAGCAACCCTAACCCTAACCCCCAGGCCGAGACTTGAAATATGTGTCATGTCACTGGGCTGTATTTGACATTTGTATACAGTATTTTTTGCTATGTAGTTGGATGATGATGAATATGTCACACAAACACTTTAAAGTAGCGCCAGATTGTTTCTGCTGCTGAAGTAAAGGCTGGAAAAGTAATTAACGACTGACGACGTCTGTCTGACCCAAATGTTACATTTATAATAACAGGAGCCAATTAACAGTGTGTGGACTATTTATCTAATGAAATATTATCTGTCTTCCGAGTCCTAACGACACAGGTGTCTCATGTTATTTTGAGCTGCAGTGATGAAGTTAGAGTGTAAAATATCAATGCTGTCACTGCGACTAAAATAAACTTGAGTTAAAAGCACTGAAAACCCAGAGTTAACCCTGACGTTACTTCCCTAACTCTAAATCCTGCTCCACAGTACGGGCCTCTGAAGTACCCTTAAGTACGTGGAAATAAATAAAAAAACTGGCGATTTCCAGTGGTAACAGTTTATTTACAGTCCTCTGTTCTTCTTTCCAAGAGCAAATGGGAAACAAAATGCGGAACACACCACCTGTTACAGCTCAAACAGGATCATGTGATCGTACCTCTGCCATCTCAAAGCAACCGAGCACGCTAGCAATTAGCTCGCCTTGCTCCGTCAGAATATAGTTAACTTTAACATGTCGCGAGCTAGCTTAGTGTAAACATCTGCTCCTTCTACAGATGATTTCTGATGACTTATTAAGAGATACTAACAAATAATTCAGTATTAACTGTAGCTCCATGTAAAGTGAATAAACGTGATGTTTCCCAGCTGATCCTCCGCTCGTCTGTGTTAACGATGCAGTCTACACGTTTTATTAACTTCTTATTTATTGAAAACTGTTTTGGGCGAAACATGTAGTAGGAGTAAAATAAATAACTTTTGGCATTTATTTTTTTTATATGATATAAAGGAAGTGCGGTAAAACAGGGATATCATGTACGGACGCTGAGCGACAGACCTGTCAGTCCACGTGTCATTCTCTTAAATTCTGATTTTCGCTATGTCTGATTCAAACTCTCGTGGTTTTATTTCTCATATCAATGGTAACCATGGCAACGGGGACAATCCCTTTCTGTTCTGGTCGCGTGTTCGACACACAGTGCTGAAGACGAAAACTGTAGCTCAGACTGGTTGTTAGTCATCACAGATGCGGACAGTGCAACAGGTGCCAGAGATCCGCAAAGACATTTTAGAAAATGCTAAATTAAGATTAGTTGAATGTTTCTTAAGAAATAAATCAGTATTTGCTAAACTGAAGGCAAAAACAACCAGCGTTAGAGGTTAGCCACCAAGAGTAGCCACTGGGTTAATCACAGACAGTTAATGGCACAGACTAATGCTGCGTTCCAGGCAGGCTTTTGAACTCGTAAGTCACGACTTCAAGTCACGAGTTACGACTTTTGTAGCGTTCCAGGAAAGTTACGGCAAACTGCCAGTTACTTCCTGTTTAACGTTGAACATGGCGAACCGTTTGTTTGTGCTTCCCCATTATTGCTATCGCCAAAGGTGCCTGCTCCTTGCTCATTTGAGTGACACGGAGGAGGAGAAACGACACATAGGTCACAGATGCTATTATAGGCTACTTTTTATTTTACGTTATCTGTGTGTTTGGAAACATTTTGTATTGATTATTCTTGCACTAGAAACCAGCTGTTATAGCGGCTGCCAATAATGCGTCAACATTAAGGTTATTTTGTGTCTATTTCTCACCGTGTATCACCTGCATCAACACGCATCCATTGGGCTGCCGTTGTTGTTTAGAGGAGTAAGGTGATTGGTTTAAAGGCCTGTGTGACGTCAGAGACCGTAACTGGGAGGACATCGATCTGGTACGAGTTCACGGGGGGGGGGGGGGGGGGGGAGTTATGGGTTTGACTGCTGTTCACGGGTTACAGGTTGTGAAACACAAGTTACGGGTTGCCTGGAACGCACCATTACTATCTTACTGCTACTTCCGCTATCTCACCGGAAGTTGCGCTATAATCATTTCTGCAGAAGTGTCCTCAGGAATAAAGTGGATAAAGGTAGAAAAACGGAGCGTTTCAGGCGGAAGGTGATCACAGGTACATTCACGCAGACAGTGTGAGACGAATCATGTGTTTTCGGACCATTAAAGTCTGTGAACATGTTCTGTTAGGAACCCAGAACACGAGCATGAACCTGAGTGTGAGCAGATTAAGGGACCTTTAAAGTCAGATTACTCAGTGTGGCGGCGGTACTTTAACTCCAGTATTCTGATTACACGGTGTAGCTGTGAGTAAACCTGACACCTGCTGTGAGTCAGTGACCTCGTGACCGCGCGCTGAATGGACGACCTGTTGTTTACGTTGACGTAGCCCCGCCCCCACAGTCCGCGTGCTGCTGCTGCTGCTGCTCACAGTCAGTCGAGGAGAAGACGCGCGCGACCAGCTCAGCTCCGCTCTGACGGTCATCGCTCATCGTTAACGGCACCGACCCGCTAACTAACCGGCTGGAGCTAACGGATAAGTTCAGCAGCCTCCGGAGCTAACGGCTGACGGTGAGTAGCTCCGTTAACGTTTAGTGTAACATCTGCTGTAACGGCTACTAACCGAGTGACGGCTAACGTAGCTGACTAGCTGTGTTAACGGGTCAGTGTGTTACAGTTAGCTTATTAGGCTAATTGTGAACGGTAAGTGGTGAGTGAGCCAAGTTAGCCGGGAGCTTGTTGTTCCGTCCTCGTGAGCTTGTATGGCGACGGTGTATTTGGTTACAGGTGTGTGTGGGTGCGTGCGCGCGCGCGTGTCACTACCGGGGTGAAACGTCTCCCGTAGTAACGGTTGCTAAAGCCTAAGCTGTCTGTCTGTCTGTCTGTCTGCAGCTTAACATTAGCGTCCGGGCGCGTTGATTAGGCAGAGTGTGTGTGTGTGTGTGTGTGTGTGTGTGTGTGTGTGAGAAAGAGTGTATTCGTGTATTCGTGTGTGTGTGAGAGAGAGAAAGAGTGTATTCGTGTATTCGTGTGTGTGTGTGTGTGTGTGTGTGTGTGTGTGTGTGTGTGTGAGAAAGAGTGTATTCGTGTATTCGTGTGTGTGTGTGTGTGTGTGTGTGAGTGTGAGTGAAAGAGTGTATTCGTGTATTCGTGTGTGTGTGTGTGTGAGTGAAAGAGTGTATTCGTGTGTGTGTGTGTGTGTGTGTGGGCGGGCAGCGCAGCTGAGAGCATCGGTACACTCAGTTCAGCACAGAAACAACCTTTATCATTGTAGCTGTCAATATTGTCATCGATCGATTATTTAAAGTGAAACTAATCAATCAGGAAAATGTCAAACGCCATAACAAGTCATCAGAGAAACAAAGTGACGTCTTCTGTTTACATGCTCAGCAGGGACTGTTCATTATGTGTGATGGGACGAGGTGGTGCAAAAAGAGGGAGGCATGTTAAATCATTTTTAAGCTCCGGGGAGGGATCAAGGGTTTTATTTGGATTAGGGGAGGGGCATACAAATATAAATGGTTATATTTTGTATTTATGTTACTGCAGATTTTTAAAGGAAACCTGCAGGCATGCTTTCTTCAGATATTTCCAAAATTACACCATTTATCGCGGGCAGAAACTGGAAAAACAGAAACTATAGTTGGATTTTTACATTTCTGACAGTCTTTAGACACAACATGTGCAAGAACACCTTCGTCAGGAAAAAAAGACGTAACCAAATCTGAGCTTAAAGTCAAAAATAAACCGTTTGCAATAATGAACCAGTCGGGGTGTGAATGACATACACAATATAATAAAGTCATTATATAATATTATTGCGACTTTAAATATGTTGTGACACGCTGAGTATTGCAATAAAATAGGCTATATTGAGATTTAATACCCTTTTCAACTATAAATTATGTCTCCAAAGAAAAACTTTGTTAGCAACTGTTTTATCTTAACATTAACATAACATTTTCAGCCTGTTCATCTCTCTTCAGCTATTTATTTTGCAGCAAAATGTATCTAGTAGACTGAAAAAGCAACTAATTTATATTATTGTAGTGGGCTACCTAACGTTTAATTTGTATTTGTAATATCAATAATTTATTCAATGAAATAATAAATACTTGGCACTGTGTGACGATACGTTATTGCCACACAAAAATATCGTGATACTATGCTGTATTGATTTTCCCTCACCCCTACTAATCAGCATGCACAACAAAAGTGAAAAACTGGGGCTTTTTTCAACTGCAGGATTTCGCCTCCAGCTTTTAACTTTTGTTTTACAAGCATCACAGGGTAAGTCTTAAAAATCTAATAACTAATTTATGGTGGAGGCAGGGTCATGCATTTTCTGTCAGTCACTCGGGGAAGCTCAGTGAGAAATATTTGTAGCTTCAGGGATGGTCAAAATTTAACAAAAAAAAGTCAAACCCCAGCCACCCTCCTCTGATAAGTAAAGAACAGTCCCTTAGTATCCCAGGCTTAGGTGGCATCTTTATTTTTAGCACATTTGAAATAATTAGATTGAACATCAAGAAACGTGGATATTTAGCTCCTTATACACGATCACAACATTATCCAGGCTTCTGATCATATACGATGTTTGCATGCACATTCCTGTCCCAGTTATTTTTTAAAGTCTATTTTTATTAATACAAGATAAGATATTCGGTTGTTGCAACAGTACAAAGACAGCAATGTACAGATAAATAGAGGAGGTAAAAGATAACAATGTATTTAACAAAAAAAAAACAAGAATAAAAGTAAAAATAAGAACATATGCTGACAAAAATTGCAAGGTAATGGCAGTCGAGTGTGATTGATAAAAGCAAGTCTATGTAAACAGAGCACACCAGACTGATGATATGATCAGGTAGTGGTACTTAGTGTTTGTCTTTATCAGTAACAGAACAACATGATGTTAGGTGGACAAACACCATAAGAGCAAATTATTCCTCACAGAACAATCTGAGCATCAACTTACATCCCTGCTCACATGTTATCTGACATCATCCAGGTTTAGAGAAGCCTCAACATACTCGCCAAAGTTCTCAGAAATAAGGTGACATGTAAACACCTGACCCAGGTTTCTAACCCTTCTCTGCATCCTGAACTTGAGTTATGTTAAAAAAATCTGCTGATGAATGATGGAGCGGTGACCTACAGGCTGAAATAAATACAAATGCTGACATTGGTGCTGCAGAGCAGTTGAATTGTCTTCGTCCTGCTCGAAGGAGAAGCTAAATCCATCAGTAAAGCAGGTAGAACGAAGCTCATCCGCAGCAGTTGAGACAGTTTGGTTTAAAATATGTTCTGGATGTGGAGGAGTCAGAGACACATCTGCACCAACACAGACGATCAGAGCCGCGGATAATACTAGAGGATGAGAATAACCAGGTTTTTGTGCGCTCCATGTTTACGCCATATCCCTGAATATACTCAAAACACACATTGGTATCCTGGTTGTGAGTCTTGTGCTAATTTTGATTTTGATTCAGTATTTAGTGTTTCCATGGAGCACAGAGAAACCTGGTTATTCAGCTCGCTGTATTCACGATCATGACGGTGTCCAGTTTCCGATTGTCTGTGTGTGTGTGTACGTTGTGTCTTTGCTTACTTGACATTTATGTACTAATGCAGCTACAGTTTAGATTAAACTAATTTGGTTTCTAGCTCTTCAGATTTTCTTTATTTAACACCATTTAGCTTCTTCATTAATCTCCAGTAACAGCTAAGATACAATTTATGAACAATGGGATCCATTTCTGTACAACTGTTTTTGGATATTAACTGTTCCAGCAGTACATCTCGTCTCTGTGCAGCGTGTGCTGCGATCTGACTGGTTACTGCAGCTTCACCGTCAGTCAGTGAGTTAGTTATCTGTTTGGGTCAGAGCCAGATAGCCCACAGGAAGCTCAACATCCATCCAAGCCACTCTGCTGAAACACTGTTACCCAACCTGTCTGCCCACACACACACACACACACACACACACACACACACACACACACACACACACACACACACATAACTGGATGGCCTACTGCCAGTGTGAGATCACTGGCTGTTTCCATTAGATTCACACAGTTGGATAACACAGTTGGACACAGGTAGACACCCAGAGACAGAGACAGATAGCCCAGCAGACAGACAGGTGGCAGAGCTGGGTGATAGAAACAAACGTCATTTTATTTTTCAGCCAAATAATCTGTTGTTGGTGTGATTGGGGTGTTGTCAAGTCTGCTAGTGTCTACAAAAAACAACAACAAATGTCAGACCTCTGTGCAGATTCATGTATGAAGTCTTAATTTACGAGTAAACATTTTTATCTGATTTGATTTATTTTTGAAACCAACCTAAAGCTTCTCTCTGTGCTGGACTAGCTGTGCCTGCACCCTGTCTGCACAGGATTTACTTCAGCCAAATCTGTCTTACGTGTGTCTGGCGGGACAGGTCAGAGCCGCAACGATTAATAGATTAGTTGTTCACTATTAAATTATTTGCCGACTAATCTGATAATAGATCAGTCAGTTTAAGTATTTAAAGAAAACAAAAGTCAAAATTCTAATAGATACAGCATAGTATCACAATATATTTGTGTGGCAATATCCTATCGTCACGCATTGATTTTTATTATATAAATTATTAATATGACTTATACAAATTAAACTTTAGCTAGCCTACTAGAATAATATAATTGCTTCTCAGTCCACCAGATAGATTTTGCTGCAAAAAAGTGAAAGTTTTATCTTATTAGATAAAACAGATGTTGATACAGTTTTTTACCATATTGCAACATATTTAAAATTGCAATTACTACTAATACTTAAGTGACCATATGTATTCACCACATTTGCTATTGAAGAGTAGCCAGAAAGTTCAGTCTTAGTCTAATATAACATGTTTAGGGAGTCTCCCACATGCCTTTTGGTGGAGAGACGTGTTCTTATTTATGTCTTGGCCTATTTTCTGGCCACTCTTGTAAGGCTTAAAGTGGTCCAGTGGTCAGATTTTCCAGTCTCCGCTGTGGAGCTCTCCGGCTCCTGCAGGTTTATCTTTGGTCTCTTTGTTGTCTCTCTGATTACTGCCCTTCTCGCCTGGTCTGTGAGTTTTGGTGGGCGGCCTTCTCTTGGCAGGTGTGTTGCGGTGCCATATTCTTCCCATTTTGTAAGAATGGATGTAATGGTGCTCAGTGGGATGCTCGGAGCTGCAGATATGTTTTTAGAACACAACTCTGATCTGTGCTTCTTCAGGACTTTGTCCCTGACCTAACTAAGATCGCACACAGAGGGACTTTATTTAACTGATTATTAGGGGCGTAACAATCTAGCGATCTTCATCTGTGTATCGCTGCAATGATCAATGATCCAATATCATCGATAAACTTTTCTCATGTGCTGTATTATGTATGTTTTAGTGAAGTCACTTTATAGTGAACTTTACTACACTTAAGCGGTTACGGCTATTTACATTTTTTAAGGGTTGTTTTTATCTTTTATGGCCAAATGTAAATAAGAAAGGGGCGGCAGCTTCTTCTGTAACTGATCATGTTAAATGGGCATATTGTCTCACATCGATCGCAGGCCCCTGAATTGCATCGAATTGAAATGGCATCGAGACAGACTTTATGATGTCAGCAAAAATAGTATTATTGTCTAAAGAATTGATATGATATTGCATCGATATTATTAAACTAGTGATTTACACCCCTACTGATTATGTGACTCCTGAAGGTAATTGTGAGCACCAGGTTTTATTTAGGGGCGTTATTGCAAAGGGGCTGAAAACATATGCATACAAAACCAAACCAAACCCAACACTAGTTTCCTGTATGACAGTAACGTAACTCTGATGTGCTACTTTCACGACATCACCTGTGTACACACAGTGTTACCTGTCACCTTTCTTACTGCTCTCACTTGCTAAAAGACCTCTGCAAGAAAACAAGTGTCCTTTAGTTCACACTTATACTTATCTGAAGTGTCCTTTGCAAAAAAAGGTCTGTTTAGACTTTCTGAGAGCTCAGAAAAGCAGCTTTTGTTTTTGTCACATTCACTTCCCAGATGAGCACATCTCAACTTCTGTACACTAATTACTTCTGTCGTCTGTGTGATTGATGTGTGTGTCAAATAGGACAACGTTACATAACGCTGCCATTGTGTGTTTAAATTTACAATACCATAATTACTTAGCTCGGCATTTGTATGAAAGGGAGCTGCTGTCAGTAATGTCAACAATATTTTATTGATTGATTTACCAGTTCAAAACCATTTTGGATTGACATCAACAGAAAACAATGAATACTTTATCATTACATCAGCAGAGCAGGTGGACAGACGCTCACATGTGACATAACAGCAGTTACCTGACTGACACTGTCTAACACTACACTTGTCTCTCTCTGCGTTTGTGTGTCTGGAAGGCGTGTCTCATCAGGTTGATTGGCAGTAAAGCGGTCCTATGATGGAGGAGCTTCACGACGTCCAGCTGACTGAGATCAAACCACTCCTGACAGGACAGGTGAGGAGGGGGGCGGGGCTTAACTGGGGTCATGGCCTGCACCTGCTTTAGAAAGTTGGATATCCAGGACTCACAACAGTGTGCTGTTCAGTCAGAAAATCTAAAGCAGGAGAAATGTGTCTAACAGATGTAGCTGCCTGCAGCTTATAGAGCTGATTTAATAAACTTTATTTTATCAGATGTGATATTTTGCTCAAGTTTAACCAGGTCTGTGTGACAGCGGTGAAACTGACAAACTGTGTGAAGATAAACAGTGTAAGACGCGCCCTGTGCTCCCAGCTCCCAGAGCTCCCTGCCCGTCTGCTAGTACAAATCCACCAGAGAGTTTACCGGCGCTGCCAGCACGGGGGCATCTTAACAACATTCATCTGTGACAGACCTGGTTAAAAATCGGCAAATCATCCCTTTGAATTTCCAAATACAGCAATTTTTCAATATATCTGACAACACATGAATAAAGGACTATCCAATGAAAACATGTCCTCTGATATATAAAGTGACTATGATCAGAATTATATCCTGGATACTTTAATATCTGGATAAACTCATTTCATAACAATAATGATTAAAGAATTTCTCTCTGTCTCCTCAGAATGGGAGAAATCTCCAGGACTTTGACTGTCAGGTGAGTTCAGCACCATCAGAGCTTCACACAGTCAACACACCGTTTCCTCTCTGTGAGCTGCTGGAATCTGAATCAGAGTCAGACCTTTCATCGGGGTCATAGACAAAACTATTTCTGTATCATGTTTTTCAAAGTTGGAATATGAAACATGTTAGTTAAAAGTACATCAGTGTCTCGGAGAGGCTCAGAATTTATCACATAGTTTTTCATAATGACGGTATAAATCCTATTATGATTCAAATTCATGATTCAACAAAAACCACATACACATTGTCTTGTCATTAACTGACACGAGACGAGATGCGTCAGACTGTCTGATTCAGTTGAGGTGATGATGATTGATAAATTACGTTACATGTTTGCTTCTTGGTAAGGATCGGGTGAAGACTAGCGGCGTGCACAGCTCCACAGCTGTGGCAGGGATTAAAATAAACAGAATTCACAGATACAGTTTTTATTTTAAAAAAAAAAAAAAAAAAAAAAGTGGTACAGTTCAAAGCCATCGTCAGTCACTGCCACTGTGAACACTGGTGTTTGTTTTGCCTCTTGGGGGTCACTGACAGAAGCGCAGAAGCTTCCAGTTGTCTCTCTGTCAACTCCGCTAAATTTGTGCTGAATTGATGCTAAATTTAGGCTCTTACGTCTATTCTGCAAGCGTTAGTGGTGCTTTTTTTTGGTTGGCTTTGGATGATGGTGGTTGTGGTTGCGAGTTGCTCCTCAGGATTCGGAAATCAACTCACCATCCTTTAAACTCTCTCAGACTTTGAGGTTTTTGAATGTTGGAAAATATTGGGAAATAAATGGGACAACCTCCATGCCGCATCAGTTTCCTACAGGACATCAGGAACTGTAATATCCTTTGTTCCACCAACACGTAACTAAATCCTGGACGGTTACATTCAACCAGGTGACCCTTTTTTGATACGCTGATCTGACAGAGCAGAGGACTCTGGGAGGGAAGGAGAGGAGGTGTGGCTTCATGGTGAATAAGGACTGGTGTGACAGTGGGAGATGCTGTCCTGTTACTGCTGAGGATCAGTGCTATACACTGTTCAGAGCCGGCTGCAGAGCAGAGTCGCTGCCTGAGTTTGGCAGGAGCGACATCGAGGTCAGGATGTGTGCGGACAGTCAAATCATTCCACAATCAGAAACCATGGATTACCAGAACATCCCGAAACATGGACAATTACATGATAAGGGCACAAGTGAAAGGAGCTGATGGGGTCAAGGTTCACTGGAGTTGTACTTTGTATAATTCCATGTGACAAACAATTGATTGACAGATAGATATTCAGAGCAGCGTGTCGCAAAGGCTAAATAAAAGATAGACAGGAAAAGAAGAGACCAGTGGCTCAAAGAATCATGTTCAGGAGGAGTGTGTGAGGCAAACTGTACACAAGCTGTCAAACATCAGGCTGAAGTCAGCTGGATAACCTTCAGCTCCACACACACATATTGATCAGCAGGACTCATCAGACTGACGTCAGTACAGCGGGTCAGTTTGCATCAATGCCTCTGATCAGAGAGTTATTTTAAATTAGAGCACACTAACAGCTCTGTCTCTCTGTCTGCTCCTCCAGCACATCCTGTGAGTTCTTTTGAAGCCATATCACACTTATTACTGTCTGACAGTCAACTGAAAAACATAAGTTCATTTCAGGGAAGGCTGAATTTTCAGCTACACACAGACACACACAGCCTTGAAAAGAAAATTAACACAAGAAATATATAGTTTGGGTGGTATGTTTTTCTCAGTAGGTTGTTGTGGGCTTTATTAACTGAAAACATTTCATAATCATATTTTATTACATATAACATTTTAAAAGTAATGATCAGAAGTCTCTGTCTGAGTTATAAATATCTCTCTGATGGCCCTTTGTCAGTCTGCCGTCTTCGCTGCTCATGGAGGATAATATCACTTCTGTAAATAATCACTACACTTGTAATATTTCCATATCAAACAGTTTGAACAACGAGCGAGAAAAACTTTTAATTAAAAAGCAGCTCGCAGGTCTCAAGTGACTCAGCTGTGGTTTGTTTTATGGTTTTCCTGTAATGGTTGTGAATCTGATTTCCCTGTGGGATGGAAGGAGCTCAGGAGGGAAGATAAAGAGCAGAAGAGGAGAGGAGAGGAAGGCGTGATGAAACCAGTGAAGCATGGAAGCAGGGCAACAAGTGGTTGGCTGTTCAGACCTTAAGACCTTACTGCTCTCAGCCAATGACTACAGAGATTATTCCTCTTGATCCCATCATGCCGCCTCCACTATCTCTTTCTTCCTCCACTTGGCAGAAGGCAAAAGGACAACAGCTGACCACCGTCTCTGCTGACCTCTCTAATATCTGCTTTTTATGAATCCTTGTGTCTTTTTTCTTCCTCTCTAAAACTCTCCCCTCTCCTCCTCCTCCTCCCCCGTCAGGATGAATGACTCTCTGGATTTGCACCAGATCTCCTGTTCTTTAGGAGTTGGGGTGGTGAGTTAGCCAGTTAGCCGTTCATTAGCCTGCTTTCCTTGCCAGCTGCTAGCTTCAAAGAGTCAGCAGCCTCTTAGCTGGTTAGCTAGTTACCTTACCTTGCTCATCTCTACCTGCAGACATGCTGTTAGCCTGCAGACGGCAAACTGTTTTCAATGCTCGGCTGTGTGTATCTTGCTTCAGTTGTTAGAGTGACATCAGTCAGTCACACTTTAGAATCAGGTTTATCACACACAAGGAATTTACTTTGGTGTTTTGGTGCATACCAGCAAACATAGTAAGAGAAAAGCAAGTGCTACAACAGTCAAGAAATAAATGTAGAATAGAATAGATAGATAGATAGATAGATAGATAGATATTTAGTGTGACAGCAGCATTCATGTAATACAGTAAACAAGCTAACTGCACTAACAACGATCAGAAATGTGCAACAGCAATTTTTGCCAACACTATATATCAAACAAAAGCCAGAGACTGTGTCGTATTAAGAATAAGTATCTGTGAGCTGTAAATTCACCAGCTCCAGCAGAAGAGAGAAGATAATGTTATTCTGAAGCCGTATGGTGAAAAGTTTCTCCTCCTCTGTGCCACTGCGTCACGTCCACATCTGTCTCTGTATTAAAGAGTAGCGTGAAAGTCAGGAGCGCTCACCGTGTAGCAAATCTGGGGGCCAAAACATCCCCAGACGTACACTGCACAACACACTGACTAGCAAAGAAAAACTTGCTCGACTTGAAGCAGTCTCATTTGACTGAGGTCTCTGTCTGACGATTTGAATCTCTGACTTTCAAGCGCCAGCCCTAATTAGTGTTTGATCTACTGAAACTAAACATCATTGTGTTTTAGTAACCTTAAAATGACCCGTTTATATCTACACGCAGAGTCGGCACCATGGATGTATAAAGAGACCTGGATACAGTGTTGGAGGCAGGATCCCGTTCATTCCTTTGAAAGCATGAAGCTAGAAAAGCTTAATTTACAAAATTACCTGGATGATGGGCATGTCCTCTCCATCATTGGGCCCATAGAGAAGACGCACTAGAGACTTAATTAAAATGATTTAATCTTGCAGCTCTTCTAGACTTTTCAAATGTTATTCTACAGAATGTGTCCACTGATTTACAGGCGTCTCTTTCTTAATGTAAGTCAATAGGAAAATTACAAACCACCATGTTGTTTCTACAGTCCACCATGTCCACCATGTTGTTTCTACAGCAGCTGTGAACGGACAAACCAAACACTGGCTCTAGACGGCACCATTTATGTGTTTGAGCACATGCTACATGCTTGGCACACAGTAGAAGTTTCCCTAGGTTGCAATCTGCATCCTCACTGCTAGATGCCACTAAATCCGAAACACTTCCCATTAAAGTACCTGCATGTATTTTACAGAGAGGGTAGTGTGAGAAATTCAAGTGCTACAACTTAAAAACAGGAAATGCAAAATGGTAGAGCTTCAAAGAAGAAGAAATATATTTAGTTAAAAGTTAGATTAAAATGGTAAAAAAAAAAGTTTTGTTTGTACCAATTTAAAGATGTCCTACAGGAGAAAAGAACAGAGCACACAAACATAGTGGGGTTTACATTTCTTACTTTACTGTCAGATTTATCTCCATCCATTGTTTAAGTCTGTGACAGTAAGATTGTCTGCGAAAAGGCAAAAACTAAAAACTCAAACAGTCGGTAACATTTTACAGAGAGCGATGAAAATGTTATGAGGTTTTTAAGTGTCAGCGTTTTCAGCTCTCCACAGCTCAACTGAGAGGCTCCTTCAGTGAGCAGCCTCAACACATTATTAAGCCCTGGTTTTAAAACTCATACAGTTTGACAGTGTAATGACAATCTGTGTGTGTGCACAGCATGTGAGGAAGCTTAAGATTTCATTAATAGAATCTGTCAGCTCGTTACATGGTCGGTTCATTAATGAGATTACTGGGCAACACCTCAGCCTGTGTGAAGCCATTCATCTGTCCGTCCACGTTCAAGCTGAATATGTTTTACCACACAGCTTGTGATGATTACACTGCTGAAATCATGTCATCTACATTCTGATTTCTAACAAATAATCCTTCTGAAACACATCCCAGAGTTAACTTGGTGCGTCCATGTCTACAGTGGATATACTGTTCTTATCGTGCATGTTCATCTGTTGGTTGGTTGGAAACACAAACACCTGATAAAACATCTGCTCTCCACTCGGCTGATTTCTGACTAAAGAAATGTGATGTATCAGTTTTCCAGTGAGCAGCTTCAGCCTGTTAAAAGCTGCTGACTGTCTCTGTGATATCAGGACCATGTTTTTTTTCTTTACTCATGTTACAATGAAAGTCGGCCCCACTGGTACATGCCCCCGTGTTGCTTCGCTCGGCTGAGTGTGATTTATTCTACAGCATGAAATGGATTTAGTGACTTCACCCTCGAGGCTGCTGTTGTGCTGTTTGTTGTCGGTGCAGACAGGGTGATGTTTGTTTGTTGTTTGCTGTGTTGTGCAGGAGCACGATGTGGAGACGGCCCACGGTGTGCTGCACGTTACCATGAGGGGAGTTGCTAAGGGCAACCGACCCACAATCCTCACCTACCATGACATTGGACTTAACCGTGAGTAAATAAGCGCACACGCATTCACAGTCATCATACAGTACAGTACATATACCATAGAGGCACAGTACAGAGAAAACATATATGGTAAACAAGGACTCAATGCATGACCTGTGTGTGTTTGTGTGTGTGTGTGTGTGTGTGTGTGTGTGTGTGTGTGTGTGTGTGTGTGTGCACGTAGATAAGTCTTGTTTTAACAGCCTTTTTAACTACGAGGACATGCAGGAAGTGACACAGCATTTCTCCGTTCTGCACGTTGATGCTCCAGGACAGCAGGAGAACGCTCCTGTGTTCCCCACTGGGTAACACACACACACACACACACACACACACACACACACACACACTCTCACACACACATACACATACACACACACACACACACACACACACACACACACACACACACACACACACACACTCACACACACACACACACACACACACACAAACTCACAGGTGTGTTTTCCCCAGGTTCTTTTGTGACTTGTTGTTCTTCAGCATTAAAGCCCCCTCCAGTCAGTGCTACCTTCTGTTTAACGGTTAAGGTTCTTTCACAAGCAAAGAATGGGGGTGTGGTTAATCGTCAGACATAATATATCACCATGGCAACCAGATTGCAGCTGCAGTCGTTTACTGTTAATCAGGGGACAAATGAGACAAGAATTAGCACAACCAACGGACTCTCTCCTTCTCACAGCTGTCGGTTTAACGTAGTAACGAGGCGCCGTTTTACTTCTGCTGCACCGAGAAGCTGCACCCCGGCACACCGGCCACAGTGCACCACAGCAGGGATAGATATGTTGCCGAGGTTTGCTGTTTGAAATACAGCTATTGGACATTTCGGAGGTGCTGTGCTCTCACCTCAGCTCTCAGCACCAACACCACAGAGGGCAGCACGAAAAATTTGCATTGAAATGTTGTTTGTGTCTGGACTGAAAGTTGTGCACTTCCCTGTTTTAGTGCTTGTAGATGGTGCAAACATTTTTAAAAGGTCCTGAAACTGCATTTCAAACAGTGGACATATCTTTTGACATACACATACAAATGCCATTATGAAAATAAACTAAGATGGAGGAAACTAAAAACATACAGTGAAGACCCTCGTTAGCTATGCAGTAATTTAGACTGACATATGGACAGACAGACAGACAGATAGACACACCTATACAGACAGATATAAGTAAGGCCATGATGAAGCTGATGAGTTAGCTCACAATGATGTTGATGACAGTGCACCTGCAGAAGCTTGGAGGATGATGTTTGACCTGCAGGTTCTACTATAGTCGTACATCATCTTTCTGTTTCAGCAACAACCTTCTTTTTTTTTAGCTTTCAGCACAAAATTAAGTTTCCTGTGATTAGTGTGACTAATCAGTATCGTCAGGAAATGATTTAGAAAAACATGAAATGTCATAACATTTTTAAAATACACTAAAGAGGGTCTTTAAATACTCATTATGCAGAAAAAATAGGAAACAAAATCTCTGTTCGAGTCCCCTTTGTTCAACAACACAGCTGCTGGCACAGTGTCGTGATCAGAGGAAGGAAAATAAAAACCTCTGGGAGTAAAGGCTCAGTGACGAGGACTCTCCTGTGTAATATTAATGTCTTTAAATAAAACAAACAAAGATTTCCAGCACTGTGTGTCAGTAAGTACAACAAATACCTCCATGAGGCAGTGCATTGCTAAATATATATAGATGCAGCGCAGCTCAATGTGCTAAAGGATCGACAGGAGCAGTTTTTGCTTGTCAGCAGTGTAAACAAAATATTGGATATTAGGATCAGATCAATTACAGTCCAGTTCAAGATGTGTTACTGGACCCATGTTTACATCCATCCTGATGTGTGTGTGCAGGTACCAGTACCCCACCATGGATGAGTTGGCTGAGATGCTGCCGTCTGTTCTGACACAGCTTCAGTGAGTCCCTGTCTTCTCTGTGATGCATGATGGGTGTTTTAGATTCAGCTACAGACAGACAGTTGGGTACTTCACCCTGACGTATATGTGTGTGTATGTGTGTGTCATCATCAGGGTGAAGAGTGTGATAGGTATCGGCGTCGGAGCTGGAGCCTACATCCTCACCAAACTGGCTGTGAGTTTATCCACTTCACACATCAACAGAGTGATGAAGCAAAGTTAACTGTGGAGAAGCTCAGTCAGAGCTCACGACAGGACGGACTGTTGACTTCCTTGATAATAATAATGATGACGACCTTTGCTGTTGTGTTTCAGCTGAAGGAGCCCACTCTGGTGGAGGGTTTAGTTCTGATCAACATTGACCCCTGTGCCAAGGGCTGGATGGACTGGGCTGCGTCTAAGGTTTGTCCTGCCCACCACGAACACACACACACACACACACACACACACACACACACACACACAATAATAATCATAATCCCAGGTTTAATTGACAGAATCAAATCAAAACACTTTCAACGAAATAATAAGAGCCAGAGGGTCCATTCTTGACCTTGACAACAACTCTCAGTCTAAAGCCGGGGTAGCAGAGGGTCACCAGAATTTGAAACACCTTTCTCTCCTAAGCCCCTCCCACCAGACGACCACAGGCTTATGCACGTGTCTTAGAGTGTTTAACAGTAGCAACAGAAAGGTTGCCGATCTGACGGGAAGTTGTAGCTATGTGGTGCCCCTGGGGTTTGAGCGGGTGGATAAAAGTTAGGTGGAGGACACTCTGTGATTTAAGGCTCGAGCTAACATTGGCTACGTAAATGTGACATGATCTCTGACATGGTTTATAGATGTTGACACGTTTTGTCTCGTTTATAGTCGGTTTATAGGCGTCGTTCTTTGGGTTGCTTTGCAGTGTAGGCAGTCGTTGCCAATGCAGGAACATTTTCTGAAGGATTCTCTGCTATAGAATCAGGCTTCGACCATCTGAAGGGTCGGCACGAGCATCTGCATTTGTAGAATAGACAATAGGAATGCCATCTCTCTGCTCTGGCCAGTGATTGGCCAAAGTTTCCCGTCACTGGCTAGATATTCTAAAGCCTGAAAACAGATTCAAGACAAGGTGCAGAGGTGTGTCTTTCTCGCAGACCATTTGAAATACAACATGCACAAAGTTTAATATGGGTTTCTTGCCCAGTGACGCCAAAATTAAACTGCCGGCTTTAAGTGTTTAGTTGAAGTGTCTATTGACATGTTTGAACTGTCAGCTGAAGAATAAGAGAAGAAAGCAGCTGATTTTTTTTGTACGTAGTGAAATACGACAATAAAATGTGATGCTTTTGTTTCCTGCAGCTGAGCGGCTGGACGAGCAACCTGGTCGACATGATCATGGGACACCACTTCAGCACTGTGAGGACAAACTAGTTTTACAACACCCTAAAGCTTCATAAGACCAATTTGTGAGGCTCCACTGACCTGTGAGCTGTCTTTGTGTTTGTGTGTGTGTGCAGGACGAGCTAACAGAGAATTTGGAGATCATCCAGACGTACAGACTCCACATCTCTCAGGATATACCGCAGGACAACTTGGCCATGTTTTATAACAGCTACAGCAGGTATGAAACCAAACACTGTGTGTCTCTGTGCACTTTAAATGTCTTCACTGGGGTTATGTGGCTGATCTACAAACACTTGTGCATGTTAAGCAACCATGTCGGCTGTTATTAGAAATTAGTTAGGATTAGAAAGACTGAAGACAAAACATTACAGTTCAGTGCATTATTTACTGAGACAACCTTCTGCTTTATCCTGTGCTGTGAATGTTATCACTGCTGCTTCTGTCAACATGAAGCTGCAACTGAGCTGTTCTGTGAGCTCAGTGAAAAACCAAAATATTGTTCTGTATCGTCTTCCTCAGTGTGTTTACTTCAAAAGGACTGTTACAGCAGCTGCCTGGAGTCTGTATTTATGTGTGTGTGTGTCTGTGTGTGTGTTAGTCGTGCTGAGTTGCAGATCGAGCGGCCGATACCTGGTCTGAATGAAAACACAGTCACCACACTCAGGTATCATTTCTTCTTTCTTTGCTTTATTTAGTAATTATACCTTTCCACTGACACGTCCTGTTACAGCTTATCTGACTCTGTGTGTGTGTGTGTGTGTGTGTGTGTCTCAGGTGTCCCGCTCTGCTGGTCGTTGGAGACACGTCGCCTGCTGTTGATGTCGTGGTGAGTGTCTGCCCTGTTGCCTTGACAACAGCCAGTAGGTGACGTCAGATTGTTGTTAATACTGTGTGTGTGTGTGTGTGTGTGTGTGTGTGTGTGTGTGTGTGTGTGTGCGCCCTGCAGGTGGAGTGTAACTCCAGACTGAATCCCACCAAGACCACACTGCTTAAGGTACCCATCTGTCTGTCTCCTCTCTCTTCTCACCCGTCTGTCTCTGTACTTTGCTGTTAGGTGTCGTGGGTCTGTGATGTTCAGCCGTCCCAATAATTACTCAGTGACTTACTATTTTGGTGTTTTCCCTTTGGTCGGCGGGGGAGTTTTTAATCTGGAGGTTTGGAGAAATCCCAGTGGGCCTGTACAGTTCTGGGCCAGTTACTGTGGGTTGTGTGGACTGAGCTGATAAATCTGAGCATGCACATCTCCTGTCTTCTCGTACTAATAAACACATGCACAGTTATTTAACTGCCAAACTCAAGTCCACAGTGGAGTAAGTGAGGAGACCCTCCCAAAATGGTACAGTCCCACCTTGAGCTAAAGTCTGGACATTTTGGCAAAGTGCAGCAGTAGTTCACACACCAGGTTGAAGATGGAAAGAAACATATAACAGAAGTTAATACATACGGCCAATAGAATACTGTTTAAAGGGGAAATTGATTCCCAGTTCCTCCTTTGTTCTGGTTTAGATTATAGTTCTTATCCGGGTGCATCTGTTAATGAATGTGGGAGTGATCTTGTGTTTAGCATGCGGTTATGGGTCAACCGTAAACTAAGAGTAAGTCTGAATTGAACAGTCTGTGGGGACTTGGCTCTGACCTGGATGGTCACCCTCAAGTGTGTGTCATACTATGGCTGACGCTGCACTACCACCCTCGTTTAATTCATGTGTGTATGAAACAGATTTGCGAAGAGGTACATTTCAGCTGTCAGTTGACTGATTTTTTTTCAATAGACTTTTTTATTTATGAAAATGTCTTACATTTAATGAGTACAGAAATAAAAGAAAAAAAACAGAAGCAGTCGACAGGGTGAAAAAAAGATGAATATGAGGTCATGGGATGTTTAAAAAATCAAGGCAGACTTTCCTAATTTAAAGTAGGATCTCACATATGGCACTTCTAAATCTGTCTTGGATAAATAAACACACAATTTTCTCCACTGTTTTTCTCCCAGTTCTTTTTGGAATTGCTCCAGAAGAAGTGAATGTTCAACAGTATTAAAACAGAGGCTACCAGTTTTTCTGGAGCCAGTATTTTATAATGACCGTTTTACTTGTCGCCAGCAAGATCTTAATAGATAGATGTCATCTTAACTTAGTCTGTCAGGATTAGAGATTAAAGGATGTGAATGTTGCATGTTGCTGCTACCTCCTTCCAGAAAGTCTGAACAGAAGGGCAAGACCAAAAAACACGGGCATGGTCAAACTGTTTTTTGGACTTCTGTTTGGGTTTGATGAAAAAGCACATCAGGTTTTTCCAGCAGAAGTCCAGCAGCAGGTCGGGGAGTTAGTGGAGGACGACCGTGTTTCCCAGGCATTCAGTGTCCAGCTGTTTTTCCCATCGTTGTCTCACAGTCTGCAGTCCCTATTCACTGATGTGATGCCATATTAAACCTTTAATGCCCCTGAGTTATAAGCATCAATACATATGTGAATGAGCCAGTTGCCTAATTGAGTGGACTGACATATAAAGAAAATTAAATTTGAAAAATTTTGTTCTCATCACATGTTGTGTTATTCTTTGTGTCTCCACCAGATGGCGGATTGTGGAGGACTTCCTCAGGTGGTGCAGGTGAGTCTCAGGGCCAGTTAATCGTCTCTGTGTCCATGCTGTGTGGACGTCCACGTGCAGCCTAGTTTTTGTGACAGTGTGGACTGTCGGCTGCACATGCTCCAATCTCTTGTTCCAGTTTAGTCCAGAACACTGTAGGTCAAGTTAGTTTTAAGTTGGATATTTGACAGATATTCCCTCCGGACCCAGCAACAGCTTCTTAGTTTTATTTTCACTCGATGTCAGTAGTAGAAGAATGGTAACCTCACCTCTCAGCCCTCTCTTCATTGCCGGGGGCTGACATGAGCTGTCAGTTGTACTGAGAGTAGAACTGTGTCTGCAGCCGTCCACGGACATTTGATATGGAAAGTATGTCTGAGACCAACTGTTCTCATAATGTGAGCTTAAAGACTGAGATTGCAAAACAATACTGATGTGCCCATATGTGCTCTGGTTGGTGTAGTAGTTCCTTGTGATCCGTTGCCAAAACATTTAAATGAAATTGATGAAGGACAAAATCCACAGTCATCATTCTGTGTAAACTGGGTATCTTCCACCAGTCTGTTGCAGGATTTCCTCTGTGTAATTTCAGGACAGTGTTTCCTGGAGAGATAATAACACAAACAGAGAATTTTATACTGAAAAGTCTGTAAATTTGATTTGTCTCACTGATTTTTACACTCAACAAAAAAGGGATTAGACGGGGATCTCTTCACAGTGTGTGTGGACAGGAGGAATGATCACTTTTATACAGCAGTCTGACTAAAGTGTGTTTGTCTCTCCTCAGCCTGGGAAACTAGCCGAGGCCTTCAAGTATTTTGTCCAGGGGATGGGCTACAGTGAGTATCTTCTAATGTCTCTGTTCATGTCACTGGAGGATCACACACTCCTCTGTGGCTTTTAGACACACACATGTAAATCTGAGAGAAGAGATACTAGAGTTTCTTTAAAGGTCCAGTGTGTAGGATTTAGGGAGGTGTATTGGCAGAAATTAAATATAATTTGAAAAGTATGATGTCTGTAGCGTAAAATCACCTGAAAATAAGATGCTGTGTTTTCATTACCTTAGAATGAGCTGTTTATATTTAGATAGAGAGCGAGGCCTCGTCTACAGAGATCGTCATGTTGCACCACCGTGTTTTTACGGTAGCCTAGAACGGACAAACCACCACTGGCTCTAGAAAGGAACATTCACGTTTTCATGTTTCGTCACTGTACTTAGGAGCCCCTCTGTGACGAGCAGCATTGGAAAAACACCCTTTTTTTAAAATGTTCAAACTGCTTTATTCAGTGTTTCTAATGGTTTTAATCACTGGGTCCGTCTGTTTTGCTCTCTGTAAAAAAAAAACAAAAAACCCTGTACATCTAGATCTTAAGTTATTAGAGGAAAACAGTGAGCACAGATTAGCAGGTGCCGTTTCCGACATGCCAAACAGCTTTGGAGAAACACAGATTTGAAACATCAGACCGCTTTCAGTGTTTTCTGCTGGTTTAAATCACCCGGCGTATTTGTTTTGGAGAGTCAGAGGCCTCTGTAGACATTTCAGCTCCTAGTTTAAACCTCCTGAACATCTGGATCAGAAATAAGGTTTGAGCACACATATAGTTATCAGAGTAAAAAAGATGAGCACATGTAGCGGGCGCTGGGCAAGCAGTGCGTTTGTGACCTGCACTAACACTGGTTTGTAAAGTAAAACTGCTTTATTTAAATAAGTCTAATTTAAATCACCTGGTCAGTTTGTTCTGGAGATGAGGAGACCTCTGAGGATCATTCAGCTCCCCCTAAAAACCTGTGAAGCACTGATCACTGTGGAAGTTTTAACCAGGAGAAGTTTCAGCTGGTTACAATCTGCAATGTTCACAGCTAGATGCCATTAAATCTGTCTAAATCTTAAACACTGGACCTTTAAATTCTTTTTAATTAACAAGAAAAAACTGAATTCTGTCGGTGTGTTTTTTTGTGTTCGCAACTTCCTCTTGGTCTTTGTCTCTCTGTGTTAACATGGTCCTCTAATATGTCCACAAATAAATTATGTTCCCCAGAACCCTGTATTATATGACAAAGGACACAAAAAACAATAAAGACAATGAAATCAAGGACAATATGTGGAGTCACATTGCTGAAAAATACGGCAGCTCTGCAGTCCAGAACAAGGCAGCAAACTCTATTACTCCTTTTGTTCTTACCTTTCACAATAAAAGCCTCAGCTGTGAACACACTGCATCACTGTTCACCAGAGGGAACTCAGATTAACTCAAAACAAATCTATTCCAACCTTTATTCAACAAGAGTTGCAGCTGCCACAGATTAACATCGCTGCTGGTATAAAAAGTTTTGGTGTCTAAAGACTGTTTAGTTTTAATCAAATTTACAGAATGAAAATTATAACTGATAGTTTATACTAAACTGCTCAGTCAAAAAAGTGTGTGTTTGTGTGTGTGTGTGTGTGTGTGTGTGTGTGTGTTTGTGTCTGCAGCTCTACGTCAATAACTGTAAGTAGCAGTTTGCAGTGTCGTACACAGCAGTGTATGAATCAGTTGGATTTCTCCAACACACACAAATTCATGTTTAGTGTGTGTGTGTGTGTGTGTGTGTGTGTGTGTGTGTTGCCTCTTATTACAGCTTACGTGTCAACGTGTCCTTCCTTTATGCTCTTGTTCTTCTTCTCTCTCTTTGTCTTCGTTTCCTCCAGTCCCTCATGTTGTATTAAACCGCCTGAGCAGCCAATCAGGTATCAGGATTTCAACCAGACTCTTAACTCCGCCCACTCCAACTTCTCGCCTGTCTCCATTTCCATCTTTGTTTCTGTGGTGTTGTTTGTCTTGTTACTCCTTTCCCTCGTCTGTCTGTTTTCGTGTGTGTGTGTGTGTGTGTGTGTGTGTGTGTGTGTGTGTGTGTGTGTGTGTGCGCCTGCATGCTGTTGATCAGCTGATCACACTGATTGTACTTTTTCCTCTGCAGTGAAAGTGACCAGCAGGCTGTGCTGCATGCCAACACACTTCAGCTCCGTTCACACTGCAGACTAATATCTGATAGTTTTGAACGGCTCATGTTCTGTAGAAACTCATCCCACAGTAACATGAAAACTATCAGAATAGAAACAAAACAGACGACATCATGTCTGTGTTTGATCAAACGAACTGACATTTCCCACTGTGGGAATGTATCATCCCCAAACTCAGAGCCGTCTGAGCACGAACTTTGTGTTTTACAAACCAGAACGTTTGGTCTCAGTGTGTTGCTCTCTCATCATGGTGCGTTACACACACTGTGACAACATGATGACAGCAGGCTCAGGTCAGTGATGTCAGGTGGTTTTATTGGGATGGAAATTCTGATTAAAGGGCGGCTCCATCGGCGGTCTTTTCCAGGTTTGTTAAACAGGCCCAGGCATAAAGCAGTGTTGAGTAGGGGCTGATAATCTCACAGATTCAGCTCATGTAAACAGAATCTGTCGGCGACAGCAGATGATTTTGGAATCAGAAACCTTCTACTGTCACAGTAGTATTGACCAATCACGTCTGAGTGGCAGGGAACGAGTCTGTGAGTAGAGGTGGAACACACTGTGCTGAAATACAGTCCTGGAATCCACCAGCTTTTGTTTGACCACAAGTTAACTTTAGATTTGATTTTTTAATTTTTCTATCTGCATTCATATGCTCATGTGTGTTTATAGAGATCAGCCAGCGCATGGAAGAGGAGGTCTTAACCCTGGTTATCCACAGGCTCCATCAGATTAGGCTTCATTGTTGTCAGACCGTAGCTGATGGCTTCCAAGATTGTAGCTGATAATAAGTAAAAAGGATAGTTCAGATTTTTCAAGTGGAGTCGTACAAGGTATTTATCCATAGTCAGTGTGTTAACCACTGTAGATGGCAGAAGGCACAGGAGACAGGAAACTGAAGCCGTTATATCGCTCTTTTCAAAGCCACCAGACTCCATTAACAAAAAAAATGTTTCTGGTCTACTGCTGCCTCAATCTGTTAGTTTGTTTGTGTTACTGTGTGACATTCAAATCTGATCTAACGTAACGTCAACATCCGGATGTTTCCAAGCGTCCGTGACTGTTAGGAAGAAGCACTTTAGACGAGCTAGAGGGTTTATAAGCAGCTGCGTCATGAATGTCAGGTCATGTGGGAAAACACTTTTAATAGGGCTTTTTTAAAATATTTTTTAAATCATGTCTAAACCACTGTAGACTACTGAAACACAGAATTATTAAATGAACCACAGTCACAATTAAGTTAAATAAAGTCCTGTTATAATTAAATAAAGTAAAGCAGAACCACTGGTGCTTTTATTTTGAAACACCCAGCTTGTCTCGGCAAAAGTGTTGCCAGAAACATTGAAGTGAGTCTCAAAATGATGGGACAATTTATACTCAGTGTTTGCAATATGCTCATTTGGAAAGATGAAACGTAGGTACGTTGACCAAAATTTGAATGTTTGGATTTAAATATAAAAGGAACTCTAGTGAGAAGCTACAGAATGATATAAAAACCTGTGAATAAATAAATAATGGAGCCCTTTAATTCAGATTTGCTGCCTCAGGTTCACACTGTGCAGCGTTGTGTTGTTTCAGTCCTGTCAGACTTAAAGAGACGTGACTCAGTGCAGCTTCTTGCTGTCCGCACTGAGCACAACATGTGAAATATTTGGAGCTTCAGTGTGAACGGAGCCTCAGACTCACCGTCATCAGATTTGAATCCAGCTGCTTGGTCACAGTGTGGACGATTCAAATCATCACACAGACAGCCTGGTCCTACACACACACACACACACACACACACACACACGAACCAGCTCCACACTGATGTTTCCTGTCTCTAACACATTCATGTCTCTGTCGCCCCCTCAGTGCCCACAGCTGGTATGACCCGGCTGGTTCGCTCCAGGACTCACTCGGCCTCCAGCGTCGGCTCCACGGACGGCGTCCGGAGCCGCAGCACCACCAACACACTGCCAGAGGGCGCTAACCCCACCAGCCCCGGACACACAGCAGAACGCCCCATCGAAATGACCGCGTAGGACTGTTCCTGCTCTGTCTCTCTTTACTCTTCTTCTTTTCCTCCTCGGGTGCTGTGTGCACCTGGGACTTTCCTCCGTGTAGGACGCAGACAAACAGGTTCTGCATCGTAGTTGTAAACATTCTTCCCAAAGACAAAGGTCACAGCTGACATCACGTAGACAAACACCCTCAAATATCTGTAGGTTTGGCCGCTGTGTCGGCCGCGCTGGCTCTGTTATCCTGTGCTCTTTAGGATGCTGATGTTGGTTCGTTCTCTCACTCCCTCCTCCCTGGAGCCATGCGGTTGCCGTGGTGACGCTGTAGATGTAACTGTACATGAAATTCAGCTGGTTTATATTAACATTCAGTTGTGTTGTGTTTCTTCAGTAGATCATTTCTCTTCCTTGAGTTTGGTTCTGATCCCTTCTTTTTATTATTACTCTTATTATTATAATCTTTATTATTTTGTTAAGACTGTTGTTGATGGCGGTGGTGTTGGTTGCTATGACGCTCGTTTCTGGTACGATTAACCCTCTTCCTACCCACCAAAATTCACTAACTGTAAGGGAATATGTTACCAAAAAAATCTCTGGCCCCAGAAATAGTTTTTAATATCAGTTACGGCTGGACCACACTGCCTGCGTGAGCAGCACGTGTGTCCCAGAACCTCTTGGTTTTTGTTTCTGCGCCGATGTTAACAGATGAGAGCAGCCACAGCAGCTGTGCTACAGCGCGGCACAGCTGTTGAACATCTAGATAACAGGAGTCTCGCCTAGTTTTCCCACATGACGCGCACAGTTTCAGAAAAAATAAGACAGTGAAAAAGGTCTTTTGTTAATCATATTGACGTGATATCACCTTTCAGTACAGTTTCAATACATCTGTCACAGACACAAAAAAATATAAACATTTGTTTATAACTTAACTGTTCCTTTTCCCGGTTTAAAATAAAAGCCCTCTGACAACATGCCTGTCGACAGAATCCCCTCAATGGTTAAAACAAGACCTTTTTATTGTGAAATATTGTCATGACTGTGTTGGTGACGATGCAGCGGCTGCACGGCTCCGTACATTGGTGAAGTACCAACTTTTAATTGTGGAAATACAGCAGTTACAGCAGCAGGCAGCGCCGCAGCAGCAACACTGTCTGTGTGAACACTGCACACGCGTGTGCCGCAGCAGTTCAGCGAGGTAGTCGTCGTCATGTGTTGTTCTCGTAGGCAGTGTGGCAAAACAATATCAAACTAAACATGCAGCTGACAGTATGTGTGTCCAAACTTGAGGGTTCTGACTCCTCTATCGTTCACTCAGACGGCCCAAATATCTCTTCAGCAGCTGCAGTTCGTCGCTGCTTCACCAACACTGTCAGCATGTAGGCGACTTTTTCTCCAGATAAAAATCAGACTGCTGCTCGTAGTCGTTTTTTCTGTGAACGGGCAGATTTCTGTCTGGGTCTCCAGACTTCAGAGGGTTCCTAACTGATTTTAAAAACATCATCATTTATTGTTATTATTAACAGTTGTTTCATCCTCTAAATTGAGCGACCTCGTGTGCTCCTTTTCTGTCACTGTACATGGTTTAGTTTCAGTGGAGCTGTCACTGATGCCGCCCTGCTCTCTGTTCGTTAGGCCCGTCAACAGCATGCTCGTTGTGGAGTTTTGGCATGCAGTCTGTACAGTGGTATCAGTCCAGTGAGTAACTGAGATGTTGTTCATCTGTGAACCTGCCTCTCAACTCAGAGACGGGAAGAAAAACACCTCCACAGAAAAATCATACACACGGTAAAACTTCTTCCACGTTGTGTTGTTGTTGCAGTTTTTGTTCTCCGGACTGAAAGCTGCCAGCAGGGTTGTTTATTGATTATTGATTATTATACAGACTGGTGAGCTCCTGTATGACGCTCTGACAGTAAGCACTTATTTGGCTTCGGTGACATTGATTTGATAAATTGCACTTTAACTGTCACTTTGTGTCAGAGGAGACGATCACAGACGGTCGATGTGTTGTGCGCTGAAGTGCTCAGTCAGAGCTGTGACATCTGGCGGCCATGTTGCTCGTCCTGCTGATGTTGACGCCGTGGTTTCTGTGTCAGGCAGTGCGACTGAACTTCTCCAAAATGATGCCTGCTGTTTAGAAGCTCTGCTCTCTGGTGGGATGCCGCCCCCTGCTGGAGATATGAGGACACTTAATCCTGATATTTGTCAGCAGCCATGTCGACTCATATTGGGATTTCAGAAGCATTAAAATGTTTCCTGAAAACCTGTCTGTGAAACAAAAAAACACCACAAACTGTAACTCTGGTTCACACAAAGTCAAATATTTAGTTATTTTATTCTATATATACTAACTGTGCTCCTGCCGTCTGTTACTGTTCTTAATATTTATTATTACTTAAAGATTTGTACTGAAGCATTGGTAGCTGTTCTGTTACTCTGAGGTTTGTTGTTTCATGACTTTTAATGTAAACAAGGTTTGTAATGAAATAAAGCTCGTTATCCAAACAGCTGGTTTGACCTGAGTGTTCTGCAGTGGTGGAGGAAGTGTTCAGATCATGGACCTGTGGTGGGACGTAAAAAAGCTGATGGTCTTTTTTTCTTGATTTATTTTACAGGGTGAGTTCTGGGTAAAAAAAAAAATGTGGATGTTGGTTGATAAATATATTAAAATTTAATGTTTTAACTAGAGCTACATAATATACAAAAAAGAAAAACACAATATACCAAAAAATATATGTATAGTCAGTGTGTTAGAGTTGATGAGCCCCCAGTTTGTAGAAGCAGCCTGGAGTTCAACACGAAAGCTATGCAATGTACTGCTGTGGACGGGTCAACCACAAAGTGTAAAATATTCTACATATAGTGCTCACTTTAAATGATATTGATTTGTTTAGGTGGTTAAAATACATTTTGTTGCCGACCCCTCCACAGCAGGTCGTTGCTTCCTTATCAGCCTGATTCTCCAAACTGGGCGTGTGCTGATTGACATCGTGCAATATGTCTGCTCGTGGAGAACTATCCCTTTAACTGTGGACATGCACTGCTCAATGTAATGATAAACTATTTATAAATGTAAAATAAAGTTTCACATGTATTAAATGGTCCTAAATGGTCACTTTAAACATCCTGCTTAACCAAAGTAGTTTTAAAGTAAGAAGGAAAGATCAATGTGAGGCAAACTAACAGAGAATACATACAGCTTTGAGTCTGGCTCAGGTCAGATCATTAGTAACCCAACAGCAAAAAAACAAAACATGACAACATGTATTAATGGAAAAGCGATTTATTTTTTACATTATTTTGTTTCCACAGACGAACACAAACTGTCTGCAGTGATGTCAGGTTGAACCAAGTGCAACACATAAACCCAGGTAACAAACTGAGGACATGTTTGAATCAAAATCATCTTCATCAGGTGTCAAACGCCATCCTGACCTACAGAGGGAGTGTTCACCATCGTGCAGCTCCGTCAGCATTAACCACGCGCTGTTGACAAAGAGTCCGGCGCTGAGAGCTGTGAGGAGGCAGCAGCAGGTTTCAGAGGTGGTCCGGGGGGGTTGTGGGGTTCAGCTGGCAGCAGGGGGCGCTGTCTTGCTGCAGAGTCGACCCAGCAGACCGGCCATCTGCAGCAGGGAGTTCACACCTTCAGCCACCCTCATGTGAGTGTAACCGATCTCCTGCAGGAAGGAACCAGAAGATGAGCTCACTGACAGGTAAGACGTTCAGTCTCTGAGTAAAGTTACATCCTGTTTGAGTTTTATTTCACTGTTTGACGTCACAGTTTAACACCGGGACTCATTTAGTGATAGATCAGGTCCAACTGGTTAAAGAAACAGTTCAATAATCAAAGTTAGTAAAATGAAGAGATCAGAAACAAACTCATGTCTGTGTGTTCAGTGTGGAGCTGCAGTTCAGACTCTGTTAGCTTAGCTTAGCATAAAGACAGGAAGCAGGTGGAAACAGCCTGGTTCAGTCCAAAGACGAAGAACAACAGCTCTAAAGCTCACTGAGCAACATGTTGTGTCTCATTTACTCTGCACACAAACATAAACATAAAAACAGTTTCTCGGTTTTAGGGAAAGTAACGTGCTGGAACTATTTCTTGACAAACAACAGTGTATCCATCCACCAGTGTCTCCAGAGGAAGTGAATCATCATGTTTCCCAAAACACTGATCTATTCTCTCAGGTTGGACTGTGAGTCGATGTCTCTGGCGCAGGCGGAGGAGAGGTGGGTTTGGTTTTGCTTTAGTCTCCACATGAGGTCCTTTCACCTTCTGAGTCTCGCTGCATTTCATGTTAAAGAATAACTTACAGTCCTCAGTTTAAATGTAGAGAACAGTGTGACGAAGCAAAATATGATAAAACGGCATTCAGTATTCAGCCAAGCGGGTGGGGGGTGTTGTTTTGATAAAATATGCTGCTCCTTTTCAGACATCAAGTACTTGTGTTGTTTACTGAACCCAGCAGAGAATTATGATGTTGTTTCCTTTTTTAAATTTCTTTTTTTTTTTTTTATAACAATCCAAAACCCCCCCCAAAAAATATTGTTTGATAAATGGTTTAAAAAAAATAAACTGTACGTTTTTGCTCATCAATGAATAGATGGATGTAGCTGTCAGCTGTAGGACGTGTGATGTCAGCTGTAGGACGTGTGATGTCAGCTGTAGGATGTGTGATGTCAGGACGCCTCACCTTGATGAATTCCAGTTTGAGGTACTCGGCCATCTGGAACGTCTTACAGACCCTGAAGATGTTTCCGATGATGTCCTCCGGAGAGTATCCCAGCGCCCACAGCTGCTCCACCACCTTGTAGGCCTCGTCGATGTCCCCCTTCACACAGTGTTCCAGCATGCTTTTCACCATCAGCGGGTGAGGCTCGTCGCACACTTTGAATACGTTCTCACTGTTGATGTAGCCGAAGCCGGAGTTGGTCGACTGCAGGTTGTTCAACGCCTGGAAACACGCAAACAGGAAGTCAGCAGAACGACCACGTGCCTTTGAGCCGAGCACTGAACTCTGACCTCCTGGACCTCACCTGTCTCATGTCTCCCTGGGCGGTGAAGATAACGGCCTCCAGCCCGTCGTCAGACACGGACAGGCGCTCCTTCTCCACCACCTCCTGCAGCCGGGCCAGGATCTGTCCGTCCGTCAGTTTGGAGTAACGCAGCACGGCGCAGCGAGACTGGATCGGCTCGATGATCTTATCTGAGGCGTTACAGGCGAGAGCGAAGCGTGTCGTCTTTGAGTAGATCTCCATGATCCTCCTTAAGGCCTGCTGAGCTCCGTCTGTCATGCTGGAAGGAGGAGGATGAAAGATGGAGACATTAAAGGTGTCAACGTTACTCACAGTGTGACAGATAATCTTCAGAGAAATGCATTTTCCAAAAACTCAGCCTCAGATTAAAGCGTCAAAGATGACACAGTCAAAACATTTTTATGACGAATGTTTTAAGTAGTCAAACTCTGCTTTTGGATTTTAGGTTTTATGTTATTCTGCTATATCTGAATGTAGTAATTCAATTCTTTACATGACCCTGTGTTAACTACTCTGAGCGGCCATTTTGACCAGGTCCCTCCTGTAAAACAAATACTGTCTCAAGTGAATGTTTAAATACGATGAACCTTTTTACACAGAGATCACACCAAAGAGCCGCTATGAAGTCGCTTCTTTGCGCCACCATTGCATTTTCTGAACCAAACATCTGCATCATGTCGCTCTAGTGTGTGATTTTAGACGGCGTGCCATCATCGTGATGTGTAACATACACGTAGGCAGTGTTTCTAATCAATGACAATACCGTAACATGTCGATAACAATCATTGAGTGTCCCTGTTATATGGCAGCTGATCTCGTCCTCTGCACCTCATTGTTTTCACAATTTGTGGACACTTTCAGCTGCTGTTCTTCTTAGAGTTAGCTGCTAACTGTTATTAGCTGATTTTAAAGAGCCAAATCATAGTTTACGGGTCTGCTTTGGTTCGTGTTAAGTAAACATTATGTCATCATCCACCCATGTCTGCTTGTGACTCCTCATCAAAGGCTGAGGGTGTTGTGAGCAAATCAATCTTTCTCTGATAATTTCATTTGAAAATTGGACAAAATTTAGACTTAATTTTGTGTGACGTAAATCTTTTCTCAACCCTTTAATTCTCTGATGACCCATCAGATTTATCTCTGGACCCTTTGCAGGGTCTTGACCTCCAGGTCGGGGACCACTGACCTGGAAATCTGAAATAATAAAGGCAAAAGAGGAAGTGTCTCACAGCTCTCGTCGTCTCACCTGTCGGCTTCGTCCAGGATGATGATCTTGTGTCGTCCTTTGGGCAGTGTGACTTTCTGCTGAGCGAACATCTTGATCTTGTTCCTCACCACCTCGATGCCTCTGCAGACGCACAGCAACAGTCACCGACACAAGTTAAATCTAGGTTGTGTTGTTTTCTGAGTGTCAACATTCAGACTTCACCTTAAAAAGACTTGCTCTGTATTTTGTGTGATCACAGTCTTTAGATATCCTCAGTAGGCGTCTCACCTTTCATTTGAAGCGTTGAGCTCCAGCACGGCGTCTTTCATGGAGGCTCCCAGCAGAGCTCGGGCCAAACACAAGATGCTGGTGGTCTTTCCTGTGCCTGGAGGACCTGGATCACAACACACACATACACACGTTAGTCTTTCTCCCTCTTCATGAAAGACCAAACGATACTCAGTTTGTACGAGCCGGCACGTGACAACACAACTTTACACTGAAGCTTTTTGAGATATGCAAATAACCAGATTTAGCACCAGTGAGTTAGTTTGTATGTTGTAATGATTCCTCGTAACGATCACAACGGTATTTTTATTGTGTACGCTTAAAAAGTGTAGAGCTGAAATGACTGGATGATTAATCAATTAGTGCATCAGCAGAAGATTAATCAGTGCTTTTTTGCTCTGTGTGGTAGCTTGTTTTAAGGAGCACAATAACAATAATAATAATAATAATAATAATAATAATAATAATAGCAGTGGACTCAACACACAGTTGATATGTGACTGTTTTCAGTTAAATATTTTGAGTTGAATATTTCAAGCCTGTGAAAAGCTTTCACAGAACAGGACGGTCAGAAACTGACTTGTATCTTAAACTGCTAATAATACAAAATATAATCAGCTGCATTGTGATGCATTATTATAAATTAAGCTACCCAGCAGTATATAAAGTATTAAAATCATCTCCACCTTTATCACTGAAAACATTAACACTGTCCTATATTAACAATCCACTATATATCATTCTTAAATACACCATTCTGCATGATGAGTACTTTTGATTTTGGGGCTATATTTTCATGCTAATACTTACTAATTTGTCACGTTACTGATAACAGAGTATTTTAACACTTATTCTAAACTTTTATTAGCAGCATGTCTGAAAGAGACATAAACCTATAACGTAATTATTCTCCTATAATCACCCGCGATGATGATGTTGGGGACGTTTCCCTCCCGGGCGAACACCTCCAGCCGGCTCACCGTCTCCTCGTTCCCCACGATCTCGTTGAGCTTCAGCGGCCGGTACTTCTCCACCCAGGGCAGCTCGTAGGTGCCGCCGGAGCTTTTAGCCGAGGCCTCTCCGGCTCCTGTGTCCGGCCTCTGGACGCTCTCTGTCGGTCTCTGCTCCGCGGCTGTCGCCGCCATCTGCACCTCCATCATGTCTCTGACGCTGCGCGCGAACAGCAGCGGGACGTTTCCCTCCCTGACGACCACGTGACAGTAAACTGGAGGCTCATTGGTCGAGCGTTTATTGGTGACGGCGCTGATTGGCTGAGAACATCGGGCTGAAAACTCGCGATATTTACAACCACAACAGTTGGAAGTCATGACGTCACATACAAACAAAAAACAATTAAACACAAATAATCGATATTTTTTAGTTATAAATCATTCAGTTATGTAAAATGTTAAGATTTTCAATTTAAAAAAACATTCTCTCATTTTTTGTTGGCAAAACATACACATAACGAGTGTTTAAGGTATAAATGCACCTAAATAAGGAATTTATACTGTTTAATTACTGCTTTCATTGTGATTTTGAGTCCATTTCTTTCTCATATTTTTCAGGTTGTTATTTTGTATTTATTTATTTTTGTCTATATTTGTCTGTAGCTCTGGTATTTATTTATTTACTTTACTTTCTATGTTTGTCTGGGGTTTTTGTTTATTATTGTTTTATTTTCTATTTTATTTAATTCTGTTTGTATTTCTTTTAATTTGTATTTTTATTTCCTTATTTAATATACTTCCTGTGTTTGTCTATATTTCTGTTAATTATTATTTTTATTTCTTTATTTATTTCACTTTCTATATTTGTCTGTATTTATTTTAATTATTACTTTTATTTCTTTATTTATTTCACTTTCTATATTTGTCTGTATTTCTGTAAATTATCATTTATTTATTTTTAAGGGTTTCTGTTAAGCATTGTTTTACTTTACATTTTTTTCTGTCCATATTTGTCTGTATTTATTTTAATTATTACTTTTATTCATTTATTTTTCTTTCCATATTTGTCTGTCCTTATTTCTTTATCTCTGTCTTTGTGCTGCTGCAACACCTGCATTTGCCCTCTGGGGATGAAAGGCTTCATTTAGTTTTTTTTGTTTGTTTGTTTTCCACTTAGAGTCAGCAAGAAGCTGTAAACACAACACTGCCATATTGTCATTTTCAAAAGTTGATAGCTTGTGGTGCACTTCACTGTAAAAGTGGACTGATGAGAGCAGTGTGACAAAGTAGATAAGTACATTTACATTATACACTTACTGTACCTAAGTACAACTTTACTCGAGTATTTCTGTTTTGTGCTTCTTCATACTTCCACTCCTCCTCCTTCCTTTTTACTGCACTACATTTGTCTGACAGTATGAGTTACATGTCTTTCAAACCCACTTGCAGGTTTGGGGGTTCTGTGGGTATTTTGAACAAGTATATAAAGTAAATAAAGTATATAGTAAATGACCATGTAAAGTTAACTATCAAGCCTCTAAGCAAAAATAAAAGATCGTAACTTCCTCCTTGGTGCTTAATAAATTATTTGAAGTGCCTCCCCTGTTTTGCATCGCCCCCTCCCCTCTCATAAATAACAACACAGAAACATAACATGTAATAGTAAAACACTGACAGCACAGGACATTTTACTGCACAATCAATACTTTAAGTACATTTTGCTTAAATACTTCCATACTTTTTAATTCAGTAAGCTTTTGAATGCAGGACTTGTGCTTGCAGTGGAGTTTTTCAGTGTGGTCTTATGTCACTGAAGTAAAGGATCTGAATACCTCCTCCATCATGGCTAGCACTGGTGTTGTTCATCAAGTTAAGACAGAAATAAAACAGCTGAATAGAGAAGTAAAAAAATAGAGGTAAGAGGTTAAGAGGTGAAGTGACAAGTTGAAGTGACACAGTATGATAAATTACAGTGAGTCTACTCGCCTGTATATGTAGGCGATACAAATTACTGTGATTAAAAATGATGCTAAGTGTTGTCTCTAATAATATAGAAAAAATATGGAAATTAAATGTGAAACTGAAATATATTACTTGATGTGGAAGGACAATATAACACAGTGGTACGTACGATGTAATAATAATAATAATAATAATAATAATAATGATAACAATAGTAATAATAATGGTATGATTTATCCTCTGGTGTAAATAAATATTGATGAGGTGCGGAGGCCTCAGTCAGGAAGTCGTCATCCTCTGAGCTTGAACCACTTCCTACTTCCGCAAACACAGCTCCGTGTAGCTTCCCGTTTATCGGTTGATCAATGCGGCGGCTGACTCCTGCCTCTCGTCTCCTGGCTCCATTTAACATTTCCGACAGTTCCGACATTTATGAGTGATTGATTGGGCATCATGACGGCCAACAGCCGCTGTTCCGCCGCGGAGCCTCCGGGCCTGGAGACCCAGCGGCGGGAGATCGAGTCTCTCCTGCGGGAGTGTGAGCTCCGCGCCGGGGACAGTTGGTGAGTCCGCCCGCACGCGCACACACGGTGACAGGGCTAACCGTTAGCATCACACGGCTAACGTTACCTAACGGTTCTTAACGGGTTTAACGACAGAGTCGGGCCGCTCCGGTGACGGGGTGAGTTTCCCGGGACCGTTTAACGGCTCGGTGTTTGATGTTAGCTGCTGCTGCTGCCGTGTTAGCTCGTGCTAACCGGGCAGACGTTGATGTGACCGTTAGCTGACGCTGCTAACGTTAGCCTGTCAACCAGCTGTAATGAGATGTTCAGGGTCGCCTCGTAAGCTTCCACTTTTGTTTTCAGCAGAGCTGAGTGGAGTCCCAGTTTATGTCACACCTGACCAGTGGCAGAGGAAGTATTTAGATCCCTTACTGCAGTTTGAGTACTAATACCACACATTAAAAATACTCTGTTACAAATAAAAGTCCAATTTTTAAAATGTTACATAAGTAAAAGTGTGTAAACATAACAGGATAATGTAATTAAAGTATTAACTCGCCTCCTGTGACTGTTACTCTGTTATATATGATCCCATTAGGTCATTCTGACTCTTACATAAATGTCCAAACAGGATTTTACTGTTATAGTCGGTTGAGGTGGAGCTTAGTTTGAAATATTAACTATTGATTATTGTCATTGTGGAATAGTCTGATGATTATTTTCCTCAGTAATCAATTGTTTGACGTGAAAAAGTATTAAACAGTGAGAAATGGCGTCACAGTGACCCAGAGCCCAACGTGACACCATCACAATGTTTGTTTAACCAACAGTTCGATCCTCAAGTGGCAAATCTGCACATTTGTGGAGCTGGAACCATGAAATGTTTTTTAAAGATGCGTTTTGGTGCTTTTTGCCTTTATTCTATGAGACAGATGTGGTGAGAAACATGAACCAAAGGGCTGTGGGTTGGAATTGAACGGCAAGGACACAACCTTTGTGCACTGTGAAATGTTTTTACACGAAAAATTACCTTAGCAATGAAAATAGTAGAGTTGTACCGATACAAGTATCAGAAATGCCTCCGATACCGCCTAAAATGCAGTATTGTGTATCGGCGAGTACAGCCTATGACCATCTGATACCACGTAATGCCTCACGTCATTTCGCATACGCACGCTACAGGCAAATGAAACGGAAACGGAGCAGAGTTTATAAAGCTGTAGCCTTTAAAATGTCTTTTTTACCAAATTGTGTGGCTGCACTTTAACCTGTGTCTTGATCTGTAATAATAAAAAAAAGTTTTGTGGCATTCATTCTACTATTATATATTATTATTTCTTAATGTTTTACACAGAGTTTTAGGAGTTGAACATATAACAATTCATATCCATCATAAAGTGGTGTCGGTACATTTCTAGAAAATAGTTACCAATTGATATTCTGTCAATCACTTAATCATCCAATCATTTCAGCTCTTTTCTCAGGGGAGAGATTCAGCACGGCTGATACTGGATTTTGAGGCTATACATATTATGGTGTTTAAAAAGCCACAAACAGTATAATGGCTTGTAGTAAGATTCGTGACCAGGCTTTGAAATTACCACCAGCTACTAGCCAAACACTGGTAAGATATGCAAGTGGCTGCTAGATTTGCTTCACTTACCATCCATCCATCTATGTACATCCGCTCACCTGGGGCCGGGTTGTAAGGCAGCAGGCTGAGCAAGGTACCCCAGACGTCCCTCTTCCCAGCAAAGCTTTCCAGCTCTTCCTGGCGGATCCTGAGATGTTCCCAGGCCAGATGAGATATATAATCCCTCCAGCGTGTTCTGGGTCTGCCCGGGGCCTCCTACCCGTCAGACATGCCTTGAACACCTCTAACGGGACGCGACCAGGAAGATCCTGATCAGATATTTGAACCACCTCAACTGGCCCCTTTCGACGTAAAGGAGCAGCAGCTCTACTCCGAGCTCCTCCCCTATCTCTAAGGCTGAGCCCAGACACCCTACGGAGGAACTCATTTCAGCCACTTGTCCACAATCTCATTCTTTCAGTCTCTACCCAGAGCTCATGACCATAGGTGAAGGTTGGGACATAGATGGACCAGTAAATAGAAACCTTTGCCTTCTGGCTCAGCTCCCTCTTCATCAGGACAGTCTGCCAAACCACTGATCTATCTCACGCTCCACTCTGCCCTCACGTATGAACAAGACTGCGAGATACTTGAACATCTTCCCTTGGGGCAGTAACTCTCTCCCAACCCAGAGGGGGCAATCCACCATTTTCCAGCAGAGAACCATGGCCTCAGACATGGAGGTGCTGACTCTCGTCTTGGCTGCAAACCGCCTGGAGGTCACAGTGTGATGAAGCCAACAGAACCACATCATCTGCAAAGGATGCAGTTTTGAGTTCCCCAAACGGAGCCCCTTCCTGCCCCCGGCAGTCCCTTGAGTTCCTGTCCATGAATATCACAAACAGAATCAATGACAGCCTTGAGTGGCTGGTAGATTTTTGAACCGTGAGACACAGCTGTAGGTGGACAAAAGAGTTAACTTCCAGCCCTGATTGTGACTAAGATATATTCTAAGTGGGGCATTTTGCAGCGTAAAAATCAACTTCTCTGTCCTGTAATGACGACACTATAATTTCAAACCCATGTCGCCACCATGGACACAAAGAGTATAGAAGCAGATCAGGAGACAGACCCGTCCCCTCCTCTTAGACTCGGGCTAAACTCAGATCAAACAGTAAAACGAGGCAGTGCTGATCAAATATAAACCAAGATGATATTATTGTGCTGCCTTTTTGTTGCCTAAAATGTTCTTTAGAAACACACTTAAGTGCCACGTTTAGGTGCAATTGTGAAAGTTTGTGAACAGGAAGTAGGTGCCATACTGTTTCCTGCACAGTTGAAACAGAGGCTGAAAAAACCGAGATCAGCTGTAAAACTACGCATCGCTGATCAGATATGAGCCAAGATTCTGTCACTGTGTTGTAGTTTACTGACTCTAGTGTACTGTTTAACTGTGATAAGAGATCGTCTGTTGCCAGCTGACCACCATTGTCTCAATTTGCATTACGTCACCTACCAGCGGGAGCCTTTATTGGTCCGGTGCAGCGCTGTGCATTCTGGTAGTTGTAGGTTTTCTACCTCATGAGCAAAAGCAAACGCCACAGCCCTTTTATCTCTGTTGTCTCTGGTCATTTAGCACCAGCTTTAAAAAAAAAATGTGTATTTCTACTGCAGACAGCCCAGTTTTATGAAAGCAGTGAAATTCTTCTTTAATTCACAGTGTGTTGACCCCTTAGGGCCACCGTACAATGTCAAAACAGTGATTACAGGCGAGACAAGATGAGGCTGAATGTTTTTTGACTGCTCGATACCAACAGTCTGAAGTCAAAGGAAAATATAAAAATCTATGAAATTAAAGTGTGATCTCATGACATGGATCAAGACTTTAAATCCGACACTGCTTTTGTTAGATAAACTTCTCGCTGACTCTCAGCTAAAACACAACAGACTGCAGTGATGTGTGTGTTTTGACCTGGATGCTGTCACTTAGATTTGTAGTAGCATCATTATCAGCCAGACTCTGCAGCACCATGACTGGGCAGGTTTCTCAGTGTCTCTGGTACTGAGAGCAGAGTTTTGTCTTTACTCTGTTTCACTTTCAACACTCATGAATCACAGAGTGGACCAGGAACTCTGAACATGTCAGTACTTTGACTGTACAGGTTTAGTTTTACTGCCTGTGACAGTTTATTGTGTTTTCTTTTGATTAGCGTTATTTATTGACAACGACAAATGCTTAAAACACTGCTTCATATTTGAATACAAAGCCGAGGGTGTTTTTGATTTTACGCCTTGGTTTTGATCTACATATGCAGCTACAGGAAACCAGACTCAGACAGAGATCAAGATGGACTAATTGGTAGTTTCACATGGCATGAAACAAAGTGGTTAACTGTGATAAAAGAATAATGTGACCCAGTTCAGAGGAGAGAGGTTTGTAATGGATAGAGACCAAGTGAAACTGTTTGACTCTCAGGGACGTAAAGCAAAACTGTTTGTGAAAGGAAACTGAAAACTGAACTTGTGCGATAGTTGTTTGGTGACGTCGTGTGTGTGTGTGTGTGTGTGTGTGTGTGTGTGTGTGTGTGTGTGTGTGTGTGTGTGTGATGATTGGAGGAGGTAGATGGGCGAGTCCTGCACTAAATTCTGTGGAAAAGGGTTTGGCTTCTGCTTTTTTTAATGCTGGTTTGTTCATTTGATTGTGTGTTTGTCATCACCTACTGTAGAGAAGCCTCTCAGTTTCATGTATGGGTTGTAACTGATGAAGCATTCGGCTGAAATTAAAACTAAATCCATTATTTTACGGAGCGAAGATGAAGAGCTGGACTCATGTTAATGAAAACACTCGACGTGTGAAGTATCTTACATAAAGCAGTTTGAACAGTTTCTGTGGCGGCGCACTGAAGAGACGGAGGCGTTCAGTTTGTTGTGGTCAAATGCTTGGACTCGTGTTATTGTGTCATGATGGTTGAGTGTAATACTGATGTTTATGGACCACAGCTGAAACAATTCATCCATTAATTTAGGTGGGTTGATTGTTAGGAAATAAGTCTGCAACTATTTACAAAAATACTTCACATTTAATTTTTCAAGCTTCTTGGCAGCCTTTCTTTGTCTCGTGATAGTGAAAACAAGATTTTGAGTTTCAGGCTGTTTTCCAACAGAACGAGCAGTTTGCTGACGTCACGTTGGGCTTTGGGGAACTGGAACTGACATTTATTTATTTATTTGGCTATTTTCTGATATTTTATAGACCAGCGATGAATCAGTCAAGCAAATATGTTAAAGGGCAATAAAAATAAGCATCAGCTGAAGTCCTCACTGCATTGAGAAATTATTATTACTATTATTATTTTACAGTTTTGTTGGTTATTGAAATTTTCTGGGCATGACTCAGTAGTTCAGTGTCGAAGTTTGGGTGTCATTTTCCGGACAAATGAGTTTACATGTAAAGTTAAATATCTGTAAACATGGAGAGATAGAAAGATGGTAGAAGCGATGATAAAAATTCTGTAAAAAAAAAAAAAAAAATACACAATTAAAACTGATAAATAGTAATAACAAAACTTAAGCAAAAAAATGAATAAATTATGACAATAGAGATAAAAAATAAATAACAGGCATTGTTAGGCACGACATGGATTATTGGAAGTAACTTATGTTTTGATAATTAATTAATTAGAAAGAAATCAAACAAATGATTCAGTAATTTTTTCTCTAACATTTTTATTTAAAAAAAAAAACAGCTCATTGAAATTATAAAAAAATAGCCCTTTTTTACATTTTATTGTTGTTTTTTACAAAAAGAAAAACAAGTATATTCTGTTCTATATGTCTTAATCCCGATGAGAATTAAACTAAATTCACCAAGCAAAATAACTTAAAAGCAAAATCAGATTTCCTTTTTTCTGATATTTTTCACATTTTCAGTGGCACGTCTAAGAGAAAAAGTCAGTTGTTCAATAAAATAAATTTCCTGAACTATTTTCATCCATTCAGAAGCTTTTGGAGACTCTTTACTGAACCATTTCCTGGTTATTTCTTTTTTACAACCTGCTCGTAGTATAGACTTAGTCAGCCTTTTTACTTTCTGTGTTCACTGACATTGACATTAATAAACCTTTAACTGCAGCAGAAAAAATGAAGAGTGTAATAATTTTCGTTTTAAATGACCTGTCAATCAATTGTTGTAGATTATGTCATTAAAAGTGTGTGTGTGTGTGTGTGTGTGTGTGTGTGTGTTGCAGGTACGTGGTGGAGCGTCGCTGGTATGAACAGTGGAAGGAGTTTGTGGAGACTGGAGACCAGAACTCGTCGTCCTTCCCTGGTCAGATCGACAACACTGAGCTGTTTGAGGGTCAGTGAACGCCTCGCTCCGCCTCGTGACGTCATAACTTGAAAAACTCTTCCCATAAAACAACATGCAGCTCCTCTGATTCCCTGATATCCTGCCGCTCATCTTCATCCTCTTCCTCACACACGACTCTGTCTCTCAGCTCCTTTCTGTCACTGTCATGTTCTCTGATCTCTGACCTGCAACTGCAACAGCAAACACCTGAAAACAGCACTTAAAACAAACCTTATTGAATTTTCTATTATTAGGAAAACCTGTCACCAGCTTTTGATAAACTGAGTGGATTAAGAATCGGATCTCTGCAGCTTCAGGTTTAAAACAGTGACATCATCTGTCATAAACATCAGTAATGTAGTGACGTGTCTCCTGTTGTCAGATCTGGACTCCTACCACCTGAAGGAGCGTCTGGTGGAAAATGAAGATTTTATGCTGGTGCCAGCCGAGGCCTGGCACAAGCTGCTGGCCTGGTACGGCATGGTGGACGGGCAGCCGCCGCTGGAACGCAAGGTAACATCACCACACACCAGATACACGTGTTACATGCCAGATTGACACCAGATACACGCCTGATACACGCGGGATATACACCAGATACATGCCAGACACACACCAGATACATACCAGTTACATTGCAGATACATGCGAGTTAAATGCAAGACAGATGTCAGAAAGACCAGATATGCACCAGTAACACACCAGATACCTGCCAGATACACACCAATTACATGCCAGATAGATGCAAGACACACGCCAGATCATTGTCAGAGAGATGCTGGATGCACACCAGTTACATGCCAGTTATATGCCAGATACACGTCAGATACATGCGAGTTAAATGCAAAATACATGTCAAAAGATTGATGCTGGATACCAGCCAGATACACGCCAGATACACGCCCGAGATGCTGGTGTCATTTAGTTTTTGGAGTCCAAAATTGATTTCCGCTGATCCTGTTTATTTATTTGTGTGTGTGTGTGTGTGTGTGTGTGTGTGTGTGTGTGTGTGTGTGTGTATTTGTGTCTCAGGTGGTGGACCTTCCCAGCACTCTGAAGGTGGAGGTTTACCCCGTTGAGATCTTCCTCTGTCTCCATAGCAACATGGAGAACGTCATCACTGCACAGTTCAGCCGCACTGACAGCATACGTGAGTTGATCTGTGTGTGTGTGTGTGTGTGTGTGTGTGTGTGTGTGTGTGTGTGTGTGTGTGTGTTGTCACTTACTCTGACAGGGAAAGTGTGCAGGTTGTTAAAGAGCTTCACAGGTCTGACTCTCAGTCGGTGTTTCAGTTAATCTCAGAAGTTCTTCAACAACTTACTGAGAAAACTTACTCTGTGTGTGTGTGTGTGTGTGTGTGTGTGTGTGTGTGTGTGTGTAGACTCGATCCAGAGGGCAATGTGTGAGGCCTTCTTGGTGCCTCCGGGCTCCGAGTGTCGTCTGTGGATGAAAAGTTCAGACAGCAGCTGCGAGCGTCTCAGGAACGTTCACGTGAGCGTGTTGGACGCCTGTTTAAGCTCCGGGATGGTGAGGACACACACACACACACACACACACACACTCACACTCTGTTTAACATAGCTGACATTATGTGAAGTCTCAGGATCTGTAGATTCATTCAGTGATGTTTTCACAGTGCGAATCAGGTCGATTGTTTCCACACATGAATGTTTCTGTAACTCAGAACACGACTAACTTCCTCATAGCACAGAAAACTTAACAACAGACCTCAGAGATAAGCTGGAACATGCCTCCGTGTGTGTGTGTGTGTGTGTGTGTGTGTGTGTGTGTGTGTGTGTGTGTGTGTGTGTGTGTGTGTGTGTGTGTCTCAGACGGTGATTATGGAGACAAGAAATGCCGATGGCACCTGGCCAAGCTCCAGACCTCAGATCATGTAAGAGCTCACTGTCTGTCTCTCTGATTGGTCCTCTGTGTTTCCTTTTTTCCCCTCTCTGTTGTTTGTTCCTCTCACTGTCTCTTCTCCTCCTTCATCACCTCCTCCTGTTCGTCCCTCCCTTCCTTTCCTCTTGTCTGGGGAACTCTCATTGTACCCGCTTCATTGTCCCTTCATGTGTTCACTTTACTTTCAGTTTTGTTTTCTGTGAAAACCTCTCTGTCTCCGTTTCTCTCATGGTCTTCTTTCTTTTTCTGTTCTCTGCTCGCTCTGATTTTCATGTAGTCATCTTCCTCTCCTTTGATTTGATCATATCCTGTTTTGAGAGGTAGAGTCACTTGTGTTAATTTTAGCCTTTTTAATTTATTATTTATTTATTGTTGCAAAGGATGGAACACAAAACACAATGCGATGCCTCTGCTGTTTGTTTATAAAGGGATAGTTCAGATTTTTTTTAAGTGTGGTTGTGGAGGGAACTAAAGAAGAAAGAATGAAGGAGATAAATTTTATTAGTCTCTGAAGGGAAATTAAATTTTTTCACTCTGTCATATACACACAAGTCCAAAATACACACACACACGTACACAAACAGGACCTATACATGATTAAATGGAGATATTAGTGGGGGCTGCCTTTGGACTGGCATCCTGAGCAGTTGGGAGTTCATTGCCTTGCTCAAGGGCACCTCTGCAGTGCCCAGGAGGCGAACTGGCACCTCTCCAGCTACCAGTCCAGGCTCCATATTTGGTCTGGTTCCCAACCCAAGTCCCTCTGGACTGAGTTACTGCCACCGCAACCACACACAGTAACTACATACAGTCGATGTCAGTCAGCAGACCTTCAGTGTGGAGAGGCAGGCTGGAGTCCAACATGGGGCTGAGCCGTCTACTGCTGTGGAGGGCTCAGTAAGAAAAGTAATGCCCTTTGAGGCGTCCATTATTACTTTTTAACAGCCTTTGTGTAGATTTGTAGCTGGATAACTCAGTGGTTAACAGGACCCCAGGAAGACTCGTTGGTTACTACGATACCAGCTACTGGGGATCCTTAATGAACCAAACTAAACACTACTGACTGTTGATTGATTCCCGGTCAGGGCGGGGCAACACGTATTCAATGTGAATCCTAAGGCAAGGTTCTTAATGCTGCTAGCCTACCTCAGGATGAGTGAAACTGCACACTGCAAGACTCATACTGGCTTGGGTGTCGCTAGGCCCAACAGGTGTTGAGGAACCAGGGCAGTCTGATGAGAAATGGGCTACTGGATCAAGACATAAATGAACTAGAGCAGAGAATATGGAACTGCAGGAATGCTTCGATGCAAGTAACCCCAGTGAGAGGGGAAACATGCAGAGGATGTGGGATATCAGGATGCTTCAAAACCCAACATCTGGGCTGACAAAGAAACAAGTCCTGGCCCAGTGTTCCAATGTCCAACAACTGCTATCACAGCTAGAGACTGATGAGATAGAACAGACACGCTGCAGCAAACGAGAGCCAGGACAACAGGTCCAGGTGGGGGTGTTGTCATCATCCCCACACTCTGAGATTGGGTACCAAGCTCCAACTTAGCAGCAGATCACCAAGATTAAGTGACAGAGTCCCCTCAGACAGTCTGCTAGATGAGGTGAATGCATACTATCTACTACATACTATCCCTGCTAGACCATAACTGACATATCTTGGTGTCTACACCACATCAACAGTGAACCTTCCTCCTCTTCCTCCTGGTGTCAGTCTCGTTCAGTCTGACCTGAATCTGCTGCTGACGCCTGCTCTGCTTGTTTCAGGAGGAACTCTGTGGAGGAGCAGGACTCGTACCGAGGACAGCCGGGAGTCTGCGGCCTCACCAACCTGGGCAACACCTGCTTCATGAACTCTGCTCTACAGGTCCGAAACACACACAGACACACACACGTACACACAAACCCGAAGTGAAGCCTTTATGTTCCAAGCTTGTACTTGTATGTGTTGTTTCAATCTGTCATCCAGTGAAAATCACAGAAACCTTGCACCCTGAGTCTGATGTGTTTTATTGTTCACTTCATTGTGAAAATTCTCAACATTAGACAAAATTCAAAGATGTGTTTGCTCCCTCTCTTCTCTCCACTGGAGTTACCCCCCAGCTGTCTCCACTCTGGAGGGGTCGGACTGTCCTCCCTGTCTGACTCCACACTGTTATTCTCTCTGTCTGTTTGTGGTTCTCATCCTCTATTACATTCCCCTCCTCCTACTCCTCCTCCTCCACCTCCTCCTCATCATCATCATCATCATCATCATCATCGTCATCATCCACCTGAATATTTGAATATTGCTATCTGATTTGTTAAAAGTAGGGACGTTCCTAATGACTAATGTGACATTTAAACGGAGGTTTAAACTTAGACTGGTCCGTGAGTCTACAAGAAAGGAAACAGTCGAAACTGAACACGATTTAATCATAAGGTTAACAAACCAACAACAAACCAAATGTCCAAAACATATGTAGTATATTATAAAAGCTAGGAAATTTTTCAGTCATTAAATCATATTTTAAAAACAACTGAAACATGCGGCTCTTTGCACTGTGCTTTATGAACACTGTACATTACCCTACAAAATACGAACTCACTGAATAAAACTTAAACAATATTTATTTACTGTACATATAATGTTCCTTTCCATTTATGAAAACACACACTCACACAGTGACTCTCTCTACACACACATACATGCAGGCTTCTCAGGTGCTCAAAAAGCACCTCTGTTTTTCAGCCTAACAAGAACACATCCAGTCTTTGTCAGTGTGTGCGAGGCTTGGACATGCTTTCGGCATCAAATGTCTGCAGGCAGCTGTTGACTTGTGACAGTCATGAAGACTTGGATGAAGATGAGAACGTGTGTGTGTGTTTGTGCATGTGTGTTTAAAAGAGAGAGCTGTTGATGATCTGAGCTGCTGGTTCGTCTCACATACAAACCCAAACTCCTCTTGTTTTCCAAGTATTTCTGGTGCTGACTGGAGACGGAATCAGCCAGTTGACTAATTGCACACATCCCTGGTTGAAAGTAGGCTCTCTGTGTAATGAAATGATACTGAGCGCCCTGTTCCTCTCTTGTCGTGGATGTGTTCTGCAGGTTACGATACCTTTTCTTCTTGGTCAGAAGATTCTCTAAAGCCTTTTGGCGGATGTGCAGAAACACTAAAAATCTAACCTGTTCTGAAAACTTTAATCATGGACGAGAGTTTTGGAGTCAGTGTGTGAACATGACGGACACAACGTGAGGTCGTATTTATTTTTGAAACATTCAACAATTTAAAAAAAATTTGTAGTGCAGAGGCCTTAACACCTGAACAACGAGCACAATCCTCTTGTTCATGAGTAGATGCTCTCTTCCTCCTGCGTTGTGATACAGCTTTGAGCACCACAAGCTCAGTGCCTTCTAGTCCGATTGTATTGAAGAAAGGGCTCCAACACTCAACTCACACAATGTAGATTAATAAATAGCATGACAGGAGGAAAAATATGTGTTAATTTTGGGGCGAACTGTCCCTTTAACCCAGTACTATCTTCAAGAGATCATGAAACGTGCTGTGTGCATAATTAACACCTGGCTGAGGTTAGTGTTGCTGCTCAGGTTTCAGCACAGCCTGAAGGAACTCAGCTGCATTGAGCCTCTGTCTGTCCGTTTTTCAGTTTCATTTGAAACTTATTAATAAATATTTATAACCTTAATTTACTTTTAAACTCTTTGTTCATCCTAACTCCTCCTTCCGTCTCTCTCTGCAGTGTCTGAGTAACACTCCTCCTCTGACGGAGTACTTCCTGCAGAGCTCCTACCTGGAGGAGCTGAACTTCACCAACCCTCTGGGCATGAAGGGAGAGATCGCTGAGGCCTACGCTGACGTCATCAAACAGATGTGGTCTGGGAGGCATTACTCTGTAGTGCCGCGCGTCTTCAAGGTAACAAAACGTTCAGCTGACGTGTTACTGATCACACACAGAGGTCTCACCGTGGCAACTGAAACCGTTGATCAGATGAAACAACAATATTCTCTGACACAGTGGCTCCCAACACGTGGGTCGGGTCCTGAAGTGGTCTTTGGATCCTGACTAAAGAAATATAATTTCTGAAGTGTGGTGTATTTTCTAGGCCAGAGAGAAAACACCAGAAACACTGCTGCAACGTAATATTTGGGCTGATTCATTCACAGAAGCGAGACAGCTGCCTCAGTGATCTCTGATCTGTTCCTGTGTCTGTCAGATGAAACTGAACAGAGGAGGAACAGAGGAGTGAAACTAAACTCCAAACCACAAAGAGACTTACAGAGGAGATCCACTAACACTACTGAGGGCTGAGCACAGTGTACTGGTGTCACGAGGACCGATACTTTGGAACCAATTGAAGCCAAAATTCTGAAAATGTGTTGGTTCTCGATTTTCTCCAGTCCAGTAGGTACTGAAGGTACGGAGGATATAATTCTTCTGCACCAGATGGGGCAGCATTTACGCCTGCTAGTTTTCTAGGCTGTAGTTAAATGCCAAAAGAAGAAGTGCAGCTGCAGCGACCGCTCCGCCTCAACTTGTTCAAAAGGAAAGCATCATTTTCTGAGGCCAGATTATTTTGTTGATTCTTTACAATGGGAGCTCTTTGTATTTACACTGCAGCAGTGTGACAGGGTGCTGAGTGTCTGTTCTGCTCTGCATATTTACCTTTTTCTGGTCGGCAAGAGTCTAAAAATGTTCAACTCAACAAAACACTGTCACCCAGCTGTCCGATCACAGAGGAGGACAAATAGCCTACCACAAAGACCAACTGTACATGTTCAAGTGGAAGTATGTAACGGTGGTTATTAAATGTGGAGTCAGCGCTTCTGGAGAATAACTGCTGATATTTAAACAGAAGCACCTCTCCGTCAGTGCTCCTCCAGAAGCTCCAGCACTATCTCTCATGTTATTTATGTTTCATTGCTGTCATGATGTAGCTCTGCTCCTTATGAGCAAGGACGCTGACGAGAAAATCAGCAGGCATGGCGTTGTTTTAATCGGTCTGAGCCGCTTTTTTTGTTTCCCATTTTCAGACGACACCAGATATTTGTTCCGCTGTGAGGTTTTGACAAAACATGTTAGAATCACAGAATTCACCTTTAATGACTGAAGCTGCGATTTCAGTCTCTGTGAAACTGTGAGGATGACAGACACAAACAAAAATGTGATGTGTAACCTTTCTTGTATTTGACTGCTTGTCCAATTGTTGTGTTTGCAGACGAAGGTGGGTCACTTTGCGTCTCAGTTTCTGGGCTACCAGCAACACGACAGTCAGGAGCTGCTGTCCTTCCTGCTGGACGGACTGCATGAAGACCTCAACAGAGTCAAAAACAAAGAGTACATCGAACTACGGGACGCTGAAGGACGACCAGATCAGGTGAGCTGCTCTGACCACACCTGAGAACCAACTGACACACACGGCTCCGTCTGTAATGTGTTCACTTTGATGTATCTTTAGTTTTTTATCTTTTTATCTTTAGTTCTTACAGTAACTTCTTCTGAGCTGCTGCAAAGCTCCATATGAGTAATGTTCCTCTCATTCTTCATGTCTCTTCTTCCTGTCCCGCAGGAAGTAGCTGAGGAGGCGTGGCGTAACCACCGCCGGCGGAACGACTCAGTGATCGTTGACACGTTTCACGGCCTTTTCAAGTCCACGCTCGTCTGTCCGGAGTGCCACAAGGTCTCTGTGACCTTCGACCCCTTCTGCTACCTGAGCGTCCCACTTCCTGTCAGCAAGGAGCGCGTCATGGAGATCTTCTTTGTCTCTCTGGACCCGTATGCCAAACCTGCACAGGTGACACTTTCTCCCCGATGTTAACATTTAACTGTTTGTTCTGTAGACGATTCTGCAGTTAAACTATTTTCTCTACTTTAATACTTTCAACATAACAAAGTGTCGTCTTGTGTGTGTTTGTGTCTGCAGCATCGTGTTGTGGTTCCCAAAGCAGGAAAAGTTTCTGACCTCTGCTCTGCTCTGTCAGAGATGACCAACGTACCTCCCGCACAGGTCAGTGTGTGTGTTTGATGATTAATGATGAATCATGGGCTGAGATAAGGGTCAGTAAGACTATAAATTAGGTTGGGTAAAAAAGCAGATATATTGATATCAATATTGGTAATCGGTCAAATTAGTTGTTACATATTGGCACATCAGATATCGGCAAAAAATCCAATATCATGCATCCCTAACAGAGGACTGTTAAACTCCTCCAACGGCACAGAGCTGTAATATCAGTTGTTTTAAACTCTCTATTTCTTTTGTCCAGCGTGCTCTGTTTTCCTTTTACTGAGGTTTCACTGACGCTCTTTTAATTAAGTCATCCTGCTTAACCGTCTTTGTCTGCAGTGGCACTTGACTGGAAAATTAACGCCACCTGCTGCTGACTTGATGCATAGACCCCCAACATTCCCAGAGCAGCAGTGGATGGAAAAGCACATAAATTCACATTTTCTTTTGCCAGTTATCTGAAAATTTGGTTGATATTTGCACCACACTTTGATGAAATACGACTACTATGAACTGTTGTTAATGTGATACCTAGAGAACGCCTCAAGGGATTTTTTTCACATTTGGCAAAAACGTTCACGTGGACTCGGTGATGAACTGATAGTGTTTGTCAAATATCAAAGGTCACTGTGACTTTGCATCTTCCCATTTGTATAAACGCAATATCGTAAGAAGGCCTCGAGGGAATTTCGGCAAATTTAGCACAAATATTCACTTGAACTCAAGGATAAACTGATTTGAATTTAGTGGTTGAAGGATAAAGGTCAAGGTCACTGTGACTCACAAAATGTTTCTGGTCAAGAATTCGTACACTTATTATGACAAAATTATGTATTTTTAATGCTGTGAATTAAAAAATTTTTTTATTATAACTGTAGCTTTATTTGAGCCAACAGTCAGTGGACTTATGAGACATGAGATGTGACAGTGTGAAAGGATCAGAGAAGGAAGGTCTTAACGGCGTGTATGTGTGTGTTTCAGATGGTGGTAGCTGATGTGTTCAACCATCGTTTTTATAAGATATATAACGCTGATGAATCTCTGAGCTGCATACTGGACAGAGACGACATCTTTGTGTAAGACAACCTCAGCTTTTTATTGTCTACTCTACCTTGAACATTTGCACATCTGCTTTACATAAAGTTTGCCTCTGCGTGCAGGTATGAGCTGAGTGTGCTGGAGGAGGAGCAGCAGGAGGAGCAGGTGCTGCTGGCTCTCTACCTCAGAGAGCGCTCCCACTACAGAGACTACGGCTCAGGCAGCACCTCGTACGGCACGTCACTGTTTGGACACCCACTGCTGCTGAATGTGCCGCGCAGCAGCTGCAGCCGGGAGGCGCTCTACAACCTGTTCCTGCAGAGGCTGGCGTGAGCGAAACACACACACACACACACACACACACACAGACAGATATAGACAATTACTCAAAGACTCTTTAAATATAAATGCACCTTGACTAATTTTTTGTAAAAATGTAACAGTCATAAAAAATAATTAGTAATTAATAATTAAGCCATTGTAAAAAGTCCTAGTAAAGTATGCTATAAAAAATCATTTAAAAAAGTCATATTGTAGGATACCATAAAAAAGAAATTCAAAAAAAATTCACGGTATTGTATGCTAAAAATAATTTTAAAAAATGTCATAGCGTAGTATGCCATAAAACATTATTTTTAAAAAGCCACAGTATAGTATGCCTTAAAAAAATTATGAAAAAGTCATAGAATAGTATCCATGAAAAAGTATAAAAAAGTCATGGTATTGTATGCCATAAAAAATGCCATAAAATGTCACAGTATAATATGCCATTAAAATGAATAAAAATGTCTTGTCTCTGTAATTGTATACTATATTTTTTAAAGTCATATTATAGTACAGTATACCATAAATAAAGATCATCGTTTAGTGTACCATAAAACAATAAACAGAAAAGTCATAGTTTGTTGTAAATATTTTCATTAAAAAAATACTAAAAAGGTCATAGCATACTATGCCATAAAAAGGTAGTTGAAAATGTCATAGTAGGTTATAGTGAGTTATTTAAAGAAAATCATAAAAAGGTCGTGAGATAGTATTTCATCAACAAAAATACTACAGTTTGTCAGTGTGTAGCTCATCATAGTGTTGTGTGTCATAGTTAGTATCACATGTCATTGACTATCAGGTCATATTACCAAGTCATTTTTTTATAGCTTGTTATAAACTCAGTATTTACATTAATAAGGTGTTTGTGTGTGCAGACGCTACGTTCGACCTCCTGATCCCTCTGAGGAGTTGGAGGAAGAGGAAGAGGAGGAAGATGAGGATGAAGAGGAGCTGTACAAGACTCAGGCCAACGGCATCAGTGACGGTATCCTCAAGCTGCTGTACTACTGTCAGCCCACAAGCATATTAATAATAACAATACTAATTAGAATGATAATAGTATTTATTTGTATAGCTCTTATCAAGGAGATTTCAATACAAAAATCACAAGATTACAGAGATAGCAGTACACAGGTTTTAAACAGTCCAGTTTCAAAGGCACAGTTAAGGTTCAGACACATCTCATCAATTATGATGCTCTGAAAGATAATTGAAATATTTCTTATTGAGATAAATTGTTCAAAAGCAAATAAGTTAAAGTTAGTTTCCAACTTCTAGGCTTTAATTTTATTTTGTTATTTAACAGTGAACTGAAAATAAAAACAATGGTGACGTGCAGGCGTCTTGTGAAGTGGGAGTTTTCTCAGATGTGTTTGAGCTGCAGCTTCACTCTCACTGGTTCTGTGTCGTTTCCTCAGAGGAGGAGCAGGAGGAGGTGGAGAAAGCTGGGCCCTCTCAGACAGAACCCTGCTGCGGTGATGCCTCGGCAAACAGCCAATCAGACAACACCGCTGCCGACGTCAACCACACACAGCCCTCACTGGACCACGGCGACACAGAGACCAATAATGGGCCCCAGAACCAAGCTGAGGCCGTCTGCAGCACCGACGCTAACAACGGCAACGACACCAACACTGATGACGCTAAACCCTGTGAGGACTTGAGCAGGACCTCTGACACCAGCTCAGAACCACCAGCAGAGCAACTGCAGCCACCCTGTGAGACCGCAGAAGAAGAAAAAGAAGAGGACAAGCAGGAGGAGGCGTGTTCCCCCAGCCCGCCAGCCAATGAGCAGCCAGCGAAGAGGAAGGTGTGTCGTAAGAGGAGGAAGAGTTTGTTCACCATCCAGGCGGTCAACTCAAATGGGACGACTGAGAGAGGGATGGGAGAGGGAGGGAGCGCTGTGTCCTTCAGCTGTAAGTCTGAACACACACACACACACAGCACAGCAGCAGTGCTCAATTTATTTGTTGAAATATTTCACTTTCCTTGTTCTAAGTGGATTTCAAAGTTGCATTAAAAGATAAAATACTTTTGGCGTGGTACAGTAAAGTCATCTTCAGGTGACATTACATCTGTATCATACCCTACATTGTGTTGCATTAAAAAAATGGATTGACACAAATTTTCCATTTGATTTAAAAGTACTAACGACAGTACTGTCTTTCTGTAGCTCAGCCTTATGTGGCCATCGACTGGGACCCTGACATGAAGAAGAGATTCTACAATGAAAATGAAGCTGAGGTCAGTGTGAACATGTTTGTGTATGAAGATCAGAAATTGTGAAAGTTTGGCCACACAGGAAAGGGCACACACAAATTTCATTTCACTTTAACATTTTACTGTCGAGCTGTCCATTAAAATTGCTGACTTTAGCTAACAGCACTAGCACCGATGACAGAACAAGATTCCTGCAACACTGGTGAGGTGTCACTAGTGGCCTTTATCTGACAGACACATTGTGTATTGAATTTAAGTTACTGAAATGGATTGCTATAGTTTGTCATTAAGAAAAGACAGAAAGACAGTTTATTATGTTGTAAATAAAGTAATAAAAGTCACAGTGTAATTGTCATGAAGAATTGATTAAAGAAGATCATATGTCATGAAAATGTGACAAAAAGTCATAGTGTTGTATGGCGTCAAAAAAGTGTTAAAAAAAATCATACTATGACAAAAAAAATTCATGAACAACGTTGTATGAAAAAGTCAATATATAGTATATCTTAAAAAAGTAACAACACAGTATTACATAAAAAGTCACAAAAAAGTATGTCATGAAAGTCATGCAATAGTGTGTCCTAAACCGTGTTTAAAAGTCATAGTATAGTCTGTCTAAAAAAAGTGATAAAAAGTCATGAACTACCTTGTCAAGAAGTCAAAGCATAGTATGATGAAAGAACTGATAAAATAGTCTTAGAGGGGTATGTCAAAAAAAAGTCATTGTATAGCATGTTGGAAAACATCACACTAAAGCATGTTTAAAAAACGGCTGATAAAGTCATACTATAGCATGTCGAAAAAAAGTCGAAAAAAGTCATGGTATAATGTGTTTTTAAAAAAAAAAAACGGCTAAAAATAGGGCCAAAATGGTAGAGTATGTTAAAAAAAAAAATCATACTATACTATGTCTAAAAAAGTCGTAGTATAGTATGTCAAAAAAAAAACTAATAAAAAAATCATTGTATAGTATGTCAAAAAACGAATAAAAAAGTCATAGTATGTTGAAAAAAGTCATAATATAGCATGTTAGAAAACAAACTAATAAAAAAAGTCATAGTATAGGATGTCAAAAAAACTGCTAAAAAAGCCATAGTATACCATGTCAAAAAAAAGTCATAGGATAGAATGTCAAAAAGTCATACTATATTATGTTGAAAAGAAAATCGTACTATCCTATGTCATAGTATCATGTCAGAAACTGCTAGAAAAAAAAAAGTTTTAGTATAGTATGTTGAAAAAAGTCACAGTATAGTATGTCGAAAAAGGTCATAGTATAGTATGTCAAAAAAAGTCAGTATGCTATGTTGAAAAAGTAATACTATAGTATGTCGAAAAAAAATCATAGTATAGTATGTCGAAAAAAAGTCATAGTATAGTATGTCCAAAAAAATCATAGTATAGTATGTCGAAAAAAGTCATAGTATAGCATGTCGAAAAAAATCATAGTATAGTATGTCGAAAAAGTCATAGTATAGCATGTCGAAAAAAAAATCATAGTATAGTATGTCGAAAAAAGTCATAGTCTAGCATGTCGAAAAAAGTCATCTATAGTATGTCGAAAAAAGTCATAGTATAGTATGTCGAAAAAAGTCATAGTATAGCATGTCGAAAAAAAGTCACGTCGAAAAAAGTCATAGTATAGTATGTCGAAAAAAGTCATACTATAGTATGTCGAAAAAAGTCACGTCGAAAAAAAGTCATAGTATAGTATGTCGAAAAGTCATACTGTAGTATGTTGAAAAAAGTCATAGTACAGCATGTTGAAAAAAAGTCATAGTACACCATGTCGAAAAAAATCATAGTCTAGTATGTCGAAAAAAGTCATAGTATAATATGTCGAAAAAAAGTCATAGTATAGCATGTCGAAAAAAAAGTCATCGTATAGTATGTCGAAAAAAAGTCATAGTATAGTATGTCGAAAAAAAGTCATATTAAAGTATGTCCAAAAAAAGTCATAGTATAGCATGTCAAAAAAGTCATAATATAGTATGTCGAAAAAAAGTCATAGTATAGTATGTCGAAAAAAGTCATAGTACAGCATGTCGAAAAAAAGTCATAGTATAGCATGTCGAAAAAAAGTCATAGTATAGCATGTCGGAAAAAAAGTCATCGTATAGCATGTCGAAAAAAAGTCATCATATAGTATGTCGAAAAAAGTCATAGTATAGTATGTCGAAAAAAGTCATACTATAGTATGTCGAAAAAAGTCACATGTCGAAAAAAGTCATAGTATAGCATGTCGAAAAAAGTCATACTATAGTATGTTGAAAAAAAATCATAGTATAGTATGTCGAAAAAAAGTCATAGTATAGCATGTCGAAAAAAAGTCATAGGATAGCATGTCCAAAAAAAGTCATAGTATAGCATGTCAAAAAAGTCATAATATAGTATGTCGAAAAAAAGTCATCGTATAGTATGTCGAAAAAAAGTCATAGTACAGCATGTCAAAAAAAAGTCATATTAAAGTATGTCCAAAAAAAGTCATAGTATAGCATGTCAAAAAAGTCACAGTACAGCATGTCGAAAAAAAGTCATAGTATAGTATGTCGAAAAAAGTCACAGTACAGCATGTCGAAAAAAAGTCATAGTATAGCATGTCGGAAAAAAAGTCATCGTATAGCATGTCGAAAAAAAGTCATCGTATAGTATGTCGAAAAAAAGTCATAGTACAGCATGTCGAAAAAAAGTCATAGTACAGCATGTCGAAAAAAATCATAGTCTAGTGTGTCGAAAAAAAGTCATCGTATAGCATGTCGAAAAAAAAGTCATCGTATAGTATGTCGAAAAGAAGTCATAGTATAGTATGTCGGAAAAAAGTCATAGTATAGTATGTCCAAAAAAGTCATAGTATAGCATGTCGAAAAAAGTCATAGTATAGCATGTCAAAAAAAGTCATAGTATAGTATGTCGAAAAAAGTCATAGTATAGCATGTCGAAAAAAGTCATAGTATAGCATGTCGAAAAAAAGTCATAGGATAGCATGTCGAAAAAAGTCATACTATAGTATGTCGAAAAAAGTCACATGTCGAAAAAAGTCATAGTATAGTATGTCGAAAAAAGTCATACGATAGTATGTCGAAAAAAAATCATAGTATAGTATGTCGAAAAAAAGTCATAGTATAGCATGTCAAAAAAAGTCATAGCACAGCATGTCGGAAAAAAGTCATAGTATAGCATGTCGGAAAAAAGTCATAGTATAGTATGTCGAAAAAAGTCACAGTACAGCATGTCGAAAAAAAGTCATAGTATAGCATGTCGGAAAAAAAGTCATATTATAGAATGTCGAAAAAAAGTCATAGTATAGCATGTCGAAAAAAAGTCATCGTATAGTATGTCGAAAAAAAGTCATAGTACAGCATGTCGAAAAAAAGTCATAGTACAGCATGTCGAAAAAAATCATAGTCTAGTGTGTCGAAAAAAAGTCATCGTATAGCATGTCGAAAAAAAAGTCATCGTATAGTATGTCGAAAAGAAGTCATAGTATAGTATGTCGAAAAAAAGCCATAGTATAGTATGTCCAAAAAAAGTCATTGTATAGTATGTCGAAAAAAAGTCATAGTATAGCATGTCGAAAAAAGTCTTAGTACAGCATGTCGAAAAAAAGTCATCGTATAGCATGTCAAAAAAGTCTTAGTATAGTATGTCGAAAAAAAGTCATCGTATAGTATGTCGAAAAAAGTCATAGTATAGTATGTCGAAAAAAGTCATACTAAAGTATGTCGAAAAAAGTCATACTATAGTATGTCGAAAAAAGTCATAGTATAGTATGTCGAAAAAAGTCATACTATAGTATGTCGAAAAAAGTCATACTATAGTATGTCGAAAAAAAATCATAGTATAATATGTCGAAAAAAAGTCATAGTATAGCATGTCGGAAAAAAGTCATAGTACAGCATGTCGAAAAAAAGTCATAGTATAGCATGTCGAAAAAAAGTCATCGTATAGTATGTCGAAAAAAAGTCATACTATAGTATGTCGAAAAAAGTCATAGTATAGCATGTCGAAAAAAAGTCATCGTATAGTATGTCGAAAAAAAGTCATCGTATAGTATGTCGAAAAAAGTCATAGTATAGTATGTCGAAAAAAGTCAGTATAGTATGTCGAAAAAAAGTCATAGTATAGTATGTCGAAAAAAGTCATAGTATAGTATGTCGAAAAAAGTCATACTATAGTATGTCGAAAAAAAATCAGTATATGTCGAAAAAAAGTCAAAGTATAGCACGTCGAAAAAAAGTCATAGTACAGCATGTCGAAAAAGTCATAGTGTAGCATGTCGAAAAAAAGTCATAGTATAGTATGTCAAAAAAGTCATAGTATGTCGAAAAAAGTCATAGTATAGCATGTCAAAATAGTCATACTATAGTATGTCGAAAAAAGTCATAGTATAGTATGTCGAAAAAAGTCATCTATAGTATGTCGGAAAAAAATCATAGTATATGTCGAAAAAAAGTCATAGTATAGCATGTCGGAAAAAAGTCATAGTACAGCATGTCGAAAAAAAGTCATAGTATAGCATGTCGGAAAAAAGTCATAGTATAGCATGTCGGAAAAAAGTCATAGTATAGCATGTCGAAAAAAGTCATAGTATAGTATGTCGAAAAAAGTCATCTATAGTATGTCGAAAAAAGTCATAGTATAGTATGTCGAAAAAAGTCATCTATAGTATGTCGAAAAAAAAATCATAGTATAGCATGTCAAAAAAAAGTCATAGTATAGCATGTCGAGAAAAAAAAAGTCATCGTATAGTATGTCGAAAAAGTCATAGTATAGTATGTCAAAAAAGTCATAGTATAGCATGTCGAAAAAAAGTCATAGTATAGCATGTCGAAAAAAGGTCATATTATAGAATGTCGAAAAAAAGTCATATTAAAGTATGTCGAAAAAAGCTAAAAAGGTCATAGTGTTGTGTGTCAAAAAATGGCTACAACAATCAATTGATGCCTTTATTGTCATTTCACAGCTGTACAGTTTAATCAGGTGTCTCCAGTGTATTCATTCAGAAATTCACAGAGAAGTAGACATATTGAAAACTATATACATAATAGTGACTGAAAAAACAAGTAAGTATAAAAACAGGGTATTAAATCAGAGTAAGATAAACAGTTGCAAACAGTCATGAAATATTGCACATATCAGGGTATATAGCACATATACAGGATACTGTCCTCAAATGTTATGGCACATATCTTACATTGTCGTTTAATGGCACTTGGGTAGAAGGTGGGTAATAAAACATTCTGGTCAGGAGCTTGTCAAAGCTGCCTATGTGCAGTGGTGTCTAGAGTCCATGTGAGGTCCTGGGAGATGTGTGTGCCAAGGAATTTAAAGGACGACTCTCTCCACGATGCCTCCTCTGATGCGTAAGGGAGCAAGTTCTTGGTTCTGTTTTCTGAAGCTAGTTATTATTTCCTTTGTTTTGGAGATGTTCAGTGCCAGGTTGTTAGCTGAGCAGCATTCTGTCAGTCTGCAGTCCTCATCCCTGTAGGCAGACACATCACCATTGTCTGTCAGTCCAACCCAGGTGATGTCGTCTGCAAACTGTATTATAGTGTTTGTGCTGTGGGTCAGTGTGCAGTCATATGTGTTAAGGAGAAAAAAAGAGGATCCATCACACCCCTGATGGGTTCCAGTGTTGAGTCCTGCGCCCTCTTATGTTCATAGTATAGTATGTTGAAAAAACGGACAAAAAAGTCATAGTATAGTATGTCGAAAAAAAGTCATAGTATAGCATGTCGAAAAAAAGTCATAGTATAGTATGTCGAAAAAAAGTCATAGTATAGCATGTCGAAAAAAAGTCATAGTATAGCATGTCGAAAAAAAGTCATAGTATAGTATGTCGAAAAAAAGTCAGTATAGTATGTCGAAAAAAATTCATAGTATAGCATGTCGAAAAAAAGTCATAGTATAGTATGTCGAAAAAAAGTCAGTATAGCATGTCGAAAAAAGTCATAGTATAGCATGTCGATAAAAAGTCATAGTATAGCATGTCGAAAAAAAGTCAGTATATAGCATGTCGAAAAAAAAGTCATAGTATAGCATGTCGAAAAAAAGTCATAGTATAGCATGTCGAAAAAAAGTCATAGTATAGCATGTCGAAAAAAAAGTCATAGTATAGCATGTCGAAAAAAAGTCAGTATAGCATGTCGAAAAAAGTCATAGTATAGCATGTCGAAAAAGTCATAGTATAGCATGTCGATAAAAAAAGTCAGTATAGAATGTCGAAAAAAAAGTCATAGTATAGCATGTCGAAAAAAAGTCATAGTATATAGCATGTCGAAAAAAAAGTCATAGTATAGCATGTCGAAAAAAAGTCATAGTATAGCATGTCGAAAAAAAGTCAGTATAGCATGTCGAAAAAAGTCATAGTATAGCATGTCGATAAAAAAAGTCAGTATAGCATGTCGAAAAAAGTCATAGTATAGCATGTCGATAAAAAAAGTCAGTATAGTATGTCGAAAAAAAAGTCATAGTATAGCATGTCGAAAAAAAGTCATAGTATAGCATGTCGAAAAAAAGTCATAGTATAGCATGTCGAAAAAAAGTCATAGTATATAGCATGTCGAAAAAAAGTCATAGTATAGCATGTCGAAAAAAGTCATAGTATAGCATGTCGAAAAAAAGTCAGTATAGCATGTCGAAAAGTCATAGTATAGCATGTCGAAAAAAAAGTCATAGTATATAGCATGTCGAAAAAAAGTCATAGTATAGCATGTCGAAAAAAAGTCATAGTATATAGCATGTCGAAAAAAAGTCATAGTATAGCATGTCGAAAAAAGTCATAGTATAGCATGTCGAAAAAAAGTCAGTATAGCATGTCGAAAAGTCATAGTATAGCATGTCGATAAAAAAAGTCAGTATAGTATGTCGAAAAAAGTCATAGTATAGCATGTCGATAAAAAAAGTCAGTATAGTATGTCGAAAAAAAGTCATAGTATAGCATGTCGAAAAAAAGTCATAGTATAGCATGTCGAAAAAAAAGTCATAGTATAGCATGTCGAAAAAAAGTCATAGTATAGCATGTCGAAAAAAAGTCAGTATAGCATGTCGAAAAAAGTCATAGTATAGCATGTCGATAAAAAAAGTCAGTATAGTATGTCGAAAAAAGTCATAGTATAGCATGTCGAGAAAAAAAGTCAGTATAGTATGTCGAAAAAAAAGTCATAGTATAGCATGTCGAAAAAAAGTCATAGTATATAGCATGTCGAAAAAAAGTCATAGTATAGCATGTCGAAAAAAAGTCATAGTATAGCATGTTGAAAAAAAGTCAGTATAGCATGTCGAAAAAAGTCATAGTATAGCATGTCGATAAAAAAAGTCAGTATAGTATGTCGAAAAAAAAGTCATAGTATAGCATGTCAAAAAAAGTCATAGTATAGTATGTCGAAAAAAGTCATAGTATAGCATGTCGAAAAAGTCATAGTATAGTATGTCGAAAAAAGTCATAGTATAGTATGTCCAAAAAAGTCATAGTATAACATGTCAATAAAAAAAGTCATAGTATAGTATGTCGAAAAAAAGTCATAGTATAGTATGTCGAAAAAAGTCAGTATAGCATGTCGAAAAAAGTCATAGTATGTCGAAAAAAGTCAGTATAGCATGTCGAAAAAAGTCATAGTATAGCATGTCGATAAAGTCATAGTATAGTATGTCGAAAAAAGTCATAGTATAGTATGTCGATAAAAAAAGTCATAGTATAGTATGTCGAAAAAAAGTCAGTATAGCATGTCGAAAAAAAGTCATAGTATAGTATGTCGAAAAAAGTCAGTATAGCATGTCGAAAAAAGTCATAGTATAGCATGTCGATAAAGTCATAGTATAGTATGTCGAAAAAAGTCATAGTATAGTATGTCGATAAAAAAAGTCATAGTATAGCATGTCGAAAAAAGTCATAGTATAGCATGTCGATAAAAAGTCATAGTATAGTATGTCGAAAAAAAAGTCATAGTATAGCATGTCGAAAAAAGTCATAGTATAGCATGTCGAAAAAAGTCATAGTATATAGCATGTCGAAAAAAAGTCATAGTATAGCATGTCGAAAAAAAGTCAGTATAGCATGTCGAAAAAAGTCATAGTATAGCATGTCGAAAAAAAAGTCATAGTATATAGCATGTCGAAAAAAAGTCATAGTATAGCATGTCGAAAAAAAGTCATAGTATAGCATGTCGAAAAAAAGTCATAGTATAGTATGTCGAAAAAAGTCAGTATAGCATGTCGAAAAAAGTCATAGTATGTCGAAAAAAGTCAGTATAGCATGTCCAAAAAAGTCATAGTATAGCATGTCGAAAAAAGTCAGTATAGCATGTCCAAAAAAATTCATAGTATAGTATGTCGAAAAAAAGTCAGTATAGCATGTCGAAAAAAGTCATAGTATAGCATGTCGATAAAGTCATAGTATAGTATGTCGAAAAAAGTCATAGTATAGTATGTCGATAAAAAAAGTCATAGTATAGTATGTCGAAAAAAAGTCAGTATAGCATGTCGAAAAAAGTCATAGTATAGCATGTCGATAAAGTCATAGTATAGTATGTCGAAAAAAGTCATAGTATAGTATGTCGATAAAAAAAGTCATAGTATAGCATGTCGAAAAAAGTCATAGTATAGCATGTCGATAAAAAGTCATAGTATAGTATGTCGAAAAAAAAGTCATAGTATAGCATGTCGAAAAAAGTCATAGTATATAGCATGTCGAAAAAAAGTCATAGTATAGCATGTCGAAAAAAGTCATAGTATAGCATGTCGATAAAAAAAGTCAGTATAGTATGTCGAAAAAAGTCATAGTATAGCATGTCGATAAAAAAAGTCAGTATAGTATGTCGAAAAAAAAGTCATAGTATAGCATGTCGAAAAAAAGTCATAGTATATAGCATGTCGAAAAAAAAGTCATAGTATAGCATGTCGAAAAAAAGTCATAGTATAGCATGTCGAAAAAAAGTCAGTATAGCATGTCGAAAAAAGTCATAGTATAGCATGTCGATAAAAAAAGTCAGTATAGTATGTCGAAAAAAGTCATAGTATAGCATGTCGAGAAAAAAAGTCAGTATAGTATGTCGAAAAAAAAGTCATAGTATAGCATGTCGAAAAAAAGTCATAGTATAGCATGTCGAAAAAAAGTCATAGTATAGCATGTTGAAAAAAAGTCAGTATAGCATGTCGAAAAAGTCATAGTATAGCATGTCGATAAAAAAAGTCAGTATAGTATGTCGAAAAAAAAGTCATAGTATAGCATGTCAAAAAAAGTCATAGTATAGTATGTCGAAAAAAAGTCATAGTATAGTATGTCGAAAAAAAGTCATAGTATAGTATGTCGAAAAAAGTCATAGTATAGCATGTCGAAAAAGTCATAGTATAGTATGTCGAAAAAAGTCATAGTATAGTATGTCCAAAAAAGTCATAGTATAGCATGTCAATAAAAAAAGTCAGTATAGTATGTCGAAAAAAGTCATAGTATAGCATGTCGAGAAAAAAAGTCAGTATAGTATGTCGAAAAAAAAGTCATAGTATAGCATGTCGAAAAAAAGTCATAGTATATAGCATGTCGAAAAAAAGTCATAGTATAGCATGTCGAAAAAAAGTCATAGTATAGCATGTTGAAAAAAAGTCAGTATAGCATGTCGAAAAAAGTCATAGTATAGCATGTCGATAAAAAAAGTCAGTATAGTATGTCGAAAAAAAAGTCATAGTATAGCATGTCAAAAAAAGTCATAGTATAGTATGTCGAAAAAAAGTCATAGTATAGTATGTCGAAAAAAAGTCATAGTATAGTATGTCGAAAAAAGTCATAGTATAGCATGTCGAAAAAGTCATAGTATAGTATGTCGAAAAAAGTCATAGTATAGTATGTCCAAAAAAGTCATAGTATAACATGTCAATAAAAAAAGTCATAGTATAGTATGTCGAAAAAAAGTCATAGTATAGTATGTCGAAAAAAGTCAGTATAGCATGTCGAAAAAAGTCATAGTATGTCGAAAAGTCAGTATAGCATGTCCAAAAAAGTCATAGTATAGCATGTCGAAAAAAGTCAGTATAGCATGTCCAAAAAAATTCATAGTATAGTATGTCGAAAAAAAGTCAGTATAGCATGTCGAAAAAAGTCATAGTATAGCATGTCGATAAAGTCATAGTATAGTATGTCGAAAAAAGTCATAGTATAGTATGTCGATAAAAAACATAGTATAGTATGTCGAAAAAAAGTCAGTATAGCATGTCGAAAAAAGTCATAGTATAGTATGTCGAAAAAAGTCAGTATAGCATGTCGAAAAAAGTCATAGTATAGCATGTCGATAAAGTCATAGTATAGTATGTCGAAAAAAGTCATAGTATAGTATGTCGATAAAAAAAGTCATAGTATAGCATGTCGAAAAAAGTCATAGTATAGCATGTCGATAAAAAAAGTCAGTATAGTATGTCGAAAAAAGTCATAGTATAGCATGTCGAAAAAAAGTCATAGTATAGCATGTCGAAAAAAGTCAGTATAGCATGTCGAAAAAAAAGTCATAGTATAGCATGTCGAAAAAAAGTCATAGTATATAGCATGTCGAAAAAAAAGTCAGTATAGTATGTCGAAAAAAAGTCAGTATAGTATGTCGAAAAAAAGTCATAGTATAGCATGTCGATAAAAAAAGTCAGTATAGTATGTCGAAAAAAAAGTCATAGTATAGCATGTCGAAAAAAAGTCATAGTATATAGCATGTCGAAAAAAAAGTCAGTATAGTATGTCGAAAAAAAGTATAGTATGTCGAAAAAAAAGTCATAGTATAGCATGTCGATAAAAAAAGTCAGTATAGTATGTCGAAAAAAGTCATAGTATAGCATGTCGAAAAAAAGTCATAGTATAGCATGTCGAAAAAAAGTCATAGTATAGCATGTCGAAAAAAGTCATAGTATAGCATGTCGATAAAAAAAGTCAGTATAGTATGTCGAAAAAAAAGTCATAGTATAGCATGTCGAAAAAAAGTCATAGTATAGCATGTCGGAAAAAAGTCATAGTATAGCATGTCGGAAAAAAGTCATCGTATAGTATGTCGAAAAAAGTCATAGTATAGCATGTCGAAAAAAAGTCATAGTATAGCATGTCGAAAAAAAGTCATAGTATAGCATGTCGAAAAAAGTCATAGTATAGCATGTCGAAAAAAAGTCATAGTATAGCATGTCGAAAAAAAGTCATAGGATAGTATGTCGAAAAAAAGTCATAGTATAGCATGTCGAAAAAAGTCATAGTATAGCATGTCGATAAAAAAAGTCATAGTATAGTATGTCGGAAAAAAGTCATAGTATAGCATGTCAAAAAAAGTCATAGTATAGCATGTCGGAAAAAAGTCATAGTATAGCATGTCGGAAAAAAGTCAGTATAGCATGTCGAAAAAAGTCATAGTATAGCATGTCGAAAAAATTATCCAACATAAGGTGTAACATCTTCTGCTCGTCTGTCTCGTTCCTCTTCCTGTGTAGAAGTACGTGAAGCACCCCAGTATGGAGGTTCCTCAGCAGCAGACGACGGTTCAGCTGCAGGAGTGTATTGAGCTGTTCACCACTGTGGAAACACTGGAGGAGGAGAACCCATGGTAACACACACACACACACACAAAATCTTGGTGATGAACAGCTGTGAAAGGTACACAACAATGTGTGTGTGTTTCCAGGTACTGTCCTGTGTGTAAGAAGCACCAGCTGGCTACTAAGAAGCTGGACCTGTGGTCTCTGCCGGAGGTTCTCATCATCCACCTCAAGAGGTTCTCCTACACCAAGTTCACCAGAGAGAAACTGGACAGTATCGTGGACTTTCCCCTCAGGTACACACACACACACACACACACACACACAGCAGGTCAGACACTCTGTAAACTGAACGGTGTGTGTTGTTACAGAGACCTGGATTTCTCCGGCTGCCTCCTGAGGAAAAGCCTGTCCAATGGGGAGCCTCCGAGCCGTTATGACCTCATCGCTGTGTCCAATCACTATGGAGGACTCAGAGACGGACATTGTAGGTCCCATGTTTCATCTGTCAGCTGAATCACAGAGGTCATGTTTAACATTCACTGCCTTGTTCACTCATAGTCGTGTGTGTGTGTGTGTGTGTGTGTGTGTTCCGCTGCAGACACCAGCTACGCGCAGAACAAAGACAACGGTCAGTGGTATTACTTTGACGACAGCAAGGTGACGTACGCCAGAGAGGACCAAATCGTGGTAAGACGCACAGAGTGGTGACTGATAACAAACATTTACTTCAATCAGATTTAAAATGATCATTTTTTTTCAAAACATGATCATTTTTTTTCAAAACATGACTCCAAAAAAATTAATACGTTTTCTAATGTACCAGAAATATTAAAAATAAATATGGAAAACATTTGACATGACATTTCAGTTTCAGTTAGCTTCTTTGTTTGTCTTTCTATAAATTTCTCTATTTACTTTCCTATTTAATTTTCCCTTTTATTATTAATATTCAAAATAAAGAAAAAATTAAATACAATTAAAATGAAAATATCAGTCTTTATCGCCTTTAATCATTCAAACATTTTTTAGTCTTTATTTATTGCTAATTCTTGGTACATGTAAATGCTCTTTTTTTTTTAAAAAAAAGTCATTTGCTTATTAATTTTTAAATTTCGGCAGCTTTCGTCCTCCATAGTTCAGTATTAATTATTTTATTTACTTTTTCTATTTAATTTTCTCTTTAATTTATTTGTATTCATTTTTAAAAATAAATAAATGCAAAAACAAATACATTAAAGTGAAAATTAATTGGGAAGTAAATACAAAAAATTAATACAACAGTAAATAAATAAGCAAAATTAATATGAAAATATTATTTAATTGCATGTTAATTTATCATTTATTAATTTATTTTACACTATATGACTTATTAAGATCATAAACTCAAACCTGTTTATAATTTGTCGTCTCTCCCGTCGCGCAGACCAACGCTGCCTACGTCTTGTTCTACCATCGACAAGACAAGATCAGAATACCCACTCTGCCCGCCCCCAACACAAGCCCCGCCTCCTCCACCCAGACCGCCAACGACATCACTTCCTGCAAAGACGATGATGTGGAACTGGGCGGTGCTGCTGCCGCTGCCACCTCCTATGTCACCATGGAAACGGAATAAATGAACTGTCAAGATTTTTAGTTTAATTCTACTTTACGGTAATTCTTTTGTCTTCATCAGAACAACGGGCCTCTTTTAGTTTTTTCTTAATTTCCAACAACACTTGAACTTTGTCTGAAAACTTATTTTATCCCTGAGTTAGAAAACAACAGCAGTGCGGCTGCGTCTCAAACCTCCTCAGCTCTTATTCTCTGTCGACATGTTGCCGTCTGCTCGGTCGATAACGCGGCCGCTTGTTACTCAGGTAGTTGAAGGTGATCTTGACGTCACGTTCAGACTGTTGATCTGAGCCGAAACAACACTTTGAATTCAGAGTTCAGTTCGGAGGAAACATTAAATCTTTAGTGATCGATCAGAACTCACGTGGTGTTTGATTATGAAGCCTGGAGTGAGCCGCAGAATAACAACAGACTTTTACTGTGTTAAAATAGAATCAGTTTGAAAAAATTTTTTTTAACTTGATTTAATAAATTTACTTAGAAAAAGAACATATAATTATTAATTGGCAAACTGAATGTTTTTATGTCTTTAAATGATGAATCAATAATTAGCTTTTAAAGTGGAACCACAGAAATTTATTGGGAAAAAGTTTTTACATTCGAGTTTTCATTCACGTAACATATTCCATCTAGTGATATCTTTAATCTGTCATCAAGGTGCTTAAATTAAAAATAAAATTTCACACGTCTGCTCACACGTCTTGTTAAGGACTTTAATAGTAATTTTATTTAGAATTTTATTTTACTCAGTTTTAAATTAAATTATTTATTCGTCATTTAAAGACAAAATAATTAAAAAATGCTCGAGTTTGAGAATCCACAATTTATATCCATTCAGAAAATGTGAATAAAAAACATAATTAATTTAGTTTTTTTCTTAACTGATACATGTTTTAATTTGAGTAAAGTTAAACAGTAAAAGTTAATAATTATTCAGTCGCTCACACCAGGGTCCATATTTGATTAGAATTCATTTAATATTCAAAGCTGAAAGGACGGCAGTGTCTCTGATGAGTTCCTGTTTATTTTTTCTTGTGAAATTTTTGGTTCATTTGGCAAAAACAGTCCTAAAATATATCAGTAATTCTTTTGCTTCTGCAATACAAGATCCAGAAACACTTAATTTTACAATTTAAAGCTATTAAATTTTAAAATAAAGTCATTATATATTTTAAATTAACTTGAACTGTCTGCAGACAAAATAAAAAACTCAATAGAACCTCATTAAAGTGGCCCGCAGCGCAGCGTGAAGGGGAATGTGGGTAATCAGAGGAGTGTGTTTATCGCAGAGAAACAGATAATTTAATACTGAACAAAGCTGCCAGGGATGAGAAATTAATTTGTCTTTGTATATTTTGGTTGTTTCCTTCCGGTATTTATTTTTTTAATGGAATAATTGCAGCTGTCACATGACCACAGTTTGTTTTTGATTATTTGATTTGAACCGATGATCCGACTGTTGCAGGACATTGAGATGCTTATTTTTCATATTTATAGAAACAATTTGTATTCAGGCATAAAACTATTTGACAGAAGGACGGACGCAGGTGAGGTTTCCTCCTCGAGGTCAGAGCAAGTTTTCACTGATTTTAACCCGGCTCTGTGTACAGTATTTTTGTATTGTAAGAAATGTATTATTATTACCATTCCTGGGTCGAGCAGGAGGGAAGCTGGGGCTGATTTCATTCTTTGGTCTTCCTGTCAAATATCAGATGAAAATATTTTATTGTACTTTCAATCTTTTGATATGAATAAAAGGATGATTATTATCACGATGAGACCAAGTGAGTTTTTACACTTCTGTTGATTTTACATTTTTTTGTCAGACTGTGTGTTCACGCACACTGTGTCAAGTCTATTTCCCACCAGTTTGTGCACACAGGTAACAAAGTTGTGCAGGTAGTGAATCAGAAATCTGCAGCTCCCAACACCACTAAAAAAAGTCTGCTTACCAGCTTCAAGTAAAAAGCAGTGTCTTATTAAAGGATGTGAACCTGGGTGTTGAAGTGCTGTATAATACAGACGAGGGAAATTCAGTTAGTTGTGATGGCACCTTTATTAAACTGTTGGCACTCACTTCAAGTCGCTCTGGGTTACAGCCTCAGCTGGATGACCACAGTGTAGAAAAGTACATGCAAAGTGTCCGTCCTGCAGGGTGACAACAACAACAACACGCCTGCTGCCATTTAAAGCTCCATAAAAAGTCCCAGTCGTCTTTAAAACGCAGCTCCAGATTTCTGCGTCTCACTCAGAGAGAAACGCCTTCCTGAGAGGATTCATCTGATCAGACCTGGTGCAGAATCTGCTGGTTTACTGAAACAACTCGGTGATCTGGAACATCTGGGAACCATCGAACTGATCTGCTCCACGCCTCAGAGGATCCTGAACACTGAGAACACAAAAGCAGCAAATATTAAATAAAAAAATAAAATTCAAAGTTATCTCAGGGTGCACATGTATTTTCAATAATATGTACCAATCCTCTGATGAAATCTGAACTGACAGCTTCAGTTGCAAACAAAGATAAGACACTGGTCAGCAAAAACATTAACGTGTCACTGTGTGATTGAACTTTCAGTGATTAAAAAAGACAAACATAATCTGATAATCAGCCTTCGAGGTGGGTTTTCTGAGGTGCGTTCACAGGCTGTTTTATTTGTTGTAGATCTTTACAACAATTCAGAGACACATTAAAGCAGCCGTACGTTACTGAAGGATCTACATCTTTATTAGAATGTGCCATTTTCTGAGTTTTAGTTGTAGCTCTGAGGTCGTTGTTTCCTGTAGCGAAGGGGATCTGGACAGGGTAACACGCAAACAGTGCAGCTAAAATCTGCACTCTGACGGCCGGCTAACAGCCACAGACTACATCCAATGAGTCAGACTCGCTGTGTCATAACTTACTACCATCATGTACATTTTTAAGTCACTATGCCATGCGCAACGTTTCCACTCTTAGAATTTAAGGGCTCATAAAAAGCCAAGAAGTGAATTTAGTGCCACAATAATCAGCTTCTAGTATTTCTGTACGATGTGCTCCAGAACCTTCAGACTCATCAGTGTTGTTGTTCTACAGTGTTCAGAACAGAGTGTGTTGTGAAGTGACGGCGGTGTCGAACCTTCCACAGACGCTCCAGAGCTCGCAGGTCCTCGTCGATCTAGAACATGGTGGACTTGATGTCCTGGCTGAAGAAGTTTCCAAAGTTCAGGTCTCTGGACATCAGCTCCTCCTCCACGTTCTCCAGCGCCCACTTGTGTTCCACGATCTCCAGCGCCTCCCACTCGCTCTGACACAAACAAACAAACAAACAAACAAACAAACAGGGAGACATGACTCCCAGCAGGAGTTTTAAGTGTACAACAAGTTATCTGCTTTAGCATTAGCTTGAGTGTTTTGGCACAAGATGAAGAGTGAGATCAGAATTTAAGAGATGACCAGGATCTGACAGGTCAAAGGTCACGTAGGTCATGTGTTATGTCTGTAAACATTACGTGGAAATGTGTCATTTCTGTTAAATACGTACACAGCTGTCACAAACAAACTTAATCAGCGATCAAGCCTTTCATTATTTTTTTTCTGTTTCACCTTAAAAGCCTTGTTGGGGTCAGGGGGCATCGCCATGGCAGCGCCCGTCATCTGGTCCTGCATGATCCGTGACTGGTCAGCAGCTGTGAGTTAACGACAACTTTAATAAATAAAATGCAACAGTCGAGGTTTAATGTCCAAACTGTCTCAGTGTTCATGTTTTCGCAGCGCTGCTGCTCTGACAGGTTTCTGTGAGACATTCAGCAACAACTGTGAACACCAGATGTGTTTCAACTGGCCTTCGACTGACCCACGGTTAATTTTAAGATTCACAAAACCACAAGTTTATTCAAGTTCACTTCGACATTCCCTGAAGGTGTTCTTGAGATACTGCATTGATGAGAATGAGACGTACAGACGGACAACCCAAAACATGATACCTCTGGCTACAGCTATTGCTGACATAGAAGCGTAAAAATCTGTATGAACAGTTCATGAATGATTCCACTATTTTGGTCTTGTATGTAAAATATCACATTTAATCTAAAGAAGCTCTGTGTTTTTGACTTATTCAAGAAATCTCAAACAAAACCTAGAAAACAAAACAGTGAGAAGTCAAAGACCAAAACCTGAGACTCACCGTTGTCCTGTCCCAGTATGAGGCTGTACATGCTCCTCAGTCCAAACACATTCAGGAAGTACCAGGACGCTGAACTCACCCTGCACAGTACAGAGACCCACGGTGGCCAAAATTAATAAACAGGACATCACTGAATAAACACAGACTAAATATATCAGCACGAAAACCTGAAAAAATTAGTTTTAACTTTATTGTTATTTTGGTTAATTTTATTTCCCAATACCAAGTATTTATTTGTCAATGAAGTCACATGGTGCAGAGCCTGTTCTGTTACCAGCTGCTCACTCACTCAGACTGAAGCCAGACTACATTATATACACCACATAATATTATAAAATGTCTGCGTGTGTTTCTATGAGGTGTTGTCAGTGTGGGTGTTTACCAGGAGGCGTCCAGAGACAGCAGGTCGATTCCTCTCTGCAACATGGGTTTGAACCTCAGAGTCAGAGGGAACGGCACCTTGGCTGGAGGACGACGACAAATTCACAATTAATAAAAAACAACAGGAGGAAAAAACTGCTGCGTATGAGAAGAGCAGAACACAGCAGTGATCATGAGATGCTTTTCTGTACGCTGCTGTGAAGTTATTAAAATCTGACTTCACTACATTATTGAACCCAGCAGGCTGCAGCTGTGATGTCACATGTCAGCTGCTGAGTGAGTTCAACCATGCTTCTTGTTGCCGTGGGTAACAATATGACATCAATATGTCAACAAGTCAAACTAGTATCACAATATGAACCATTGCTCATTCTCAACTAGTTGCTCAAAGATAACGTTAACTGCCTTTGGAGAAGTTTTCATGCAACAGTAGCAGTGCTGCTGAATGCATACGGGGAAACACTGAGATTAGCGTCACTCAGAGTGACAGTGACTGACGTGTTAACATGTGAGTGACTGACAGCTGAAGAACTCACTTATGACGAATCCAGAGAAGGCCCAGTTGATCCATCCACCAATCACAATCATGGGCAGGACGTTGGTCAAGTTTCCTTTCATCATATCTGTCAACATGCTGCTGTCTGTAACACACACACACACACACACACACACACACACACACACGTTAATGTTTGTTTGCTTATTTATCTCCAGAGTTACAGTAATAACAACAGTGGGAACTCTTCCTGACCTCCACATATTGTATTAACAGGGGCCACCCAACCACCAAAATATATCATTTAATCACACACACACACACACACACACACCTGTCATGGGGTTCTTAGGGACGACCTTCCTCTTGACCTTCTTGAAGAAGCCGGTCTCTGTGTTGTTGAAATAATGTTTCCTCATGGCGAAAGACTGAAACAGTGAAAACATGTTGACACACAACAGCTCACAGCTTTAGAAGTCACAGAGACAGAGACATGTCCTCCACAAGTCTTTCAGGATTTCATCAACATGTCTACAATACATATTTTAATTTATATCTAGACAAGTAAATTACTCTGTAGCATGGACGACAGATTTCTAATGTTTACTGAGAGATGGTCTAACAGGAGAATAAAATCATTGCTGCTCTGATGACGATCCAGAGTTGAAAATCCAGTCCAAGAGCATTACTAATCTCTGTGAAGTATTTTGGCAAAATAGAGCTATTTTTTTTTTTTAGCGTAGTGCTGTTTTTGCTCTAAACACATTTTACAGAAAATTCTCTTGTATTCCCAAACTTTCACTCCCAGTGAGTGAGCGTGTGCACTTACCTGTCTGGGAATGTACTTTCCATTCTCTCTGAGGATGCGGCTGCGCAGGAGCACCTGGCTGAACAGAAATGAACAGAAACACTGAGCACAATCTGCAGCATCACTACAAACACTTAAAACTGAATATGCTGCAGGTTGAACTTTAGAGTCACCGGCTTGCTGCTGCCCAGCAGACTAAAATGTGTCTCACCTGTCAGAAACCTGCTCCAGGTCGATCTTCTTGTCGCTGTGGAGCAGCTGGGTGACGTAGTGGCGGATGACCCCGACGAAGAAGGTGATGAAGACGATGGGTAGGACCACCCACATCCGAATGCTGGAGTCCAGCAGGAGCTCTGGACTGGCCATCGCTCTCTGTTCAACCAGCCAACTGACACACAGACTGGGAGACGTTCTGAAAGAAGAAAACAACTTATTTTTATATTTAAGGGCCAAAAATAAAAGAAGTAAATACAAAAATTGCTATTACTTTGGCAGGATGGAAAACACTTAGACTCAGTATTTAGACTGTCATGTACGAAGGAGGATTAGGGCCACGTTTAAGAAAAATAATCTTAGATTTCCAGAACAAAGTCATAAATCTATGAGAATAAACTCGTATTTTCAGGAGAATAAAGGTCACAGATTACGTGACGTGAACACACATGAAGGCGGTGCCCATGTTGCACGGTCTCGCACACACGTGAACGCGGTGCACAGAGAGGCATCAGAGCTACAGGCTACAATGAGGCTAAAAACAGAGTTCAATTGACGCTTTTCCAAACAACTTTTTATGTCGGGGCTTCAGGACACCTGGATCACTACGGACGAGCAATATGGAGATATTTTGCGGTTTCAATTATGTGTTTTTGGACGTTTGAATCTGGGTTGTGAGTTGTGCTGCTACCTCCTCTCCCCTTGGATCTCTGCAAGTGATGTGAGGACTCTAAACCTTCACCTGAGCCTCCCTCACATGAGGGTGAGTAGATAATGGCTGAATTTTCATTTCTGGGTGCACTATCCCTTTAAGACTGGAAGTCGCTAACATGGAATAAGAAGCGATTAAGTGTGTACAAAATGTCTTTGGGGCGACAGTAATATACATTTAAGCAGGACTAAAGTAACATAACACTGTACCAACAAGACTTTGGGTGATGTTATAACATTTACAAAGTCATATAACGCGTTACCACCTGGAAACTGTTATTTCATCTTTTATTCATCCACACTGCTCCACTTCCACCATTGCGCCACTAGAAAAAAATCCCCTGAAGATTGTTGTGTCATATTACAGACTGTATTATAGAAGGGTGCCACTAGTGATGGCACATTGCTTTATCATGTTCAATGTGTTTTCATTCATATACCTACAATGCATCCCGTTCTGCTTTGTGTCCCGACGCTGTCTGAAAGCAGCGCAGACAAGGAGCAGGCTTTTGGTGTGTGTTTTCCCTCATCCTGATGATCAACACATCTGCGTCATGCCACTGTATGTTTTACAGGTGTTAATTATGTAGTAGTTCTAGTTAGTTAGTCGATTTATTTGTCTTTAACATGATCTTATCCTCCTTTGTAATCATGGAACATCACACTGACTGAAATTATTTCCATGTTTAGGTTTTGATTGTGTTTAATGCTTTTAATTCTCCTGGAGGCTTCATTTTCAGAAACATCACTGTGACCTCTACTGCTGCTCTAAAGGTTACAACTACAAGACTGCAAAAACAATCAGTTAACAGCACAACTGAAAAAGTCTTTCCCACCCAGGTAACCTCACACCAGATATTTCCTTGCTGTTAATGAAGCATTTTAATGTTGGTTCAAACTGTTGTTGTACAATTTGAACAAAGACATGTGTTTGTCAGTGAAATGCAACACACACACGTGACTGCAGCAGTAATATTAATCCAAACACATTATAAATAATATTAAGACACGAACAGGGAACATTTTGATCCACAATTAATACTGTTATTTTCAATATTTTAAGTTCAGTTTGCATTGTAATACTTGCATACTTTACTTAAGTGGTGTTTTTGAATACTTGACTTTTATCATTGACTTTAACTTGACTTGTAGTTAAGTAGTTTTCACAGAGTAACGTTAGTACTTTTAATTCAGTAAAGGATCCGGATACATTTTCCACCACTGTGCAGACCTACATACAGATGACTCCGTCCAGCTTTGACTCGGTGACACATTAACTTTTAATAAATGAATAAATGAACCGACCCGTTAAAGGCAGCTGAGGCCTGAACAGCTAACCGCTAACCAAAACAACGCAACTGGACACGACGGAAGCTCCCGTCGTTTCTTTAAAAGGAACTACTTGTATCTAAACTAACTTCCTGTTAACACATGTTCAAACTTCATTTGCCGACAGCCAGCCAACATTAGCACTAGCGCTTAGTAGCTGTTTCACCAAAGAGAGTTAGCTAAAGACGCTAGCCGACACTAGCTAACTGTGCTAGCTAACCGTGTTACTGTTTCACCTTTAATTTACTGCTTCTAAAAACCGTTTGTTTCAATGACAGTCAAGTTTGTTAAAGAGACTTTAATCAAGTACAAATCGATGACAAGATCTGGAAGAATGTGTTTGAAATTAACGTCAACTTACCACATTTAAGAACTTTGAGAGTTTGCGACACACGTTCCGCAGTTTTAAAACACGACGAAGCACTTCCGGCTAGAGCGGAAACACCGATCACGTGACGGCGGTAAAATAAAATAAAGTAAAATAAATAATTAAAAACAACAATGTGAAATAAAATAAATGGAAAACGAAACTAAACCAAACTAAACTTAAATAAAATAAAAACATATTTTAAGAAGTTTTAATACAAATAAATTTAGCACAAAATGACGATCTGGACAAAAGAAAGAAAGAAAGAAAGAAAGAAGTAAAGCAAAGTGGAAGCAAGTGGTTGTACAAAAAATCGTATAAAAAAACTTACTCACAGTGTTGTAATTGGAATTCCTAACAAAAAAGTAATTGTAATCAGGTCAAGTTATTGACGGAAAAATATTTGGTTAAATTACAGCTACTAATCAAAATGCTGGTGATGACAAATGAGTTACATCCAATAAATCCGATAAAAGTTTATATTTCTAATATAACATTCATTCTTTTGTTGCATCTTTCTGCTTTGCAGGAGTGTCTTATCTTTGTCTTCGCGTATTTCCAGATGTTTTTCAGCTTTATTGCCCTGTTTAAAACATTTGTTGTATCAAAAAGTAATCAGTGTAATAACTTACATTACTTTGATGAAGGATTTAAAAGTTACATTACAGGTTACATTTTTAACAGGGTAACTAGTAATCTGATACCTATTACATTGCAAAAGTAACCTTCACAACTCTGGGAGACGATTCTTTACTGGTGTAAAAGTACAGATACAGCATTATGAAAATCTTCCTGAATTCAAAGGAAATGTAGGCGAAGAAGTATCAGTAAAATCTAATGATTGATTGTGCACTGTGTTAGCAGTTGTACTGTGAGTTTTTAAGTAAAAGTATTTGGTTACATTTCACCACCATAACATATCACACATGCATCTTACCTTTTAGATTTAGGGCCCCTGAGAGTCTTCAATGTGGTGCGTTAGATGTGTAACAGTGACACCTGCTGGTCTCCTGATGAACAGGCTGTGGTGACTGCAGTGGAGAGAGCTCAATGGGTGCATGACAGCTAAATTCATATTGGTACGTGTGCGCCAGAGATTCTACAGAATTAGAAATACAGGGTTGGTGCGTTCACACCTTTAATGTTGCTGTTTTTGTCCTCTGCAGTGTTGCTGGATGTCTTCAAAGCAAGACCCAGTAGATACAAGTTAGGATGTGCACACAGCCACTGTTCTGATCCAGAGTCCAGAATGTCCTGCAGAATCTGAGTTACACCTGCTGCGTGTGTCGAGTTCACTTAATGAGATGCTTCATGTTGAAGATGCCGTGAACATTTTTCATTATGTGTGATTTTAATTTCAGGTTTAAGGGAGAAACTTGCTGAAGATGTTGCACAAAGGCACAGGGCTGAACATCACACACTGCCAAGAAACATTTCCAACACATAACTCTGGGGGAAAACTACATTTACCACCTCATGTGCCTCCACCAACCAGTGAAGCATCTGCAGCATAGATCCATGATAATGGATGCGTCACACACATCTTCCCTCGACAGCACAAATGGTCTATACAATCAGCTCAGTGTCAAGATGGACACCCAAAGTTAGAGTCACCAATTCAGTATCTGACCAAATGTCTCCCCCTGTTTCTGAGATATGACGCTGAGTAATGGACAGAAACGTGTTCTTGTAGAACATTATGTCGTCACAGAAAAATTGACCTTTGACCTTTTGGATATAAAATGTCATCATTTTATCCTGTTAGACATTTGTGTGAACTTTTGTCATAATTAACGTATGAATTCTTAAGTTATGGCCAAAAACATGTTTTGTGAGGTCACAGTGACCTTGATCCTTGACCTTCGATCACCATATTCTAATCAGTTCATTCTTGAGTCCATGTTGGCGCTAAATTTTAAGGATGTTTGTGCTAAATTTGAAGAAACTTGAGGCCTTCTTGAGATATCGTGCTCACGAGAATAAGACAGATGCAAGGTCACAGTGACCTTTGACCACCAAATACTAATCAGTTAATTGTTAAGTCTAAGTGGATGTTTGTATCAAATTTAAAGAAATTCCCTTGAATTGTTCTTGAGATATCATGTTCACGAGAATGCAACAGATGCAAGGTCACAGTGAGACGGACCATTGACCTGTGACCCAAATTCTGATCAATCATTCTTTAGTCAAAGTGAACATCTGTGCCAATTTTAAGAAATTCCCTTGAGGAGAAAGAGATGGATGCAAGGTCAAAGTGACCTCTACTGCTCTCAACTCGCAAATCTGAGATTGATTTCCATCAAGCATCGCGCTCTCAGAAAGAAAGCAAAAATTGTATTTCTTTAAGTGTTCGTAAGTGCTATATTGTTGGCAACTGGACTTACTTGAGTTTCCTGAAGATGTTTCGCCTCTTATCCAAGAAGCTCCCTCACTTCTGAAGAAGCCTCTTGGATCAGAGGTGAAAAGTCTTCAAAAAACTCGAGTAAGTCCAGTTGCCTACGATGTAGCACAGGTACCATGACCTGGATGACTGAGAATCTTCACTTCCTGAAGTGTTGCTGGTTCCTTTTATCTTGTGATTGTTGTTTATTTCACAGTGTTGTTTCTGAACCACTAAACATCATCATCATCAACATACTCTATTATTGTTAAGGTAGTGTCGTGTGTGTGTGTGTGTGTGTGTGTGTGTGTGTGCGTGCACCATCAGCCAAACAAAACAGGACACGTCTTTCCATCAACATGAACAGATTTTTTATATCTTTAGAGCAATAAATATTTCCACTTTTTCCATATCTCTGCAATTTCAAAAACAAAGTACAAGTAATATATATTTATATACACAGCTAAAATTTTCCATACGTAATTTTTAAAATAATGTCGTCTCTGTTGACACATATTTGACACTGTACTCATACAATTTTACAAGGACTATTCCAGTCTCTCTTTGCTCTACATTATAAACAAGAAATATTGTTCTCCACAAAGCGGTCCATTGTGTTGTTACGTACAACATAGACCCAGGTCCATCGCCCTTGTATAGATACACACAACACAGACTGCCTTTACACAGGAACAGAAGGATCCAACATCTTTAACTTTATTCGAACCAGATCTGATGTGCTTTAATTTTTTTTAAAAGTGTTCCCTGTTTTGCCGGCAGCAGTCAGACCAGATCTGTTTCCGTTGGCATTAAAAACCAGATCTTCCATTCCTGGTGTAAACCCAGCCACACACAAACTGCCCTCTGTGGAGCAAAGTGAGTACTCGCATTGTTATTTTTCATATAACGATGGTTATGTACATTCATGTTTATAATACAGTTTCATTCAGTGCAGATACTGTAATAAATACCACATGCAAACCAATAGTGGAGAGCAGGCCCGGGCAGAAAAACAAAACCAAAACAACATATTTAAATTAAGCATTTAAAGAACCATACCTGTGTTTTTGTATGTTTTAAACTGCATATACGGTACATTACTTCTGCAAACCATGTAATACATTTTAGACTGATTTCTTATGTTCTGGGAGGCCATTTTGTTTTATTTCAATGAAGATCTGCTTGTGGATAATTGCATCCTGGAGCAGAAAGTTGATCCATCACGGAGAATCTTCCTTTAACATTACATTTGAGAGTTGACCGTTGGTTGCGGCAAGTATTGCATCAATGAGCTTCGTTGTCAGTAAATCGACCCCAGAATTAACAAAACAGGCAAAATGTTTTTTTGCATTAAAAAGGTTGTTGTTCTGCAACCGACTGTCAAATCTCAAATGTCGATGTTTCAGAACAGTCTTTGCGGTCCAAAGATATTTTGTTGGAAACACAGACAAAACTAGACCTCCTTGTGGGTTTACTGGGGTCCAAGCACACAACTCAAATTGGATACAAAGTTGGAAAGTTTCACCAGGAGGCCGAGATCATGGCAGCCTCAGACATCCTCTACTGCCAGGATCTGCTCCAGCCTGCTGATGAGAAAAAAAAGCAAAAGCAATACAGTTCCAACACCGTTGGTGCTTGGACCCACAACAGATGTCGACAGTGATGGACTATCTACCTACAGGAAGTGTCAGATCTCTCAAGATTGACACCAAAATGAAGGTCTGTCCAATGAAAACACACCTAAAAGTTGAAGGAATATTTGGAAAACGGTTGGCAGCAGTGTAGAGTACTTACAGTTTTTAGCTGATAGGCTACAACATGCAGAATCACGGGTATGGAGCTTTAAAACTGGAACTTTGAAGATGTGCTTGATTCAGCTCGGGCACGCAGTGGAACAGGGTGAAATGTTGTGTAATCCCGTGCGAGGTAGGTTTGATCCAGTGCTCCTCGAGAACTTTGTTTTGTTATTTCAAGTGTTTGGTTAATTGTTTTATTCTAAATGAGACATGGTGTTATTGTACGTGTTTCCAGAGGTGATTGCAGATACATGATGGGGACCCAACGGTCCACAATTCTTAGCAGCTCAGCATATATTGTTTATTTGTATGGTTTGAAAAGGTTGCCTGGTAGCAGAAGTGTTGCTTGTTTCCATTAAAAGGTTGGTGAGAGGCTTCGCTGAGGCTCTGTGATGATTCAGAGGTGTGTGTTGGCGAACGCATGCTGGGGTGAGTGAAAGTAATTATCACAGTCTGTATTAAAAATATTCAAACATATTAGTTGTATGTTAGTCACAGAAAATTCTTGGTTTTGTTGTAAACATATTAAAAATTAAAAAGGTTTTAGTACTTCCATAAGATGCCCAAATCATAAAAGAAAAAAAAGATCATCTCACACTCGTAAGCACATAACAAAATTAAAAATGCTAAGAATACAAAACAGCCCAAGGAGTACGTTATGTTAGTAGAAGCTTGTCACACAACAATATTGATAATAATATCCGTAGCACACTCTAAAAAGTCAAAGGGGTTCTTCAGTTTGAAAACAATAGGGGACCCGAGATGGTTCCCTGAGGAACTCCGTCAGTTGATTATGATCCATGACGGTGTTTCCACGAACCGCAAAAACAAAAGGCTTCTACAAAAAACATTTAAGGGATTTTTATTGTTAGTTTATCTAGAGAGGAACCCGGAGTTGCTCAAATAGCCTGAAGAACCCTGATGAACGTTTGGTTTTTAGAGCATACATTTTGTTAATTCAAGCAATTCTGAACCTCAGTTACAGATCAATGCTGTTGGCCCCATTGAAAATAGAACACACTGTACAGTTAATATCTACAGTTGGCGCATTCACGTAATCACAGGGAAACTAAAAATCATGTCATTTGCATTCAGAACATCAGAGGACTTTCTCATCATCCACCAGATAAACGCTGGTAAATATTTATATGAGGCTGACAAAACCTGCCACTTGGACAGGAAAGCAACAAGCACTGAGAGGTTTGTTTCTAGTCAAAAAGTACAAATGGCTGGTAAAATAGTTCAAATGGTCGAAGAACTTTCTATCAGCCATCGTGGGCGTCCTGCCCTGACATCCGGTGATCTCGATCAGATGGAGAGAGCTAGAAAATACACTTTAATACTGGCATGGTAGGTTCAACACAAAGTGCAAAAATAATATGTAAAAATGAGTTTGTTCAAGAATATTTCACTTAGTGCTGCGTGATGGTGAAATATACTGTACTCTGCACTTCAGTCCTGTGAGATGTTAGCAAGTCCTTCGAGATGAATTAGGTCCAGTTTTCAGGTTCCTTTGTGTCTTTGTCGAATGACGAGGGAGACGAGGGTCTCAGTCCTTCAGCCAGATTTTCAATAATGCAGTAAATGGCTTGATGTTTCTTGTTCTGAGTGGATACAATCAATCAATATATTACCAGTTTAGATGCTGAATTGTCTTTATATTTAAAGGAGGTCGTTCTTGAACATTATTTCTTATGATCATTTTATGTCGTACCATCCCTCCGTCTGAAGGCACCATATTCTCTATTTTGCAACACAAGTAGTGAAAGTGGGATTAAAGTTTTTTCACCATAAAGGTCACCAGAAACGTTTTGAAGTTTTCACATCCTATTAGGAGAAAATACCACAGTTTGAACTGGGTGGGAAATTAATTATTTTTCATTTGCCAAACATGTCTGTCTGCGACTGGTGAAATAAGGCTGGACATGCTTTTGCAATCATCCTTTCAGACGTTTCTGTGTCTTTCCAAAGGCTTAAAATGGAAGCCAAGAGTAGTGTGGTTACTGCTAAATGTTTGAGAGTATCGTTAGGAATGTACGATATCCAACAATTTATTTGGTTGATAACCAATACTGATATTGATAGATCCCCACCTAATGTTAGTGATCATCAAGTCTCCTCTGTAGTGGAATTAACATCATATTATACATATATACTCTTATCATGATGGCCCACCAGCAGATGGACACATGAAATACAAGAATTTTTGATGGCTGTAATGTTCATTCATTGTGCAAAATAAGAAAGAGCATGTTGGCCAATACCGATGATGTGCCATTATTATCATGCATCTCTTGTATCCATGAAAACAACACTACAAAAAGGTTGAATAGAATAAAATTACAACTTATCTGGCTAAGAATTCTTTTTTAGTGACCTCAGAATGAGCCATTTATACCCACATCATGGATGTATAATTAGGTCTGAATGAGAAGTTTCTAGCTTCCAGAATCACTTCCAGGGTATGCGGCCCACTGAAATTGCATTTCTTGGCTTGATGAAAATTCTGCAAAAATAATATTCATAATAGACAGAGACGTTGTTTGCAGCTCGAGGTGTCCTGTCAACTGAGTGGCATTCCTGGGAGCCTAATCTACATATGCAGCGAGTCCTCTTCCACAAACTCTGCCATGTTGTTTCTACAGTAGCCCAGAACAGACAAACCAAATGTTGGGTGTAGACAGGGCCACTTGCACTCTCACATCGGCCACTGTAGTTCTCCTACACGCCTAGCCAAAGTTTCAGTTGGTTGCAATCTGCAGCCTCACCACTAGATGCCACTAAATCCACACTGGACCTTGAAATGTTCCATATCCACAGATTCACCAAAGAGTCATTCCACTCTGAATAACAGAGGAGAACTGATGTTGGCCTATACCTGACATTAGTGTATCATTAACCAACATTTCTTTTTAAAGAAGATGATGATACTGGGACAATGTGAAGCTGAGACAATAAGGTATTGAAGCGTTATCTTGGGATAAATTATTAAATCTGAGCACCACAAAAGCATGATTCATATTTTAATTTTCAAATGCTGATAAACTGATTGTTGAGCTGAAATTACTTGCAACCAAAAACCAGTCTTAGCCCCCGACAGAAAAATATTTTTGGTACCTATACATTATGTGCACGTACATTAGCTGACACCAATGCTAATGATTATGTATTCGTTGCATCTCTCTGATCTGGAGTTTTTGGTGGACGTTTTTATGATCTGATGTCATACAAACGGTTCAGGCTTCAGACAATTACAACCTGTCAGCTAATGACTCATACAAAGATGTTTTGGGAGTTTTGTCGGGATGATGTGCAATTCTGATTTTCTAAACTAAATATAAGCTTTTTAAACTTAATTTCCCATCCAGTTCCTTTTTCTTATCCAGTGTTCTACTTGTTGAGAATTGTGTGTGTTACATCATAAGAAGATATTGTTTAATATAACACTTTATTCATCTCCCCAGCTTTATCAAAGGCAGAAAAGCCAGTGAAACAAAATACTCTGTTTCCCAGACTGCACCCTGTTTGGCACCTTTTAGCATATTCTCCTTCTCCAGCGAGATAAAGGGTCACATACAATATGCATCATGAAATACAGTTGAAACATTTTATAATTTCTGACTAATTTAGGTTTATACTTTCAGATATACTGGGACACTATCAGGGGAGCGTTCACTGATTTTGTATAATTATCAAATGAATAAAGAATAAATTATTGGGAAAACTGTCTAATGTCAACAATCCTTATTTTAAAGTCCCAATCCAAGACAACAACACAGCGCCCCCTGCTGAAACCCTGTAATCCACAAACACTAAAGGCTTTAAGCAATTTTTGCAAAACACAAAGGTAAAAAGACACCTGTAGTTTTTGTTATGATGGCTTATTTAAAGTCTTTAAAAAAGTTTATTGTAGAAAGTAAAGTCTTCAGTAACCTTCACTAATGCACTTTTCATGGTCAAATAAATGCTGGATTGGGGCTTTAAATTACAACAAATCCCTCCCCCTGCATATAGGATTTCAACCATAGACACACTGACACTCATTAGCTATTGCACAGGTCATGCATGCCTGTCTAAGACACAGAAACTGCACCATAATAATGCTAACCACCTCTCAGTTACACCTCATGGCTTGTAATATGTCAACAACCAAAACAATGGTACAAGTGCTTCTTGTGCGGAAAACAAAGTGGTGCAAGACTAGTGTGATTTTTGGAATATAGTAAAAGGACTCGTCGCGTTCTCAGGCTTCCTAAAAGCCTGAACTGTCCCATCGACCAATACCGTACATGCTGTTAGCATCGAGCGCTAACCCTTGTCTTAAATTCACAGGCACTGTTCCCTTCACGTCTGGTCCCTGAACCATTTGTCCACGACAGCAACGCACAATTCTTACTCACGATTTGACACGAACACTTCCTCTGCCAGTCAAGAACTACACACGTGTCCTCTTGGCCACCTCTGAAGGGCACTGCGAAAGGAAGATGGAGGAGATTTTCACCAAGATGGCAGGACTTCCAGTATGTGGGAGTTTGTCTTCAGCTTCGAGTGACTGAAAACGCCGTGATTTACGTTCTTGGTGTGGTCGCTCCATGGGCAGGTTTCCCAGGAGCCCCGACGGGGAACAAGTTGCCCAACAAACGTCTTTCAGTAAGTGTGAGAGTCTTTCTACCTGCGGGGGAAGTGGATGTGAAAATAACACAGGCTGAGTAGTTTCCTCCTCCCCGCTCTCAGTGCTCTCTTCCTCACTAGGCGGCCATTTTGATACGTCTGCATTTGCCCTCCTCCTCTCCTCCTCCCTCTCCTGCTCCCTCTCACGACCGCCCCCCGGTGGCTCACTGCGGGGTGGCGGACCACCGTCCGCTTCTGCCTCCTCACACGACCGTGCTGATCCGGCTGACGGGTTTCGATTTGGGACCGCCGCCTTGCCCTGCCCCCGCCCCTGGGTGCAGGGAGTGCTGGGCGTTGGACGGGGGTGGTAGGGGGGAGTGTGGAGGGGGAGGTGGGATGGAGGAGATTGGCGGATATTGGGGCGCGTAGGGCTGCGGAGGGGTCTGGGTGACGAGGCGCGCCGAGGGTGTCTGGGAGGTGGGGTGGAGAAGATGAAGTGGGTGGAGGGGAGGCGGAGGGGGAGGGGCTGAGGGGGGAGTGTGTGTGCACGACGTGGTTGTGAGAGTGTGTGTGAGCGTGGGGGTGGGGCTGGGAGTGCGAGATAGTTAGCGGGAGTTTGCCGCCTCCACCCGGCCTCGGGTGCGAGTGGTAGAGTCCGTGCGGGGTAGTAGGGGTTACGGGGGAGTGTGGCGACAGGGGCGGCGGCGTGATGAAGCCCAGGTTGTAGCGGGGGTGCTGGCCGACGCCCTGTTGCATCCTCTGATGCTGCTGGGTATGAGAGGGAACGCAGCCGGATGGCCCCTGCCGCTGGGGTGCAGAGAACCTGTGCGTGAGGGCGTGGTGCTGGGGGATGTTCTGCATGTGGTAGCGGTGATGGTGGTGGTAGGGTGGGGGCGGTGTCTGCTGCTGCTGATGCCCAGTAACACTGACTCCTCCTCCTCCACTGTTGCCGTGGCAGTACTGAGCGTGCAAAGCCTGGAGCTTGGTAGGCCCCCCTCCCGTACCTCCTCCCCCTCCAACTCCTCCCGAGTCCGACTGCACGAGGTTGGGCGATGGGGAGGGGCATGGGGAAGGGGAGGATGGGTGGGGGATGGGAGGCGCGGGGGCGGGGTAATGGGGGGGTGATGATATCATCAGGGGACTCGGAGGACCCTGAGGAGTTGGTGACGTCATCGTCAGGGGACCAGGAACTTTGCCTCTGCGGCTGCCGAAAAAATTCCCCAGCAGGCCGCCGCCAGTCGGTCCGCCCCCACCCGCCATCCCTCCTCCGGCCCCAGCCCCTCCCCCGCTCACGAGTGGGGAGGTGGTGATCCCCCCCTGATTGTGACAGAGCCCCGGCCCACCCCCCACCCCTGTACCGGGGCTCTGAGTAGGGCGGTGTGGCCGGTAGGCTGCTGGAGACGAAGGTACCATCATGGGGCTGTAGGATAGACCCCCAGCAAGCAGGGGGCGCTGCTGGTGAGGCCGAGGGCTGCTAATAATGGAACCCTGAGAGGAGGAGGAGGAGGGAGGAGAAGAAAAGGAGTGTGATGGGAGAGGGAGGAGAAGAACAAAGACAGGAGGAAAGAGAATGAAATACAGAAGCAGACTGGCTTCTAATTAGTTTACAATATTTAAAAAGGAAGCCAACCAGTGGTTTTGGTAAAAAGATTTAGATTAGTTCAATATCAACTTGGTAGCCATTGATTTTTGTTTGTTTTAGTATTTCTGTAGAATCAAGCTGGTTCGCTCGTCACAAAGCCTACGGGATTTTTCTACTGGATTTTGGATTATTGCAGAAAATAAGATCTGTGGCAAACAAACAATTATAACACTTACACATTTTGTTCAGCAAGATAATCTTCATTAATGAACACCACTTTTAAGATTATTGGAGCCTAAATGCAATAACCAGATGTAAAAAGCTATATAATACTAAACTACACTACGGTCACATGACTTTACTGTTCGCCTTTTGCAATGGTGTCATGTTTACGAAAAGTGGTGTTCATTGGTAATGATTATCCTGCTGAACAATACTAGTATCATAAGCTTTTGTTTGCTAATGCAAAATTCAATGGAAAAATCTCACTGGCTTTATGTCGAGGGAACAATGGCGAAGCTGACTTTTAGATCAGCCTACAAAAAAATGTCATTGACATGCCCATCAGCCTCAGCTGTACTTTGTGTTTAATACGCAAATGTTAACAATCAAACACACTCTGAACTAAGATGGTGAACCTGCTCAACATTAGCACACCTGCATTGTCATTGTAAACATTAGCATTTAGCTTAAAAAGCCTCAGTTCAACATCACAGAGCTGCTGTCATGGCTGTACAATAATTAATCCTTTAATGCAATAATGGCCACATTCACATTCTTAAAACTGCTTCTTGGACTTCAACTATGAAATATCACATCTGAGTTTAACGTCTTTGCAAATGAATTTTCACTGTACATGAGTTGGAATCAACAGCTGCTTGAAAGATAAAATAAAATCTTAGGATTGCGAAGGCATGACCCGCCTTTCTCTGCCTCTGACTGGTTAGTGCTCCTTGCCTTTGTTTGTTGGGTTTGTTAGGTTTAGGCAAGACGAGTGCGACTGGTGAGAAGGTCAGAGTGAGCAAATCAAAGACAGAGTAAGGCAGGGAAAAAACTCTTGCATCAGGGACGACCTTTGTTGCACGCCACACTTCTTCTCTGTCTCCACTGTGTAACTATCAAATAATAAGCATCTAAAGCTGGATCTGTATAATGGTTCTCCACAGACACGTCTCGAGGCGCACACAGAGCCTGTGGGATCATCTTCAGCCTTTTACAGAACATTTACACCAACATATTAACAAACACATTCAGCTTTAGTGACTGAGACAAACATGCAGACGGTGGTGTTCGTGACATGCTGCGGCAGCATGCTGGGAGTCACACCATCATCAGCACCAGCATGCTTTCAGCCCCGCCCCCGACAAACTTACTTCAATAGTACTGTCCAATGAGCCGACACTGTTCCTACGACCTCGCTTCCCTGTTACCCAATCAGAATGAGGAAGGGTTAAAAAGAAATAGTTCCAGCAAATGTTCCCGTAAAACCACATTTTACATTTCTGTTTGTCACAGTTTAAACAAACAAGACACAACGTGTTCTGTGCTTTCACTTTAGTACTAAAGTAATATAATTGTTTTACTTTTACTGAAGTAGGATTTTGAATTTACTTTTCCTCATGATTTATTTGGTTTATGTTAGTGGGAATCTTGAGGCACCTCACAGTTCAATCAGATTTTGATTCGACGGTGTATTTTTTACACTTTAAACCACATCTCAAGCGAGAAAAGTGTCTCCTTTGGATAAAGCTGTGTGGTAACGTTAGACCACAACATCAACTCAACGTGAATAAGATTAACAATGATGTCTACATCTGTTCTAAGGTAAGTCAACATTGTGTTTGAGGCAACAATTTCTGATTAATTACTTTTCTGCATCGAGACATAATCTTCAAGAGAAAATCTCGATGCAGCTAAGAATCAATTTTTCCCTCCACCCTCAGTTCATGAAAATGGTCGAGGGGACGATCCTTCAAGGCATTAACAGCTGATCGGCAGCGATTAGCTGTTAATGCCTCCAACCATCACATATAGATTCTAATTCTGTGGGAAACACTGAACGCTCATAATAATAGGCTTCAAACCTGAGACTTTTGTAATTTTCAGTTGCCCCCACAATTTTATTGCAAAAACACCCCTACAAACATTGCAATATTTTAGAAATGTGCCGTGAAATCAGACATTTCAGACCACAAAAATCACAAAAACAGCGAGGAGGAATTTAGTTTACGTAACACACTCCAATAAAGATCCATAAAAATCAGCACAAACACAGAATGGGACAGATGGTGATATTAGTTGATTGAAAATGACATCTACTAAAACTGGTGAAATATCAATGCATCACTAATCTTATTATTACATCAGTGTCTTGTGAACAGCAGTAATTATTTTGGTCAGTTTCTCCAGTAAAATCACCCTCATGTCTCATGTTGCAGTTCTGTATCTGTCCACTAGGTGGAGACAGAGCACCACAGCTCCACATTAGACTTTCATGTTACTGTATTATATTACCATTTTAGATTTCATCACTATTTCATCAGTTGCATAAGACCACAGATGTAGGTTTGCTCTGACTCACTGAGTCATAATAATAAACTGCAGCAGTAAACAGAAACAGTGAAAAATCCCATTTGCAGAATCTCCGTCACGTCAGGATACCACAAAAATATGTACACTGATATTCAACAGGCAAAAACACAGTGTAGAGGGGCCACATGTGTACTTGCACTACTTCATCTGTCCTCACCTGTCTCTGAGAGGTCTCTCAGTGAGGAGCTGAGTGCCGTGCGTTTAAGTCCGTCCACAGACGCGTACGTGTCATCAAGGCTCGGCCTACCCAGAGTACCGTTCACCACCTCGCCCTTTCCGGAGCCAACGCTGGCCCCTGCCGCCCCGCCTCCTCCTGGTCCTCCCCCTGTCAACACACCTGGACGCATCACACCTTTCTGCTTCTCGAGCTCGGCTGGAGGAAGGAGGAAGAGAAGAGATGGTAAATATCAGACCTTGAGAGAAGTAGAAATTAAAAAACAGTCTTGAGTGAAGACAGTCAGTACGAGCTCATCTTCAACAATAAGTACCACAACTGCTGCAACCACTACTACTGGCTGCTGCCGCTCCTGTTACTATTCATTTGGCAGACATTTATGCTAATACCTGCTAAGTACTTCTACTACTGCTGCTGATTTTATACAACTACAACAAGAAGTACAACCACTAGTGCATCTGCTATAACTACTAATACTGCTACTAATACTGTAATGTTACTACAACCACTACTGCTCCTGCTATTGCTACTAGTACTGCCAATACTACAGCTACTGCTGCTACATACTACAACTACTAGTAAGTCTGTCATGATTATTTCTATTATCACTAATACTGTAATGTTATTACTACCACTACTGCTTCTCCTGTTGCTACTACTGCCAGTACTACTACTGCTATTGTTACTGCCACTGGCACTACTATCAGTACAACAGCTACTGCTACTAATGCTGCTGCTTATTTTCGACAACTTACAACTTCTTTTATGTCAGCTATGATTACTGCTACTACTAATATTACTGCATTGATTTTCTGCAACTACAACAAGTACTACAACTCCGTGTGTTTCCGCTATGATAACTGCCACTGGTACTACTACCAGTACTGCAGCTACTGCTACTACTATTACAGTTGCTTATTTTCTACAACTACAACAACTAGTACAACTACTTGTGCATCTGCTATGATTACTACTACTGTTGCTAATGCTGTAATGTTACTAGTACCACTATTTGGCACTGGTGTTGCTACTAGTACTGCCAATACTACTACTGCTGCTACTCTTGCTACTGTAACTGCCACAAGTGCATCTACCGCTACTGCAGCTACTGCTACTCATATTGTAATGTAACTACTATCACTACTGCTTCTGCTATTGCTACTTCTACTGGTATTACTACTGCTACTACTGCAGCCACTGCTATTAATAATATTGCAATGATTTTCTGCAACTACAACAAGTGCAACAACTATTTATAAGTCTGTCATGATCACTACAACTGTTGCTAATACTGTAATGTTACTAGCACCAGTATTGCCTCTGCTATTGCTACTAGTACTGCCAATACTACTACTGCTGCTGCTGATGTTGCTATGACCACCACTATGGTTTGCTGTTACCAAAGTTATGTCAATTAACAAATAATGGTCTTTGTTTACCTCAGCTCCAGAAAGAACTGACCTTTACTTATTTATAAAAACATACATTTCATCCTATTTTAGTAATAAGCCTCTCTTAATTAGCCGTTGACGCTGCATGCAAACTCAACATTTCCTCCATGTTTTCCTCTTGTCTTAATTAATTTACTGTAATATTTAGTTTCCCTGACACTAATTCTATCAGAGACATGTTGTGATAATTTCTCCTCTCCAACAGGAAAAGTGCTGTTAATTTACCAGCAGTGAAACCCAACACTAATTTGGCTTTTAATTTGACATAATTTGACAGGAAGTGGTCAGTGTCTTTAACGGCACCTCAACAGTGATTGTAAAAAACGAGAGGAGCAAAAATAACATTTCTGCTGTGCTTGAGATTATGCTGAATTTAGTATGTGTCATATCGTCCAGGTTATTTAAATTCATATTTTATGCCAGCACCTGGCAAACAAGTGCTGTTACCACTGCGTCTGTCATTCCTATTATGACTGCTGTTACCAATCATACTGCTACTAATGTAAAAACTATTGGTTCATCTGCAGCCTCTGCTATGACTCCTGCTTCCAGTGATTCCACCACAGCGGCCCCTGTTACTACTGGGATTATTACCACCACTGGTACAGTGGTAATACACTGCACTGTGTCAGGATCACTTACACTCCACCCTGTACTTCTCCATGTCCTGGACCTCTGCGATGCTCTCTCGGAGGTCAGAGGTGAAACGTGCTCGGTCCTGCTGGCTCGGAGCCGTGAAGACGATCAGCACTTTCCTCTCTCCTCCAGGGTTCGCCGACGTCAGCCTGATACCGTGAGGGTAGTCTGGGTGAGACACCACGCACACACAAAAACACAAACACAGACACAGACACACACAGCACATGTTACACACTGTGAGCCAAATGCCTCGACCTCGCTGTGAAGAGCTGGACATCGAAGCTGAAAAGACACGCTCAGTACTGTGGGCCAAAAATAGACGAGATGACGTGTCATGATTTATTTTTGACAAAAACAAATTAATCTCAGTGGTAACGCGGTGTCCTCTGGTGGCGTCTGTACATACAAGAGGACGCCACGTTACCACTTCATTACAGTACCATCTGATGCGAACAATAAAACCAATAACAGGTACTGCTTGATGTGACATTTTCAGCTTAAATCAGGACGCCATCTATGCATGCTGACATGACACTGCTGATCTCTGATAACCAATACAAGCAGCCAACAAAGCTTGTTTTCTCTTGGGGCATTGGTGGCTTAGTGGTAGAGCAGGTGCACCATGTACAAGGCTGTTGCCACAGCGGCCCAGGTTTGGCTCCAGCCTGTGGCCCTTTGCTGCATGTCACTCCCTCTCTCCCCCCTTCACACTTGTCCGTCCTATCAAGTAAAGGCTAAAAATGCCCAAAACATATCTTTAAAAAAAAAAAAAAAAAAAGCTTGTTTTCTCGAGAAAAAGAAATAAGTAAATTGTAATCTCGAGACAAAAGCATTAAAAAAATAAAACCAGTGAAACCAATTAAAATATCTGTATTTGTACTCAAAAATGGGCAGAGTTTAAACAAGAAATGGGTGGTGGAGCATTACCAGAACATGATACTTCACGTCTGAAATTGACATGGATTGATCAGAAGTTCAAATATTTGTGATTAGAATGATTAAATTATTTACCGAACGATCTCAGAACTGAGCTTCAGATCATTTTTTTCATCTCAAGAGTAACAGATTTTCACACTGCCCTCTTCAAACCAGTGAGAAAAGCTCAGACAAAAATACAGAATCTCTCACGTAAAATAAGAAAAACTGTTTTAATTTCGTCAGATTAATGTGTGTACATGTTGGACTCTGACCCTGGATCATCTGAGTGTAAGACACTGATTGACAAAAAGGCTGCAAGAGCCTTTAAAGACAGACTGTCACACACACACACACACACACACACACACACACACACACACACACACCTCTTATTACCTTCCACCCACATGATACACACACAGATACATTAACATGCACCCACTCACAGACAATACACACACAGCAGTCACCCACCCACACACACACATGAACACACACACACACCAGCAGTCCATGTAAGATTGTGCTGATGAATCATATGGGACAATCTGTCCTGGTCACAGTCATCACCACAGGCTGCCAAGTTCCATTTAGCTCCAACTGGAGGACCAGAACTGTCAACAGCAACTAAACAACACAACGACCACCACTGCAGCTTCGGTACACACTGAGCACAGCGTCAGCTCTGAGACGACACGGTGCGTCCCACAAATAACAACTGAATAATGTTGACCTTGTCCTGTGACACGATGGAAAACAGCAGAGCTGAAACACAGCACATGAATCTGTGTGACTGATTCCACCACCTGAAATTATTTTATTCAATACCTTTACACACAGTTTGTATTTTTCAGCCTGGACCCAATTCCCCCATGTTTTGTGCTTAAGTGTCTAATGTGGATGACAGTTTTGACACTGGTCCAGTACTGAATGAGAGTGCTGCAGCCAATGGCGGCTAAACAGGCTGCAGTGGAACCACTCAGGTAATCAGATGTATGTCCACAGTGCTGTGTCAGCTCGAGAGAAAGATCTGGAATCACTGATTATCTTTCTGCAACAGGGTAAAAAAACACCTTGGCGTGTTTTTGTTTTTTGAAATCAATCATAGTCGTCATGGGTGGCATTAAGCCCAGTGCAAAATAGTGTCAGGGTTGAATTTGTTTCGGTGGAACATTTGCACGTGGGGAGGTGAGCTCTGTCATTAAAATTTGGGCGCCCAGTAGCTCAGTGGGTAGAGTGGGCGTCCCATATACAAAGTCAATGTCCTTGCTGCTGTGGCTGTGGGCTTGACTCCAGTCTGGCCCTCTGCTGCATGTCACCCCCCCTTTCTCCACCGTCATGCTTAAATATCCATCCATCCATCATCCATTTTCATCCCCTTATCCTGGGCCGGGTCGCGGGGGCAGCAGGCCAAGCAAAGCACCCCAGACGTCTCTCTCCACAGCAACACTTTCCAGGGCCAGATGAGATATGTAATCGTCCAGCGTGTTCTGGGTCTGCCCCCGGCAGTGGGACGTGCTCAGGACACCTCCAGCAGGAGGCGCCCAGGAGGATCCTGATCAGATGGCCGAGCCACCTCAACTGACCCCTTTTGAAGTGAAGGAGCAGCGGCTCTACTCCAAGCTCCCTCTGGATGTCCAAGCTCCTCCCCTATCTCTAAGGCTGAGCCCAGTCACCCCACGGAGGAAACTCATTTCCTCTGCTTGTATCCGCGATCTCATTCTTTCGGTCACTACCCAGAGCTCATGACCATAGCTGAGGGTTGGGATGTAGCTGGACCAGTAAATTGAAAGCTTTGCTTTCTGGCTCAGCTCCCTCTTCACCACGACGGCCTGCATCACTGCAGAAGCCGCACCGACCTGCTTTAATATTGTCCTGTCAAATAATGACAGATCATTTGTCCTGTCACATGACTGATGTAACTAAGTACCTGCAGTAGCTATGCAGCAATATGATATCCCTATTTGCAGTCCCACCTACAAAGGTCTGATTGGTGATCTGTTTATCCAACTGGGGGAAACAGTCACAAGTGGGCAAAACATCAGACTTATTTGAATCACGGAACAATTTGGAGGTGTGGGCGGTAATCAGAAGGTTTAAGCAAGCCTGTGTTTAACTGCCCTCTGTACTTAAAAATTTAAGTATGCGCTACCTTTGATCACAATCAGGCCCAGGTTATACTAAAAAAGAAGTCGTTTATACCACTAGTTGTCCGACCCCAGGCAGACATCAAAAGTGTTCTGAGTTGTTTCAAATGGCGTCACTGAAGGGCGGAGTGAAAAAGGCAGCCGTCACAGAGACTCCTTAAGAACCGGGTGTTTCATCTGTGGCTGGTGCCTTTTGTCCAACATTACAGAGTCAGTATGTTTCCATGCACAGTTAAGTCAAGCTACGGCTATAGCTCAACTAGGACATTTAATTGGACTACTGAACTTGTCCCAGTACACAAGCACGGGAGGGGAATCCATTTAACCACCCAAGTATGTCCGACTCCTCTACGATAGGTGGAGATATGCCCCCTTTCAGCTTGTTAGTATTGGACCTTTTTTCCGGTCGACCTATTATGTTACAGACCAAACAATCGACGAACAAGTTAGCTACGGTTAGCTAGCAGCTAACTGGACAACTCTACTGCTCTCCCTGACTTGAGCATACCGTATATGCAAATGGAAGGGCAGGGAGGCCCCAGATAAGCGGCATACCGCCAAATGTCAAACTGCAGATAGGAATAAGGTTGTATTTGACTTAAGTGGTAGTGACTGATATGGAGATAATCACACACATTTTCAGACAGTCTCTCCTGAAAGACATTCATAGCATCAAATTCAGCTGTTTACATGAAAAATGGTGGTGTCAGTTAGGTGTTTCTAAAGGTATTTGACCTCCGGCAGCATGTGACAGTGCTGACACACCCTGGAGTTCACTTCCACACCACTGCAGACAGACGAGATGATAAGCATGTGGAAGTCAGTGAAAACAAGCTTTTCATTTGGCTGTTATTTTGCTCTTTCAGGGGTTAAAAATATTGGGTTGTTGGTGGAGACATTATGCATATATAAAGCCTTTTTGAAAATGGTGGAAATGTGATTTTTGGAGCTGAACTCTTCAGAGTGAGGCATCCTGTTAACAGGTGCTGAGGCAGATTTGAAACGCCACCAACTCCAATCTGCTGCATAGAACTGAGAGCCAATTCTTCTCTGCTGAAATAGAGGCTTGGAAACCACACACACCCACACACTTGGACACACACACACATACACACACGCAGCTCACTGCATATGATTGTGTGAACATCATTATTGAAAAATGTGTCGGCTGAATGAGTCATGTTGAGAGAAATGCAGCTAAACAGCCTTGTTTTCAGATTGACAGTCATATATTTAGGAAATCCTGTGATATGCTTCCACTGTGTTTCTGTTGGTGTTTTTAGAGGAGTACTGACTACACTTCTGACTGAGGATGCCTTGCATTTAAAGAACAGGCTGGCAGACACTTAATATTGGTAATTGGAGAGGGAAGTTATGTTTTGCCAGGCGATTATTAACAGATTGTTGCAAACATTTCCAACTGGGACGGAGTCTCCGATTGTTGTCCCACTCGTATTTTTGGTGTCTATTTCAAGAGCTAACTCTAATGTCATGCTTTGGCCAAGTTAAGATGCATTTTATCTCTACTGCAAATACCTGACCCATAAATACATAACTGAGATCTTGGAACTTGAAAGCTCATCTTTGGTGGGTACGCTTCTGCAAATTTTGTGATCCACATGCACCTGAGGAAATCAACTACAGAAACCTCCTGTACGCACCCTCCTATAAACTTTCTTACTGTTAGTAAACGGTATGATGTTTCTTAAAGGGCAGGGCTTAACTGGAGGCAAAACAATCCTCCACAGACATTAGCTGGCGCTAGCTAACAAGTTGTGTTGTCTTGTTTCAGACGATGGAGGAAGATGATGTGAGTGGTGCGTTCAGAAACACTCATTGTGAGTGTGGGAGCGACTCTGACACAAACTGGAGCGTTGATAAATGTGGAGCGCTGTGTGAATGTAGCGTTGGGTTATCCAGAGCAGCGCACTCTCAGAGTGGCAGAGCGCACTCTGGACACTCTGTCTGTGGAGACGGAGCAGCAGAGCGCCGAGCGCAGTGAATGTGTGATTAACTTAACCGTTGGTTCATTCATGTAGAAATATAAGGCTGCGTTTCTTCCACCAACAGGGCTCTCATTTTAGTGTAGAGCGTCAGACTGAATTTACCAACGCACCATGTCAGGTCACTCACTCTCCGGGACGCCAGTGTTACTTGAATAAGTAAACACTGAGCAACGGGACCAGACTGGCCGACCCGTATGCTCTCACTCAGTGGATGGATGATGTCACAGGAAGCCAATCTTACAAAGGAGGACCACACTTGTTTGTTTTGCTATGGAAGCTAACGTTAGCTAATGTGCTAAAAAGTTAGTGTTGCAGAGAAATCCAATATTCCTCTTAATCCCTCCCCAGTTTCTGATGAGGTGGACATGATAACCCTTAATACACATAACGCTATTCATCATTCATTCATTTAAATGTCGAACAATGTTAGAATTTCAGGATGTGTGGACGTTAACATTATGACGTTTTGCAGACGTTGGGTTTTGTTCTTCACACTTTATGACTAAATGTCGGTTTTCTATGTCAAGATGATGTTGGAATGAGACATTACTCCACGTCGCATGCGCCCATTCACACACTGGTGTCTGAGGCTACCATACATTGCGCCATCTGCTATTCAGAATGTGTTGAAACACACTCACACATCGATGGAACAGCAATTGGGAGCAATTTGGGTTTCAGAGTCTTGCCCAAGGATACTTCGACATGCAGACTGGAGGAGCCAGGGATCGAACTGCCAATTTTTAGATTAGTGGACAACCTGCTCGACCGCTGAGCCACACAACTTAAAACCAACAAAATAAACCAACAAAATACCAATGTCACCCGTCTGCAGTATTTTACACCACTTGATGGTGGCATTAGATGTTGTCCTGACATTGAATTTTGGTGACCTGATGTCACAACCTAAATTGAACCAAATATCAACGCTGAAAGATGCAGATGACCAGCTGGGTAGCTGCCAACAGGTGAACATCATGTAGTGTCCCCAGTGTCCCCTGGGTAATGCAGTTTGTTAATGAATCGCCCAGAGAACCAGACATGGAGTAGGGTGTGAGCAGTGCTGCTGTGCAAGAAAACGTCATTGTACATCAAAAAGTAAAATGTGAAAGTGGTGGGACTGTGTAACAGTAAGTACAAGCCCACACTGACTGTAACTGCATGTGGCTATTAGTGTTGATCTCTGAATCAGTCTGTTTTTCAGGCTCATTTGCATAGAAAGGGGCCAATTGTGCATTCTGTATTATCTCATTTAAATATGTGCAAACAGCACAGATTCGCTGTTGCCTTGGCAGCACATTTCGGGGTGCATTTCACCCTTTGTGTTTGCTTAGAGAATTACATGGTTTCTTTTTGTCTAATTTGTGCAGGTTTAGCGGCCTCGAAAGCCGCTCATTCCTTCTCTGAGTCCTCCTCTCTGTGTTTCTCACCACAACACAAGATCTGGTCGTAGATTAGCGACAGCTGTTTCTGTTTTCCTGACTTTCTCTTCCCTCCCTGCTGTTGGCTGATCTGACTTGTTCACCCTCACAAACAAACACGATCCCATCTTGTTTCCTTTTTGCTTCCAGTGAGTTTACATCTAAGCACTTCCTCTCAATGGCTGCTGCTTCAGCACCTGCAGGTGTGTCGCCTCTGAGACGAGCTCGTTTTACCCCCTGACGTGAAGCGAAGCTGTATCTGAACTTAAAGAACATGTTGGATCCTCGATGATCCATTTACTGAGACTTTGGGGAGATGGGGGCACATCAGAAGTTGCTCTCACATATTCCTCAGAGTGTGTGTGTGTGTACACATATATATATATATATATATATATATGTGTGTGAGTATTTTCAGTGGGCCTGCGGACTGTGGGGTAAAAATAGAGAGTTGAGCAAGTGCACAAAAAGAAATAGAGATATGAGAAATAAAACGGAGAGAGGCCGAGACAGATGGAGGGAGCAGATGGACGAGAGGAGAATGAGAGGGAGATGAAGAGCGAGCGCAGTACTTACAGGTGTTTTGGAAGGTGTGGACCTGCATGTCCACCAGAGGAAATGATTGTCTGAAATTGTATGTCACTGAAGTCTTCTTCTTCTGGAAAATCTTTGTCACCTGAGGAGGACAAAAGAGATGAGAAAAGAAAAGTCAAGGCAGAAAATTGAGAATACAAAGACAGAGAAGAGGGAGGAGGAGAGAGGACAAAGGAGGAGGGAGAGCTTGATTATGCTCATCTTTGTCTTCATTTGTTTCTTTTGTTCATTTCGAGGTGAAGAGTTTTTAAAATCCCTCAGTGAGGCATTTGAATGATTCCTCTCTAAACTGAAGACGTGTCTCCTCCTGCTTGTTTTTTGCTGGCAGTGTAAATAAATTATGATTGAATTGGAGCTGAATCACAGTTGGAGTCACTTCATCTTCTAAACTCAAGTACTGGTGACATCGATTGTGGAGACTTTAAATCATTTATCATGTCAGACCAGTCCTGATTCACAATTTATGAGCTCGCACAGATTCACGTCTGAAGCTGGTTAATGTTGTCTGTGTTGACCTTCACATGACCTCTGTATGATATTAACCCTTTGAACTCTTTTTATTTACATGTATTAGCTTTCTTATCAACACGTCCCCATCCCAACTCCTCAACTGCCACAGTGTTATCAGTGAAGAAAGAAAAAGAAGAAGATTCACTTTATTAATCCCTGAGGGCAAATTAAATTTTTCCACTCTGCTGTCATCTACACACACAGGCCTGAAATACACACACATGCACATAATTTGCTCTTTACTAAATGTAGTACGATTTTAACAACACAGTAATAATGTTTTATATTCAGTGTTTAAAGTTTGTATTTATTTGTCGGAATTTTCAACTTGCATGTTTTGTGCACTGCAGTTTGTTTTTTCATTGAGCACTTGTAGTTTTTGTACCTAATTTAAATTATCTTTGGTGTCATCTTTTCCAACTGGCACTCAGTAATGTAAAGTTAGTTCTTGGTTCAAACAAAGCGGATCTGGAGAATCAGCTGTTAACTAGCTGGGAATTAAAAGCGTTCAATGTCAGCTGACAGGAAATGAAGGGGAATAAATTGAGTCGTGGCACACGTTTTAAATAACGTATCTAGTACTTTCATGTTAATAACTCAAGTTCACGTAAAGTCACGAGCCTAAGCTTTAGTTAGCTTTGAGTTTGTCAAGTCAAGTCTAAAGTCCTCAAATTTGTGACTCAAGTCTGACTCCAAGTCCAAGTCATGTGACTCAAGTCCACAGCTCTCTGTGCTGCTTTCCCTCCGGTGTCATTTTTGGATGTTAATGGGCTGTGTGTGAATCTACGCTTGTTATATGCATTGTGTCTTTTCAAAATAAACTTCTGTTTTCACAGGAACTGTGCAGTTGCCATCCATCCATTTTCATCCGCTTATCTGAAGCCAGGTCGTGGGGGCAGCGGACTAAGTAAAGTATTCCAGACGTCCGTCTCCCCCGCAACGCTTTCCAGCTCCTCCTGGAGTTCCCAGGCCAGATGAGATATGTAAGCCCTGCAGTGTGCCCTGGGTCTGCCCCGGGGCCTCCTACCAGCGGGACGTGTCCTGAAGACCTCTAACAGGAGGCATCCTGATCAGATGCCCGAACCACCTCAGCAGGTCCCTTTCAACACGGAGGAGCAGTGGTTCTGTTCTGAGCTTTTTTAGTTCATCTGCACTGTAAAAAAAGAAATGCTATAGACTAAAGACTAAACTAAATGAAGGCTGAGGCACAATCTTTGAACTCATGGACACTAAAAAAAGGTATGGTGTCTGTTCAGGTGCTCTTTGGGTACGCCCGGCCTGTCAGAAGTTTTTGGGTATGCTTGAATGAATGGTGGCTAATATATAATAGATTGGTTTTAAATAGAAAGCATTAATTTATGGTCTGTATTTAGGACCTTTTCACTAGTTTTCATCTGTATCTTTATTTTAAGTATAAAATATAGTCGACTGATGGCTGACTGTGGAAGCCTCAGTGACACCGATCAATCATACTCATGTTCTGTAACTGTATGCCAGCTATTGAGCCTTGTGGCAACTGCAGACCAGATTTTGGAAAAATAAAATAAATTTAAACATATTTTTGTTTTTACTGAGCATGTGTCGTACCCCAATGATCTGACACGATATGATGCTGTGACTTCTCCTCTTTCAAACCTGTCCGCACCACAGCTTTGAAAACAGCCAAAAACGCAGGATCACTGTTGGTCTTAAATAAGACTATGTGGGCTAAGTGATTCGCTCTGACTTCAGCAGTTTGTTTATGATGTGTGTGTGTGTGTGTGTGTGTGTGTGTGTGTGTGTGTTCAGTTGTGAGTAATGACTCTGAGGGGGAGAGAGAGCACAGTGGCTCCATCAGAGCTTGTTTGTTGAAAACAGCTGCCTGCTGTGGCTGAAAAAGACGGTGATGAGACTGAACCAAAATACTGAACGAGCCACCAAACAAAAACTACAGGCTACAAGAGGCTAACATTCTGAGCAGAGCTGCAGAGTCTGGGGTTTATTCCCTGCAGACAGTACATGAACAAATTTGATTCAGTGTTGAGGAAAGAAATTATTGATAATTGCAGCTTTAAATGCCTCCTCCACTGAAGAGCAGTCATTAACATGGCCGTATTGTCAGGCACCTTCAGTTATTGATATAATATAATCTACACAGTTGATCATGGAGCTAAAAACCTCACAGCAACACAAGTGAGGGATTAAACAAGAACTGGAAATGCTGGTGATACGATCAGTAGCATTACTGACGGCAGCAAAGCAACTGAAGCCGCTGAGCTTCAGCACTTTATCGCTGGGATTACAACATATACACAGTCTCTTTTGTTTTTCAATCTTTAATCTTGCAAACAAAAACACTAAAACATCAGACTTCACGGATAAACCTTGCTGACAACTCCTGCCTGGGTTTCCTACTTGGGAATCCATTTATTTGCTTTCTCTTTAATAGGACGTCAGACTTTTTGACATTTCTGGAGCGCAGCATTAAACAGGACCAGGGCGTTATGGGATAAACTGGTGCTCTGGTGACGCACAATCACTTTATCTCCCAGGGGAGAAGATCCTCAGGCTCCGAGAGAATTAGTCCCCAAACTTATCCCAAAATAGTGCAGTAATACAAACACCCACAGTCTGTGTAAAAAAAGATAATGACACTAGATTTCTGTATTTTTCACCAAATCCATCACACACAAACACACACAGACACACACACACACTCACTCACCATCAGCAGGTCGTTGAACAGGAAGACTTCTCTCTGGTGGACGCCGCTCCGCTGAGCTCGGTTTGGATCTGGAACCTCAAACAGCTGGCAGCAGCACACCAACCTGCGGTGAGGCAGTGACAGCACCTGAAACACACACACCAAGAACACCATTATTATTACAATTTTCTCGGCCAATTCTGACGTCCTATATTTTGAAAGTCTGATCTGCCGAATTTATGGTGACCAAAGTGGACTGTGCACCTCGTGCAGACCTCTATGGATGATGATGAGTATGAGATAAACCATAAAGTTTCCACACAAGAACCTTTTAGCCTGAACAGGGACTTGAACCCTGGACCCTCAGATTAAAAGTCTGATGCTCTACTGACTGAGCTACTCAGGCTTCAAGGTAAGCTGAGGTGATGTGTCCATTAGCCCTTGCCTTTAGGCTGGAGGAGGGCCGACCCTGATTTGCATGTCTTACCTGTCTTGTTGCAAAACAAGACAGGTTGCAATCAGATCTCTGACCTGGCCAAGAGAGACACATACTTGTGCTCATAAATCGGGTTTCAAAGATAATTGGATGTAACAGCCACGTTCCCAGGAGGTCTGAAAGACCTGAAGTCTTCCCTAAATGCTTGACTTATGGAAGGTGCAATCAGACTTCCACAAGGTGTCATGCAAGAAACTTGTCGCCTGAACAGGGAGCCCTGGGCCCTCGGATTAAAAGTCTGATGCTCTACCAAATGAGCTACGCAGGCTTCAGGAGGTTGATCCTGTGGAAGATAACATTTGGTGAAGTGATTGGAGTCTGTGAGAATCATTGAAGTTTTGTCCATTATCACTTCCTTCTGGACCGGAGTAAGGCAGATCCTTATTTGCAAGTATCTTAGAAAAAACCAAGACAAGTTGCGATCAGATGTCTGATCTCGCCAAAAGAGACACATACTGTTTATGTGGCTGAGTGTGAATGACAGTGTCCTCATAAATCAGGTGTCAAAGACTTGTGCCTGCAACAGGCACATTCCACGGAAGTCTGAAAATCTTTAGATCTGCCCAAGTTATGATGGGACCTCCATGACTTATGATGATAGCAAACACATCAGATATTTTATACAAGAAACTTTGTACCTGGACAGGGCCGTGAATCCTGGACCCTCAGATTAAAAGTCTGGCGCTCTACTGACTGAGCCACCCAGGCTTCAACGCTGTCTTTTGGAGGAAATCATCACCTGAAGTAATGTGACTCAATACAGACCATTTAAGTGTTGTCCATTACAACCTCCCTCTAGACCAGAGTAGGGCAGACCCTGATTTGCATGTAGCTTAGAAAAAAAACAAGTCAAGTTGCTATCAGATGTCTGGGACACATACTGTATATGTGGTGAAGTGCAAATGACAGTGTTCTCATAAATGAAGAATCAACACTTGCAGCCATAACAGGCATGTTCTTGGAAGTCTGAAAGTCTTGAGGTCTGGCCAAATGTACAAGTTAGCATGGTCACAATCAGACTGTGGACCTCCATGAAAGATTACAATAGTGAGCACATCAGGCATGTCATAAAAGAACCTGTTGCCTGACAGGGAATCCATTGCCACCTCCCTCTGAACTGGAGGAGGGCGGATCCTGATTTGCATGTAGCTTGAAAAACAAGTTGGGTTGCCAGCAGATTTCTGGTCTGGCCATGAGAGAAACATACTGTTCGTGAGGCTGAGTGTGAATGATATTGTCCTCATAAACTGGATCTGAAAGACATGTGGACGTAACAGACATGCTCACAGGAAGTCTGAAAGTCTTGAAGACTGCCAAATGCACAAGTGATGCAAATGATTGACCTCCACAAGATGTCATATAAGAAAGCAGTCACCTGGACAGGGACTCGAACCCTAGACCTTCAGATTAAAAGTCTGACGCTCTACCGACTGGGCTACCCAGGATGTGACTCGTGTCTGTTCTTAAAGACATGATCAGCTGAAGTGATCTGAGTGGGTGAAAACCAGTGACATTAAACATATGTACAGCTGTTTAGATGTTTGTTTGAGGTGTTGCAGGATCTTACAGGCTTCTTGCCGACCACCATCCTCTCCACCGCCTGGACCTGAGACACGTGGTCATCGTTGGTCCTCAGCTCCCATTTCTGGATCCTTCCGTAAATGGCCACCAGCAGGTCCCTGGGGATGTCCTGACCATTATCAACCCCTGAAGGAAACACAAGGGTCAGGGTATAATTTCAAATATATATATGCCCCAAAGGTTTTTTTCTATGGTGGTCCTCTAATTAACCACAAGATAAAACCACAAATCTACAAGACGACAAGTGCAAACAATACAATCAACAAGTAGGGCTGGAAGATACGCGATACACGATATATATCACGATACTACATTACGAAATATTACGAAGTACTGTAGACTACTAAAATAAAAAATTATTAAAAGAACAAAAGTTACAAGAAAGTGAAATACAGTACTGGTATAATAAATTTAAATAAAATACTATTTTAATTTAAAAAAATCAAAGTGGAACCACCGGTGCCTTTATTTTAAAGGTCCCAGCTCGGCTCAGAACGAGTGTTGATGTTTTGCTGTGAACCTGAAACTTCCGGTCAACAGATTTATTCACTGTGAGCAGGAAACATACTAACAGCTCTCCAGTTCATATATTAACAGTATTTGCAAGTTACACTGGTGCTCCATGGTCACAAAATGTGATTAAGGCCCTGTTTACACGACAACGATTTCAACTGAAAAAGGTAAACTTTTGTTCCGTTTTGGCTGATTGTTTACACAGCTACAGCGTTTTGGGTGCCTGAAACGCAGTTTTAAAAACGGTTCCATTCTGCAATTGTTTTGAAGCAGCACCGTCTCCATTATGATGTGAACTGGCAATATGCAGTTCCTCTGAAAACAGAGACTTTTCATACATTCGCATTATGGTTCCAGTTAACGGCCATGCACGAGGAGGCGGACCGTCACAACGACAGTGGCAGACTCCTGAGCTGCATTTGTGCTGCTTACTGTATTTAATTAATCAGTGCTTCTCCAGAAAAGTGTAGATTCACTGCACCATCACTTTGATCAGCAGAGACACATTACTTACATGCGCCTAATACTAATAATTTGGCTTGTCCATTCTGGGCTACTGTAGAAACATGGCAGTGCAACGTGGTGTGACCTGCTTCCTGTATAGATAGAAACAGCTCATTCTAAGGTAACAAAAACATTATGATTCTTATTTTCAGGTGATTATACACTAAAAAAAAACACCCTTTTTATCTGATATTCCAGTTCTGCCAATAAATCCCCCTGAATCCGACACACACACCGGACCTTTAAAAAAATCAGTGTTCCAGCCAGACTGCTGTGATTACAAGAGATGATGTACTGACTGACCCCGCAGGTTCTTGATGAAGTCCTCCAGCTTCATCTTTCTCTCCGGCTTGACGTTGGGACTGTACATGTCTGTGTTGAGCAGGATGATGGCGAAGGCCAGGATGAAGATGGTGTCTGGATTCTGGAACTGCCGGATCAGCACCGGGTTGCAGACACAGTACCGCTGACTGCAGGGAGAGAGAAGACATGAAGAATACATCGGACCGGATCGTTCACTGAATCCTCTCCGAGATTCAAACCTGGGAAGCAGTTTGGTACCTGAAGGCCTCCACCAGTCGCTCCACCCGCTGAGCTTCACCCTGAACTTTAATCTGAGCCTGGAACTTCCTCAGAGCGTCGTCTAGATCCATCCCTGAGAAATCCATCTCATCCAGCACACAGCTGCAGGCGGAGACACAGAACACTGATCACTGTCAGCTGCTAGTCCAACATTAAACACAGCTGGATCTCAGCTTTAAATATTCACACAAACAAACAGGAAAAAACAATGAAAAGTAAACAAACAGAAGTCAGTGAATGTCTTGTACTCACTCGAGGACATCCTTGTTGAACTGTTGCCGGCTGCCGAGGAACTCTCCGATCATCTGCCTGCTCAGTCCTTTCCTCTCCAGGATGAACCTGGCGATGCCCACCGGTGTGTCCGACACAAAGCCCCTCTCAATCAAGTACTGGATCCCCTTCTCCGGCTTCCTGCAACCCAGACAAGACACACGTTTGTTTTTCGTTAATTTGCGCACTTGTTTTATTAATCTAATTTTAGAGAGTCATTCCAAAGTTATGAGATGTTTCAGAAGATGGCTTACAAGCTGATTTCTATCTCATAACATCTGGGGATCCTAGAGGGATCGAAACGTTGTTTATTAAAGATTGTGGCATGGAGTAAGTGTGCAGGCTCTACCTTTTTTCATTCATGTTTTGTGCCGGCCTTGCACCTTTTTCGATGTGCGTATAACTACCCTTTGGCACCCTTATTTTTATTATTCCCATGTTAATACTGAAGACATCAAAAAACTATGTAACATACAGAATTAGCAAGTTTAACCTTTGGAACGCATCATGTGACAAAGCAATCACAGCGCATCTTTTGTACTGTATTCAACTGAACAAAGTTGGAAAGGGATTTACAAATCAATGCATTCTGTTTTTATTTACATTCTAAACACGGTCACAACTTATTTGGATCTGGGGTTGTGATTACCATTATTTATTTCAAGTGTCTCTTCAAGAGCAAAGTGTTTTAGCAACAAACACTAAACCCCTGAGCTTGCCTGAGAAGGACTAAATGCACAAAGCTGCTATTTTTAAATATCCCATGGAGAGAGACTCTCACTGCAGCCTGTTCTATTTTGTTCTGAAAATGTGGGCGTGCAGCCTCGTTCTGTGGACGATAAACCAGGTGCAGACTTCCATCTGTGTCACCGCTGATGAGGAAATACAGCGAGTGCTGGACGGAGCAGTGAGTGACAACAACCCCGCCCACATTTAAGAGACTGTCTGAACACACCGAGGGTCTAGGTACCATGTCTGAAGGCTCACTGCTGGTTCCAAAGGTGCTGAAAGGGTTTGGTGGAGACGGGCTCAATATGTTAAAATGAGCTGATGATTTTGTGCCTGATTCAGATTTTTGTTCCAGTCCTCCTCTGTCTGATGGGTTGGACCTTAATCAGGTTGACAGCATAATCTGAATTGACTACATTAAGATTGTAAGATTTTAGCTTCAACAGTTGAAGATAATAACAGTAAAATATGTGCTTGTTTAACTCAATGAATCATTTTGGTGGATTACCATGATCAGCTTCACAGACACACACGTACTTGTTGAACAGGTTGAGTCCGATGCGGTATTGCCGCCGCTGCACCACGTCGTTGTTAAAGGCGGGAGAATCCCAGCTGTGGCGGCTCTCTCTCTGATAGGTCTGTTTCCCCAGCGTCGCTCCTCCAATTGGCTCTCGCAGGCTGTCGCGCGACGAGGAGCCGGAGCTGCAGTTGTTGACCGTCGTGTCGTCGTTAGAGTTGGTGGTGGTGGAGTTGACGCTCTCGTTGTCTCCATCTGAGCAGAGCAGATGGTGGTGGTGGAGGTGGGGGTGGTGGGCGTGGTGCTGCTGCTGCTGCGCCTCCATGTTCTGGAGAGCAGAGGAAGAGGAGGAGGACAGCGGCGAGGGCGTGAGCGGCGGCGGCAGGGGTGAGAGAGGTGTGAGTGGTGGTACGGGGGAGGGCAGCGGGGAGGAGGGGGGCTCTGGGTAGGTGTGGGGGAGGTGGTGGTGTTGGTGGTGCAGGTGGTGGTAGTGGTGTTGGGCGAAGTGGTGAGCGTGCTGGATGTAAGGGCTGCTGCCGTGCACGTGGTGCATGTGCATGATGTGTGGCTGGCTGTACTGAGGGTGGTGGTGGAGGATGGTGGGTAAGGGGGATGGGCGATGGGTGGGGGTGGGGGTGAGGGGGGGGTGTGAGTGTTGGAGTGGGTGGGGGAGCGGGTGTGACGGCAGGGCCCGGGCTGAAGGCATCGGTAAGGGGACGTTGGCGGGGCTGCGAGTTTGTCCCTGCGCCGTGGCGACAGAGCGGCCGTTTGGTTTGTGTTTGATTGTTCCCTGTGGAGAGTCGGCCTCGCTGCTTCCTCCACCTCCTCCTCCTCCTCGCTCATCCTCTCCACTCTCTCCTTCGCCTCCTCCCCTCCTCTCCCTCTCTCCTCCTCCTCGTTCGGCTCCTGACGACTCCTGTTCATACACCAGGCGTCCGATGGAGCCTCGCTCTGACCTGAAGAACAAACAATAAAGTTAAAGAATAATTCCAGACATGAAAAATTAAACATGTTGTCCAGAGCGCACTGTTTATATTTTACACTTTATTTTAAACCTAAAACAAACGAGAGGCAGGTTTATTTTATCGTCACTGGGCAAAAATCCCATAATAAGCTTTGAGTGTTTTAAAGTTATCTGAGAGAAAAGTAGACTTCTGCACCTCCTCTCAGGGCTGTGTTTTTTTGGGATATAGAAATGCTGGTGCACGTGCACGTCCCTTCAGGTGGTGAAAGCCTGATTCAATGGCAGAGGACCCTGCAGGAAAAAGTTGCTGCTCCAGCATTGTATCCCATCTTATCACAGGGTTAGTGCTTGTACAGGTTACTGTGTGAAGCACTCATATAAGTTATGGTATGCTATGCTCCTACAGCTCGTGGTATAAAGTGCTCATTTTATTGTATGAAAGGCTAGCACTAGTACAGGTCATGACATGAAGTACTTGTACACGTTACTGTATAAAGTACTTGTACAGGTTATGGTATAAACTCCTTGTTTTCTCATTTAAAGCACTTGGACTGAACAGATTTACTATATGAAATGTTAGCACATTAGCACAGGTTATCCTGTGAAGCACTTATACAAGTTACTGCATGAAGTACTCGTACAGGTTATCGTATGACGCACTCGTACATGTTGTGGTATAAAGCCCACATTTTATCGTATCATTTCGTATTATATCATATTGTATCGTATATCGTATAACATCATTTCATATCATATCATATCGTATTATATCGTACTGTATCGTATTATAACGTATCATATCGTATTATATCGTATTGTATCATATTATATCATATCATATCATATCATATCATATTGTATGATATCATATCATATCATATCATATCGTATTCGTATTGTATCGTACCATATTGAATTGTATCGTACCATATCGTATCATATCATATCATATTGTATCGTATCATATCGTATTATATCGTATCATATCATATCGTATTGTATTATATTATATTGTATTGTATCGTATCACATCGTATTATATCGTATTATATTGTATCGTACCGTAAGGACTAGCACTTGTACAGATTACAAATTACTGCGTATGATGCGCTCATATAGGTTGTGGTATAAAGTACTCATTTTATTGTATGAAGTGCTAGCGCTCGCACATGTTACTGGATGAAGCACTCGTACAGGTTACCACATGAAGTGCTCACACAGGTTATGGTATAAAGCCTTTGTTTTGTCGTGTGAGTGCCAGAGCACGTACAGATTACTGCATGAGGTGTTAGTACAGGTTACCGTATGAGGTACTCGTGCAGGTTATTGTATCAAGTACTGGTATGAGTTACTGCAGGAAGAGCTTGTACAGGTTGCCTTATGAAATACTACAGTTAGCTTTAAGTTCTGCTATTCTGCGAGAACATACAGATACATTTGGTCGGGCCTTTTTCTGCAGTGAGCAGATCTATTGGCTGAGCTTCCTACACTAAAACTAAAGTGCCTGAAACAGTGCAGAGACACTGAGTCTCTGTGGAGCGTGCTAAAAGGCTTAATGCACTTTAATGAGACTTAACTTTCTCTAGCAGTGATTGATTGTTTTGATATAAATGTAAAACAGAGAAGTCTCAGCGTAATCATGAGTAATTTTTCTGAATTGACTTATGAAGGGATAAAAGCATTGAAGCAGGACATAAATGCTCTCTGTGAAGAACGACCTGTGTCGAGTCAGTTTCAGGTTTTTGCAGGTTTATTGTCACAGCTGAAATTAACTGCTTCCAGCAGCTGCCTGGAGGGAGGGAAATAAATCAGTAGGAAGTAACTAAGTACATCAGTCAGAGTATTTCTCATTAATGCTACTTCCTACTTTGACTCCACGATATCTCACAGGAGAACGTTGCTCTTTTAACTGCACTACATTCATTAAACTGTTTTTAATTTTGTTTTAAATGTGTGTAAAGTTACAGTGTGTGATCTCTGACGAAGCTCTCTGATTGGCTGTGCTGACCTGTCACTCATGTCCACTGAGCTGTCACTGGGCGGTTCAATGGTCAGGACAGGGAGGTGTCCCCCTCCTCCTCCTCCTCCTCCTGCCCTTCCTCTGTACTCCCCTCGACACTCTGTGCAGGGGGTGCTGCTCCTCCGGCTGGTGTTGCTGCCTCCCTCTGTCTCTCTGCTGTCCTCCCTCCCCCCTGCGACTCCTCCTCCGCCTCCTCCCCAGTACTCTGTGTCAGAGCTGGAGGCAGGGCGGGACAGCGGCGAGGACGGCGGGCGGGAGAGCGGCGAGGAGGGGAGGCAGCCCTCGTCCATGTAGAGGGTGACATCACTGAAGGAGGTGGCGGTGCTGTCCTCGTGCATGGCGGCACCTCCTCCCACGCCTCCTCTCCCTCCTCCCACTACTGCCCGGCCTGCCACGCGTCGGGCAGATGCATTGGTGTTGCGCCATGCGCACTCTCTGTAATCCTCGTCCTCATCTTCCTCCTCGTCCTCCTCCCCTTCCTCCTCCTCTTCTTCCTCTTCTTCATCTCCCTCTTCCTCGTCCTCCTCGTCATCCTCCTCTCCCTCTCCTCCTGCTTCCTGTGAGTCTTCGCGGCCTGACTGGCAGGTGAGGGAGTCGTCCATGGAGTCGGCCAGAGACTTGACCTGCAGTCCAACACAGAGGTGAAACAAACACGTCAAACATGTGAGGTCTCAGATTAATTTACCTGAATTAGTTTTCCGATTTGCTCTTGTTTTCATTTGTTGTTTCTGTTATTTACAATAATGCCATCTTGAAATCACCATATTGTACATTCCCACAGCTCTAATTCCATCAGTGCAACAACAGCCTTGTCATTTTCTATTCATTCATTCATTCATTCATTCATTAAGTCTGCTCTGCTGCTCTTTTGTCCGTCACTGAAACTCAACACTTCCTGCACGGATTTTTCACATTAAAAGATTTCTTCGGCTCAAACAGAGTAACCCCTCCTCTCTCCCTGCAGGATTTTGGTTTGAAACATCTACAGAGTTTGACAAAGAAAAGCTGACAGCTGTCGTCATGTGACCTAAGTGCGAAATTCCATTAACCTTCACATTAACAACTGAGCTATCTTCCTCTATGGGGGAAGACGGCTGCTGTTGTGTCTTCAATCAGATACTTCTGCACTCAAAGCGCTTTTACACTACAATCACATTCACCCATTCAGACACTGGTGGCTGAGGCTACATGATGTCACTGCTACTCAATTTTTAACACACTTTTGAGGGGACAGCTGTCACGAGTAATTTGGAGTTGCTTGGCAGACTGGAGGAGCTGGGTATCGAACCACTGATCCACTGATGTTCTGATTAGTGGGTGACTTGCTGTACTCTCCGAGCCACAACCACCCTTGTACTTAATGTTTTGAGTGCACAAGTCTGTCACACTGAATATGGCAAAACACAGTGCGTTACGACCCGGATAGTTGTATTCATAACAGTTAAAAAGTTGAGTGTGGAATGTCGGACACTTCTCGCCCTCAATGGTCGCCATGTTGCCTACGTAACAGAAGAGACGGGACTACAAACACATTTCAAACTTGTGAGATGGGGAGGAGACGGTGAACAACAAAGCGTTGTACAAATATACATGTGCATTTTTCACTGCCCCTATACTGCTGCTGGAGAGAAGGATTAACTCTTGAATAATTTGGTACCACTAACGATAATGTACACTAATGTTAGCCTGATAGCTAGCAGGCAAATATTTTGTTGAGTGATCATTAATGCTCCGCTCAGTTGCAGTTCACTAAGCAGAAGAAGAGAAGCTGTCCAATCTGGTGCTCTTAATTTATGGTATGTGTGCAACCGCTGTGTTTGATTTGAGACAGCACTACCCTGGCAAAAATATCACACTATGCAAATAAGAACACCTCCTCTTTCCAAGTTCAAGAACTTCATGTTCAGTCTGCAGGAAGTGTTGAGTTTTATCGTCAGCATCAACCGAACCCTAACTCCTAACCCTAACTTTTGTCTAAGGATTTACAGCGTAACAGCAGGTGATGCTATACTGTTAAGCTATGTTTAACGCCGAGAAGGTGACAAACAGGTGTGTTTACCTGCTTGGAGAAGGAGTCGTCCATGTCTCCTGTGTCGTCTGAGCCCTGCTGACCTGCTGACCCCTGACCCTGCGGCTGACGTTCATCAAATGAGTACTGGACCCACAGAGGAACAGACACACATGCACATTTGTACTTGTTGTTGTGTGTTTATGTGTCCTGTATATACAGAGTTTATATATGTGTGCGTACCTGCATCCTCATGTTGGACAGGATGATGCGGCGAGTCATCCTGCTCTCCGAGGCAGAGCTGCGAAGCCTCTCGAAGTTCTTGTTCATGCGATACTGCCTGAACGCTGTCTGGATGGTTCTTGCCGCCCGCCGGGACACAAACTGGCCCCCGTACTTCCTCTCCAGCATCTCCACCTATCAGGTAGCAACATCACACATTCAGGCAACCAATCAGGGAACGAAGCACAAAGAGCTTTTTTATCTTGGAAAGAAAAACAAGGTCTGTAACTAATCATTGCATAGAACAAGACAAACTCATAATGAACCCTAGAAGCCAAAAGAACAGCTCATATTGAGAGAGAGAGAGAGTTGTGGTAGCAGTCACTGGGGTGATACGCCTGTCAAACGGTAACGCAGGTGTCCTAGGGTAAATAGGTAAACAGGTAGTTGTACAGCAGCCTACAAAAGCATTTGAAATATCTCTCCTTCTGTTCCTCTCCTTAAAACATGATGATGTCACAGTGAAGATGACCTTTGACCTTTTGGATACAAAATGTGTCCTGTCCCTCACTTCATTATTTTATCCTATTAGACATTTGTGTGAAATTTTGTCATAATCAGTGTATGAAATCTTGAGTTTTTGGCCAAAAACATGTTTTGTGGGGTCATAGTGACCTTTGATCAGCAAATTCTAATCACATTCTTGAGTCCAAGTGGACATTTCCGCCAAATTTGAGAAAACTCCCCCAACGTCTTCTTGAGATATTGTGTTCACAAGAATGAGACGGATGCAAATTCGCAGTGACCTTGACCTTTAACTACCAAATTCTAATAGGTTCATTGTTAAGTCTAAGTGGATGTTTTTGCCATATTTAAAGAAATTACCTCAAGCCTAGAGATATCGCGTTTACAAGAATGAGACAGACGAGGTCACAGTAACCTTGATCTTTAACTACCAAAGCCTTATCACATCATCATTGAGTCCAAGGGGACATTTGTGCCAAATTTGAGGAAACTCCCTCGACGTCTTCTTAAGATATTGTGTTCACAAGAATGAGACAGATTCAAATTCACAGTGATCTTAAACTTGACCTTTGACCACCAAATTCTAATCGGTTCATTGTTAAGTCTAAGTGGATGTTTTTGCCATATTCAAAGAAATTACCTCTAGATAGCCTTGAGATATTGCATTTACAAGAATGAGACAGACGAGGTCACAGTAACCTTGACCTTTAACTACCAAAGCCTTATCAGTTCATCACTGGGTCCAAGGGGACATTTGTGCCAAATTTGAATTCCCTCAAGACGTTCTTAGGATATCACATTCAGAAGAATGGGATGGACAAATAACCTGAAAACATAATGCCTTTGGCCAGTTATCACTGGTGCAGAGGCGTAAAATCATCAGTATCGACAGTGGCTACCGGCCAAATTTGTTACTAAGCTACATGTGCGAGCCCACTGGAGACAGGAGACCCAAATTACATAACTGTTAGCCAACCGCTCGGACAGAAACACACAGTGTTGATCGCAGTTTATGTGAGGTCTTAATTTGTTGCCTGCAGCAAACACAGGACGCAACAGTCAGACGGAGCTGGTAAGAAATACAGAAACTGGGAAGCACTAAAATCAAATGTGATGAAATTATGTTGAAGTGCTTCACTGCTGCTAAATAGGACAGGCATATCCTGACACGGCGCTGGGAATCAACCCACGATGGTGTGTGTGTGTGTGAGAAACAATAGGTGTGGGTGTTTTGACGTGCATTGTACTCTGCTGTTTAAAAAGGCTGCATCCAACTCAGAGTGTAACAGAAACGATTACATGAACCCTCATCGTCTTTAAGTCCATATTTGTGTCCGAGGACCTGTGAAATGCACTTCCTGTAGCCTTGTACCTTCTTGTCCTGGAGGTCTGTAGAGAGCTCATAGCTGTCAGATAGAGCCTTGCAGCGTTTGCTCTCCTCCTCCTCTTGCTTGCGTAGCGCCAGGCTGGCCGGCTGGTGACGGCTGCGCTGAGCCCAGGCAAGGCTCGCCGGGCTGGGGGGAGAGATGGGAGAGCTACCCTGAAGGAGGAGGGGAGAGGGAGACAGGTCTTTAATATTTAATTTTTTTTTTTACTTGTATTTATTCACTGGGGGCTGACTGAGTTTCCAGAATGTTTTTCAGCTGTTTCAGATTCACACCCCAGAGTCAGCTCTGAAGAAACTAACAAGTAAAAGCTGCAAAAAACACAATTTAAAGCTCCATAAAAGTGAAACTCAGCACACTGACTAACTGTACTTAATTACTTTCCACCTCTGTTGGGAGCTGCAGGGTTCACATTGACTCCCACTGTAGTTTGTGTGGAAAGGTGCTGTTGCCTCGGTGCTGACCTCCATAACAACCTCCAAACCAGACACACAGGTTGGCTCTCTGCCTGGCTTACAATTACTCCACACAGGCAGAGTTGTGAACCAGCTAATCACAGCTGAGGGTGCTAAACAAGTGAAACTAAAACATGTTACAGCTTTAAATTCACTGTATTTTACCAAAGCAGTTACAAACCAAGGTAAGGTGAATTACTGAATCTGAATTAATTAATGATTTTATAATGATTTCTGAGCTTTAGTTACGTCGCTATCACTTGCAGTGTGGGTTATTTTTGTAGTTTTGGCCCTTAAAGGCAACAAGCAGCTCTAATTTTACTCCACCACGAGTCACCATCGCCATGACAACTCGATAAACCACTACACACAGGTTTAAGGAATCGCAACCCAAGTAAGGTCTGTTCAGTTAAACACAGTGTTACCAGGTTTATGATCAGTTTTCTATCATAATTCAGCCCAGTGCTTGATGGATGATAAATAGCTTACTTCTAAAAACCTCTAAATGTATGATAATTTCAACATATGATATTTCATAAACTACAGATGCACAATCAATCAATCAATCAATCAATTTTATTTATAAAGCCCAATATCACAAATCACAATTTGCCTCACAGGGCTTTACAGCATACGACATCCCTCTGTCCTTTAGACCCTCACAGCGGATAAGTAATAACTCCCCCAAAAAACCCCTTTACCGGGGAATAATATGGGAATGTCATTGGTATTGGCGGATATGCTTTTTTTATTTTGCACAATGAATGAGTATCACATACATTAAAAAACGCGTTTCATTTCATGTCTCCATCTGCTGCTGGGCCGTCATGATAAGAGTATGCATGTATATGATGTCATTTCCACTACAGAAGACACTTGATGATCACTAAATTTGGGGGTTAAAAAAGTGGACATATCGATGTTGGTATCAAATGAGTTGCTGCATATTGGTATATCGGATATTGGCCAAGAATCCAATATCGTGCATCCCTATGATAAACAGTGAAACAAGCTGAGGAACCAGACTGATTGTTCATTGTACTTTAACTACTGTATGTCAATAATGTATGGTATCAAATCGACCTTGAATATGACTTTTGTCAAATGATTTAATCACATCTCTGCTGTGGCTGCAGCGAAATACTTGTTTCAAGGTGAACCATGATATAAAAGGATTGGATCAGGTAACAGCACCAATCACGTTATTTTTACAAAATCGGAATCAGTAATAAAAGATCGGAGGAATGAAAACAACAAAAACGGCCAGGTTTTTCATCTATGTTGTTCATTGTTGCCTCCACTTGCCAATGTATTGTAACCGAGCGTCCTGGGTTGCCGAACTGAGTGCAGCTAATGAGCAATAAACCAACAGCAGTCGAGACAACAGGTTCAGCGGCCACCGCTTCTCTCTTTATTCTGAGCAACACAGCCACACCTAATGGCAGAACCTCGCCTACCACAGCCCGACGGCAACTCTGGAGGGACAATTTGTTTACAATTAGGAATTTGTCTGCTGCTGAATCACCGATCAGCTTTTTGGATACTATTCAAATAAAAAACAAACCTTATGGGGCAACTTGGATGCATTCTGTTCTTTTCTTTAATGCTTCGCAAAGTATCGGATCGGACTAGATATCGGATCAGATGCAAAAAAAAAAAAAAGTGATTGGGACATCCCGATATAAAAGTTGATGATTGTCATACCTTTTACATTTGCTTGTCAGTGATCTTGGGGAAAAAATGCAACTGGACAGAGGATCTCCTCCTTTAATTATAATTATTTTCCAAGTGGAGACTTTTTTATGCATAATCCCTCAGGTTGCAACGGTACGAGATTTTCACAGTACGATACCCACTCAGAATATGTTGCAGTTTCACGGTATCACAGTATTACAGAATTTATATGATCAGTCAGAGAACAGAGTCCTTTTCTGAGACGGTTATCGTACCATGAAAAGCTCCTACTGTTGCAACCCTAGGAAGTATGTGTAAAAAGTCTCCCCTTAGAGAATAACTAAAATAAAGTGGAGAAGTAATTTGTGCATAACCCACGTATTTGGGAAGGCTGTGATCACATGACCAACGTGCTGATGGGAGTATAGAGGAAGTGGTCCAGTCAGGAGGCAGGTTGGGGTGCTGGATGGGTCACAAAACACAGGACTTTCCTCCGATATTTTCCCCAGGAAAACAATGTTTGGTACAGTTACACGATGTTTCTTCTCCTAAACCTTCTACGTTAATTTTACTTGCCTAAGCCTGAAGATGCCCAACCTCTGTAACTTTACACTAAGTACGTAATGTCATTTGTGGGACACTAATTCGTAACATATCATACAAAATGTTTAGTTAGATAGTCATCTGTCCGATTTGGCCAAGATGCATGATGTAATTTGGTTTACATGGAGTAAGAGCTCATTTATGTTCACGGTAGATACAAAGACAGACGGAGCCCTCAGTCTGTAATTTGTGTTCATTTTGTTCATAATTGTGCAGGTTTTCTTAAAGCTTACAGATACAGACAAAACTGAGCAGTACCACTAGAGATTGTGGAGGCAGTGTAGTGCAGTTCAAGCGAGATGCGACCATACGACACAATGAGAAATTTAAATAACTGCAGAACGGGTACACTATTACAACCTCCACCGTCCCCTTGTTCGTTGTTGTACGAGACTTTTGACTCCGCCCTCTAGTGCAATTTATCATCCGTATCTACGCCATCATGAAGGACACAGGGAAGTATATGGACGTATCTGGGGGTATAAATGAGCCTGTGTCATCAGCAGAACATCTCGGACATAACAGATGCAATTTATTTTAGATGAGTGACCTTTAACAAAACAGTAAAATGTCAAACTTCCTCAAACTAATCCAGCGGGCAGATGATTTACTGTCACTTCCTCAACATGGTGACACTTCCTGTCGTATGATGCTTCACACAGTTTCACACATTGATGAATGTTCACTGGTGTTTCGTGTGTTAGTGTGTGTGTTTGAGGGTCAGTACCTGTGTGTGTGCGTGGGAGGCTCCCAAGGGCCCGCTGGTGGAGGCGGAGCTGTAGGGGTCACAGGGGCTGGAGAGGGGGGTGTTGCTATAGCGATGGAAGGGAGGCGGGTGGCCGAAGGACGAATCAGAGAAAGTGAGAGCCTCCGGACACTGAGAGTCGCCCTCCACACTGAAAGAGAGAAAGAGAGCAGGTCATCGATCTGCTAATGTTGCTCATATCAGGTCAAATCATCAGCTGAGATGTTTCATTAACACGACTGTTTCCTGTCATGATTTTACTGAAATAAACATCATGATGACGCTCAGGAAAAGGAAGTGACACTGTACATTTGAATTAAAAAAACAAAAGACATGCAAGACTTGAACTAGTCAAAGTCAAGTTTAAAGTCATGAATACAAAGTCATAATCAAGTCCAGTCTTTTATCAACGTTAGTCAAGCAAGAATCAAGTCATCATATTTGCAACTCGAGTCTGACTCAAGTCAAGTCATGTGACTCGAATCCCCCATCTCTGATATGCACTGCGGTAAACATTCCTCTGTCTTGCTGGTGCCCAGATCTACCTGCTCATACCTTCGCTCAAATCTAGATTGTTGCTAGCTGTTGCTTAAACTACAGATTGTACTTCCACATTTTGTTGTATGCCTGCCACCACCGATGCAAAGAGTACGGAGCTGGATCGAGACAGAGAGCTCAACTAGGCAGTGCTGACTGAATATAAACCAAGATCCCGATCCTACATTACCTATTTCTCACCTAAAATGTCTTAAGAAACATATTTTGGTGCAATAGTTGACTGTGTTGATTAAATATGATAATCTGTTCCTGCGTTGCCTTTTTCTTGCCTCAAATGTTTTCAGAAACATATGTTAGGTGTCTTGTTACCAGCCGACCGCCATATTGTTTTTTGTGGAATTTTTTTTTTACACAAATCTCCGTTAACAAAACGTTTGTTCAACCAACAGTAACCCTCCTGTTTTCATTCCCTTAAGGGTCATTCAGATTGATGATAATATCAATTCTGTAAAACCATGATACAGTGACACCGTGATATTTTCTGAGACAGTTATCATACTGTGAGAATCTCAGACTGTCGCAACCCTAGTTACGTCACTTATCAGCAGAAGCGTTTATTTGTCCGGTGTGGTGCAGTGCACTCTGATCGTTGTAGGTAAAACCAGATGAGCTCTACCTTCCTCTCTGATCAGGCGACAGCTCGACAACCGATAAACTCTTCGCTCACTGGCTCCTCTGAGAGACACTTTATTGTCAGCAACTCCGCCTGCGTACACAGATTACTGCTCAGAGAAATAACACAACGACCGATGGATGATCAATCAATTAATTGATGAATTAAGGAGAAGACGAGAGGAGAGAAGAGAGAAGGAATGTGTGTGACGGACATCATTAGTTTGTGTGTGTCATCATCAAAGGGGCTCTTCAGTGTTAATCTAAGACACCCGTGAAGCTGGCACCAAAGCTAACGTGGGCACTGCCAAGCTCACACACACACACACACACACACACACACACACTGAGTCACATGACGGTGACTCATGACTAACAGCAGTATGTGTGTGTCTGTGTGGGTGTGTACAGTGTATATGAATGTGGGTGTACAGTGTGTTGTGTTTGTGAGAGACCCAGCATGAGTGTGTGGGAGACACTGGATGTGTGTGTGTGTGTGTGTGTGTGTGTGTGTGTGTGTGTGTACTTGTACTTGCTACATAGTGAGGACCAACACACATTTTCAACCAACATAGTGAGGACATTTCTGGACGTTTTGGCTGGTCCACACTTCTTCAAGGGCCTGATGAGGGTTAACACTTGGGGTTGCGTGTAGGATTTAGCTTAGATGGTTAAGGTTAGGGTAAGGGGCCAGGGAATGCATTATGTCAATGAGAGTCCTCACAAGGATTGATGTGCAGGGATGCGTTTGTGTGAGTCGTTACTTGTACTTGCTACATAGTGGGGACTGACACACCTTTTTAACCAACAGAGTGAGGACATTTTGACGGGCCTTACTTCTAAAAAGTCCTGTCCAAGGATTAATGCTTGAGTCAAAGGTTCAGGTTAGAATTGGGTATAGGTAAGGGTAATGCTGAAAACACACCGACGTCGGCACACACTGGATGCGTCACACTGCAGCTCATCAGCAAACGACAGCGCAAAGTTAAAACTACTATTACTGAAAGATCTGTACTTTTTCTACCTCTGCATTAGCCTAAAATCACGTGCGGACAGCCCCTAATTAAACTCTATTCCAAACCCGACGGGCTGATCTTCAGAACTGTGACTCGTCAGGAAGTATCTTTTTGGCCGTTGTCTTTATAACGATGGGATCGTGGGTCGTTTAGCTCAGGATATTTCTCAACCTCAACAACGAGTCTCTCCTCATTGATTCTCTGTCACACAGGAGACACAGCAACAGCTACAGAGTTCTCTTTATACATCAATGGTGAGGAGAGGAGTCGAGCTGCCACAGGAGCAGAGAGACAGAGCTGCTACGGGAGGACAATGGTATGAAGTGCCACAAAGTGGCGCCCAGGAGCCCCGCCGGTTTGCTTTGGCCTTAATGGCCGGGTGCACGCATTCAGCTTTGATGCTTAAGGTTACAGGAATGAATTATGTCAATGAGGGTCCCTCACAAAGACAGATGTACAGGAATGCATGTGTGCGTTTTTACTTATAGTTGCTACAAAGTGGGGACTAACACACCTTTATAACTAACAGAGTGAGGACATTTTTGGAAAGTGAGGACATTTTGACTGGTCCTCACTACTATAAAGTCCTGTTTGAGTATAAACGCTTGGGTACAAGGTTCAGGTTAGCATTAGGTAGAGGTTAAGTTTAGGATGAAGGTTATGGTTAAGCATTTAGTTGTGATGGTTGAAGTTAAGAGGTCTGGGAATGTATAAGGTCAGTGAAGGTCCTCAGAAAGACAGATGTACAGAAAAGTGTGTGTGTTTGTGTCAAAGATGAAGAAGAAGCTAAAGTAAAGACGTTATTCTGGATGATGTTGCGTTTACATCCCTAAACTTGGATGTATTAAATTCTCTCTCTCTCTCTCTCCCTCTCCCTCACACACACACACACACACACACACACACACACACACACACACACAGAGCCAAGATGACTGCACTCATAAATCCCAGTGAGACTCTGCAGTAAAAACTGAGAGGAAGGTACTCTAGATAATTGCTAACTGTCTCTCCCTCTCATCATCGTCATCATCATCTTTCTTCCTCTCCTCCTCCATCACTCCATCATTCTGTCTCTCCTCCTTCAGGCCTCCTGTTCCTCCTCCTCAGTCTTCTTCAACTCTTCCCTTTTTCTTATCTTTTTATTTTCTCCTCTTCTTTCAAGTCTTCTCCTCCTCTCCTCCCACCACCTCACTCTCCCTCCTCACATTTCTCCTATTTCATCCCCATCTTTTCCTCCTTCCTATTTTTCTGTCTTCTCCTCTCCCTCCTATTCCCCTCTTTCCTTTCCTATTTTTGCACATTGCCCTCTCCCCTCTTTTTCCCTCATCTCCTCTCATTTCTCCTTTTTCTTTTCTTCACTTTTCCTCTTTCCTCCTCCTTTCTTTTGTGCTCCTCTTCTCTCATCTGTTATTTCCCCCTTTCTCCCTTGTCCCATCATTTGTTGACCTCTCCTCTGTCCTTTCCCTCCCCTTCTTTTTCTCCTCTACTTTGCTCCTCTCCTCTTCAAATCCTTTCATTCTCTTCTCCTCCTTCCTTTCCTTTATCTCCTTTCCCTTTGTTGCATATTTTCCTCTCCTTTCCTCCTATTTCTTTTCTCCTCTCATCTCTCCTTACCTTTTCCTTCCTTTCCTCCTATCTGTCTCTCTCTTCCACTTTCCTTCATCTCCTCTCATCTCTCCTCCTCCTCCTCTTCCGTTCATTTACTTTTTTGCTTTCCTCTTCTCCAGTTTCCTTTGCTTTCATTTCTCTCCTCTCCTCTCCTCGCCTCTCCTCTCCTTGCTGAGGCTGAGCCAGCTGCAGGGTTGAACTGAGGTGAGGTGTGTTTGATTTATACCCCATCCGGGCACTGAGCACCAGGCTGGCGGCGTCCTCTGGCAGGCTGCAGCCCACTGAGGTCACACAGCAAACTTCAGATGACCCCAACATCAGGAAACCATCACGTGTGCCAGATTCTACTTTTTAAACTTCTGTCTCCACCTCTGACGCTCACTAACACTCACAGTCCTGTTGTTCTGCTGCTTCGCTGACTTTTATAGTTTACCAAGTCTCTGTGGACGTTGGCTGTCTTGCCATCACAGTCCACATTAGAGAAGATCTGAGTTGATAAATGTGTTGATATGTTCATCTGAGGCACCCTCATTTATCACTGTGCGCTCAGAGCAGTGAGTGTAATGAGCAGCTGCGTCCAGGCTGCCCTGCCTTATTGGTGAAGGTTATTGGGGCCTCTGCTCAGGACTGAAAAAAGCCACCGACACCTCTGTTTTTTTCAAGTTAAAAAATCAGATCTATATATAACTAGTGTGACAGTCGGAGTGTGATGTGCTGTCTGGGCTGGTCCTGCTGTGGATTTCTGCTGAAGGCGGCTGCAGTGCAGTGCTGCCATACTCAGGAAGAGCGACCCTGCAGACACCAGCAGCAGCAGCAACAATGTAAGAGACACGAGAAAGAATTAATTAACAGTGCTCAAGTTAAAGGAGCTGATGGGATCATTTCACTGGAGTTGTACCTTGTATAATTTCCATGTGACAAATAAACCTACATTTTTTACAGTGAATATTATGTTAAAGAGACCTGAGCATTCGTCAAAAATAAGTAATAAGGTTTCAAAAACCTATGAACGAATTCTATGACCTTGACTAAATAATATATTGAGCACAGTGCTAGTTCAGGCAGGACACGATGTCAAGCTCAGCTCACATCACAGCTACTGAACTGATGGATCAGCTGATTGATGGAAGGGAGTCAGCTGACAGATCACATGATTCCTTACTATGCAACCAATCAGCGAATCTTAAACTGCTCTGGCCTGCTTACTGTTTGCAACCTGCCTCCACCCCAGCTCCTCCTTTTCATGCTGTGTCTGACTTATCAATGTCATTTCTGTTTGTTATTGATGCTGCTCTGTTCTGTTTCCGGGGGGTCTTTGCTGCTGCTCTCTCTGCCTTAGGCTTTTTGCATAGGCCTAGGAAGGGCATGGAGGCCCCATAAAAGAGTCATACCACCAGAATATAAATGTAAATAAAGTTTTCTTTGCCTTAGGCTTTCCATGTGGGCCCATGGAAGGGCAGAGAGATTTGCTCTTTCTGACCCAGGCTGTCCATGTTTGCACGTGGAAGGGCAGAGAGGTGTGCTCTCTCCACCTTAGGCTTTTACGTAGGCCTAGGAAGGGCAGAGAAGCCCCAGCACAGAGCCATACAGCAAAAAATAATACTGCAAATGTAAATGAAGTTTTCTTTGACTAAAGTGGTCCTGACTGAACTGGGTTTGCCAGATGGTGCGGAGTGCCCAAATACATCCTTATACTTTCCTCCACACAAACCATAAATATCACACATCACTCTCTATTAGCACTGACTTATATATTGTTTCATGCTATGCAATGTCATAAAGTAAATGACGCGCACCGTGCTCAGAGTATATAGACCATTTTACTGCTTGATGGTAAACGAGAAGCAGCAAAGTAGCTGCTGTTCCACTCACACTGCGTCCTCCTCTCACTGAAACATATATCCAAAGCAGCCTTATAGTTATGGCCATGCACTTAAAGCTGAAATGGCCAGTGTTATTTAAATCCCATAATAAACTCTAGGCATACTGTTATTCAAGTGGTCAGTAGGAACACCAGACTTCTGCACCTCCTCTTGGCTCTGTTGTCAGGCCTTTGAAAATCTGGCCCGTGATGAGAGACTCTGGCCAATCACAGTTCAGTTCAGAGAGAGGACGTTCCTATTGGCTGTTTTACAAAAGCAGATGTGTGTGCACATTCCCTCAGATGATGAAAGCCTGATTCAGTGGCGGAAAATCCTGCACAACTGCCTACGCTGCAAACCAACCCAGAAAAGGAGACTGACTCGTCAAACAGAGACTCTGAGAGAAAGTCTGACAATAAACACAAAATGTTTCAGTATCAGCAAAGTGTTTCAGAGATGGAGAGAAAATGATACTAATAGTTTAGCCTTACGCTGTGTTCACACTGGGAGCAACACAGCAACGGCTACAATTCAATTTCAATAGAAGCTACAAAGTGACGCTTGTTGCTACAGACGGTGTTACGCACTACAACTCAAAGTTGAGCTAGCCTCAACTTTTCAACATTCTAATGATGCTGTGAAGCATCTCATGTTTTTGTTTCTCTCTGTCTGTGGTACTGTGTTATTTATTTTTAAATAGCCCACATTATGCTAGCTATATGCGACTCCCTGCTAGATCAGCAAACTTTCTGTTACACCTGGCTGTGGGGCGTTTGCGCTGGCAAAATTAGAGGCACTACAGCCGCTCACTGATGCAGATTTCCAGATTGCTGCCAGCCCCAGTTTTAAGCCATAAAGTGATGTGCTCACTCTCACACCTGCTGCCACCTGAAAGCTGAGCTGTCAGTGCTGCTGCTGTTTATAAAGCCTCCACCTGTGGGCTCTGTGCACCCTGCATCCTTACTGTCACCCCCCCCCCCCACACACACACACACACACTCCCTGCCGGTCTGAGCTTGACAAGTTCAGAGCAAAGACACCAAACATTCTGACTGTATTTATTCTGTATACCTGAGCTGGTAGTCTAAAATAATCTTTAAGACAGAAAAGTCTCATCCTGATTTTCTCACATATTTTTTGACTGGTTTTGTAAAAAACGCTCTGCCTGCAAGTGATGATTATGTTCTTTATCGATTAATGGGTATTTTCTGATAAATCATTTCATCTGTGCCCGATTACAATACAGCCGGAGGTAATGTATTCAAATGTCTGACCAACAATCCAAAAACGCTATCAAAAGATATCAAGTTACTAATGATATGAAACAGAAAACAGAGCAGCAAATCCTCCTGATAAAACTGGAGAATATTTTCGCATCTAACGTGAGGATGAGTGAGTTAAATAAAAATCACAAAACTTTATTCTTGGAAAAATGACACACCTGCTATTTATGGTTTTAAAAAAAAAAGATGATAGAGGAAATGAGACAAGGTGAACTGTTTCCATCCAGATGGTGCAGCAGAAGTTTAAAGTGTTGTTCAGTCTTTCTCACAGTGAAAAGTATCACTGAACACAGAATGTTTCGAGGTGAGGATGGAAAAATGATCATAATCTGAATAAAACAGAGTCTAGACAGAAACCCAAGGACGTGAGGAGGGGTGGGTGACATCATCGATTCTTAGATGCTTCACGATGCGGACATGGATGATTCAGCATCGATTCACAAACATCCATAATCGATTTTTAAAATGTTTATTTGATGTTGACAGAACGAAAGAGACGGAACTAACCCAAGAGGGCAGCGCAGCACCCGGACAGTCTATAGTGCAGACATATAAGACTTAACTTGTAATTCATCCTCACAAAAGGCAGCAGTTGCAGCTTTTTTAAATGTAATGTCTGAATAATTACATTTGTGAGGCCAACATGAGTTATGTTGTAAATACTTTCCTCTGCCATCACCCAGAGATGAACGTAAACTGAGAGGAGCAGTGAGTAGCCAACACATTCTCACTGCGACCTCGTCACATATCAACCTTTAGTCATGGACTTTCCACGTCCACATATGGCGTCCAAGGTACCCTGGGTGTGTTGGTTGTTGACGTTCTGGGACGCCGTGTCAACTTCAGCCTGTTACATGCATCGTCTGTTTTCAAAATACACTTCTGTTTTCACAGGAAATGTACAGTTTGCATACAGTCATTCGTACGTTTGTACTACATGAGTACAACATGCTGAATTGATGTTTTTTTCCTTCAACAACAAACGTACATGGCTACGTTGAGCCAACGCACACATGTAGTGAGGTTTTGCCAACAAAAGCACGTGGTTGGGTTTAGCAAAAAGAACAGGGTTTGGCTGTAGAATCTTACAGGAAGTGAACACCGGCCTTCTGGGTGAAAGTCACTAGTTGTTGGACCCATTCAACACCCCTCCCCCGCCGACCCTACTCGGACCTCTGCTGCCTTAACTTTCATTGCTGTCCCGCCATGTTTCCCCCTGACTGGCTGTGTATTATGTCGACTTGAAAGGACGGCTTTTTCGTTGGTGTCTGACGCCAGAAGTCTCTGACCAAGCACTGGATTTCAACGACTTTCAACGGAGCACTCTGCCTTTGCATGATTTTTTTATTCCCGTACAGGCAGGAGACTGTAAGGTGCTGTCAGATTAATTATTGCAGTTAACTTTAATAAGTAATAAAAAGACTGCGGACCATTTAGTCTTCAATATGAGGTAGTAATTTTGTACTAAATATTACAGCATGCAATCACTGGACACTACACCGGCATAAATATCCCCCAGTGTGCAACCACGGATGGACACAATCTGATTAGGGTATGGAAGCATTCTGGGAGTATGGGTGAAGGGAAAGGGAACTTGTACAAGAGCCACATTGTATGGATCACTACAGATACAATGTGCTGTGTTAAAAAAGTACTAAGGAGTCACACAGTGAGAAAAATAAATCATGTTTAGAAATCAAACATTTTGATGCATCGATAATCGTTTTATCATCGAATCATTGCCCTCTGAATCACAGTCGAATCATGAGGAGCCTGGGGAGTCCCACCCCTAGACATGAGAGTTGTACACAAATACTGCAAAAGGTTACAGTAAGGACAAAGTGGAGCCACAACTGTGACCTGTCATATCGTCCTCATCGACCTTCACCTGTATTATTCTATGCTGCTAAATGAGTGCATTTAAAATACCTGAAAAATTGCTAAAAGAATCCAGCGACTGTAACAAAGTGCTGCAAATCTGTGTGTAGAGTCACTGACACACAACGGCACTCTGAAGGATCCAACACAACATCCAGCCACACCTGCACAACACAAAAACCCTCTGCAGCATGTAAACACTCACATGTAAACCTTGGCTCTGCTCGGCAGCTTGTTTTTCCAGTGAAACCCCATGAGTCCGAGGCACAGGACACACACACACACACACACACACACACACACACACACACACACACACACACAGGCTAAGCCGGTTGAATACAGCTCCTCATGTTTATATTTCTTTTCCCAGCTCTCCTTCCTTTGTTCAGTTGTAAATCTAATTTTCACTTTCACACAGGCTCTGTTTCTGTTTGTCATTCTGCGTTCATAGCCAGGGGCGGTATCTAACAACACACTGGTAGCAACACACACACACACACACACACACACACACACACATATACATACACACACACACACACACACACACTGATTGGAAATCTATCTGATTTATATGGGTTACAGTGTCAAAGCATTGATTCCAGCTTCTGCACACAGGACAAACGCACGTCGATACACTCGAGCATGGATGCACTCACATGTCGTCAGTGACACACAGACCGCCTCTGTCCTCCCACTGCAGCCAGTCAGCTCCACCAACAGGCCAAACAGACCCAGAATATAAAGAGTCAGTCAGCTGCCCACGACAACAGCAGTCTTGAAATATTCACATCATGCACGGTCAGGAAGCAGCAGATTCTCGGGAACACCTCCACATTTTCAAAGCACGAAGAGCCTCTCTGACCATCTTTAATTTAATATTTACTCAGTTTATTCTGCAGTTTCCTCCTGACGCTCTTCGTGATAAGACAGAGAGCATGCAAGTGGATTTACCAACAATGTTACACTGTGTTTAACATCGTGATCTGTAAACATGTGAGCAAAAATCTGTGAGCAGAGAATTCTACTTTAAATCATGTAAATAACCAGAAATACTGCCGCATGGCTGTGTTCCTCTGCAGTCCAGTCAAGCTGCAGCTACAGTTTACATCCATGTCCATCCACACTCATATGTTGCCATGACAGCTGACAATGCTTCAAACAGGTTATGCATGTTGCTGCAAAGAAGCTACAAATTCTAAAACATGGATGCTTCACACACATCTTCCCCCTGCAGCTCAAAAGATCTATACAATCAGCACCTTGTCAAGATGGACACCCAAGATTAGAGTCACCATCTGTTCCTGAGAAATGATGTTGAATTATGGCCAAAAAGTGTATATGCAGAACAATATGATGTCACAGTGAAGCTGACCTTTGACCTTTTGGATATAATCATCACTTCATAATTTATTCTATTAGACATTCATGTGAAATTTTGTCATAATTTGCACTATAAATATGTTTTGTGAGACCGCAGTGACCTTGACCTTTGACCACTAAAGTCTACTCAGTTCAGTTAAGTCCATCCGGATGTTTGTGCCAAGATTTTAGGAATGTTCTCAAGGCGTTCTTGAGATATTGCAATCACAAGAATCAAATAGACAAGGTCACAGTAACCTTGCCTTTTACCATCAATATCTAATCAGTTCATCCTTAAGTCCAAACAGATAATTCCTACACACCCTTTTTGAGATATCGTGGTCACGAGAATGTGACAAATATGAGGTCACAGTGACCTTGACCTTTAATCAAATCAGTTCATCCTTAAGTTCAACTGGACGTTCGTGCCAAATTTCAAGAAATGTCCTCAAGGCGTTCTTTGGATATTGCATTCACAAAAATGAGAAGGACGAGATCACAGTGACCTTATCTTTTGACCAGTGACCACAAAAATCTAATCAGTTCATCCTTCAGTCCAACTGGACGTTTGTGGCAAATTTTAAGACATTTCCTGAAGGCACTTTTGAGATATCACGTTCACGACAATGGGATGGATGTGTGTCAGCATGCAATAGCTCATTAGCACAAGCAGCAAAGCATCTACCAAGTTTAGCTTTATGCTAGCACAGATCTTTAGCTTAGCTTTGAGAGCCCCATTGATTCTGTCAACCCTACCCCGACTTTGATGTTGATAACACTGCTCGATTCTTAACTGCTGTAAGATTTTACTTTAGTTACCTTTTGTGTAAAAGCCATTATCTGAGCTTATGCTACAATGTGGAATGACTTCCTGTGTTAGGAATTTTCAACTGGTTTTAGAGCCTGGATCTTTTGATGGTGCCACTTTCCATGCACTGATTTTATCATGTCAACACAGTTACTGACTAAATGTTTGAATGGTCCTTCTGGCACTGGAATGTGACCCACTGGTGTTTTTATTCCCTTCCACACATTGCTTTGAGCATGGATTGTAAATATGGTGACCAACAACCTTGCTATTTTCTTTTCATTCTATTTTTTTCCTCACCTCATCACCTCCCTCCCCTCCCACAATGGAAAACCCAAAAACATAACGCCTCTGGCCAGAGCTATTAGTGGCATGGAGGCAAAAAGACACAGAAATGATCATCAAAAAAACATCATAATGACAAAAAGAATCTATTAAAAACAACAACAAATGATAAACTTCTGTTGTTGCAGCTAACAGATAAAAAAAAGTGTATCACATTCATAATTTATTCCAAGCTTGAGCTCGTGATGGATTTAAATCCAGATAAAGTCACTGTTATGGCTCTGTTTTCTGGAAGCTTGTCAACACTCTGAATGTGCACTGGGTATCACTGAGAGGACAGTATCAGACGTAAAATGCCAGTAATAACTTTCATCTGTGTGCAGCAGCCATGTTATTTTCTCTCTGACAGAATGTGAATGTGACACAAAGAGGTCTCAGATACCACTCTCCCTCTCACAAACACTTTGAGATGCTAAAAGTCGACATACAGAAATAAAGTTGTTTTTTTAAATTCCCCTGCCAGGCTGCGAGCGTGTGTGCTGCACTGCATGACCGTGTGAACTCGACAGGCAGTGACTTCATACTGGATGTAAACAACAGCCATGACAAACAGGAAGTGAGGGCGCAGCGATGTGACAGAACAGGCAGCGACTACCAGTGAGCCGAGGCCGGTCTCGCAGTCTGACACCAGCACATGAGGGAGGAGGAAGAGGAGGATGACCAATGATTCAGTGACCTGACTGTCTCACAGACTCACTGTTTTCAGACTGACAGACCAACAAATGTTCCTGCTCCATTGGGGGCCGGACATATTGAGAATCAAAATAAAACCTCCAAAAAAGTCAAAACAGGTTGAGCAGATTTGTTTTTTATCTAAAGACCAAAGTTACTCAAGAATCTGTGAGCACGTTTGTCCAACCTGCCGTTTAGTCCAGCTGAATAAGGTTAATCGGGCAGATTTGAACACAGCAATCAAACTTGACTAAACCAAAACTATGGACTAAAAATCGACGAAGCAGCCATAGTGACGTCACCCATTAGTTTGTGGACTCCTGTTCCGAAGCTTTGAGATCGGCATTTTGGCTGGCGCCATCTTGGTTTTTTGGAGCCAGAAGTGATCATAGTTTGGCAAGAGGGTGGAGCTGTGGAGGAACAAGAAGCCGAGGACACTATTGGCAGACAGCCTGTCACCCAAAGTAGCCCACCCTCAATTATTTGTTACTTTGAGGTTTGATAAAATGAAAACGGGTGAGTAGCCATGAGTAATGGATGCAGCCACCATGATGTTCGTTTATGCCAGACTTCTGATTTGAAGCCTCGACTTTGGTATTTTGGCCGTCCCCAATTCTGCTTTTTGAAGCCAGATGTGACAGATACTTCCTGCACATAAAATCCAATTCCCATATTTCCACGTATCTCGTATCTACTTGTACTTCTATCTACTGTAAAGATCTAGTTTTCTTAATTTGAAAAGCTGAGGTAGTCACACGTGTCCTGAGACCGACACAGCAGGTTTTGTTTGCTGACATTAGTCACTTCTCACCTTCAGCTCTGCCTGTCATACTTGGTGTTTCCTCACAATCTTTTTGCCAGACATTTGTCCTGCTTCTTTCATTGTCTTGTTCTCTCTGGACCCTGACTTTTCTTTTAGGAGCTCCTGATTTTTGGTGAGGCATTCTGACGCTAAGCAGGCTGCAGTCTGCCTCACATGTTTTCATTAGGGCCACTTGTGAATTCTGCACATTGTGCACCTGACCAATGTTAGACGGGCCGCACCATTTCACAATACCACATTTATTAATCATGTAAAAACTTATAACTCATCAATGACTTAAGTCAGTAAGTAAACTGCTGTAGCTGATCCCATTTAAGGTTCAATCATGGACCTTTTCACGGGGTCCCTTGGCCTTGGGCCAGAGTCATCTGTACCCTCAGACTTCTCCCTGACGGCAAACCTGCCTTCAACCAACCAAATTATAATCAGTTTATTCCTAAGTCCAAGTGGACATTTGACCCAAATTTGAGGTAAATCCCTCAAGGTGTTCTTGAGATATTGCGTTCCGAGAATAAGATGGACAGACAATCTGAAGCACAGAGGCATGGGAACAGAACGATCAATAATTTGCGTATTTTGTTAGTTTAATCCTTTTTATACAAATTATTTAAACTGACTTTAAGTGGCTGCTTTTTAAAAGTATAATTATACAGTTCTGTTCATATTACAGTATGTCAGTATCAGGTCTTAAGAAGCTACAGGACAGACTGGGATGAAATTTGACAGAGATCATTTGGAATGATTTTGGTGAACCCTTGACCTTTACTCAGGTCATAACTGAGGCAAAGAATAGTCATCAGAAATAAACAGGGTATAAAAAATATGACTCATAGTGTGAGGAGATTTCTGAGGCCAGATTGTCTCAGGGATTGGAACCAGCAACCCGCCCTGCTCCTCTGCCCCGTAGGCTCGCAGCGCTCTACATTGGGACACAACGGGGAATCTGGGAAATGTGTGTTAGTGAGGCACGGCTTATCCAGGCCTTGTTTTATCAGAGAGGGAGTGTGTGTGAATGGTCTGTGTTTGTATTGATGTGTTGCTGTGTGGATTTCTGTGTGTGTGTGTTTTCTGTGGCTGGTAGTCCAAACAGGCACCAAATGGCACCAAACCCCGAGGCATCGAGCTGCTTCTCACAACTACATGTGTGTCATCCCCACCTCTTTCTCTCTGTCCTACAGATGGTCCTGTATATTTTTCCTTCTTAATGTCCTCTCTGTCTTTTGTGTGCATATGCTCTACGTGTCTCTTTCTACATTGTGTCGTCTGTGTCTGTATTCATATTGGACGATTCCCAGAACTCCTTTCAGTGCTTCAATGTGATTTTATTAAATGGTTCTTCATTTAACACTCACAGAAACTATAGTATGGTTAATTGTGATTAAACTAGAGGTGGGTCATATGGCCTATAAATAATATCGGGATATTTTCAGGCTATATTGAGATACAAATTATTTAAAATACTAAAATAATAAACTGCTAAATAAACTGGAGTTGCAGTAATTTAAAATAGTAGCTAAGTAGCTTCTGTGGTATAATAAAGTTAAATAAAGTACTATCATAAGACAGTTGAATAAAATACTATAAAAATAATTTATTAATGTGTTGTTATATATGCAAAATACAATGGGTCACCTGGCCCACCTTCACAGGTACTCCGCCCTGCACCATCTGTGGACCAGCAGCATCGCTCTCTCCTCCTCTTCCTTAGAATAACGTTTAAAAAAGTAGGCTGTTATTATAATGAAATAATGAAAGCAGAACTGCTGATGCTATAATTCTGGAGTGCCTGGCTTGTCTTGGGTCAAAATGGTGATGTTGTTTTGCTTTTGACTTGAAGCTTCTGGTCAACAGTAGTCGTTAGCAGCTGGCACAAAGTTAAACTCATACCATGGCTCCTTTACACATGATAATTCATTAACTGTGAGCTGGAAATTATCTAACAACTCCTCGGTTCATATATTAATTATATTTACAGGATGTAATGGTGCTCCATGGTCACAAAATGTGTCCAAATAGTCACGATCTGGAGCCCTGCAGATACAAAACACAAGCCTTGTCTGTTTACAGCGATTCCATTAACATGACAATTTGTCTACTGTGAGCTGGAAACTAACTAACAGCTCCCCAGTTCATATATTAATAGTATTTACAGGACACACAGGTGCTCCATGGTTGCAAATGTGACAAAATAGTTGCAGTCTGGAGCCCTGCAGTTGCAAAACACACGCCCCACCTGTTGAAAATGGCATGACAATTTATACTTGATGTTCACGGTATAGTCATTTTAGAAATCCACGAGGAACAAGCTGCAATACACTGAATATAATCAATACATTGCCCACCCTTAGGATAAATTCAGGCAGCTACAACTCATTTGTTAAATCTTAAATTATAATAACGTCTGGTTATATCCGCTAAGATTGTGATAGTCAACAAATTCCATACTCAGATCCAAACCAGCAACTGTCTGTATGCACCATGATATCCAAGTCAAGTAAGACAAAATCAGTGCTGTACTCAACTCTAATCAATGCAGTGAATTTGATAAAAAGTCATATCTGAGTCTAAATATACAATATAATAAATCAAGTCGATGATAATCTATGTCATTACTGCCCAGTCCAACAACAGAGAACCAATTTCATTCTATGGATTTTAAATAGAATAAAGCTACAACTGAATTCAAGTCTCCACTAACTGAGTTCAGGTCTTGAGTCAGACAATCAATGTTCCCTCCTCTGCAGAGGTCGATGGATCTCTACAGATCAGATAAAGTGAGCACAGGTTAACCAAACACGTTCTCTCCTCCACTGCTGATCTAATTTAAGGTGTGGTTTTATCCTCTTGTGGTTTCCCTGCCCGTTCCAGTCTGCTCTCTCTATCTGTAAATTGTCAGAGTGCCAGAGGCACAGCGCACCGCTTTGAAACGGAAAGTAAAAGATGTGATTTGATTGGTTCTGACTGATTTTGGCCCCAAACACAGCAACTGATCCTGGATCCCTTCTGTTGCCTGTCCATGTCCAGTTTCCACCTGAGCTGCAGCTGCACCAAACACCTCTGGACACCGAGGCACCAACCATCAGAGGCTCTGCCCTGCCAACTGACTCATGAATTCTGTATCTGCCTAAAGCTTTTAAAACTTTCTCACCCCGTTTATCTCGCCACGTTTCATATTTGCACCACCTCCTGTTCCAGCCCATCACATCTTGTTTCCTCATCAGCTGTGATGAAACTGGGCAGCATCTCATCTGGACGAATCACGGAGCATAACGCTCACGTCTAAAAACTAATTTGGCCGTGATGAAACGAGATGAGACAAAGGATCTGATTGGCCACATATCAGATCTGCTCGTACACCCGTCCGCAGAGCGGAGTGGTGGAGTTAATGAGATCGGACGGATGGCCGTGATTGGTCAGATGAGAAATGGCAGCGATGTGATTGGGTGAATGGGGTGAGAGATGACAGTTGAGAGGGTGAATCAACGTCAAGTTTGTGCAAGTGCCAACAGCAACACATAAAGCTCAGAACAAATGAACAATATGTTAATAAACTTACATCATGTGCATAATAAAGAATAAACCTTAATCATTTAACAGGAAGTAACACTGTTAGATAGCACCACTACTCTTATATGATAATGCATATACAAGTCACCTCCAGTTGTTACTTTTAAAACATTCGTCTTTAACAGCAGCAACACCTGTCATTAGGTATTCACTCCTTATCACTGAGTATTCATAACAATGGCTCGCTGGCAAACTGACATCACTGTAACACAAAGTCGATCAGACTGATTGATGAACTGAACCGCTGTCTGTTAGCTCGTCTGATTCTACAGTGTAAATGTTTTCATGCAGTCTAATCCAGGTCTCAGCTGACCTTTAACCGTCCATCCATCAGTCTGTCGGAGCCTCGGCCTCTCCACTGTTATTATGAGTAATGGCTGCTGGACGTTCGGTCAATCAAGTCTTAAAAAACAACCATTTTTTTTAGCCTCATGATAACAGACGGACTGACCTCATGTAACCTTCATCTCTCACAGACAACTGTAAGAAACTGATGACGGTAACTACGATGTCTAAATGTGGATCAGTGGTACTTCATGATGGACGACAGTTGGCTGCGAAAGCTGAAATGATGATCTATATACAGTCTACTGTATGTTTCAGTGGTGGGATGAAATGTTTAATCAAATACTGTACTTAAGTACAATTCTGAGGTACTTTTACTTTACTTGGGTAAATCAGTTTTAGGCTATTTTATACTACTGGAGCATCAAGTTATTTTATTTAACAAAACATGTTATCAATTTATAAGATATGACAGTTGCACATGAAACTATTTAACAGTACACAGTAGTTAAAAATTGCTCCACCTCCACCAGCTATCACATTGAAATTAGAGATGCATGATAACGCTGGTACATCGTCGGTATCATGCTTTTTCTTAATTTGTACAATGAATGAATATTACATATATTGAAAAGTATTTTATTTTGTGTCTCCATCTGCTGGTGGACTACTAATTCACCATTTCCAGCACAACTTGATGATCAATAAAATTAGGTGGGGACAAAAGTGGATATATCGTTATCGATTACTGGTCAAATGATTTGTTGCATATCGGCATATCGGATATCGGCATAAAATCCAATATCATGCATCCCTAATTAAAAAGCAGCTTACACGTAAAAGTATTAGTGATAATATTTTATCCATATGATAATTTCATGAGGTAACTCTCTGAAAGGAACCTGTCTGCCAAGCAAGTGCTTTTATTTAATGCTTAAAGTATATTTTACTGCAGTCAAGACAAACTGTATTTGTATAATACATTTAATGACAACCGCAGTTGACCAAAGTGCTCAACGGACTCAAAATACCAAATTAGCTAAATACAGAAGCAAAAAGCTACGTTAGGTCGACAGCTACAGAAATTTAATTTGCTGTTGAATTTACATTACATGGACAGTTATCAACGGAAGATTATTCTAACAATTTAATAATACACAACAAAATTCAATGACATTTCCAAAACTTCCAATAATTTTGATTAATGTCACTTTTCCAGGCCTGGAAATTGCGATTGTGAAATTCCATGACTGTTAAAGGTTTTCAGTGACCATCGGAATCCTGTTTTTTTCAGTTAGGAAGTGAATTTGTTCTAAATGTACGACGACCCACATACAAAAAATTACAGTGTTCTAGCTGAGAGGTGACAAAAGCAGGAATAATGTGATCTCTGAGAGAGAGACAGGCCTTTACCTTCACTAAAAGTTTTAACTGGAGGAAGCAAGTTTTGACAACTGAAGTACTTGTTTTGAAGGAGCTGTCAAAAATCAATACAAGATTCTCGACAAAAGGTCGACTGTGAGATGCTAAAGGGCCGAAAAAAACCCAAGGAGTCATCTGATAGGTCAGGTCATTCAAAAATAACGACAAAGAATGTTAAAATCCATAACAATTTTTGATATCTCTTTAAAAATTCAGCAAAGGCTGCAATGAGTCTTCACTTTTTGTTTTTATAGACAAATAGATTCCTACATCATCAGCAAAACAACGAGATATGAGCACTTCTTCCACCACTGGTGTATTTAAACCTCTAAGTAATCACATATAACTTTAACATTCCCACTCCTTTGAAGCTCCTGTATTTTACTTCCATCCTATGTTTCCCTCTCGGTGCAGCCCTAATCCTCTGGATCACAGTTTCTACTTAGAGGACTGTATAACTCAGAGTTGAAAGTACCTGCTCTGCTGCTCCTCTGGGTGTCAGCTGATACAGGAGGAATCAAAGTCAAAAAACTCAACTTAACTCAGCAGAAAGACTTAGATCAACTCTAACAAAAAATGAAAGTGGTTGTAGACTATAAAAATAAAGGAATGCCTTTCAGCGAGCCGTTAGTTTGTCAGGTTCAATGTTTAAGATTTATTTCTCACCACCTGAGTGAACTAAAGACAGTGAGAGGAGGCCTGAGGGAGACTGTGGAGTTTATGCACCGCCATCATTTCCCCTCAATCCAGAACAGGTCATTTAAAAAATCAGTAAAATACTTGAAGCATTTAAATTAATACAAAAAACTGTAGGAAAAAAAACATTAATAAACAATTAATTTGATAAATTTGGGTTGGATCACAATCAACAAACATGCAGAGATGTTGGAAACAGCAGTTGACAAAACAGTCTCAGCATAAGATCCATTTAGCAGCTGCTCTGTAGCAATTTAGTTTAATAACATGATCGTCCTCTGCTGACGGAGCAGCTCAGCTAATAGAAATGTAAATGTTCAAATTGGACCTTGTGGTGAGATTGTTCTGTTGTTTTTCAAGGTTAAGAGTGAACTCTGAAAGACAGTTTTTGCACCAGTGTGAAGGAGAAGTCTCTGAACTGCTCAGAAAACTTTAAACATCTGCAAAATACATGACAAGTGAGCTGCTCCATCTGCTGAGGAAGATCATGTGATACTATTTGAAAGCACTATCACAGCTGCTAAATAGACCTTGTGATGAGATTGTTCTCTGAGCCTGGGTTCAGATAATGGAATTGGTGCAGAGTGAGAAAAGTGTGATCTGTGCGTTTTTTGCAAAGAAAACTTTGACGTTCCAGCTTGTCCTCATTTCAAAATCGTCAAATACAGCCGCTTTGTCAGTGAATGTGGCTTCAGACAGTGACGCCAAAAGCCACCTTTCATGGTGTTAAGATACCCTGACAGTCAGCCAGAGCGCACCTGCCGCGGCAGTATGATGAACCACTGGACAGCATTGAAATGCTGCTGGTAAGGACTTAATTGAGGAGCTGGAAAATCCAATAGGGTGGGCAGGAGGGTTGGTGGATTGGTCCAACAAACCATTTAAGCAGAAAAACTAAAAACTTGACAAAGGAAATAGAACTCAACTTTTAGCCTCCTACATAATCAAGGAAGTTACGCTGCCCCTTGTGTTTACATGTGCACTGCGTCTCGGACAGCAGCTCTGCAGCTCCACTCTGATCTCTGCTGTTCACATTTTACAGAATGTCATTCATATTTTCCTCATTAATGATGAATTTTTGTCGCCCATCCACTTGTCACTTTGTGTGTAACAGGTAGAGTGTACGCGCGTTGTAAACCCACCTACGTAGGTGCATCTTACCATCTGATTAATACGCTCTTTAAACAGCAGGAAAATACTGTGCCACTGTGATTTTAGACCAGGTTTTTGTTGCTGTTTTATTTGCTGCTTCTAAAAAGCAACACAGCAACAATGCACCTGCCCTCAACTCATTTTAAGACCAACACACCTACAGGTACACAGATGGGTGTAAGAGACGAGTGCACATATGCTACTTTCACACTGAAGGTGCTGGCCTAGAAAATGAAAACTGCGTCAGTCTCAGACTAGCAAAGATCACTGATCTGTGCAGCGGGTGTGAGACGGACCCTAAGAATCTACAGCCAAGTTAGCAGCTTTGTTGGGCTGCACTTAGGTACAACAGTGCTTGAGCTAAATGCTAATGACAATGCTAGCATGCTGATTTTTTAAGGTACCATTTTTCATGTTCAACATTGTATCAACTAACCCTAAAAAGGTTGCTGGAAATGTCATTAGCTCGTGTGTTAGCATGTGTTATGTACCAAATCTCATGGCCTTTTCATACAGAGTTCACACTCACGCTTTACGCCACCTTTGCATTTTTGCAGACACCCAACAGCAGCATCCTGTTGTTGGGTATCTGCGTCGGCCTCGAGTGTGACATGTAACAGATGCATCTGCAGCACTTTACAAACAATAACAATGGCATTAACGTGGCAATATTCATCATTTATTGTCCCTGTTATGTAGCGGTTTATCTCGTCATCTGCTTGGAGGGTTTAGTCACTGTTCTTCTTTATGGAGTTAGCTGCTAACTGCTATCAGCATCTTTTTAAATCTCCCGGTGCAGGGTTGCACACAATGCATCAACAACACACACGTCCTGTATATAGTCCCGTCCTGCCGGTTGTCACTTTTACACAAACGTTGTATTAGTGATGTTATGACCTCTGCTGTCGGCTTGAAGGTGACACAACTCTGTCCCCTCAATCTGCGATCGTACCTTTTATAAGGACCAGCGAGGTCAAATAACTGTTTAAGGGGCTGGTCTACCCAACTACTGCTAAAACAAGTACTCGATTAATCAATTAGTCAACAGACAGAAAATTAATCCCCAAATATTTCAACAATCAATTTGTGTTTCAAAATGTAAAAACGTCAAACACTCTCTGGTTCCAGCTTCTCCAGTGTGAACATTTACTGCTTTTCTCTGTTTGTTATCAGTGTCAACTGAAAATCTTTGAGTTTTTAACTATTTGTTCAACAAAACGAGACATTTGAAGACGTCACACTGGCCCTTGGAAGAGTGACTGACATTAACTTACAGGATAAAAAAATGAATCCATAAATCAAGATCAGAATCGGCACATTAATCCATGATGGAAAATAACTGTTAGTTGCACCCCTTCATCCAACAGTTGCTGAGATATTTTAGTCTGGACCAGCCGTCCGATAGTGAAAGCCTGGAGCGACTCCGGCAGCACGGCTAAAAATAAACCGTTCAACATGACCACAGCCGTTTGATGTACATATTACATGTCGTTCAGTGATAAGAAGAACCATGACTGTATCTGTGGCTCCAATACAACATCATTGAGAGGATCGTTATCATCTTTATACTGGATGTTGCCTGAAACCCAAATAAAAGGGTTTACAGAAGGTTGGAAAAGGTCAAAAGCCCCAAACAAGCGAGACAGTGGACCTCGAGTTGACACGGTTTAGTCAGTTGCGGTTTCAGTGGTCAAGAATGAGCTCAAGCCGAACGGAGCACATAAAGCTCGGTGCTGTCCCATTTTAATTCCCATGTAATAAGCTGTTATCTTTTCCTCGGCTGTTTTTACTATCAGCAAACAAAGCATTAACATTTCATTGTCGCAGAGGAAAGCAGAGCTGCTCTGAAAACAAACACGCCAAATAAACCATTACCGCCTGTTGGTTTTAATGAAGAACGAAGCCCTCCAAGATCTGCAGCTCTATTTACAGAGCAGATAAAACCACACTCCTAATGAAAAAAAGATTTTCATTGAGTCGACTCTCATCAGCAGCCAGAGGGAGAGATTTCTGCCAAGGCCTGAAAATACGTCAACAAAGCATCACTGCAGAGGTGATTAACAGGCGGAACATGACATGATGATGGATTTCTACACTGTGAGCCTGATGCAGGGCGGGAGTCTTCTACAGGCTACTGGCTGCATGTGCAGGAGAGCTGCGGGGTAAATAAATAGAGGACTTCACAGACGTCACAATGTGACATCTGAAAATCAAACATTTCAGTAACTGGAATCACATTTGGAGCAAACCAGGACTGAGCAGTGTGACTCAAATCAGTTTCATGAGAATGTGTTTTCAAATAACATTGACATATATGTTAATGTGGCAACTGTGGAGGCAACTGGAGCCAGTTACTGGCTTCAGATTCTGCCCCAAACACATTGTGTATCTATTGAAAAGCTTCACCAGGAGTCATTTAGGCGTTTGCAAAAAGTTGGAAGGTGATTCTCTCTTACTGCATATGCATTTCAGATAAGGTCATACAAATAGTAGGTGGAGACCAATGACTGTATACGAAGATGGATGACATGGCAGCTCCCTTAAAGTGAAGCCAAAACATCTTGATCACCCCCTGGTGGCTGGCTGCAGCACAAGTAATAAACCCCACCCACTCTATGTTAGCAGATGGGACATAGGCTAAACTAAAAGATCAAAGTACACGTTAAATATATTTTTTCCCAAAGATGGTTTCTATCATTTCTGCATCGACACAGAGCCTACGGCGCACCATTTCCCTCAGTGGAAACAAAGCTTTATTTACTTTAATTTCACAGATAAGAAACAATAAATTGTGAAGACAATAAAGCCTCCACTAAAATAACATTTTAAGTTTTGTGTGTGATTTATCCTGGCTTCATATGAGCAGAGGAAAACTCTGCTAGCTGCTAGGGTAATTAATACAATGTAAAATGCCATAGGCTGGCGCTTATAATGTTAGCATGTTGTATTTGTGGGGAAAATGTGTCCAGATAAAGACAAGTGTTTGTCTGTGAATGCTGCGAGTTATAGTGAAGCTGATTTGTGTTTGAAACTGTCTCTATTAAGCCATGTTTAATGTGTGTTTAATGTGTGTTTTGAATCAACTAAACTTTACAGCACTTCACAGAAACCCCATCGTCTGCTGCAGAGTGACACAGACGCACCACCGCAACACTATAAATGCTCACAACAGTGTAGACTCTGCATAGAGCAGACACACAACCATTAATCCACATTAAGTTGCACAGAATTTCTCTGGATGGTGGTGGATCTCCAGACCAATAATTCCTTCCCTACGACAGACTGCTGGAATGGCTAAAAGTAATTGAGTCAGGCAGAGAGGTTTCTCAGTCCAAAAGAAACAATCACAGTCTTAAACGGAAACAAACTCCACACTGAAAACTTAAAATGTAGCCAGACAGAAAAAGGATGGATTTCTCTGAAGACTTGACCTCATCTAATCTCTCTTGATCATCATCAAACTCTTCAACCTTGTTTATCACCATCAGATTTTAATGTCCTTTGTTTCCTCTTGTGAGCACTGCAGCGGGTCAGTCTCCCTGCTCTCTATTCTCCGCTGCTTCAATCATTTAATTTCCCCTCAGGGATCCCGAAAGTTCATCTTCTCTTATCACACGACATTGATCTCATTTATGTCCATTCATTCATTAGGAAGTAGTGAAAGAAAAAAATCAATATCATAACACTATTATATCCAGCATCATTAATCTTAACGACAGCCATAAGGCAGCCCTGAGGAGGAGTTGTGCAGTGAAGCAGCTTGAAGTCTATTTCAGGAGGTTTGTGTGGCAGCCGAAATCATTTGGCTGGCTCACTTCGGTCCAGCATCGTTGGCCTCTGCTCTCTCTGAAACAGGATGAATCATGGCAGCGAAGGTGAGTGAGTGTGTGTGCAGGAGGGAGAGTCCAAATGACAAACCGAAAATGGAATATCTTCAAGATTTCCTGCGAAACCACAGAATATACTGAGGAAATCAAAAAAATTCTGAGCTGTGCTCGGATGAAAGAGCTGCTGTTCAGGAAATTTCAAAGCAGTTGTTCCCGAGGGCGCCTTAAGGACGAGCCGAGGGTGACACAACGATTGCTCATTTCCGTTTCTTATTGTTCCAAGTTTTAATGTTTCACTGCATTAAGGAAAGACGTGTTAGGGAGCGCGGGAGGCGTCATGGAGACAAAATATATTATAAATGTATTTTTTATTTTGCTCTTGGACTGACAGGTTTTCAATGTAGCGAGTCTCCAGGAGCCACAGGTGCTCATCTGAGAGGTTATATTTGTGTATATGAAAAGTGTATCTGATATCTAACAGCTTCATGCCAATAGGGTGCAAAGGATAGGGTGTGTAGGAGCACACGCTGATAGTGAGTTTCCCAGGTCCTTTCAGATTTTAATGCATTACAGATGCAGGATGCGTACCGAACAACGTCCCTGCATATGTGGATATAAACACAACGTTATGTTTTAGATCTCTAAAACATATTTCACAGGATAACGCACTGTTTGGCCATAAAAAATGATGCTACTATGAATGTCATCGAGTTTATATTAACATCAGGATTTTGGAGCGCTTCATAAATGTCTTCTCTGTGATCGGAAATCCAGAGAGTGAATTATTAAATGAGGTTTTCACACCTTTCATGATGACAGAAATAAACATTAAGAACCCTGCTGAATATGCAGCGGTGCTGCAGCTGAAACTGAGGACACCACCTCACAGGCAATGACACACGTGGGTTTATATGAACACAGCAGTCAAACAGCAGCCAGTGATGAAAGATCTGGAACTGCAAATGCAACTCAAAGAAACCCTGATACACGTCTGCCTTCAAGTCTGAAATGTCTGAACCTGAGCCGATCAAAAGATCAACAATCTAAAGGACAATCAGACCTCAAAACTACTTTGCTTGCAGCTTCGGGTGGAGAAGGACACTACCTTGATGTTTGGCTGTGAAGCTCCAAGCACATGCCGAGGTTTGTATTTTATGGTGCAGCGTTCTTTGGAAACTGGCTGCAGCTGAACATTCATCATCTTTTATTCAGTTAATTATTCACCGCGATCGATCTGTCGTAATGTGTCAACCCTTCAAACAAGAACAGATACCATTTGCCAAACCCTATTAGGCTCCTTCATGTTTTATTAAACATGTGACAGGACGTGATCGGAGGCATCATGTGAGCGCAGATTGATGAACAGCCTCCTGCTGCACTGCTGCTCCACACCCAGAGGGAGGAAAAAATACAACCGCAGCGTGAATTCAAGCTGAGAGCCGAGGGGAGCTGAGGTCAACAGAGAAGATCCTGCATGCTTCAGTTCTCATGTTACCGTCATCTCAAAGAACAAACAGCAGAGCGGATAAAGGTCAGAGGTCACAGCCGTCTGACAAAACATGAAGACGAACCACAGTGAAAATAAGAGTACAGGACAGCATATCTCCTGCTGCCTTCTGGGTGGAACAGTTGTGCAACTTATCCAGCTCACCGCTCAGTGTGGCCATGGCAACCGCAGCACTTCCTGCAGATGTCAAACAAGCTCTAAAAAGATGAGTGTGTGCCACCTGGTCAGCACGAAATGGCAGAGAGACAAAGTTTGAGAGACGCTCGAGAAGAAAACTGAAGCAAGCAGCTACAGAAACAGATACTTGACAACAAGACACATAATCAGGTGCTGAGGAGGCTGCAGCACCTTCTGCTGTGAAGCTCTGGACACACACGAGATAAATAATTAAAAAGGTACTATCTATATATACAGCTGGGTGACATTTAAACTGTTGCAATGAGGCAGTGACACTCACTTTAGACCCCACGGGCAGTATCTGGCCCCTGATAGGAAGCTGGGTGAGCAAACCGTTTTCTAATTGACTGGGAGAATAAATTGATTTACACTGGGATTTTTTTTGTACTTTGAAAAATATAAATTAAGCTGCATTTACACCACCGAGCAGTAACCAAGTGTTCTTAAAAGCAGCCACCACAGTCCACGGCTTTGATAACAGGCAGGTGCTTCAGTAAATGTCACTGATAGAAGTAGTTTGATGCTGTGCCAATAACGGCAAACTGAAGACCAAAGATTTCTACATATTTGGAGAATTGACCAAATAAATGTATAGAATTCTTCTGAAGTTTGGTGGACATGTTATCACTGATCCAGATTTTCTTCTGGTTGTCCTTATAAGTTTCCAGCACTCTGTTGTACAGCTCCCTGTATTCAGACACCAACATCATCAGCTCCTCCATCTTGTCATCTTTCTACTCCTGTGATACCCGCCACCTTCTGTTTGATCAAACCAAAGTCTGGTGACTACTGCTATTAGTTTAACGTGCTGAACTCTGCGTGGCACAGCAAAATCTGTGCGTTCAGAGGAGTGGCAACTAGGGATGCACAGTGATACTGGCCCATATTTGCTTTGAACTGAATTATCAGAATCGGCCAACATGCTTTTTCTTATTTTGCACAATGAATAAATATACATATACTAGACCATAACCACTGAGTGCACAGCTGCCCACTTACAGTTTCACATGGTGTGTGTTTGGGATACAGGTCATAGGAAAATGCAGATTAAATAGTCAACTGAACCCATTAAGAAGAGCAATGTATTCAGACAGAGTGTTTGTGGATTTTTGCTATATTGAAAGTACAGTAGTGTTATTGCCGATAGTGGGATAGTTAGTGGACTAAAACTGTGCATTATTAATTGAGGTGGCATGTTGAAAGGCAGATAGTTAAAGTGTTTATATGTTGTATTGACTTAAAAGTGGGGCGTACTGGTAGTTCACATGGGAATTACTACAAACATTGGTCCACAGGGGGAGCCACAGCAATCGGCCACATTTTAACCATGTTTAAGCATTTTTCTGTTGTTATAGCGCCACCCAGTTGCCAATTAGAGTTAAATTTCTCCAGTCACCTTGAGGCGTCCTGTTCTACATATCTACCAAGTTTAGTAAAAATCCATATGGCGGTTAGGCCTAGATAAAAAATGAGCTCTCTAGCGCCCCCATTTTGTTTGATGGGGTCAATAATGGAGGGGTCCCCTCAGATTATGTGTGGTCATATGCCTACAAAGTTGCGTGGTGATGGCTGAAACCCTTGAGATGTTATACACCTTTATGTGATGAGCCACGCCCTCCGCAATATTCATTGCCTTATAGAAGCTCAGTTTTAAGTTTTCCAACTTTTGCCAAGAGGGAACTTTAGATATTGGTCCCTAGATTATGTTCGCCCAGTTTCATGCAGGTCGCTCAAACTTCCTAGGAAGAGATCCATTTGAAGTGTTTTTCAAAACATTCAAAATGGAAGAAAATCTATATAAGCAGAAGTTATGGGTTCTTGAGGCAAATGTGTTCCTCATGAGGAGAGACATCTCTGTGCAAAGTTTCATGTCTCTACGACATACGGGGCATGAGATATGCCCATTCAAAGTTTGACATTTCAATGGGTTGCTATAGCGCCCCCCTTTGGCCAATTGATGTAATATTGCTTCATTGGCATCCTGCCATGACCCTCTACCACTGTGCCAAATTTCACATGGATTGACCAAGTCAGTGAGGAGAAAAACATGGAACACACACACAGAGTTTTCCTCATTATATAGTAAGATAGAAAAGTATTGTATTTCATGTCTCCATCTGTTGGTGGGTCGTCACGATAAGAGTATGCATGTAAAAATGATGTTAATTCCACTACAGAAGAGACCTGGTGATCACTAAAATTAGGTGGGAAAAAGTGGATTTAGCGATATCAGTATTGGTTATCGGTCAGATGAGTTGTAACATATTGGAAATCGGATATCGGCAGAAAATCAAATATCATGCTTCCCTAGCGGCAACTGCTTCACACCTCTGCTGCCATATTCGAAACCACTTCCCCTTTGCCACCATCCTCTTACTGCAATGACTGGAGGCTGCCAGTTACCACACGGCCCTCTGAAAGCAGCTTAAGGTGCACGAGTGCATAAAAATGCATCCAAATAGAGCTTGTTTATCAAAACAGTACAAGAGGAGGATTCCCCAGATCCCCCTATACATTAATTTTCTTTAAAACTTTTGTCATCTGCATATTATGTACCCAAAACAAAACTTTATAAATATCTGTTTTATCTAATTAGATCAAGTTTTCAGCCTGTTCGTCTCACTCTAATTGCAACAAAACATAACTAGTGGCCTGAAAAAGAACCTGATTTTATTATTCTGGCAGGCTACCAAAAGTTGTATCTGCAATATGAAAAATACATATAAAAATCAATACATGGCACCTCTGTATCAATACAACTATGCTCTCTATATTTTCCTTCAAAGGTCTTTTCATAGAGTCAGAAGTGTGAGGAGCTTTCCTGGGGGGATAAACATAATTGTTCCAAACAACATTTCCTCATTTGTTGTTTCAATGTTTGATAATCACGTCTGTTAATCTTAGCAGAACGATAGTTGCAGCCAATCCCAACAGACGATGTTACACAACCACACAACTGGCACTTTTGGATGAAGCCCAAAGAAGCCACCCTCAGATCTGCCACATCACACCCAGCGAGTGGTCAAATGACAACACAAGGCTTTATAAATAGCTGCTCACAGACCATGAAGGTTCACAGAGCACACGTATTCCAAAGCTACAACGGACACGGCTGATACTGGGCTCACACCTCCAGCTCTTATGGAAACTTCAGCGTCATTTTGTCCTCTTGTGCTGTAAAATTTGTAATGCAACAGATGTAATTTTTGAAACGATGACGAAAATGAAACGATTATGAGACAATTAACATTTGGCAGCTGTGGGAAAAAGATCTCAGAGCCTTTACGTAAATAAAAGTATACATTGCACAGTTTAACTAGAATTACTGCCTCACGGTTGTGACTCTGCTCACAAGTGTCCCTTAGATAGATAGATAGATAGACAGACAGATAGATAGACAGATAGATAGATAGATAGATAGATAGATGATAGATAGATAGATAGATAGATACATAGATAGATAGACAGACAGATAGATAGATAGATAGATAGATATTTCTCTGAAGGTAAAGTGACACATTTACGAGAAATAAACTCATCACTTTATTTTTCAAAGATGGATCAACCTCATCACAGCTCAGATGCCGCTGTGGTCACACTTTATTTTACAGTTCACTAATAAGACGTAACGAGCCGCATATTAGACCCAGAATGCATTTGTATTATTTATCAGGTTTAGATTTGGGTGTGTTAACTCCCCTGTACCCCCTCCCTGCTTGTTGTTACCCTCCCAGGACTAATAATAGGTGTGTGCGCCCCAGGGGGAATTATTTTGGCTGAGCACCCTGGGAGAAGGAAGTTTGTGCCCGACACAGACAGAATTCAAACATGAGCCTTACATTATTCTCAATCAATAAATATTTTGCTACTGTTGAGTCATAAATCACTGCATATAATTTGCTCGTTCAAAGATGAGGAGGTGGAACGGCTGAACGTCCCGCTGTTAGACACTGGACTCAAACAAACTGCAATACACAAAAAATCAATCAATAAATGCATTTGTTAAAATACCATGTCTGTTTATTCAACCTGTACACTGATGTATGCAAATCAAAGAGCCATTTCTCTCTAGGAATACTATTTAATAATAACTAGTGATCATTTAGCTGCAACCTGTTGTTACACCAATACAGCTTTATGTTTGGGGTTACATATTGTATGTAATTGCTATTTTTCTGCTCTGAGTTTTTGCTCCCAAATGTATGACTTTATAATCTCTTAATTTGTATCTAATAAATGTACAAATTTAATCTCGGAAATTCTGAATTTTTTTTGTGGGAATATTTACGTCCTTTCTCAGCTCTGGAATCAGCTCCTGCAACTACGATATGCCAAATGACACTCAGTCAGGAAGACAATAGCGTCCATGCTCAGGCTGTAAGTTTCTCTCTCACCCTGCCATTCACTTCTTGCACGCGTGTTCACTCACTGTCTCTAGGTGTTGTCTAGACAGGTCAATTGAGTCATCAGCTGATTCACAATCAACCAATAGCACAGAAACACACCTTCTCTGTCAGCCTATCATCTTACTGCTCCTCATTTTAAATATGGTTCTTTCTCTACCACAGTTCTTCCTCGCTGCAGTCGTGCGCGCCCTCCACCTCGCCGTCACCACCTAGGCCTCAAATTTACCGGTGCGGCGCAGGGTGGTGAACCCCGCGCAGAGCTAATTTCGAGCAGCGCAACCCGAGGCGTTTGGTAGTTTGGCAGAGCGAGGTGTGCTGAGATGGGTGTGGCGGCGCAGCAGGGGGAGGTGTCGACAGATCCAGCTTGGCGCAGTGACAGTTTCGTGCCAAAAGGCTTCGCCGAAGGTGCGCTAAAAGCTCGCCAGCTGAAACCAGGTCTACTGTCAGTGCAGGCGGAGCGCAGCCGGTGTAAGTGGAAGTTTGGCGGACAGTGTGCACACGTCACCAAAACCTCACAGGCAGGTTTCCAGAATGTCAGGCACATTAACGATGCAATAAATACCCACAAAAACACTATTCAATGCAACTATCTGCAATCAGCACATAAATGTATCTCTATATCGATTGTCCCAACTGGCACGTTTGGCACGTGTAATGGAAACCCATGGAGGTCTGCTCGCAGTTCCATATATTCGGACACTGTGAGCTTGGACGTCCTGGACCTAAACATCAGTTTCCTCCTGGGAGAAGTTTGGCCGTCTGATGCTGCTGCTCTCTTCTGCCATGGTGAATTGAGTAAACTCTCATTAAGGGCGAGAAGAGGGGCTCATTTGATTGGTGTGATGTGAATCGGGTGTTTAAAACCCACTCCACGCCTTCTCTCCTCCCTCTTTCCAACTTGTGCAGGTAGGAGGGACGGCAGTGGGAAAGAGGAGTAGCTGCGCCAGGCGCACGGTGTGCCAAACTTGCAAAATCCGCCTGGCCACACCCAGTTGGTGAAGCGCAGGTGCGCTGCGCCTCTGCCTCGCCCAGTCTGCCAAACCAGAGGCCCTAGTCTTTACGGATTCATCAGCCTCATCTGCCATCATCCTTGGAGTCATCAGCCACCACCTCCACCTGTGTCTGGACTCCACGGGGTGATTTATCTTGCTGCTGCTCAGAACTCCCTCGATCACAAAATATCTCCCTCTGGTGTCCAAGCGCCAAAGACTTGTGTTCTGTTAATCTGTACACTCATATTCTGCCTTAAATATTATCTTTGTGTTTGCCATTTCCTGTGTCTTTGCTGTTTTGTGTATTTATTGTCTGCAAGGCAGCTGGTATATGCACTTGAGTCCACGACAAATTTCCCCTAGGGGACAGTAAAGTATATTCTATTCTATTTACTTCATTCTTCTGTCTCTCCTGACTGAAATCCAGTCGTATGAATGTCGAGAACGTCTTTTCCTCTGAGAAACTCTCCAAGGTCATACTGTTGTTCTCGTTCAATTGTTGTTATTGACTGTAATTCTGCAATGACTTAACTTATTTCTCTGTTTACTCCACTAACTTTGGAGTTAGCGCTTGTTGCCTCGAGAGCTGCCATTACTGTTCTGCAACCTGCAGCCTTTACTTTATGTCATCAAGTACAACACAGTCCCTGATTGGCTGCTTGCGTTGTCAACTACAGTGCAGATCAATTTCTATGAAGTGTTTGGGGCACCAACAAGTCCAGACTGATATATATGTAAAGCACTGTGGATAACCTTTGTGTATGATCAGGTGCTATATCAATAAACTTGCCTTGCCTGTGTTATGGCTCTAACACACTCTTGTAGTTGTAAACAGTGTGTGTGCAAATAAAAACACTAAAACTGGAGTTCAATCTGGAGATAAAGGGAGACTTCCTGTTCAAAGCATCCTCACACTGACTCTTCTCGGCACTGTAATAAGGAAACTGTTATGTAAAAACCACAGTGAATGATTGACATTATTTTCATACTAATAAAACAATTGTAGTGAACCCTCCAGTTCTGTATGAAGCCTCTGCTGTCGTTGTGTTTCTACACTCATTATTTCAGCTTCTTCCCTCAGTTTGTTTTTATTCCTTCTCTCGTGGTGTTTGGGGTCCACTACACTGTGAGATAAACTGAAGGCTACTTAAAATGCAGACACACTCCAGGATGACAGCCTGTCATGTCTTTGTACCTTAGCGGTGACTTTTTTTTCCTGCATATCTCTCAGCGCTGTTGATGTAGTATTGGCTGCTTCTGCCGACTGATCCTGGGCGCTGCTATAAATAAATTCTCTCTCTGTCTTGTGTCGCAGGCTGCACGGTCGCCAAAACACTACCTGCAGCACGGCCGCCCATCCGTTCAGCAGAGTCACTGCGGGTCACCGGCTGCACACACTGCTGCTGCCTGCTGCAGGAAACAACTGAGAGGCCACACTCAGAACGCCTTTCTATTTGTGCTGACGAAGGGGCGTCGGCCAGGACGAGGGAGAGGGAGGCAGAGGAGGATCAAAATTCGAAAACACTAATGAGGAAAAACAAGGAGGAGAGGGACAGTTCAGCTTTAACGAGGTGAGATTATGGAGAGGGAGAAAGAAAAACATAAAAAAGAGAAAAAGTGAAGTGGAGGGACGCGGCAGGAGCACAGTGGGAGTTCAAGGACGAAATGAAAGAAGAAGAGGAGGAGAAGGGGCGTAGGGTGGCAGGAGGTTAACCAAGGATGATGAGATGAAGGAGGGGCAGATAAAAAGGAGAAGGACAGAGGTATAGCAGGAGCAATTAGGAGGAGGTGGAGACGGGAAACGAAAAGGGGATGTTGCCTAAAGCTTGGAAACTAGATAATGATGAGAGGGACAAGGACAGGAGGAAAAAAGGAGGAGGCTGGCAGGAGGTCAAACAAGGAGGAGGAGAAAAATCGGTAGGAGGGTGCGGCTGGAGGATTGCAGATGAAAGGACAAAAAGAAAGAGAAGGAGGAGAAGACGGTGGAAGAGGACAAAAAGGGATAGGGATAAACCAGGAGGAGAAGGGCAGGGAGGTGGGTGGTGGGTGGTGGGGAAAAGGAGGACAAAGAGTGGCAATCAAGCAAATAACGATTAAATGTTGACATCCCTTGTACATTTCATTCGTATCATGTCAGCAGGTGGAGGTTGGGATGGTGGTAGTATTTTAGCTAAGTTAGCTGATGGTAAGCTAGCTTCATGCACATGGTGGTGCACATGGAGATGCAATGGGGCGGCAGAATGTAATGTTAAACTGGCGCTCAGACTCTGAACAGGCATAGTTATATTATGACCAAATACAAACATTAGATGACGTTCAGTCCAGGTGCGACTTGGCGAAAATGTAGCTCGTCATGCTCTTGCATTGTTGCTCATTAACACAGCTTTAGATGGGGATTGAGGGAAAACAATTAGAGAGAAAGAAAGAAATGTAAGAAGGAAGTCCTCTGTGCTTCAGATACAGGAGGTTGTAGGCCGTGTGGCTTCTTAAGACAAAAGCATTTCTCCTCCCAAGAATTCAGTGTCTCTTGTGTCAACCGAAAATTACATCTGTGTGACAGATTGCTAACGGTTGCTAGGAGCAGTTAATGGTTTCATGACAATCAGAGAAAACATGCCCATTTCATAGTCGACTTTCAACAACCTGCAGCAGCTGCGTCACTCTTCATCTACTCTGTGGCCAGTTCTCTGCTGCTGATTTTCAGGGATGGAGTGAAACTGTTGTTCCCTTTCCTGAGGTACTTTCAGACAGCGATCAAACACAACAGCAGCCACAACATGTGCATGGGAACATGTTTCCTGTTTCTCTTCCTCTCAAATTAAAAAAGAAAGATTTGCTTGAACAAGAAAAGCATAGTGTGTCCACACAACGATCACAACCTGACAGTGACATTTGAGGTTTTGTGAGCCGAACACAATAACGTTTTTTAGTGCCACTGCTTTTAATTGAGTCCACAGCTTCCTGAAACAACTAACAAAAGTGACAAAACACATCATAAAAACATTACAGGAAACCATTTGAAAAGCTGTGCTGTTTGCAGTAACTAAAACAGATGTACACAGCATTTGCTCCTAATTTTTATAATGAGCATTGTTTACCAAGGTTGCCAGTGAGCAGAACGTGCCCTAAGCAGTTGCACCACTGTTTCTTCAGAACAAATGAAACGCATCATAATGCTGAACCATTACTGTTAATGCAGGATTTATACTTCTGCGTCAAATTGATGCCGCGAGTACGGCGTCCCTCCTGTCTGTGTCTGTAAGCTGAAACCATTTCCCTCAGTGGAAACAAAGCTTTGATTTACTTTAATGTCACAGATAAGAAACAATAAATTGTGAAGAGAATAAAGCCTCCACAAAAATAGCATTTTAAGTCTTGTGTGTGATTTATCCTGGCTTCATATGAGCAGAGGAAATCTCCATTCGTCGCGAGGCTAATTTATACAATGTAAAATGCCATAGGCTTGTGCTAATAACGTTAGCATGTTGTATTTGTTTGGAAAATGTGTTTAGTGTAAGACAGTTGTTTTGTCGGTGAATGAGTTGTAATGGAGCTGAATTGGTTGATTGCTTCTCCATCAGAACAGAAAAGTCTGCAACCAGAGTACACTGACCATGTTCATTTTTACTGTGGAGTAACCTGAAATGTTTCCTTTTCTTTATCGTGACTGGCTGACTAAAGGGGGAAAACAGGTTGCTTCAACCTCTTTTAACTTTTACACAAAACTTGTCTTTGTAACCAATTCCCATTTGGTTCTGCGTATAATAGATGGTGGCACTTCAGAAAACATTTTATGACAAGAAATATTTCACCTGAAACCTGATTCAGTCACATTTCTGTCAGACTGCAAACAGTTCTCCAGCTTTTCTACAAAAACCTCTGCAGGGAGTTAAACCACACACACACACACACACACACACACACACACACACACACACACACACACACATACACACGGCATCACATGCATTGAAACGTAAGCGTCAGACCGTACGATGAACGTGTGTGATTCTCGGGTCTATTTCTGAGCTGAGAAGTCAGTTGAATCTCAGGTGAGAACGTGAAGCTGTTTTTAACGGTGACGAGTCAGATTCAGATTGATCACCACAAATCTCTGCAGTAATCATCTTTGCTCTCGTTCCTGTAATTGGAAGCGGCCATCGAGTAAAATTCTCCTTTCATCAGCACAGACAGTGAGAGGTAAATGTTCCGCTCTGTGACAGGATCTGAAATCATTATTTGATTCTTGTTTGAACAGAATGACAGAAGTATAATATCACAGTCAACCTTTATGTTTCTTATTAACACAGTTTTATGGGTCATGATTTCCTGATAATTTCCTGAAATGACCTGATGTGTAAAAAGATATAATTTGTCTAGAGAACACTGAGTTACTAATAAGAGAGAAAAACAGAGACAACTGTACTCTTACAATACACTTATTAACCCTTTCAACTCCAGCCTTTCTTTGCTCAGTTTTCCCTCCCTGTAATGACAGGATGTATTAACTCTGTGTTCTTGTATGTTGTTAATGTTATGCAGGAGCCACACGCTGTTCAACACATACGTCTTTAACTATTCAATTTCAATTAGATGACTTGAGAAAAGCATAAAACCAATTCACTGCTCAGGGTCAGTGGTAAATAGACCCTATTAGAGCAAACGTCACAATGATGTCATGTGATCAGCAGGAGGTGCAGCTGCCTCTCCCCCACAGGGCTGTAGGCTCCACAGGAGTGTTAACATGTGTTTGACTTGTTGTGTTATTGGAGCCAGAATAGAAGGAGTCATGGCTCAAAACCAGCCGCCACTGCCCGTCAACAAAAACAAAGACAACTATGGTTAAATGTGATAAGACCAAAGGACTGGACGGAGGCCATCATCAAAAATGCTCACATGTGCAGCGCACACTTCATATCAGGTTAGGGAAAAAGTATTTCCTGTTGTAGGGATGTGAGTTGTACCACTCACATCATCTTCCTCAACAGAACTCGCCAGCTATGTCTGTGGAGAATTGTTTTGCCTCCAGCTAAGCCCCGCCCACCCAAAACGACATACTGTTTAGTAACAGTAAAAGGGTCTATGTACAAGCAATAACGTGGAGTTCCCCAAGGCTTCGTTCTCGGGTCTCTTTTGTTCAACATCTACTTTCTCTCACGAGCCCAGATTGTGGAAAACAACAAAATATTTATAATTATGCCAGACTTAAATAACGACATCACCAAATAAGTCAGTTACTGGATGAGCCAAAATCTTCACCAATGAAACTATGGACCATCAGAAGTCAGTGCTCACGTAGAAAAGCCAGCCAGATGTCTTGGTACAGTCATGTGACAACATTTCAACGTCCACATTGAGACAAAAACAACAACAGTTACTGATTCTCTCCCATTTCTGAACATGACCTGATTTTTCTGTTTGGGTTTTGGAAACGTTTTCTATGAGTGTTTGAGGGTTCGGCCAACTGATCCTGGTACAGTTCCTGGATAGTTACACGCCAAGCTGAGAAGTAGGTCACATAATGATTACCTGCGCTGGACTGATTAAATGTCATGATTAATTTCATAATAAATGTCAGAAACATTAAACTAGACACAAGTTTTAAAGCTGGAACATGTTTGAGTGTTTAATAAAACAGTGAAACTCTTTGTTATTTCTGATTTTAAACTATGATGTGGACTAATTTTATAATTTAGGATTACTAATATGCCACTTTAGTCACCAAATACTTGACTGAATGTATCCAACAAATAGAAAAACACATCCCTGCTCTCAACACTCACACCTGTTGGTTAGTAATAGAAAGTGAGGGGGAGTGAAAACATTCGGGCAGCAGTGACCATCTGCAGCTGATTATGCTTTGTCATTTCTTTAAAGGGCTTCCAGGTGATGTAACAGCCTCAGGCGGCCATGTTGGGAGCCCTACACTTTGGATAACACTGACTGTGTACAGATGATATCTGTGTTCACATTTGGTTAATTTAAGTATTTCATAACCAATCCATCTGACTGATTTTGTGTTTTGAAAAGGACGTCTTGTTAAATGCTTCGCTAATTTACATCTATCTACGGATATTTTATAAACTCAAAATTTAATTGATCGATAAAAATGAGTACATAAAATACTCAGAGTACTTAATAGTTGCAGTTTTATTTCAAATGACACTGTCCTTCCTCTTCTTTCTGCCTGTAAGCCTTGTTGACCATATCAAATGTTTATATTTCTATGCAACAAAATTCAAGGACAATGCCCACAAACATCAGTAAAGCAGTAGGTCAACAGGTCAGCAAATCCACTCTTTTGTCTGCTTGGAAATGTCCCTGACTCTCTTTAACAACATGGGGAAACAGTTCAATCGCTTATAATGCTGGCAATGAAAACCATCATGGTGAAGTGGGTCAGGGACGATCCTTCTTCTATTTCTGTGTAGAAATCTCTGATCCCTGACAGTGTGACTGGAAAAAATCAAACATTATGTTGATGGAAGGACTCCTCTTTTTCTGCAGAAAAAAAAAAAACATGGACATTTGATGGATGTACATAATAATTGTCATTTAACGTCACCATATTGTGTCTCTCATTATACACGTCGAGCATTTACAGTTTGTCTATGTTGGCTGCCTCCAGAATTCAATAACCAGCGTTGATGGTTGCTCTGTGAATCAGCATTAATGGAAGCTTTGGTAATAAACTGTTTATTAAGCACCTCTGTCTTATTTGTGTTTGATTAAATCAGTCGTACATGCAGCACTGTGAAACTTCTATTTGTGGACATGTTGCTATGGTGCTTGCATGTGCAAAATACAGCGTAATGACCAAGTATGTGCGACTCCTCTACGATAGGTGGAGATATGCCCCCTTTCAGCTTGTTAGTATTGGACGTTTTTCCTGTTGACCGATTACGTCACAGACCAAACAATGGACAAACAAGTTAGCTACGGTTAGCTAGCAGCTAACTGCTACCATGGTGGACAACTTTACAGCTCTGTACATTTGGTCCGTCCAAAAAGTCACGGCTCTGGATGTAGATTTCTCCATGTTGTTACCGGCTTCTTCTTCTCTTACACATTTAATGCTATTGGACTTCCGGGTCAAAGCCCGGGGCGGAAACTGTGGAGCATGCTCAGAGCGCCTCGGCCAGTTTGGGTCTGACTGACTGTATACATGCAGGAGTCACATGATCTGGGTGTGTTAATCCCACTTTCAGAAATTCGATTTGGTACGATTTCTGTCAAACTAACACGTTGACATGGATTTTAAAAGTGTGGTTTTAGTTGGACTGACACAATAACTTTATTTTTGACCATGTAAATGTACTGAGTGACATAATGTCTGTTGGAAGGAGGTCAGGGTGGATGGATGGATCAAACAAACCCAGGACTTTGACCGAAGAGACCGCTGTCCGTGTACGATTTGAAACCAGAACTCAAAGTTGACTTATTTTAATGTACATATAAGTTAACTTGTCAAGTAAGAAAAGTAAGTTAACTCGAGTACATAACTTTCATAACAAACTTTCTTAGTTAACCCAAACCTCAACCTTGTCCTAAACCTAACCAAGGAGCTTGTGACCATGTTACAATTTTAATTATGTAGTCAAAACTACGACCATTAATCAGAACCACAATGTTGGAATTAACACAAATTCAGCCAATCCCTGTGAATTCTGTGCAACCTTGCACATGAACGTGATGCCAGTGTCTCACGGTCTCGTTCAAGCGCACACACGTGAGCGCGGTGCACAGAGAGGCATCAGAGCTACAGGCTACAATGAGGCTAAAAACAGAGTTCAAATTACGTTTTTCCAAACAACTTTTTATGTCGGGGCTTCAGGACACTTGGATCACTACGGACGAGCAGTATGGAGATATTTTGGTTTCAATTATGTGTTTTTGGACATTTGAATCTGGGGCGCCGTCAGCCTCCATTAGGTGGAGTTGTGTTGCTACCTCCTCTCCCCTTGGATCTCTGCAAGTGATGTGAGGACTCTAAAACTTCACCTGAGCCTCCCTCGACATATGGCTGAGTAGATAATGGCTGAATTTTCATTTTTGGGTGCACTATCCCTTTAAAGTTTTTTTTTGTTTGTTTGTTTGTTTTTATAGCAATTTTCACTTGCCCTTGCAATTTAATTGCATAAGAAATCTTATAAAGATTGCAACATGCATCGCAGCTGCAGTAGAATCAGAACGCAACATGCCTGAAACAGCCTGTGAAACCCTGGAGGGACTGCTTAACGGTCATGTATGTAATTTTCGGAGTCACTGTGAACAACCTATTCTATTGTGTAGGTCTGAGGTCGTGTTGTAAATCTCACCCTCAGAGCCGCAGCATCAGAGCAGCACCGTGGCTGTGTTACATGTCACAGCGTCTATGGAGACTGTAGGAACAGACTGCAGGAATATTTAGACTCTGATTCAGCCTCGTTGTCCTGTAGCGCCTCGGTTCATTTTTACCTGCATTTGGAGGGTTGGCGGGTGTTAATTTCAAGCCCTGGAAGCCTGACTGCTGTCGTCCTGCTCGGCCAATTATTTTCTCGACGCATTTAAATACACAAACACACCAGCCTACTCGCGCAGGCACACACACATCTGAGCACCTTCTGGTGGTTCTGTTCTTCTGGGGGTGTTTGAAGCCCACAAAATACTGCAGAACACAAAACACTGATTAATCTCCCTCACACACACACACACACACACACTCTGCAAGCCACAGTTGGAGCAGTGCAGCCTGTTTATATGAGCCTGTTTCTCCCCCTGCTGCAGTAGCAGGTTGGTGTGTATATGGGATCTGAGGTGAACAGACATAATAAGCCCAGATCATCCACCCACAGCCCTCCACACACACAGACACGCACACACACGCACGCACACACACACACACACACACACAGATACAGTATAGCGCAGGGTAGTTACAGTAGCATTTTGCTGCATCATGCCTCAGCCTGTCTGAGGAAACAGGAGACGCAGAGTGAAGGACCGAACATTGAATCTGCCAAGGACACTTCCTGTCCATCACAAGTGATGAGTTCAGGCCTCTACTGTCTCTGTCAGGTTTGTCAGGACTCCTGTTTTCAGTATAGTTATTATTAGGAAATATCTCTTCAACAGTAGTGATGTTATTTGTTCAACACTTTGGTCCAAAGTGAGATATCTCAACAAAAACTTGACCATTTCCACTGATTTTGTGACAGAAAAAGGAAAAATAAACTATAGGAGAAGGAAAAACAATACGATATGATATATGATATATTAGATTTGGTAGCCTTTTTGATGGAGATCTGAAAGAGTCAAAGCAGAGATGTGGAGATCTGATCTGCTCTGAACACTAACATGAACATTAGATCTCAGACCACACCCAGAATGCACTGAGGGGAGATTATGATCAGATCCGCCAAACCACCTCCAGAGGTGTTCAGGCACATGCTGAATACTACTGTAAATGCAGTCACGTTTTCAATACACAACTACATGTGCTGCAATACATCATCTCTTGTGACTGTTCCAAACCAGTAAGGTAGCAACCATGAACCAATTAGCAAGCTGAGCTACTAGTAAGAAAGCTCTTGAATATTTAAGACACTTATGGATGGTCCATACAAAGCTATAACAAAACTATAAAAGTAAAACCTCGTGACTAACATCACAACTGAGTTATTTATGAAGCAGTGGCTAAGCAAACGGTGAGCAGTGGCTACATCCAGTGTTAATTATGCTGCCTAAAACTACGACACGATCTTTTTTCCGTGACGAAAACAAGACAATGATGAGCTAAAAATAGATTTTCATAATAAAAGCTAAGACGAAATCTATGTATCATTTTCTTTGATGAGACAAGACGAGACGAACTGAGATGGGATGTGACAAAAATGTTAGTTGTGGACAACCGAACACTGAAAGCACGGAACAGCTGTGCTTGTGATTATCTTCAAATGCCACATGAGCGACAGGCTGGCAAACTCCAGTAAATAGTCAGTGTCAGCTTTAGTGATAAGTGGATCTTCAGTTACTTAAAGTTTGTGAATTTCAACCAGATTATGCAAACTGCCAATACACTATTTCCTCATAGAAGAAAACTAGAATTACTGCCCCCTGGTTGTATGTCTCTGCACCAGTCAAGTTTCTCTTGCACGTCTGTAACACACATCTTCCCCCCCAACAGCAGAGAAGATCTATCAGTGTTTTATCAATACATCAATATGTTAGAAAGTATGTTAACTCACAATAGGAGTGTTCATCATGTAGCCTAGAGTATAGGGTTACACAATAATCAGTAAGAAACACATGAGTAACTCTAACAGAGTAACCAGTCCTCCGCATGTGTAGTGATCATGTCCCTTTGGTCATTCCACCTGATATTTAGCCTCATGGTGACCTGTGCTTCGGATGATGTCACCGTAGGATGATGTGACCTTTGTTTTTAAAAAAATACCCGGTGGAAAGTTCTCAAGATCCTGGTGGCAGATGAAGTCAGACATGACTCATTATGACTGTGTCGTTCCCCTTAATTGCAACGAGGTCATGGCCGTGAGACCAAAGACAAGACGAGACAATAGCTAATTAATATGCACGCGCTCGCGACTGGACACAGGTGTGATTTACCGTAAAACTTCAATTAATAGCCCAGGCTATTATTTGCTTCAATCACTGAGATCAACATCAGGCCAACGTGAAAGGATTTTTACTTGGTGGTGTCTGACGCCAGAAGTCACTGACTGGTGCTCAACGATTTTGGAGTGAGACTAGGTTGCATCTTACTCGTCAGCTGATAAATGAGCCACTGATGGTGAAGCCTGACCGAAGAATCGATTCCAATCTGGCACTATGTCAGTAAGACTAATGAGACAAATGACGCATCAGTTAAATCCCGGCAGAGTGATGACATCACTAGTTCATGAGCCACCAACCAATGCAGCGGCTAAAACCAGCAAGAGCCAAAGAGTGATGTCATCACTCTGCCGGGATTTAAGTGATGCTTCATTCGTCACGTTACAGTCTATCTGGCATAGAGCCAGTCACAAAACACTTACTGGAGGAAAAGCCGGATCAGACGTATCTTTATCTGTAAATTTAAAACAGTTTCCAACCATGACAGGACGAGACGTCAGTGGATATGTCTTGGACAAGCAAATCACTCTGACAGTAAATCTTATCCACTATGTTAAATGTCAGTCTGCTTTGAGTTTTCTACCTTACAGTCATAAACTCCACAGAGACCGAGGCCACGTCAAACCACCAGCTGTTCAAATTTTTAATCATTAAAAAGTTAAACTGGCTGACACCACCTCTTATGGGGACTCGTACACCTGTGCCCCTCTGTGGATTGTAAGCAGAGCTGTCTCTAGGCTGCACCTGCACACGACTAAATGCCTCTTAAAACACCTCACGATGCAGTTTTTCTAACCAAACATACTTCAAAAAGAATCGTCTGTCCGTACGGTGAAAAGAAAGGTCAGATGAAAATAAATCTACGTGATCATTTCGCCCTGGGTGAAGGTCTGACTCCAGACTTTGCCGACATAACACACGTCAGTGATGTCACAGCTGATCAGACTCTCACAGCTGCTGTTATACACAAACGCTTGAGTCAGACAACATTTGGATCTTTTTGATTTGACTAAACTGTGTGACAGATATTGATCTGTGAAGGTGCTGCAACACTGAGCGACACACTGAGCATGTCCAACTCTCAGGACACCAACACAGGATCTGTTCCCAGAGCTGAGGACACTCACAGATACAACTACAGAACTTTAAACACTCTGTTTTCTTTGGACAAATATTTTACAACTGGGACGCTGTGCTCAGACACTGTGCTGTGACTGTGGCACCGGTAGACTGCAGCTCTTTCAATAACCACACTCTCCCAAAGTAAAGTAAACTGAGAAACCTTTACGTCCGTCAGTTTCTCAGAACAGACTGTGTGAGAAGCATGTTGTATCTGAGATTGCTGCCAAGGGAGCAAGAAAAATGACTTCCATGAAATTCACTCCTTTCACCCCTCGGAGAGTCCATTACATTTATTTACACAACAAGACAGGATGTCTCCGAGTGCCGCCCTGCAAACATGTGCCAACACCACTGTCAGAACACTTTCTTAGACTTGTGCTTTTCTTTCGCCTCAAAGGAACAAGTTCGCCCCAAATGACCGTTTGTATCATCAGTTACTCACTCAAGTTATGTTACATTTGTAAAGGAAACTTTGTTTTCCTCACATGCCTCCAGAGTGAACGAAGAATCCAAAAGACGAGACAATTCTTGACGAACTGAAGTCATAGGGCTCCACGTTACTAACAGCAAAACTGTATCAAAACATCTGTTTACAAACTCTGACAAAACTCATGCAATACAATCCAAGTCTCATTTGTCCAGTCGTATCATCACTGCTTCCCAAACAGACTCCTCTTTATGACAAAGAACTGAACAGAAACTGAAAATTATCTAAGCTCTCCTCTGAGCCAGACTGCATTAACGAAACCAGTAACCTAATTTTACCTCGCTGAACACGGGAGCTGCTGGTTTACTGTTGCCTTGCCGACCCTGCCAGAATGTTGTCACTCGTATTTTAACAGGGATAAATCATAGGTCTCATGTCTCGCCTCTCTCCATCAATTGCCAGATAACTTCAGAATTGATTTTAAGATTCTTTTAATAACTTTGAAAGCTCAACATGGTTTAGTCCCCAAGTTATATCGTTGGGCTTCTGACTGTTGTCTGGCTTTTCCAATCAATCTCTGGAATTCTCTGCCTGAGGAGATCAGGCTGACTGACACTTTACTGGTTTTTAATTCATTGCTCAAAACACATTTTTTATAGGAAATCTTTACCCTTTAATGCCTGATTTGTACTTTTTGTTTTGTTTTGTTTTATTTCCTTTTGTTATATTTTTGCCTCTGAACACACCTTAACTTCAGAGGCACTTTAACTTGTTGTCTTTGATGGTGACCTGTAAATTTTGGCTTGTAATTTAAGCTTTTCATCGACCTTCTCAACAATAAAATGATGAATATATCCCTCCAATGCGTAGTTTAGGCCCTTTTGGTTACTTCTCAATGACATCTGATCATGGTACGAGATTTTCACAGTACTATACTGTCTCCTAAAATATCACAATAAGCAGTATTACGAATTATTAATATCAGTTAACCCTTAAAGGAATGAAAAAGAGGGGTTTTGGTTAAACAAAAGTTCTGTCATAACTGAAACTTAAAGTTCATTTTTTAGTGGAAGTTTGTGTAGAAAGTCTGGCAGGCAGTTGAGGAGGAAAAAAGGTGCATGCAGCTGAGATTCGCAGTTCAATTGCATTTTTTTAAACACCGTAAACATACAAATGCACACAGTATGATAACTGCAATTTTCGGTTTATCGCTGCAACTCTAATTGATTTAAATCATCACTTTAGCTTTAGACACATAGCCTCTGAAAGACTGGTGACAATAAAAATGTTAACGTGTTAATGCAAACAGCCGTAATGTAAACACACACAATATGAATGACACAGTAACTAAGGCACAGCAGCTGATGCGAGGTGGGAACAATCTTTAAGGTTCAGCTAAAAAGGTTCAGTTGAAACTGTTTGATCTGAGGAGAAAGTCCATTAAAGAAAGAGAGAGGAACTTGTTTGAAGAGTTCAGGGAGAGAAATCATAACTTAAAAGCTCCGTCAGCAGAGTCTGAGGTTAAGGTGACAGAGAGGGATGGGCAGAGCTTTTTTTGAACACTGGCCAGACGTTTTCAGTCTGAAGCTAGAAAGCTGGAGTCCTGGTGGATCCTGACGAGCCTTTCAGGGATTTTCTGGGCATTATGTTCCGCTTCACACTCGTCTGCAGCACAAGAACGACCTGAAATTAAACTCCTCCAGTACAAAGGCCAAAATAAAGGTTCAGAGAGTCCTGCTCCAACGAATAAATACCCTGACCACTTCTTCATTTGCCTTCCTTTTTTAGCTAGAAGCCATTTTGTAAGAGCTGGAACCACTTCAGCAAAATGGTGGTTATTTCAAAGCTTTAATAATGTATTTAGCAAAGACAAATCGGAGCTGTAAAGGTGGTGATTGTCGACATGCTGCGCAGTTGTCACCCGGCGTTTCAGCTGAAGGTCTTATTTCTGTTACTTCTCTGCTGGACGTGACGTCACCGTGATGTGTGAGTCAGTCGCAAACTGCTCTTTTTAAACGCTCTGCACTTTCTCCTGCCTCGAGGTGTGAAATGAAAACCTATTAAATCAGACTTTTTTTTCTTCCGCCCTCGTCTTCATCAAAGAGCCGGCGAGATCCAGATTGAAAACAAAAGGCGTGTCATAAATGGAGAATTAAATCACCTTGGAAGTGAAAAACTGTTTCAGTGGGTTTTATTATTACAGACCATCAGGGCGATAAATAGGCAGAGAATTATCCTGTTTGGTTTTTTGAAAGAGGAAAATGAAGAGATGTGAGCTTCATCAGCGGGGAGGGAGACAGAGGAGGGGAGTACTTTGATATTGATACTAAAAGGCCACCACGTTACCGAATACACAATCAACAGAAGCGCAGGGACAGAAAACACAACTGTCACAAAAACAAACTAGAATTACCGCCTCCTGGTTGAATTCCTCTGCGCACCAGTCCAGTGTCTCTGACCGTCTCCATCCATGTCAGTGAAAACATGGACGCTCACACACAGAAGATCTATACAATCAGCACAGTTTCAAGATGAGAGTCACCAATTCAGTATCTGACCAAATGTCTCCCCTTCTGTTCCTGAGATATGACGTTAAAACATGATGATGTCACAGTCAAGCTGACCTTTGACCTTTCAGATATAAAATGTCATCCCTTCATTGTTTTATCCCATTAGACATTTGTGAGAAGTTAAGTCATAACTAGCATATAAATTCTTAAGTTATGGAAAAACGTTTTGTGAGGTCAATGTGATTCCAATCAGTTAATTCTTCTGTTCAGGTGGACCTTTGTGTCAAATTGTAAGAAACTGAAAGAAAAGTGTTCTTGAGATATCATGTTCACGAGAATAAGACAGAAGCAAGGTCACAGTGACCTTTACCTTTGAGCACCAAAATCAAATCAGTTCATTGTTGGTTCCAACTGGACATTTGTGCCAAATTTCTTTGAGGCGTTCTTGAGATATACAAGGATATAACCGCACTGAGACCACCTCTTCAAGAACGTCTCTGTCTGGTTGTTTTCATGCTCACCCGAGTGTGATTGCTGTGTTCACACCTGCCCAAACAAACCGCACTGAAGGGGCAAAAGAACTTGAGTTTGATTGAACTGAACCAAACAAGGCAGGTGTGAACGCACCCTTAACTTTACATTGCACTGGTCTAAAAGTTTGCCTTCTTTCACCTCTGCAGCAGCTGCTACCATCATCCACCCATCTGACTTGATCAGCTCTGATGTTTGTTTGCCACAGAGCTTTGTTTCTGTGATAATCCAAAATCCAAAGGAAAAATCCCTCTGGCTTTTCGTCAAGAAGACGAACGTCAGGGTCGGCCTACAAAACATGTCATCCCTGCAACACTCACTTAGTGAATACAATCTCCCACCAGTTCACCTCCTGACCTTAACATCACCAGTTTCCACAAGTTCCCCGGTTCAGAGACATTCAAAGTACAAATTAACAGCTACTATGTCCGTCTGTCTTTGCAGATATCTGAGTACTGGAAAGGTGTCATACAATATTTGACCTTTCCTCTGCCACCATCAAGACAAAAAATCCACTTATACACAAGAAATATCAAAGTCTTGAACAAAAGACTGCCATGAAATGAGCAGATCACCTTCCTGCACCCCAGAGGACGAACCCTCTGAATTTTAATGACCCTATGACCTTTCCATTAGCGCCACCTTCAGAACAAACTTGACATCTTTAGCTCCTCTTCCTCCAGTAAGACTCTAAGAAGAGCTAAATCATCAGTTTGTTATAATAACAGTCTGCAGGATCCTTCAGCCTGCAGCGTGTGTCCTGCTCAGCGTTACTAACAGACCTTACAGCCTGAATCCGTCCCACAAAGCCAGAGCAGGGAGTCGGGATGGAATCAGCGCGGAGGTTTCCAGGCAACAGCCTCGCTCCTCTGGGATTAAAGCAACAACGCTGCTGAGTCAACTCCTTCAGCAGCAACGCTTCCCAAACAGCCTGCATGACTCAGTACATGCCTTCTCTTCCTCAACACTCCCACCGGCAGAGCAGAGAGCTAATGAAGCACCGCACTGCTGGGGCCAGAGGTCCCATCCCCACCTGTGCCGCCAGTTAAAGGAGCACGTCTCTAAGAAGTGCTCGAATGAAGGGGCATCATGGAGACGTACAGCTCAGTGACGCTGTCATATATTATATATGCAATGATGATGATACAATTACATCCTGGGAGGGATAAAACTACAGGAACAGAGCAATGATTGAACAGTTTTACTCCCAGATACAACATCTGTTCTGACACAAACAGCTGGGATTCATGTTCATGATTCAACATCACAGGAACACAGAAAACCCAAACACTCAGCAGGTGTTCACAGATCATCTTTTCATGAGAGTGAAGCCTCAAATGTTCTACATATTATGAAGAGATAATCAATAATATGTTTATTTTTAACAGGTACTGTATGTAGTATAAAGTGAGACACATGCTGGTCAATTCTGAGATTTTGGGATATTTTGCTTCCATAATGCGTCTTCTTTCAGACTAGTGGAAAGAATGTGCAAAAAGCACCAATGCAATTACATAATGCTTCATTTGCAGAAAACTTGTAACATAAGTGACGTCTATAGGCCTAGGTAAAATAGAATAGACTAGAATATATCTTTATGATTCACCATGGGTGGAAATTTGTCTTCGGCTCACCAAACACAAAAGACAACGTTGTAAAAAGCAGACAAATATTCAGCGAGACAAACAGTCATTACAAAACACTTAAACCCATTAAATCAGCTTATTGTCTGTTTAAAACTCATCAGTCACTTTGTTGAGTTCAGGATATTGACAGCACTTGGTCACCAGAGCGTCTCTATAGCGCCTCCTTGAGCTCAGGAGCTCAAAGTGGCTAAAGAGAAGGTTGGAACTGTTTGCGAGGATACACCTCACTTTCTTACTCGTCCTTTCTGTAAAGAGTTGTGTCAGCGGCTTTTGTGGCTCGCCAACTATTTTACTTGCCATTGTCTCAATCCTAGAGAGTTTATTCTTGGATGTACAGTTAAGGTGACCCAACCAGACAGGAAGGTGCAAAGTTAAAACACTCTCAAGCATAGTTTTGTAGAGCCTGGTCTCACTCTGGAGTCGTCGAAATCTGGAGCTTGGGCAATGAACTGCGGCGTAAGAAACCAACGAAAAATGCATCCTTTAATGTCAGCATGATACGTGGCCGGTTGCCGTTATAGTTTAACGGCACTCAGTGGCATCAGGGGGAAGCACGGCGGGACAAAGTTAAGGCGGCGAAAGTCAGAATAGGGCGAGCTGGAGGGGTGGTGGATGGGTCCAACAAACATCACCTTTCAACCGAGAGAGTAAGAACCTAACCACGCGTTTTTGTTGCCAAAACCCAACCACGTGCGTTTGTTGTTGTACTGAATTAGTGTGTTTTTTTTCCTGCCAAAATGAAAGTATATCTTGAAAGAAGACAATGTATGTGACAGGCAGACAGTGTCCCAGAACGTCAACAACCAACACACCCAGGGTACCTTGCACGTTGTGTCTCTGTGTGGAGAGTCCATGAACAAACGTCTATGCATGACGAGGTGGGACTGAGAATGTGTTGTTGACACTGATGAACAAAGCCGTCCTTTTACATCGCGTTAATATTTAGCTGATGCCATTACTGTTTAACAGAAGCCTTCAGGGGAAATGTGGAGGGACAACAATGACAGTGAAAGTGGCATAAGGTGCTGGACGGGTCCAACAACCACCGACTCACCTGGAAGGCCAGTGTTCACTTCCCAAAAGATTGCATTTTGTTAAGCACTGCACATATGACTGGAGAAATGAATCTGTTTGAGTTGTGTGAGAGTCTTTGTAAGCAGATGTTTTGACGGAGTTTTGCTGTAGTGAAATGTGGACCCTGATCAATCAATAAATCAATATGTTCAACACGTTTCCTGTGGAGACATCTGAGACACAAAGTCCCCAGAGAAAAAAAAGCTGTCTTCATGAATTCAAGGTAACAAGTCGTGACTAACTGATTTACAAATGGTCATTTTGTGGGTGAAGTGTTCCTCTGAGGCAAGTTACGTAACAACATTAACAATAATGAGTTATGCTGATTTAATACGGTCCCAGTGGTGTTTGTCATTTTAACCAGTTAACGTGATAGTGAGGACTTTTCTAAAAAAAAAAAGGAGACATAAAAAGACTCGATGAGAGATTTGTTGGCGTGAAGCTCAGTCAATCCCAATATTTCAGTGACCTCGACCCAAAACTAAACCACCAGAAATGTTTATGTCCTCTTCTATAGTCTGATTTATTGATGATTTACGTTGACAGGTTCATTGACTTTACAAATACAGTAAAGTATGTTGTAAAGCAGTAAATTATGGGGCTAAACATGATGAAATGATCAGTACACTTTACTGCTCTGTGCTCACACGTCTGACAGAAACAGGCTACAAACAGCTGATGTCTGTGATCACACTCTGACTGTATATGATTCAAACTGTGATTCTACTGTGTGTCTGTGTGTCTGTCTGAACGGAGTGTGACTGTGAGGTCTGACGGGTCAGAGAGCAACATGTTAACACAGTGATCAGCTACACAGCCGTGTGACTGTCCCCGCGCTGACAGCGACTCGTTACTGAGGCAGATTAACCCCACAACCCCTCAGAGCAACAGAGAGGCCGAGAGATGGAGAGGAAGAAGAGAAAACACAGGCAGAGAAATTTTACATTCCAGATGTTGAAAATAAAAAAAACTTACTGACCAGTTCTGAAAATTCAATATTAACTCTTGCAACTGATCGTCAAACTAACTTGTGCTCAGGAATGTAACAAACTACATTTACTCAAGTACTGTACTTAAAGGTACTTGTACTTAGTATCAGTATTAGCATTAATACTAAGCAGTGTTGGAAAGGTTGTTTTTGAAATGTAATGACTTACAGGCTATAAAATACCCTGTCAAAAATGTAATAAGTAGACCTGTTGAAATAACGCTTTCATTTTCATATATCACACACAGACACAGTGCAGTACGTCCTCCAGCACTGCCTCTGTTAAAGTGCTCGATGCAACAAGAGCCTCGTTCTGTCCTGATACTGACACTTGTGGTTTTGAGCACTTAAGGTCTGCAGCAGGTTCATGATGCACACTTGTCCTGACACCACTCTAAGTGCATCCCACAATTCATCGCTGTCAACACTGACACCAGTCCAGGTATGGCAGAATGAGCTGCTTTTAAGGCCGACAGAGATCAGCAGACATGAGAGAGTTTAGAGGTTCACTCACTGGATTCAGCCTCAGCCATTATGTCAGTACACATATACAAATATAATATGAAGACATGACTGCTCACAGTGTTTTTATTATCAAAATCTCCTCTGTGCAACACTGAGGTTTCATCCAAAATAACTTTCTATGCTTTTATATACTTACTCACTAATCCTAATAATTACGTGTGTGATATTATTTGACAGTAATTCTCATTTCTCTGTAAGACACTTTGGTCAGAATTGTTGTGCTTTAACATTTTCTATAAATAAATTGACTCAATTATTCACAAACCTTCTGCAGTCTTCTTGTGTGTGATTTACATACAATATTCTACACTGTCAACATAAATTTAAGTATCACATGGTGTTTTTATTATCACTGATTCTGAGATATACACGGTATATAGACATGGTGCCTCCCTAAACACTTTCCAGAAATTAAAATCCAATCAGGAATCAGCGCCGTAGCTGACAACTAAGGATGCACGATAATATCAGCATGTCATCAATATTGGCCGATATTTGCTTCAAACTGAACTATTAGTATCGGCCAACATGCTTTTTTCTCGTTTTGCACAATGTATGAATATTAGCTACATACACTGAACAGTATTCTGTTTCATGTCTCCATCTGCTGGTGGGCCGTCATGATAAGAGTATGCAGGTCTAACATGATGTTAATTCCACTACAGAAGAGACTTGATGATGTCGGTATCAGTTATCAGTCAAATGAGTTGTTACATATCTGCAAAAAATCAAATATCGTGCGTAACAAAGAATACTGACGACAGATCATATTTTGCCTGAGTTCTGTTGCAAAGAAACCAAAATCCATCATCTTGCAAACGTCTCGTGCCAACGTCAGCTTGACACAGAATATCATCGTTCAGTCGTAACACATGGAGAGAAAAACGTATCATCTGCAAAACATCACAGTGTTAACGTCCACACAGCGTGACATTCTAACATCATCAGACATTTAGGATATCGTCAACCTAATTTTCATTCCAACCAAAATGTAACTTCTGTCCAATGTAAGAGTTCAACGTCTTTCTGATGTCACAGTGACAAATGAGTTGTTATGAAGCTCAGCGTACGTTCAATCAGGAAGACCTTCCTCGTGCTCACCTTTCACATTTTCTCCATCTCACTCTCCACTACTCCCTCTAATCAGCTGACTATGGTTGTTTACTCCTCTAGTTATCCAATCACGCCACTATTCAACTATGGATTCATCACCCTCCTTAAATCAAACCATCTCTACGGGGTCTAATCGCCAAAGACTTTCCACATTCTTATTCATCCGTTCACGTTAATAAATATTCTTTTACCATAAAGACGTGTCTCTCCTGATTGAAATATATCAGCAAAACATCCAATCGTGCATCCCTGTACGAGACTGCTCCAAACACTTTCCAGAAACTCTACTCTGATCAGGGCCAATCAGGGGGCTGCACTGTAGTTGACAACATTAGCAGCCAATCAGGGCCTGCTACTTGTTGATGATGTAAAATGCAGATTGCAGCTTGCAGAACAGTAATGGCGACTCTTGAGGCAACAAGCGCTAACTCGTTAGCGTTAACGTTAGCAGAGTAAACACAGCATGAGTGAAGTTAGTGCAGAAATAGAAACAATTAGAAAATTTCACAAGAAATTTTGACGTGTGCCTGCTACCACCACCGAGCACTATGCAGCAGTAGCTGAGTCACTGAAATGTGCCGCCTGCTATGAGCACTGCATATTCTACATATTCTACATGCGACATGTTCTACAGGTCCTGAGCATAATGTGTGAATAACACTGCTGTATTTACGATACAAAACAAACAAAAAAACATCATGAAATGTAAACCGTATAGATATCAAAATGTCCATTTGGTCCACTAAAGTCAAGAGTCATGAGACGTTTGTTTGAATCTTTTTTCACGTCAAAGTGTGGTGACTTGGTGTGGTTTGAATTCTTGGTGATCTCTAATCACTTTGAGAGGGAAATTTTGTGTCGTTTTTTGGATAATTTTGTAAAAAAAAAAAACTCTGGGCAAATCTCTGAGAAAAGTCATAGAACACTCTTCTCGAATTTTCCGCACCTTTCAAGTATTTTTTGCAGATGTGTTGGCAACTCTGCAGGAGGAGAAGCGTCGAGTAAAATAAACATGACGGATTATATATAGTTGCCTTGCTGCTGCACAGCAGGCACCCAAATAACGACAGTGAAACAGGAAGTATGTACTCGACAAGTTTCTCAGAGGTTTTCAACGTTCTTCAGACTGGATTTGGCAAAAGTTTGATCTATCAACTGGCTCCGTTGGTGTTTTGTTATTGGCTGAAGGAGTGTGTCTGTCAAGGTGACGACTCCTGCCCACTGAGTGTGTTTGGGGCGGCACAGAGTCCAGACCGATACAGAGTGAAACAAGTCGAGCTCACGTCATCATCAGGACGATCTCACAACACATTCCTTCCCTGAGACATATTTAAAACCTCTAACCATCATCAGTTGTGTTCAGTACATTTGATTGTATCTGCAGCGTGATTATCTGTTAATGTGAAATCAAATCAAGCTGTTAGCAGCTGCCGGAAACTGAAACCAATCACCTAACCAGACACCTGACTGCTTCCAAATACTGTAAGTGTCAGTGTCGGGACGCTGGAGTGACCCCGGCTGAGGTTGTGATAGAATCAGCTGATAAACAAGACACTCACACCTGAGCCTGATGGGAGGCTTTCTCTTTTTGCTGCTGCTCAGCTCCTTTTTTAAAGCTCTCCCGTCACCACCGGCTGTGTAGCTTTGGCAACATTTCGTTTTATCGCTGTCATGCCAACGAAGCATATTTGAGTTTGAATTCAGGACACAGACAATATGATGCTGAGGGTCTATTACTGGTGTTATCTTACTGTGTGTCATCGGCTCATCCTCACTGCAGAATAAACCGCTCACAAATCCTTCACCTGTACCGTCCTCAGGATCAACACTCAGTGCAGTGCATGAGTTTGACTCCTGCTCTGAAGACCACCTTAAACATCAAGTCCACTAAGGGGTTTAAAGCCCTTATCTTTAAGGTAAGTGAGGAGCAGATTTGGGAGGGTTGCTCTGCAGGGAGGCGGACTCCTCCTTAATGATGATTGGAAAAGTTTAAGGTCGCTGCATCAGAGAGACACAAGGGTGGACAGACAGGTGGAGAGACAAAGGCATGCGCGCGCACATGCACGCGCGCACACGACAGGTCAATAGTGGCAAAATCGCCTCCTGCGCACAGTATCAGCAGCACACACACACACACACACACACACCAGCAATAATACTGCGATAACTCTGATCATACCACCATCAGCAGCATGAGCCCCGACACACACACACACACACACACACACACACACACAGCCCCGAGCTGTCATGTCGCATTTCATTAAGATTTACAACCATCTCCAAAAACACACGACGGCGGCAGAGCGCGCGCAGCAGTGCGGCATCACCGGCGGAAAACACGCAGTTGAGTCGGTGAGTGCGGAGGAGGCAGAGACGTGTCCGCTCCTAAAGGACGTTGTCTCCTGGTTCCTGTTTGTTGTTGTTGTTGTTGTTGTTTACTTACCAGTACAGCAGCTTGTTGTGCAGGATCGCGGGCGTTTTGTCCGAGGCGCAGTTGATGCACCACATTGTTGCTGCCGCTGCTGACGGACGCTGCTGCCGCTGCAACAACAACCGAGAGGACACCGAGCCACCGGCCAGAGAGACAGACGGAGAGACAGGTGAGACAGAGAGACAGGTGAGACGGAGAGAGATACCGAGCGATCCAGTGCTGCCTCAGCCTCTCTCCTCTCCTCTCCTCTCCTGCTCTGTGGCCACCTCTCTCCTCCCCTCTCTCCTTCCCTCGCTCTTCGTCAGAAGCGCATCATCTTCCTCCTTCATCCTCCTCTCTCTCTCTCTTTACACAAATTGTTTATATTCTGCTCTTTTCTTCCGCTTTTTCTCCTCCAAACTTTCTGTTTTAAGGACAAATGTGAGCCACTCGTACAGGAGCTGCTCCTGCAGGTCTCTGCTCTGCATCAGAGACTTGTCTTTAAAGGAAAGCTGATCAGCAGCAGCAGCTCTCCTGATGTTTAACAGACATTTAGATAGAAAATGGTGCTGAGTAATAAAACAGACTCAGGGCTGCATGAACATGTTGCTTCAAGTACTGAGGAGATGATGAAAAGCCCAGTGGCAGGAAGGAAATGTTGGCACTGTACGTTTCATATATCACCGTCTCTAAAGTGATATATGAGCTGACTCTGTCATCCAGAGGTAGAGGGAGAGTGGAAGGCGTGTCACCTGGGGCGAGACACCTGCTAGTTGTTTTGTGGCGACCCTTTACAGTGTTTCCAGCAGAGTTTGTGGCCCCAGAACTTGGTGTTTTTGGCAGCAGATCACAATGTTTCTCAGACGCGTTTGTGGCGCCAAACCTGGAGGTTTTTAGCAGCACAATGTAACGTTTCCAAGTGTTCACGGCACCAAACCTCTGTGATGATTGTGGCACCGACCCTGAGTGTTTTTAGAAGCACATCACTGCGCTTCCTCAAGTTACCGTGTCCTGGCCGAAACGTTGCACTTGACTGCATCGACTACAACCGACAGCCAACTAGCACGTACGTTCTGCTCCTGCCTGAGAGGATATAACTCTCAGTTGGTTGTTGACGTTCTGGGACGCCGTGTCAACTTCAGCCTGTTACATGCATTGTCTGTTTTCAAAATACACTCGGTACATTGTTACAGCACCACAGATTGACATTTTTTCCCCTTCAACAGCAAAAACACGTAGTTACGTTTTACCAACACAAACACGGAAAAAAGTAGAGATGTACCAATACTGTTTTTCCTTCCTGATACCGATCCCTGAACCTTAGGTATCTGCTGATGCGTAATGACGTGAGGTATTATGTAGTATCGGTTTGGTCATAGGCTGCACTCGCTGATACCTGATACCACATTTTAGGCAGTATCGGGGGCCTGCTGTTATCTCACAGTGTGTTCGAACCTTTAAACCTCCCTGTGTGGTAAAAATGGACGTCTTTCACACTCCACTTTTCCGCTGTACATTTGTCTCCGAGCCCAAGAGACAGTTATTTCTCAAAGCTCCTCCAGAGACAGAAGATATTACACGACTGAGTCGAACAATCCACGAGTAAACTGATCTTTATGTGAAGAGATCCTCTGATAGATCACAGGTGTCCCCTCAGTGTCGCTTCCTCTTCTTAGTTTTTCCTTCTGAGTTCAACGTTTGAGTCAACTGAGTTTATTTTAAGTGTCCTGTCGTCTGAGACAACTCAGTGTGAAGGAAACATGAGTCACTGAATTCAGCAGTTTGAGGTTTACATCTTGGTGTTTTAAAGGGAGTTCAGTTCAGATTGTTGCTTGTCCCCGCTCCCTCTTTCTTTTGTCTCCCTCCCTGTATTGATGAAGCTCAGCTCCACTGTGTATTGCCAAAGTTTCAGTAACGATCGATACTGATAAAAACAGCACTAATGAACTCTCGCGTCCCTCCATCTCTCTGTTCCTCTTGATATTTACATTCTGTGTAATTCTGTCACTCCTCCCTTCAGTTGTTTCTCTCTGTATTTATTGACATGAATGTCTCATCTAACAATGCGACTTCAGCCAGAGCTGCAGTCTCAGATCAGTTCAGAATAATCTTCACTGGCAGCGCAGAACCCAACATGATTCACAGCAGAACAGAAAGCATCGATCTGATAATTGCACATAAAAAGATAATTTACACTGATTAAACATGATTTACAGACCCATCTCTCTTTCTCTCTGTGTGACCTCATACAAACTAGTGCTTCCTATTGGCTGTGATCATAAACAGTCATCAGCTTCATGCCCTTTGCATCAGACACATGACCTCACATCTGACCCTTCAAGGCCTCCGTTTCATCACTGTACATCGCACTTTCCAACAGGGGGCTGATTTCAAACGGAAAATCTGTGGTTATTCTTTAAACAATGAGTCGATGTTTTCAGGCAGAGGGACATAAAAACGGCTTCTCATTTTTATCTCTGTTTATGTTTGTAAGCTGAACCACTTTTATTTACTTTAATTTCACAGATAAGAAACAATAAATTGTCAAGACAATAAAGCCTCCACTAAAATAGCATTTTAAGTCTTGTGTGTGATTTATCCTGGCTTCATATGAGCAGAGGAAATCTACGCTAGCCACTAGGCTAATTTATACAATGTAAAATGCCATAGGCTTGTGCTAATAACATTAGCATGTTGTATTTGTTTGGAAAATGTGTTCAGTATAAGACAGCTGTTTTGTCAGTGAACCTTGTGAGTTGTAATGGAGCTGAATTTTGTAACGTTACCTTTGTTAAATGTTGCTGTTGTCCCTGGCTTCATATGAGTAGAGGAAAAGTCCGCTAGCTGCTAGGCTAATTTATACAATGTCAAATGCCATAGGCTTGTGCTAATAATGTTAGCATGTTGTATTTGTGGGGAAAATGTGTCCAGATAAAGACAAGTGTTTGTCTGTGAATGCTGCGAGTTATAGTGAAGCTGATTTGTGTTTGAAACTGTCTCTATGAGGCCATGTTTAATGTGTGTTTAATGTGTGTTTAATGTGTGTTTAATGTGTGTTTGAATCGACTTAAATTACAGCACTTCACAGAAGTTGCCTGTTGCCTGTGAACTGAATGTTCATTTCATTACAATAAGCTGTGTGTGTAGCCGCACCAGCAGATGAACCTCTACATCCAGCGTCTTCACCTGTCGGAACAGCTGACGCAACAACTGGCTTGCACCAATGAAGAATTTCTGCGCAAACCATGTCAGAGATCTGCACACTCCATCAAAATTTATGGCATCTGTGTCGTGTTGTGTGATCAAACTGCACATTTTACAGAAGCCTTTAATTGTTACCATCCTGAGGCACACCTGTGTGATTATGACGCAGTTTAATCAGCATCTTTAAATGTCACACCTGTCTGGTGGATGGGTTGTCATGGAAAAGGAGAAGTGCTCAGTGACACGGATTTTATCAAATTTGTGACCAAAATTTGAGAGAACTGTATCGACTGGGTGCATGAAAAAATCTTAAATCTTTACCTTAAACCTTTGAAAAATGGGAGCAAAAACAAAAGTGTTTAAATTTCTCTTCGGTGTAGACTGATAGTGCTGCAGGTAAAAGACGTAGTATGTATTTTTAATTTGGGGGTGAAAGTAACGCTGAGACCTGCTAATATTAGCAGCTAAAGTTTGAGAAACCTGTCAGTGTTTCTGCAGTGTTACAGTCGCTGTTGCAGATATTTACCTCAGGAAACCCTGTTATCATGTTTCCATCCAAGATTTATAAAAGAAATCATTCATGCACAGAAGCTGGGCCATATGTGAGACAGAACTTCAGCTCCATGTATTCACAAGGTTGTCGCTACAGTATACGCGTGCATCTAATAATTCATAAAGCTTTTTAAGGTGCGAGAACAGAACATCTTTGCTCGCTCTAAAACTGCAGTACGACTGTCAGTCTGAGCAGCTGCTCATTAGCAGCCACACTCAGAGCGACCTGTTCAGTCTCAGCTGCAGAGAGACGACAAACAGGCCTCCAATGATTAGAAAAAAAATGTACAGATTTATTTAAAGTAATTAATGAAAACAGGAGTGTGAGTTCTCAGAGTTTGTTGTGTTTGCATCCAACAAGCATGAAATGAGAATCTCACAGACCGTCACACTTTGAAAACAGACTGTTGTCCTTTTTATTTCAGCGATGAGACGCTGATTGGCTGCAGAGAGGAGCCTCACCAGCTTCAGCTGCTGACAGCGTGACAGCAGCAGGGCGCTGAGTGACAGCTGACTGCTTTGAGTATGTTGATGATGTGCAGACAGGCTGCAGCCTCGGGGCAGCAGGCAAAGTGGGTGAAACTGCAGCGTCAAAAAGACCCAAATATTCAAACTAATTCAGCTCTCAGGGAGCGTTCGATTTAAATACGCTGAGTAACTGACATGAGGAAACCTATGTGCAGTCAGCAAAGTTTGTTTGCATGGAACGACTGCACATAGAGAGCTATAGACATGAAACATTGTATGTTAACATGACTCATGGAGTTATACTGAAACTTACTGTCAATAGACCAGAAATATTTTGGCAGCAACAAACACTGACGGTGCAGAACTAACTGTCCTGCACTTTCATATTTTTTGCAAACTATGGAAACCCAGAACGGGGAAATAACGTTATTTACTTATACCCCTGAAAGTAAATGAATAAGAATGTGCAGTAAGGTTTTGTACATATCTTCTTTACTTCCTGATCGCACAAAAAGCCTTTCAGCAGCTGGAGGCAGCTTTTTGTAATTGTTTATAATGAGAGTGAAACTTTATGCTCGCTGTTTTTGTGTTGCGATGCACCTCCTGTTTCTGAACTGAGTTGAAAAAAACTTCAACTCAGAGTGGAAAAGCGCCCCACGGCATGTCTTTTTTTGTCAGTGCATTTCCCATTGTCCAGTCTGATGATTTGAGAGGCGGGGCTTCTGTGATGGTCACCACAAGAAGTTTACAGTTGGTAATCAATGAAGGACTAACTGGAGGTAGCAGTTGCTGGATACCCAGAGCTATAGGACTTCTCAAACCACCATTTAAAACAGCAGGTGTGCATGTAAGTGCAGTCCTCCTGGACCAACTGGTGGTTCTCCCCATGATCCAGCCTCTTCTTTAGGGTCTCATGTACCCACACAGATCTCTGTTTATCTGCTGACAGCCTCTCACCCTCAACCAGAGCTACACACAGACCCTCTGCCTCAACATGGCAGCAGCTACACACTGATTACTGTGAAAAAGAAAAGGTGGATTGATTACACAGTAAGGTAAGTATGAGGATGTGATGGGGTGGTTGCTTGGAAACAATAGAAAGGTGCAGCAAGCCCTATTTTTTACCAGTGGTATTGAGTTTCTTTGAAAAAAAGGCAGCGTGGTGCGACATGCGGGGCCTTACACTCTGTCCTTAATGTCAGTGAAGAAGAAACTGAAGCCAAGTCCAGTTGCATATGATATAGCACTTAAAAGAATACTCCAACGAGTTTGGAGTTATTCCCTTTCTCTATCATTTTCATATTGAGACAACATGATCAATATCTCGTCCAGTGGCTGAGTCTAGCGAATAGAATTGAAGTCTATGAGGGTCAGTAGCCTGCAGTAAAAGTGAACAAATAAACGTTACAGGAACCCTGAAGCTGCATTTATGCATGTGCATTTAAAATAAACATGTTTAAACATTAATTCAACAAACGAGAGTCCTTTTTAGTAGTTTTAGAAGAAGTTTGATACACTGAACTATAGTGTGTTTACGTCCTGCGTGGAGGGAGACACCGGTGAGCAGGCACAGACGTAGCCTCTAAACAAAACTCAGCTGTTTATTTAGCCTAACGATATCTCTGGACTATAGTAGCTGCAATGGACAAGTTTGAACGCGATTTTGAAGAGTTTCTTGTGGCGGACACAGATCCAGAGCCATACCTGTTTGAGCCGGAGCACACAGATGAGGAACTCCATGTGTTAAACGCTGAGCAGGCGAGAAGAGAGGCTGAATCCTCCGAGGCAGCGGAACAGCAAGGGGCCGAGGGGAGACGGAGGTCAGGGGAGGACTGGTGGTGTAGCTGCGGGGCTTTCTGGTGCTACTATCGTTGGGGAGGCAAGAGATATATCATCATCATCATCATCATCAGGAGGAGGAAAACTGCGGCAGAGAGTGCATCACAAGGAGTGAAAACTTTGCAGCAATCAACTAATCCCGGCGTGATTGAAACAGTTTTTCATGTTCCTAAGATAAAGTGGGAAAAACGGCCCAGGCCTGCAGGAGCTGATGGACAGCTTTCAGTCGAGTTTACAGTGCCTTTCATCCAGCCTGTAGCTTTGCCTTGAATGTTTTTGGAAATTGCAATAACACATTTTTGAGGCATAATCGTCCATGTCATCTCTTTGCTTGCTTTTACTGAGTAACAGGGCGTAAACACACTATAGTTCCGTGTATCAAACTTCTTCTAAAACGACTAAAAAGGACTCTCGTTTTTCGAATTAATATTTAAACATGCTTATTTTAAATGCACGTGCAGAAATGCCAGCTTCAGGGTTTCTGTAACGTTTATTTATTCACTTATTTGTATGTTTATTTGTATTCGCTAAGCTAAGCCGCAATGCTAACGCTGAGACCCAGCCACTGGACGTACAGACACAAAAAAGATATCGATCACGTTGTCTCAGTATGATCCTTTATGCTGGCATAGATGCAGCCAACAGATGGCACCAGAGGGCTGAATCAAAAGTTTCACACAGCAACAAGCAAAGTGACAGTGGAGGAGATCATACTTTATGTGTACCTTTAAACAGAGGCAGCATCGTAGACGGAGGCCATTATATAAATTTCTACAGTTGTATCTCGCTTCAGATACACAAGATCTCAGGTGGCGCTGCTCCGTTTGGTTCGTATCTCTAGGCTTTGAGTAAACGTGCACAAATAGAAATGAAATGAAGGTATAGTACAGACACAAGGCTCCGTCTGGCTCTAAATGAGCCCTTACACTCTACATTTGTACATTTCAGCCCTTTACTCTGGGTTGATGGTTCAACCTTGGTATTTCTAAAATTCTTTCTGCAGCTACCTGACCACTGCTGCCGTCCACATGGAGCCACGCAGCGCGATGACAAATGTCTCTATTTGTTCACGTTTTGTTCCATTATGATCAGAGGTGCTGCGCAGCGATGTGAACACAAAGAGAAACACAGTCCTGGTATAAATATAAACACATAAACAAACACAGTCTATAACTGTTATCAGTAACTAATGATCGTTACGTTATCACCACATCCTCATCAGCTGTTACACTTTCTATATATAAGTATCTCTCTTTTTTCTTTTCTTGGCTCAATCCGCTCCCTCGCTCTTTCTCTTTTTATCCATCCTTCAATCTCAGGACAGTTACCGTGGGCAACAAAGCGTGAAACATGAAAGAGCTTCCCCTCGGTTTCCACGGCAACAGGAGCTGGGGCATTCCATAATTTTCTGCTCTGCTCGGTGACAAAATGTATTGACCCACACATCCTCCCCTCTCTCTCTCTGTTTCTCTTTCTCTCTCTCTCTCTGTGTCATCCCTCAGTATCTTTTCTTCTTTCTGACCACTCATCATTTCTGTCCCCCTCTTTCTTTCTCTCAGTCTTTTATCTGCACGCTCACTCATTCTCCATCCTCCCTCTGTCATTTGGTTTTGGCCTAATTCTTCTTCTTTATCTCTTTTCATCCTTTGTCTCTCTAGTTTCTCCCCATCCATCCATCCATCCATCCATCCATGCATCCATCCATCCATCCCCCTCTCCTCCCTCCACAGTGACTCTTCAGCCTGGGGACAAACTTCTATAATTCATCATTACTTCTCATAAGCCGCCCTCCTCCTCCTCCTCTTCTTTCTCTTTTTATCTCTCTCCTCTGGTGTCTCCATCCATTCCATCCAACTCTCCATCCTTTCTCCCTCTTTCTTCCTTTATTCTGTCATCTGTTCTGATCTAATCATTCCACTGCCTTTCGCAGAAATTGGAGTAAAAATAAAGAAGGACGAGATTTCCTGCCTCGTGGTCGTACGCCTCCGTGAACTGGACAAGTTCCAGTTACAGTCTCCATCCATGTCAGTGAAAACATGGATGCTCACACACAGAAGATCTATACAATCAGCACAGTGTCAAGATCAGAGTCACCAATTCATATCTGACCAAATGTCTCCCCTTCTGTTCCTGAGATATGACGTTAAAACATGATGTCACAGTGAAGATGACCTTTGACCTTCTGGATATAAAATGTCATCATTTTATCCTATCAGACATTTGTGTGAAATTCTGCTGTGGCTAAAAACACGTTTTGTAAGGTCACACTGACCTTTAACCTCCAAATTCTAATCACTTCATCCTTTAGACCAAGTGGACGTTTGTGCCAAATTTGAGGAGACTCTCTCAAGGCCTACTTCTGATATTATGTTTGTGAAAGGTCTAAGTGAACGTGTGTCACTGAGATGCCTCAGTCACAAGAATGAGACTGATGAAGTCACAGTGACCTTTGACCTATGACTGCCAAAATCAAATCAGTTATGTTTGTGACAAATTTGAGGAAACGCTCTTAAGGCCTACTTTAGATATTGTGTTTATTACTTTAGATGTTGTGCTCATGAGAATAAGATGAACTAAATGTCACAGTGACCTTTTTCCTTTGATCATCAAAATCTTATCAATTTATTGTTGAGTCCAAGTGGAAATTTGTGCCAAATTTAAGGAATTCCCTCAAAGCATTTTTGAGATATAGAGTCCACAAGAATGAGATGGATGCATAGCCACAGTGACCTTGACCCTTGACCTTTGACCACCAAAATCTGATCAGTTCATCAATGAGTCGAAGTGAACGTTTGTGCCAAATTTGAAAAAAAATCCCTCAAGGTGTTCTTTAGACGCAGTGTTCACAAGATTGACAAAGATGAGGTCACAGTGACTTTGACCTGTTGACCCATGACCACCAAAATCAAATCAGTTCATGATACCAAGTGGATGTTTGTGCTAAATGTTGAAGAAATGGGAGAATGGGACAGATCGGCAGACAGACAGACAGACCTGTCTTTAGCCACCGCTATCAGGCGGTGTAGGCGTAGAAAAGATGGTGACCTTGGGGTGTGGTAGTTTTTTGGGGTTACGCGAGGTTAAAGGAACAGTTCCCTCTAAATTCTGTTTCACTGCAGCCGCGTGTTCAGACCAGTCAGGTGTCCATGAGAAAAAATGTGTCTTTAAATAAAAACGTATTTTTCATTTTGTTTTTCAGGATTTATTTTACGCACAAACGTTTTGTGACCACAGACGAGTTTTTAATATTCTGCCTTCACATCAGCAGCTGGTTTATATCTCACTGCTCTGATGAGTCTCTAACCTTCAGCTTTAAATGAGAGTTTGTGTTCTATGTTTCTGCTCACTGGGACAAAGAAGAAAGAGAGAGGAAGAGGAGGAGGAGGAGGAGGAGGAGGAGAAAACTTCTAGGGAGAAAAAGAAAAGGAGACAAAAGAATGAAAAAGAGAAGAGGAATGATGGGAGAGAAGGAGAGGATGCAAGGAAAGGAGGTAAAGTCAAAAGAAGGAGGAAAGTAGAGAACAGGAGGATTAGGAGGAGAGAAAAAGGGGGATAAGGAAAGGAGAGAGGGTGCAGAAAGAAGGAGGAAGAAAAGCAGGAAATTATGTAAAAGTTGAAGGGAAAGGAGAAAAGGAAGGATGAAGGGACAGAAGGAAGGAAGGAAGTAAAGAAAAAAGGAGGGAGGAAAAGACGAGGTAATGAAGTACGAAGAAAAGGTGATAAATAATAGAAACGTCTCTCCCTCCATTTTATTTATCCCTCACTTTATACACATCCATTATTTACTCATCTCTCCATCTTTCCCTCTTTTTATTTCTATCTGTTCCTCTTCCTCTTTATTCCTCCTTTTTGTTTTTTTCTCGGTATTATTTCTCTTTCTTTTCTCCTCCATTTTTCTCCTAACTCCACTCTTTTTCTTTCTCTTCTTGCATCCTTCTTTCTCCCACCTTTCCTCTTACACTTTTTTCTTTCCTTCTTTCTCCCACTCCTCCCTTTTCTCTTATTTCTCCTTCTTCCTCTACTTGTTTCCTCCTCTCTTTCACTTCTCTCACCTTTCTTGCTTTTCCTCATTCCTTTCCCTCCTTTGCTTCTTCTACCAGCCTTCCTTTCTTCTTTCCTTCCCTCCTTGTGTCTTTCCTTTATCTTCTTCCCTTATTGTTTCCTCCTACCTTTCTTCTTACTCTCCTTCTCTTCTCTTCTTCCTCTCATTTTTCCTCTTTCCTTTCATTTTCCCCCTCTCCCCTCCTTTTCATTTTATTTTCATCTTTCTTTTCTTCTCACCTGCCCACTTTATTCTTTCTCCACTTGCTTCCTCTTTCCTTCTCCCTCTCCGACCTTCCTTTCCTCTTTCCTTCCTTTATTTCGTTTTATCTTTTCTTTCTCTTACTATCCCTCCTTTAGTCTTTCTTTCCCTCCTTCTTTGTCTCTTTTTTCCTTTCTCTTCTTCCCTTGTTTCCTCATCTTTCTTCTTACTCTCCTTCTCTTCTTTTTTTTCTGATTTTTCTTCTCTTTCCTTTCGACCAGCCTATCTTCGTCCCTTTCTTACACTTTCTTTCTTCCTTCCCTGTCTTTTTCTTCTTCTCTCCATCTTTCATCCTTCTATCTTACCTTCCCTCTCTCCTCACTTCTTTTATTCATCTCCTTTTCTACCCTCTTCCTTCCTTTCATTTAATCTCCTCCTGCTGCATCCCTTTCTCCCTCCATCTTTCATCCTCATCTCTCCGCTCTCACATCCCCTTCTCCTTTCCCCCTTTAATCTCTCCCTGCTTCTCCCCTCCTCTCCTTCTCCCTCTCCTTCCCTCCATCCATCCATCCATCCCTCCCTCCATCCATCTGTATCGTTCCCTCGTTCATGCTTCTCATAATCAACTTTTACTCGGACAATTACAGAAAGGGGGGGGGGATGCGGGGGGAGTTGCTTGGATACGGTTGCCATGTAACGGGAGAGGAGGGGCAGGATGGAGGAGGAGCAGTGATAGCAGGAGTCAAGTGAGGTGTTGCCATGACAACGCAGGTTTCATGCTGTCAGTGATTTTAGCGTGTGGGAGGGGCCGCGGGATCAGAAGCATATGGAGAGGCACACACACACACACACACACACACACACACACACACACACACACACCTTAAAAGATCCGTTGAGCAACATTACAACAGATGATTCTCTGCACAAGCTTTAAATTAAATGCTCTCCAGTTATTTAAGTGATTAGGATTCATCCTGCGGAGACACTGAACCTCAGTCCATCATGACACAACATTTCAGTGTAAACTCTGCACAGATGTCCAGGACTGTCTCATCCCCTGTGAGCCTGACACAAACAGTTTTTGGTCTCTCTCACGCAGGCACAGAACGTACGTGCTACTTGGCCGTCGGATGTAGTCCGTGTAGTGTGTTCAAATGCAACTGACACAGGGCGACGTGAGGCCACGTAGACTACGCAGCAGTTGGCTTTCATCGCTGCTAGTTCTTTGATGTCGGTTTGGTGTGTCCGCACCTTAAGTTCTCCTAAATCCTACACTGTTGGCCTTTAACTTCAACACAGAGCCTTCACATCTTCAAACATGCATTACAATCCAGACACAACCCCTACAGCCACCATGTGACCACCGCCCTCCTCCCACAGCTCTGTCACATCATTGGCTCAGTGTCTCTCTATCTGTCCCCCTCACTTTCCTCTCTGTGTCTCAGCTGTTTTCAGCCATGTTAATGCCTGAACGTTACATGAAGTTCATGCAGAATTCATAGAAGCGTACTAACTCCGGCTTTTAGCGTCTCCACCAGCTGCATAATGGCTCGATTTTCACTCACGTGACCTGAAGCATCTCTTCTGCCGCCTGGCATGGAGGCCAGTTAGTCAGGCTCCAGCAGGTGCAGCAGAGCCTTCAGGGCAGCGTGCTTTGTTTTCACACTGTTGACAGATACCTGAACCAACTCACGGTGCAGTAACTGTAAATATGATTTTCTATTTTAAAGAAGTAGATTTGGTTTGGGTTAGACAAACTACTTGGTGTTTTTGTCTCGATGACATCTATCACTATTTCATCCTGTGCTGCTGAGAGAGGACAGTTATTATTCATATGACCACAGGAGGGCGCTTGTCAGGAGGATGTGAAAATACTGTAGTGTGTCGTTGTGAGTTTCCAACGTCAAGCGACGGATGCTATCATTTTTCTGCTGAGGACAGCCTGCAGCAACAGAGCCAAATGTAATCTGCTGGAGATGTGCTGCAGCGTCATACTGCACCACACACATACACACACACACACACACACACACACACACACACACACACACACACACACAGTGAATTCGTCCAGTCAGTGACTAAATGCGTGTACAGACGGGGCTGCAGGTGTGTGTGTCACCGGTGCGTACTGTATGTTGTGAGCTCTGTGCGTGCAGCAGCTGGGGTCACCTCAGCACAGTCCGACGTCTCTGCAGCGCTCATATCTGTGAGTTTGATTAAATTTCCACATTTTCTCCGTTTATCTCAAAGACTTAAAATTCAGAGCGCTGAGCTCCTGTGCAGAGTCGGATCTGTGTCTCCCTGCAGGAGGAGATTAGAGCAGACACGACTGGAGGAGACACGACCAGAAACAGAAACAGGAAGTAGTTTGACACCGAGGAAAGAAAGTAAAAACACACTCAGATCAAACACGCCCGTCTCTTAATGCACAGAGTGTGTGTCGGCAGGTGTCAGGGGAAGCATTAAGTCATTCATATCCACCATATATATTTATAACACGTGCTGCAGAAGGAAGGTGGGTAAAGATGGACATACAGACAGAATCTATTACGCCATGAAATACCTTTAAAGGAAGTCAAAGACAACACAGTGTTATTAAAATCTAAAACTGAGAGCATGTCAACATGTCTCAGTCCAACATCCAAACAAAACTCTTTGAAAGGAACAGTTCACCACTTTGGGAAATTCACTGCAAAAATAAATAAGAATAATAATGAATGTTTTAGAAATAGACCCTGATTTAAACGACAACGCAGTGACCCACCATCCGACACGGAGCACACGCCGTCTGTGGCCATTTTGACTTGACCAGCGGACTTCACTACAAGCTGATTGGCTGTTGAAACAGGTGACGTGCTTTAAAACCAGCCGCCGGCAATTCGACCAGCTGAGTGTCAGGTGACACCATCAGCCGGCTGGAGTTGAGCTCAGATCGGCCAGTTCACACCGCTGACGCTTTTCTCTGCGACATTCAAAAACAGCTTTGTCTCGTTGTGAATCTCTGGTCTGAGCTGGACCTAAAATGGCGGCTCTCCGGCTCTGCAGGTGAATCATTCTCACTCCAAACTGTACTGAAAGACAGAACTTCACTAAGTGTACCTAGTCGTGTTTTTTCCGTTTGCTGATCAAATGAAACATCACAGTGACGTGAGCGCTGGGTGTAGATCGCTGAGTGAGAAAAGACGCAGAGATTTAATAACAGGGTCTCATGACTTTACCCAGCATGCCTCACTCATCCTCATGTTGATGCTGAAGGCTGCAGGTCTGCCCTCTGAACATATTTCATGTGAACGCGATGAGTTAAAATGTAAATGTATGCTTTAAAATTTTCTGTTTAATATGATCTGTTTCACTTTGGTGTCCCCTGAACGCAGGACACACCTGAAACTCTGCAGCCATTTAGATTCACTTATTCAAATCGAGCACTTTAACGACACAAACTAAACACGCAGTGTGTGAATTCTATTTTAAGGTGGATTTTTCCTTTAATTTTGGCCCCATTTGCCACTAAGTTGTTTTCATCCTGAAGCCAAACCTATTAAAAACCATTTAAAGCGTCCCAGCGACACCGAGGACGGCGCTCATTCCTGCGCTGAATTACCAGTTAACTGCTCCCTGGCGGCGACTGGCCGTGTTGCTCAAGGGCACATCGAGAGCGCTGACAGGGAATTAAACCTCTCACATCTCTCTGTCGGTCTGTCATCTCCATTATGAGCACAAAAGTACATCTGTTTCCCATAATTCCGTGTGTTTGGCGAGGTGCTGCCTCTGTGTGTAGGGCGTCTTTGTTGTGTTAATTCAAACTACAGGAAACGATGTGGATTTTTAAAAATAGAAACCAGAAGCAGCCGCGGGGAGCGGCGCGTACGGCCGGGAAAACAGAGTTTCATTCAAGTGTTTTTATTAAATACACTGAATATTAAATACAAAACAAGCTTTTTAGGAATCCAAATAAACACAAAGAGCAGTGGAGGAAAAACAGTGAATGTGCTGAACAAGCTGAGTCGGATCTCTCAGGAGAAGCTTCAGCCTGCCCTCTGATGACCTCTGACCTTTGACCAGTCAGGTGAAACAAACACACCATCAATCGCACCTTCACATTCACTCCACAGATCCATTTCACTACATTGCACAGTGAACTACGACGAGGAAAGAGCAGCCTGGGGGACGCGACATCAGCTGTGCCAGTTTGTTTCTTCATCGACAAACAAGATGCTCGTTTTTATTTTTTCTCCTTGTTGACAAATAAAAACATCAGAGCCAACACTGAATGTATCTCCTAACAATCATAGTGTGTGTATCTGCAGCCTGATGGATCTCCTTCCTCTATTGTTAAAAACACATCAGTGAGACACACCGGGTCACATGATCCTCCATCACCATGAACACGCACTCAGTCTGTTTCCAGTCACAGTGAAGTGGAGCTACAGTCCCAGCTGGACGAGGACATTTAACTGGCCTACTGTCCTTGTCCCAGTACACAAGCACGGGAGGGGAATTTATTTATTTATTGAGCCAAGTATGTGCGACTCCTCTACGATAGGTGGAGATATGCCCCCTTTCAGCTTGTTAGTATTGGACCTTTTTCTTGTTGACCTATTACATCACAGACCAAACAATGGACAAACAAGTTAGCTACGGTTAGCTAGCAGCTAACTGCTACCATGGTGGACAACTTTACAGCTCTGTACATTTTGTAAATGCGGCTTGCTTTACATTTTCTTCTTCTTGATGTTGTACCCAGGCATATTAGATCCATGTCACACAGTGCATCTTGCATTAAACTAAAAGACTGCAGGAGGCTTTTAAGAAACAGAGTGTAGGCTTTAGTGGCACCTAGTGGTGAGGACTGCAGATTGCAACCAGCTGAACTTTCTCCTGGTTAGAATTCCTTCAGTGTTCATTGTTGAAGAGTTGTTGTTTTTTTAATCGGGAGCCACAGAGGTCTCCTCCAGGTGAGTTCAACCAGTAAAAACACTGAATAAAGCAGTTTCATTTTAAAAATCAGTGTTTTTTCAAAGCTGTTCGGCCCATCACGGAGGGGCTGCTAACTACAGTGGCTGACACAAACACGTGCATGGGCCTATCTAGAGATTGTCCGTTCTGGGCTATTGTAGAAAAACGACGTCGGATGGATAGATAGATAGATAGATAGATAGATAGATAGATAGATAGACTAGAATAAAGATACTTAGTTACAGTCCACCATTGAACACCACAATATTTAATCACATTGATCTGTTCCTTTGTGCAACAGCTCCAGTCTCCACATGAATACGGACATATTTTTGCAGTAAGGAACCATCAACTCAAGGCATCAATAGAATCTGAATGATGGTCAAGACCCAGACAATTCTTGATTCCCCTGAACTGCTCACAGCATCCATTCAGCCTCCTCTTACAGAGCTACAGAGGAAATACCAATGTGAAGTCTGCGAGAAAATGTGCTTTAGGCAAACAGACACTAGAGCTGTATGCGATGCAGCAAATTGAAAGATCTGTAAAAAGAGTTGTTTTTTGTTTACTAAAAAACAGTCAGAGTACGAGCTTTCATACACACAGAGATGTGTGAGGTTCTTACGAGCTCAGCGAGCACCCATCACCCGGCTGTTACCACCTAAAACACTCAAATTTCCAGCAACTGTGAAACAAACATTCAGCTGCTTCTCCCTGTACCTGCCCTGTGGCCTCACACCTCTCCGCCAACCCTCCAAACATACAGCACACAGACCGCACACAGCAGTAACATGTCCTGTAGAGCAGAGAATATGACTTGGTGCTGCAGCTCACTGAACACACACAGTCTGGGGTGTTTCCTGCAGCGTCTCTGTGCGAATGTCCAGTGACACACGTCAGCGATCACTTTCAGCTCATTTAAGCCTGAAGAGCAGCAGAGAGTCACAGCCTGAGACCAAGGTCTGTGTGACCTCCTGCAGGACGGCAGAGGAGGCGTTCATCTCTGAAAACACCGACTGGTCCGACAGGCCTCGAACGCAGCAGGAAGACAGACGAAGGAGTCCTGCAGCGGGCGGATTTAGATTCAAGAAAACGCAAAGCTTCGTTCTTTTCTCCAAGGTCAGAGAGAGCTAGGTGTCTGTGTGTGTGTCTGTGTCTGTGTGTGTGTGTGTGTGTGTGTGTGTGTGTGTGTGTGTGTGTGTGTGTGTGTGAGAGCCTGTGTGTATGTGTGTATCTGTCAGTAGGTCAGATGGTAGCAGTTGATGTCTGAGGACAGAAGGTCAGCCTGTTCCAGCCAGCATTTCACTGAGCTTTGATGTGTGCGTGTGTGTGTGTGTGTGTGTGTTTGTCTGCGTATAGGATTTGTGTGCGGTTCAAAGTCGTGTCAGTGCAGAACACAACAATATCTGTATCTATTGGTCCCTGAGCCACTTTCACAAAGACAGACGAAGGATAGCTCGGATCAAACTAAGGGACTGTACTTTATTTTTTTAAAGACTATTTTTAGGGCTTTGCTTTTATTTCTGAGCAGCTAGAGAGAGACAGAGAAGGAGGTGAGACAATGAGGATGACACACAGCAAAGGGCCACAGGTTGGAATCAAACCCAGGTAGCTGCTAGGGACTAGAGGTTGCCCCTTTCCCCGCATCATGAGTCAAGCCATGCTGCACCACTTCCATTATCAGTTAAGGCGCGCCGTGCCGTGCCAAGCTGCACCAGAGATGGACCTTCTCAGGAGTACATCCAAAAGCCAAGCTGTCCACCCTCACACGGGTAGCAGTGACGTCTCGCTGACCCCAGCCAACCCCTGACAACCCCGCTTCTCCCCCAAAACAAGCCGTGTGTCATGTGAGACTCTTCTGTCTGCAGACCTGAGGGAAAGGCGTTTTAAAAATCTCTGTGTGTTCAGCTCTCAGTACGTCTGCAGCCTCTAACTGAATCTCTGTGGTGTGGAGTTCAGTTTCTCTCCTGCGTCCTGTTTTAACTTTAGATATCTGCTTTATTTTTCTGTTTCATGTTCACTATCAGAAGTTGTGTGAAGTTGTTGATTGAAAACTCAACATTTCCTCATTCACAATAAAAGTTAATACATACAAAATAACTGGGGACTTTTATTGTGAAGAATCTACAGAAAATGAAAGAAACAACCACAGTGAGACACCTCCAACGGGTAAACTTCTTTTACCTGCCCTGCTGTGGAAAAACACACGCAGCAAAAATATGTTAGCCGTGGATCAGCCAGCTGCTTTTAACAATCATCACTTAAAACCTCTTGCACTCCACCCCCATGTTGTAGCAAAAACGTCTAAAATGACAGACTCAAATTAAAATGACTGGAGCTTCTGAACCGCTCTGACTACATGCATGCATGAGGTCTTGCCAGAAAGAAAGCTCCCTGAAGTTTCTTGTGAAAGTGTCAGAAACACTCTAGGTGATACAGAGACAGAGTAATGGGCCTCTGAAATCAGTAAAAAGTTGAAGAATTGCCTAAAATAAAAAAATATTGGAAAAAATGTTTTTCAGGATGAATAACTGTCTGTGGCTTCATCTGAGCAGGTAAATGACACTGTGGGGCTGTAGACAGACTATCCATGAACACTTGTTTCAAATTTGAAGAAGACTGCTCAAAGTATGACCATTCTACAGTGTTTTTTTCCATGAAAAGATCCAGGCGCAGCTCCAAATGACAAGTCGCTCACTCTGCTTCAAAACAGCACTATCAGTGATCAAACAACACTCAGCCAGCTTCAAACATTGTACCTTATTGAAATCAGGTGTGATTATGATAGCTGATGTTGTTTATGACAGAAACACCATAAAATATCACCAAATAAAGCCATATGAAACGGGAAAGTTATGATCCCACTTTCTAGACGGTATATCTCAGCCAAAAATAGTGGCAGGAGTGAGACTCTGACCTTTTATAAAACAGCTAAGTCCTGCTAACAGCTCCACATAAGATCGTGAGTAATCCTTTAACTTTTCCCGTCGAAAAACAGCATGACATGACTTGTCACCACTCATCGCCATTTTGGACTTTGTGTGTTTAGACTGCTCTGGTGCCAAATACATAATAAATAAAAGAAAAACTATTTAATGTTGAAAAGTCGAGAGCTTCCTGAATGCGGCAATACCAAACATCACGTGGTTTGATGACGTACTGCGCCTGGGAGATACCATTTAACAGAGGAGGGGGGAGCGAGGACGCCGGCGTCCTGGTGGAGTTAGAGAGGTTAAAAACACGCCCATCAAGCAGGTAGACCTGCTGCGCTGGGCTGACGGCCCAAACCAAACCAAACCATGACTGTCAAAAAGGCAGATAAATCCAGCTAACGTTACAGCTCAGTCGAGGATGACGCCTTGAATGTTTGCATCTCATGCTGTCACAAGCCTCTCGTCCGTGCGTAAATACACACTTCCCTCTGGGCAGTGATATGCTCGGAGAGTGTAAGAAAATAGTTCCTAACAACAAGGTCTGTGGTATATCTTTAGCAACCAGGTCACGATCTCTGAAAAGAGACACTGCTGTCGAGTTTTTTAAATATATTTATTGGCGCTTTGAGCTCCACAAGCAGGGTGCCTTATGGTTACATTATATTAAAGGGAAGGCAGACATCTGTAGGGCTGACATCTCCAACACTCTGCAGCTCACACCAAAACTATCTCGACTGATAAACAGCACTACGAGTAAGAAAAAATAATAATAATAATAATAATTTTTTGGGAGGTTGAATTGACCCTTTAACTCTTAGACTCTTAGAGCTTCCATACATCAGTTACTGTGTTGGTATTGGAAAATGTGAAATACACTTTAAGAGTCTTAAGAGCTGATCGTAACACTACTAATGAAGAACCAACTCCATAAAGAGAAGGATCTGAAAGTTAAATACACTTTAACAAAAAAAATTAAAAAAGAACACATAATGACTTAAATAAAAACTAACTAACGATGATTTGATCATCAAAAAATAATAAAAGGACAGATTGTATTTCAGATAAAGGGGTGAATTTATGAAGCATCTATCTACAGATCTGTCTGAGCACAAGAAAAGGATCCAGTTTGATGTAAAATGTAGTAAAATGTAAAAGTCTCACCATCTGTACTTTAATAAATAAGTAAACATCTGAATAAACAACAAGTCAGCCCAGAATCCTGCTGAGATACAGAGAACATCAGAGAGTGTGAAACAGCGCCACCCTCTGCAGCACCGAGGGAGAAACATGAAGCAGCTTTACAACGTCATCTCACACACACACACACACACACACCTACACACACACACACACACACACACACGCAGCACTGTATCTGAATGTGTTGTCATCTCATCCATCAGTGTGGAAGAGCGTTAAGAGATGTTGTTACACTGAATTCACACCTCTCTCCATCTCTGTGTCTCCCACTACTGCTTCTTGCCTTTCTCCTCTTCTGTCCTCCTGTCCACTCCTTTCTCTGCTTCTCCTACTCTGACTGTTCCCTGTCTCCCCTTCTTGCTAGGTCAGTAAGTTAACCAAATGTATGTGGACACTCTTCTCTGTCCCTTTTCTGAGGCTGTTCTTTGTGTTTTACTGGGAGAAATCTTCAGCAAACAATAATATTCATATTCAACAATATTCAAAACGCCGCCATGCACAAAGCTAACTCAACAGAGTTTCAGTATTTTGCAGTTTGGTTTGAAAGCACTTAACAGTCCTGCACAGAGTCCTGACCTCAACTATCCAACACCTTTGCGATGAACCAGAACATCGACTGCAAGTCAAACCCAATCACCTGACATCAGTGTTGTCAGTTAACCACACAGTTACTGGAACTACGGGGGACGTACCCGAATCAGAAAACTATATTTGAAAACTATATGTGATGGAAACAGACATTTATTCAACCATGACTGATGTTTGTGTGTTTCTTCAAGTCGATTCATGTCATAATAAATGATCACAAGATAAAAATGACTTTTCTGTTTGCAGCATAACAGTTTAAATTTCACAAACCTTTCATTTACTTCACATCATCGAGAAATGATCACTGAATTCTGATCAACAACCAACAATCAACAACCCGAAACCGCCCTGCAAACTGCCGACTTTAAGCATTAAAGTAGGCACAGTTGTCAGGACTGAAGACACAGAGAGAGACGAGACAGAGAGCACACGGCACTCTCCAAGATGTGAGTGTGGTTGAGACAGAGAGACAGATGAACAGTGGAAGAAAAGGTGGAAGGTGGACTATTGCACACAATGTTTCTGTAGGTTATTAATAACTTACTCACTAAAGAGGAAGCAGAAAAAAGATAACACACTTGGAAAAGACTATAACTCCATCCTTCATCATCCAGTTAATAGATTGTCAGAGTGTTTCTGCCGACGCTTCTCTGTCACCTTTTGACTGGTCCAGCTGCATCAACTCAAGGACTCATGGGTCGTGCGTCCACCTTCACATCATAAGTAGGATTGTCTCCCTAACCTCCCTTATTTCTGCTGTACAGTTGAACATGTTAACATGGGGCTCTATGGGGACTGACTCGCTCTTGGAGCCAGCCTCAAGAGGACTTTAGAGGAACTGCAGCTTTTAGGAGTCTTGCATTGGTTTCATTTTTGCTGCTTGTTTAAATCTCTCCATCCAGTTCTCCTCCTTTCTCCTCCCTCATCTTTGTTTTCATTTCTCTGTCATTCTCATTCACTTTCTAAGTCTCTCTATCCCTCTTTTTACCTCCCACAGGTTGGGTTAGCTCACTTCTGTCTTGCTTTCTCTCAGTCCATCTCTTTTATCCTCCACCTTTCTCTCCCTTCATCTCCATCCTCTGTCTCCACTTCCCACCCAGCCAATTATATATATATCTCTTCTTGTCTTTCTTTTCCTCCCACTCTCTCCCTTTCCTCCCTCCTCACCACCTGTCTTTCTCTTCATCCCTCTCCTCGTCTTCCTCTCCCCCCATCATCCTCTGTAATTACCTCCTTCGTCTAAAACCTGAGAGGATTCGCAGCGACGGGAGACTCGTCTCGCCCCCGTTTGCTGCTCTTTTATCTTCTTCCCATTCTCCTCTATTTTTCAACTCGTTTTCTTTCCCTCTCCTCCTCTTCATTTGCCTGTTCCTCCCCAAACAAACTCTGCCGGAGTTACAACTTTTTACACATGTATCCTTGTTTGTGCCTCGCTCATGTCTGCGGTTGATCTCGTTTCCTGCGTTTCTCTCCTCCTCTTTGTCTTCACTTCTGTCGGAATATTTTCCACAGAACTTGATTTTGTGACTTCACTCACTTCCTTTTATTTGTAGATGCAGCTTCAATATATTTATACCAAAGCAGGGAGAACTAATATTAAAAGAGATGAGACATAAACAGCATCCTGCATGTATGAAAATGTGGTTTGTTGGAGGTAACATGTATCCTGTAATCACAATCCTATGAAAACAGTCCAGTGACTGAAGTAACAAACAGTAAGATTCTTTATAACTCAGGAAAGATTACACTGTCTTATGATATGCTCAGGTCTTGTTGGAAATGCAGACTTGGGGATTGAGTTTTATGCATAAGTGGGAATTAAATGCTGCAGGCTTTATCTCTGTGATAACCCTTAAAGGAAAGATTAAGTGGCTGCCAGTATCCAAAGTTCTGCTGATAATGTGCACTTACATGAGATCTAAGAGCTGAGTATTACAAGTTACATCCTGCTGAAATTTGGTGGAAAATGACTCAGTTTAACTTAGTAGTCATATTTTAGAGCAAAAGTTCAACATTTTGGAAATATACTTTTAACTATCTTTCAGAGTGTGAGCTGCTCAGATAAAGATAGGTCTTGTTTCTGTGTTAAAGGGATACTTTGCCAATTTTCAACCAGCTTTGTACCATAACAAAGTGGGTAGTATCTGTTATTGAATTATGGTGAGTGTCCCTCTATTTTGCCATTTCTCCAAATGTTTTCAGTGGCACTTCTTACGTGGCATGGTTGTTGGTGCCAGACGGGCTGGTCTGAGTATTTACTGGGATTTTCAGCACAACCATCTCTAGGGTTTACAGAGGATGGTCCCAAAAAGAGAAAATATCCAGTGAGCCAAAATGCCTTGTTGATGCCAGAGGTCAGAGGAGAATGGCCAGACTGGTTCAAGATGATAGAAAGGCAACAGGAAGTCAAATAAGCACTGGTTCCAACCAAGGTGTGCAGAAGACCATCTCTGAAGCAACAACACCTTGTCCAACCTTGAAGAGTTCACTGTACTCCAATGGCCTCCGCAGTCACCACATCTCAGTCCAATAGAGCAGCTTTGGGATGTGCTGGAACGGGAGATTCTCATCATGGATATGCAGCCGACAAATCTGCAGCAACTGTGTGATGCCATCATGTCAATATGGACCAAAATCTCTGAGGAATGTTTCCAGCACTTTGTTGAATCTATGCCAACAAGAATTAAAAAGGAGGTCTAACTCGGTACCAGCAAGGCGTACGTAATAAAGTGACCAGTGAGTGTATTTTAACTCACCGCTTAACAGCAATACAAGATCATTTGTCACCATCCAGCCCCCATATTGTTTTTTTGGCAAATAACTTGCATTACCTCACCCACCAGTTGCGCATTTATTGGTCCAGTACTTTGCATCACACTCTGGTAGCAAACGCAAATGCCACAGTCCCTTTTCTCTGGTCATGTAACACCACTTTTATGTTTTTCCACGGCATAGACAGCACAGTTATATGAAAACTGGAACTGCTGAATCAAAGCTTCAGCAAACCAGTCAAGCTGCAGTTACAGTTTACACCCATGTTTGTCCAAAGTCATATGTTGCCATGACAACGCTTCAGATAGGCTACTGATGTTGCAGCAAAGACGCTACATATTCTGAAACTTCATTTACGTGAGGTTTTGTCACAATTAGCGTATCAATTCCTGAGTCCAAAAACGTGTTTTATGAGGACACAGTGACCTTTGACCACGAGACTCCGATCAGGCCATCCTATGGTCAAATGAATGTTTGTGCCAAATTTGCAGAAAATCCCTCAAGGCCTTCTTGAGATATCGCGTTCACAAGAATAAGACAGGTGCAAGGTCACAGTGACCTTGAACGTTGACCACCTAAATCTAAGCAGTTCAGTCGTGAGTCCAAGTTAACATTTGTGCCAAATTTGAAGAACTGCTCTCAATTCTTCCTTGACCTTTGACCTATGACCATCAAAATCACATCAGTCCATCCTTATCAGTCCTGGATCTTGTCAGTCAAACATGTTTTGATCTTCACAGGAAGATTAAGATACGTTTATTAAAAAAGTGACTTTCATTGTTCTAGATTAAGTTGACTGTATAAAAAATGCAATAAATTAAATAAATAAGTAAAACTAACTTCATGAGCTCTGACCCTGTAACTTCTCCACTGAGTTAACCCAAACAAAACAAAAAAGAGTGTTGATGGGAAATGTGGTTGTCTGATGAGTCAGGAGAAATATTAGCACCAACACCCCCATCATGCTCTCATTTCTTCATTATGCCCAGATAGCATTTCATTTGCCAGTGATACACTGGTGTTTAAAATCTAACACACAGCACTTTCATGTAATAAAATGGATTCTTCAGTTCATATTCTCCCGTTTCATCAATTTGTAACTGCGCCTCTCCTCCTGTCAGTGTCATTCTCTCATATGCAGTCCCTGACACTCAGTCTCTCTCTCTCCCATCAGTTTCCAGACAGCAGACAGTTGTGCAGCGTCAGGCCTTACATTTATAGTTTAGGTTTGATGGTGTGTGTGTGTGTGTGTGTGTGCAGCAGCAGCAGAGCAGAGGATGCAGAGGCAGGACTACAAACCTCAGCAGCCTTCACTAATACTGTTACAGCTCTGCTTTTTGCCCCGCCGTGTTGAGACCTGAGTAATACGATGTAAGTTCATTAAGAAACATTCAGGTTCACTGTTACGGGAAATTAAAACTGACCTTGACATGATGGCTTAGCTCAAAGCAGCTGTCGGACCCAATCAGAAAAAAGATCTCATACTGATAAGTTTAAAACCTCCACTGGGAACAAAGTGAGATAACACGATGTTGTTTGGTGTTATCTACAAATCAGAACCAGAAACCGGTTTATTGCTAAGAAGGTTTTCACATGCAAGAAATTTGCTTTGATGTTTTGGTGCATAAAAAAGAATCATAAATAAAGAATAGGAAAAAAAACAACATAAAAATATGATGTTAAAATGAGTCTTGGGCAACTGGATCACACCTGGACAATCCAGCATACAAGTGTAAACAACCACCAAGACGCACTGCGAACCCATCACTCTGTCCACTTTCTGAGGTGCTCTAGTATGCATTTCACATTTTACTGCCAGCGATATCTTCATCTGTAGCAACACAATTGCTAACCTGACCGGTAAGAATGCCGACGTAATACATGACTGCAATGGTACTACAACGAAATGGGTCGCGCACCGGTGACGTCGTAGGTAATAGAAACATGGGATTTTGACTGGCGGCAGAGCCTCTTCACACACATAAAGTATAAATAATAACAAATCGGTTGAGTCTTTGAGTTTAAGAGGTCCTGATCGCCTTCGGTACGACGAGAAAGTGAAAATGACAGAAGGTGTGTCAGTTCATTCATTCAAATCATGTCCTGTCGATTCATTACTTAACATTCATCAGAATTAACTTCTTGGCTTTAAATATCTCATGTTATTGTTCAGATCAACTGACTTTAGCTAGCTAGCTAATGTTAGCCAACTAACCTGTGATGACGTGCAGATGAGGTGAAGATTTCCCCGTTCTTCACTCTCTCTGGGAGCAAAGAAAATTGCAATTCTGTTTTTTTTTTAATTGTTTGCTGTGCAGTGAACAACACAGCAACTTTTCAGCATTATTAACTCCTAGCCGCAAGTGGCGTCTCTCCCGTGTCAAGTTGAAAACTTTCACACAAAAGGGGGCGTGGCCATTGTTACAGCAGTGAGTGACGTTGCGTTGAAGTCGCGTATAGCTAAACTGTGCGCGGGGCCCTTTGACGTTCTAGCATGAGCGACATAGGCAGTAACAAAACAGGAATATAAGTGATCAGATGGAGACACGTGATACACGCAGGTGTGAACAGTCGGCTGTCAACTTGTGTTCAGTTACTGAGATGCATCTTCAAACTGAGTGTGAACAGGGTCTGTGTCACCAGTATCAACCTCAGTTAGCTAAACAGGCTTTAGCAGTACAACCAGAACTTAGCATTAGCTGCAGCAGAAGATGCATCAATAGTTAGTAATATCAACAGCAGTTAGCAACAGCAGCAGCAGCAGAAGTTAGCAGTATCATTAGCTACTAGCAGTATCAGCAGTTAGCAGTATCAATAGCAGTTAGCAGCATTAACAGAAGTCAGCAGCAACAGTAGACGTTATTAGCATCAGCAGTTAACAGTATAGCAGCTCAGTGAAATGTAACAGTATCAACAGCAGTTAGCAGCAACAGTTAAAGTTATTAGTCAACAATGGTCGGCAGCTTCAGAAGTTAGCAGTATTAATAGCAGTTAGCAGTATAGCATTTAGCAATAGAAGTTAGCAGTAGCAGCATAGGAGTTAGCAGTAGAAGTTAGCAGTTAGCAATAGATTGTTAGCAGTGTAGTTGGTAGAAGTTAGGAGCAATGGAAAGCTGTGAGGATAAACAACAGCTAAAAACTCTTTTACTTAAGCACCAATATCATCAAGATGAACTATCAAGAAACATCAGTTTACCCAGTGAATGAAAAGGAAAAGAAACCTCTGCCATCCTGAGGCCTTGCTGCTCGAAGAATAGCCTAGAAAGTGCAGGTAAGCAAGCTCAGTATTTATATCCGTCTTACTACATTTTGTTTCCGTATATTGTGATGAAAAAGAAGAAGAAACTGAACACAAGCTACTTGGTTAATGACATAAGAAACTAATAGTCTGACGTGACATTTAAAATGCTCACAGCTGGTTATTCCTCTCGAGAACATGCATTACTTTCATGCACATATACTCTCCTACTTTTGCTGCAACTGTCAGAGCTACAATAAAACAAAAATCAAATGACCTAATAAAGACCCGAACAGACCAGAGAGACGTGATAAACTTCAATCTACCTTTTCTAGAATTAAAAGGTCTCTCTTTCTGCTGTCAGCGCCAAACCCCCTCCTGGCTGTGCTGCTAGCTGCAGCGGCTAGCAAACATCCCAGCAGCCCGCTCGCTAAATAATTGAGCGGTAGTGCACTCGAGTGTCTTAACACCTCACTTCACTTCACCACAGCCCCGACGGGACCGGCTTATTTTGGGCTGCTGCTGCTTCTCCACAAAGCTCTGCCCTCAAAATTCACAGTAATGAATTGCTAAACAATATGCTTTAAAGCAAAGATGGAAGAATCAACAACAGCCTTTTAGCATCTAGATATGGATTCAGCTTCTGAGCAGGCAAAGCAAAAGGTGATGGATGCGAGACTGAAAATGAAACAAACGAGAGGTGGAAATAAAGCTGGAGACAGATGAGATTTTCATGTGGATGTTTATATCGTGATATGTTCATATGTGCTGTAAAATGAATCGTGTATTTTTTTGTTTTCCTAGGTGAGCTGTCGAGCAAATAGGCCAAGTTATGAATTTTTCATTGCATTTACATTTTTCCCCAGTTCTGCTGGGGGTAGACTGCAGCTGAGTGAATGGAGAGGAAATAATATTGAAATGGATCAAATGGATCATTCTCAAACCTTTAAATTCACCTAAACTCTTCTTGTTGACCTTTTCTGATGAATTAATACAGAAAAAAAGAGATAGAGGAAGATAAGTCAAATAATCCCAAAAAAAAATAACATAAAATTAAAAATGGAAAATGGTACCTCTGTTGCTTCCTGCATTGATTTCTAGTCAGTTTTTGTGATTTGTACAGCTTATGAATTTGGGCATTGGGAACCATATTTGTGAAATGCATACAGGCTGCCCCCCAGCAGTCAAATGTTAGTCAACCAGAAAGGTCATTATTCGGCAAGATTTCATTGGTCACTTAGTTGCAGAGAAAAACCCCAAAACAAGCAAACGTGTGGCCTTCAGGCAGCTCTAAATGTTTGTTGGGTCTCAGAAGTCTTTGCTTTGATATGTCTACTGACCTTAATGTAAAAGATGGTACTTTATAGACACCTGACATTTTTTGCCACATCTTCTTTTTTTAACACTCTTCCTGTAACAAATTTCCTGAAGAAATCTGTGACTGTGACATTGTGGGAGATAACTGTGCAGGACTGTGATAAGCTGTACACAGTCCTGGATCAGTGCTAAGGTTTGCTCTGTTTGATGTGATTGAAGCTCTGGGATTCTCTGTTGTTGAACATTTGCTCTGATGAAGGTCAGGTAACTGAAAGCTTGGCTGTTTTCTATTAAATACTTGCTCTGGGCCTCAGCCTTTTTAGCATTTCAAATGAATTGAGCTTCTGAACTGAAAAGGCAAAAAGTAATGAGCGTGAGACTGAAAATAAAACAAATGAGTGGTGGAAATGAAGCTGGAGACATATGAGATATTAATTTGGATGTTTAGATGGTGAGACAGCCTCATTCCAAACTCAAGAAATACTCCTGCTGTGTCAGAGATCTGAGTGTCAGGTACCGTTGCAGAAAGGTGGTAAGGAACTGGAAAGTCCATATAGCGCAGGTGGACAGGGAGGTGGATGGGTTCAACAAACCCCAGACTTTCATCGTGGAGCCCACTGTTCACCTAACCATGATGTTAAGTGACTCTTACAGTATGTTTATTTTGAAAACGCATCTAATTCATTTGAAATGCTAAAAAGGCTGAGGCCCAGAGCAGGTTAGGTTATGTAGCCTTTTTGTTTTCTACAGATCTAATATTTCCATTTTTAACGTTTTTAACGCATTTCAAGAAATTACCAAAAAGTTATAAAAAGTGCCCTCCTCACTTCTCAACACAGTATGTGTAAAAAGACAGCTTTTTTCTGTAGGTATGTAACGGCTGGATTGTCATGATATCTGCACTAGGTTGATATAAAGAGGCCCAGATGGTTTATATCTTCGGAGGAAATCGCCATTTATTCTTGACAGCATGTGGCAAAAATAAAATCCCCCGTCAAACACACCATAAAGTCCCTACACAAATTAAGCAACATGAGATAATGTTAGCATAAAATGAACTTAGAAACAGCTTAACAGCGCTAAAACACAGAAATTACCACAAGAGCGATGTCGCTTTCCTCTCCAATGGGGCACAACAGCAAAAGGGGCGAGTTAAGGTGGGAGACACCTCTTTATAGGTGGGCTGCCCCCAAAGGTGAATGTAGGGGTACAGAAACTGAGTATCAAAGGTTCCACATATTGACTTTGAAGGTTGTCATACTAACAACTGAAACAAATGTTGTGTAACTATAATACTTATATTTCAAATGTGCATTTGACTTTGTTACGCATATTACTGCTGTATAATTGACCCTGTTACATGGAGTGTTAACTGTATACATTATCACATTTTCCATTTATCAAGACAGATTCTGAGAGAGTTTCACATCTAAAGACGTTAAGAAATGTCCCCAATGTATAGAAATGGTTCTGAGTTCTGAGGATGAGGCGCTGCCATGATGAAAAGATGCTTCCTTTTTCACAGCGTAGGCAGGATGCTCATACAGTTCATCTGACCTAGTTCAGGTGCGCTTGATTCAAATCATCCCACAGCTGAGACAACCGGAGCAAAGCAAGCAACACACTCACTGTACCGACACAGCTGACGCATTTAAATCTGTCAGAGTTTACAGTGTGCAACATCATCCAGGTGTTGGTGTGACACTTCCTGTTACCGTTGCCAGATGACTGCACAAACTGCTAAGTGACTAACCAACGTAATTACAAGTCTGTTCATAGCAACTTTAGAAAATCATATATTTAGAGTCCCGGAGGAGGAAACATACAGCCTCGTCTCCCAACTAGAACAAATGACTAAGATCAGATAACATTCATTCTGGTTTCCACATAATGTTGCGATTGATTCTATGATGATCCGTTTTCTCCAGCAGACATTTGTGTCCATAAGAACTCACATCCTGCACCAGCTCCACCTGCAGACCTGAATTTACAACAAATAAGATACACTGCCTTTTTGTTGCCTCTGTGAACCAGTCAAGTTGCGTTTACAGTTTACGTCCATGTTTCTCCAGACTCATATGTAGCCACAGAATTTGACAATGCTTCAAATGTTGCTGTAAAGAAGCTACATATTCTAAAACATGGATGCTTCACACACGTTTAACTCAGCAGCACAGAAAATCTGTACAGTCACCGCAGATTAAACATGGACACCCAAGATAACTGTCACCAATTCAGCATCTGACCAAATGTCTACCCTTCTGTTCCTGAGATATGATGACAAATAATGGCCAGAGAAGTGTTTGTGCAGAACATCATGATGTCACAGGGAAGTTGACCTCTGAAGTTTTGGATATAAAATGTCATCATCTTATCCTATTAGAGATTTGTGTGAAATTTTGTCATATATAGTGGGTAAATTCTTGAGTTATGGCCAAAAACATGTTTTATGTGGTTACAGTGACCTTTGATCTTTGACCACCAAATTCTAATCAGTTCATCCTTGCATCCAAGTGGATGTTTGTGCCAAAATTGAGGAATTTCCCTGAAGGCCCTCTTGAAATATTGTGTTCACGAGAATGAGACAGACGTGAGATCAGAATGACCTTTCACCACCAAATTTGAATCAATATTATAATACAGTCTTGAATCCAAGTGGACGTTTGTGCCAAATTTGAAGAAATTCCCTCCAGGCATTCTTCACATGTTGCATTTTTGAGTATGAGATGGACGCAAGGTCCCAATGACCTTTGACCACTACAACCAAACTAGTTCATCGTTGAGTCCAAGTGGATGTTTGTGCCAAATTTCAAGACATTTCCTCCAGGCGTACTTGAGATATTGCGTTCACTAAAATGGGACGGACAAATGGACAGCCTGAAAACATGATGCCTCTGGCCACGGCTGTCACTGGCTTTGAGGCATACATTGCACACAGAATACACTCAACAGTCCTAGATGCTGGAATTTCCCACCGGCATTGGAACGCACCACAAAGTAAATATTTCAAATGAAGTCATCGTCCATGTCTGCAGCTGTATCACAAAATCAATTTGACATAAAAGTAAAGGCGACTGGAAGACGCGTCTGTTGCTACAGCACCTCTCAGGCTCCTGTTTAAACAAAGTCTGGACATTTCCGTGTCACAACACAAGTTATCGAGTTCTTAAAAGAACGTTGTTGAGAAGTGAGGAGGGCACTTTTTATAACGTGTGTGTTTTTCCAATGAGAAACTTTCATGTTTTTTTGTTATAATAACCAGGAAATTACGTTAAATAACAGAATAAAACAATTATTCAAGTAAGAAGTGTTGCCTGTTAGAATGGAACAATTAATAACAAATGTCTTTATAACATGAAACACTACTTGTTGAAAAGGACTGTGTTAAAACTAGAACATATTCTTGCTACAACAAGGAACTGGGCAAATATTTTTCTGTCCTGGTGGCAGCAATATGCTGGAGCTAATATCTACGCTGCAAACTATTCCCACAAAGTCACAATATTTAACTGTAATATTTCACAATAATCACATTACTTTTACCTTAAAGGCTACAGCTGTGATATTGAACTATATTCAGAATTTTATTGTGAAATTCATGCAGGTAAATAGAGTAAATTTACATAAGTACTGCTGAAGCACAGTAATGTCTGGAGTTTAACTGTAAGATCACAGTGGAATACAGTAATTCTACAGGAGTGTACTGCTAAATCACAGCAATTCACTGTATATAAACTGTAAAGTTACAGTTAAATACAGTTTTAAGTTTTACAGCAACATACTGTTAAATCACGTAATAAGATATTTTAAACTTTTTATTACAGCTTAATATGTACTGTAATACTGTGAGGGCCACCACACGTCCCACTTATCTCAATAAGATTTTTGGAATTCAAAAGAAATGTTTTGCTAAAAATGCAAATAATCTGTTTCTCTCTCTCTATCTTTATTTTTATCCTTTTCTTTTTCTGTATGATTGTTGTTATCAAATAGGAGACGTATCTTCATGAGCTGTTTTTTGTGTTTTCACTTTTAATTCCTTTTTCCTATATTTTCTTTACATGTATGTGCAAAAAAACTAAACTAAATTAAACTAAAAATCACAATAATGTCATGAGCCTTAACTGTGAGGTTACAGTTGAATATAATAATTTTGCAGGAGCAAACTGATAAATCACAGTGATATACAGGCATAGTGAGTCATTTCACAATCATTTACTGTAAATATGTTTCAGTAACTTACTGTGAAAGTGATGCAACAACTCGCCAACAATTTACTGCAAAAGTACGGTCACGTATCATATTTTTCTTGAACACAGCTGCATAGTTAATTGCAGTGATTCTACATTAAAATTTGTGACTGAAACCTATTTGATGGTTAATATTTTGCACAGTATTTTGTATAATATCTGTTGAGCTGCTGCAGTTGGACGGATATTCTCTTCATGTCCAGAGTGAACTTAATACTTTCAAGCGTAAACAGAACATTAGAGTTCTGTGTTAACCTGCAAGAAGTCACCAAACAACCGACAATGAAGAGAGGACGTTTAAGCTGATCCCAATCTGGGACCTTCTGTCACATCTACCTCTCTGAGAAGGAAAAACGTCCCTCACAAACGAAAAGAAAAGAAAACTGATGCAAGATGCTGGCGCAGACAAATGGCTCTTTTATGCCCCAGTTGCTCCAGTGTACTGGTGTACTGGTCTGCTTCCAGTAGCTACAGCTCAGCTTCCTCAGCTGAAGAGGAAGAAGAGGAGGAAGAAGCAGAGCCGCTCGGCTGTGTGTTTGCAGTATTTAACATTAATTCATGTTTGATTTAAAAGGGGTTGCAAATTTATTCAGCTGCTGCTTCACACGAGTCTGCGTGATGAGGAGCGAGAGGAGGAAGCACGCAGGGCTGGAGTGCTGTGTTTCTGAGGATCCTGGTAGAAAATAATGCATCTTTCAGCACCTGAGTGCCACAACCAAACACATCACCTTCATCTAACCTCAGCGTCACCTCAACCTAAAAATGTGCTATATAAATAAACTTGCCTTGATCTATCCTCACCTAAACCTACGATAACCTCAAGATAAAGACTGAATCTAATTCTAACCCCAATTTTATTCTAGGATTAACGTAATTCTAACTATAAAATCAACTTTACCTAACCGTAATCTAACCACTATCCTTAACTTGACCTAAAACTAATTCTGTTATGAGACTAAATCCCAACCTTACCCTATTTCTAACCTTAATCTAAATCCTGTTAAAAGCGACATGATGTTTTTCTCTCAGCAGCGACATCTTTTCCAACTGCTCTCAATGAGGAGCGAGCGTATGTGGCCGCCGAGAGAAAAAGCATCGTGCCCAGCTTCTTTTTTCAGAGCACTCCGCCTTTTTTGTGCGGCTGCTCTGAGCACTTTAAATTCAAAATTTTGCCAGTGACGTCACTGCCGCATCTTTAGCTAGCCCACTGTCTACTGTCACAAAGAGAGACAAGCTCAGTTTTTAGTAGCAGATCAGCCGCCAAACCCTGAATGTTGCTGGCGAGTGTTCTTTAATCAACGCCCGCTTTCTAAGTTTGAAGTTTACTGTGTCAACCCTCTGTAAATGTAGCGTCACATTAGCTGCCTGGCCAATGTTCGTGTCAAGACATTGTTGAGATAGAAACAAAACCCGCGCACAGCACGTCATTAAAAAAAAGCACAGCGTGTGCTTCTTTATTCTGAAGTGAAATCCAATTCTGACCTCAAACACAACAGAAACATGAGCATAACCATGACCTTAACCTTGGTCGAACCTCACACTCAAGATTTGCTTTAACGTATCATGAGCCACAGAGTAACGACACCATCTGTGTTACGATAAGCGTCGCTTTCACTGTGCAGCTCTGTGTGCCTCTGGGTACTGTTAATAGCCGTTAGCTGTGTGATGCTAACAGTTAGCCCTGTCACTGTGTGTGTCCCCCTCAACATTATCCTGCAAAGGCATCACTGCTGCATTCTGAGTTTGGCCCCGCCCAGGATGATTGTGATTGGCTTAGAGAAACAAAAACAAGCCAGTGTTTTTTCCCCTCGACAGAATGTTAATGTGATTCCAGACCTTCCAGATAGGTCTGGCTCCGTGAGACTAATCCCAGCCTAAACCTGTTTAGAGCCGCGTAAATTTCTAATTGAGGTGGAAATCTATGTGTTGCTTTCCTGATATAAGTCGTTTTTCCAGAGTCACATACACTGAATCTCTACAACAGAGGTCAAGTGTGCAATGCAGAGTTAGCATGACCCACAGCCACAACTGCCCCCCCCCCACACACACACACACACGCCCCTCGCTGTGATCCATACTGCTGTGAAACTGCAGACATGTCCTCAGAAAGATGGAAGTACATGAGCAGGATATCACACACACACATGCGTGCACACACACACTTCCGGCTTAATACTACACTTAAACCCACTCAGCACACAAAACACTGCAGAGAATCACAGCTGATGTTCAATTACATCCTGTATCTCCAATACACACACACACACACACACTGAGTGTCCAGGTATGACAAGCATGATGAACTTGTAGTGAACACACACACACACACACACACACACACACACACACACACACACCTATTATTAGCAGCCAGATGCTGTGCAGCAGCAGAGCTTCTTACCGTTCTGAAGACAATGGAGACGCCTTCCATTCATTAACACTGGAGAGAATTAAACACACACACACACACACACACCTTCACACACCTCTCCCTCTGTCTCACTAGCTTGCCCCGTCTCCTCCTTCTTCTTCTGCTTCTTCCTCTGAGCCTGCTGCCCTCACTCTACTCCTATCCTCTTTCGCCCCCTTCTCTCTCACCTCCTCCCTCGCTTTGTCTACCTCTCCTTTGCCCAGCCACTCCCCCAACTCCTCCTCCTCCTCATCCTCCTCCCTCCCTCCCTTCCTTCTCTCCATCTTCGCCTTTTCTTTCAGTTTACCTCTGTCCTCCTTTCCTTCCTTTCTCGCCCCCCCCTCCCTCTCCTGCCTTTGCCCATCTCCCCCCCCCTCCCTCCTCCTCTGTGGTTGTATTCTCCGTGGAGATGCATGGTTGCTTTCTTGACAGCCTCCCCTCCACGTGTCTGCGTGTGTGCAAATGTGTGTGTGTTTTCACTCTCCAGTGCACACACTCAGCCTGTCACTCACATTCATGTGCACTCAGCCTTTTGCACACACACACACCAATATTCATCTGGTGTTGGCAGCGTACAGCACTCATCTTCTCTGACAAACATCTGATGGCTCTCTCTCCTGCTCCCTCCATCCTCCTCCTCCTCCTCTTCCTCTGCACACATCCACATCTTCCTCTCATTAACTCACCCTCTCTCTCTCTCTCTCTATTGACACACCTTCTTTCTCCCTCCACATGCAGCTCACGGCCGAGCAGCTGGCAGCCTCGCAATTTCTGATTTCTCGCAGTGACACACCCCTGAATGCACACACAGTCAGTAACGCGGGTGTGCTCCAAATTTATGCGTGCATCACAGTCACATGCTCGTTGGAGCGGGCGAATTAGCATGCATGCTTCTATACAGACGCGCACACACACACACACACAGACTCAGTGACAGGTGTGGCTGTGAGTTTTGGACTGTAAGCCTCTGTAATGTGACTGCAGACTGTGAATGCTGCGGCCTGTTCGCAGGGAAACTCTCCGTCTGCAGCACACGCAGGCTCCTCTCCTCTATCTGCTCTATCTCTTTCTTCCTTTGTCCTCTTCCTTCCTTTCTCCGTCACCACCTCCTCGACAATCTCCTCCTCTACCTATCTCCTCCCTTTGTTTGTCCTCTACTTTATCTTTCCCTGTGCTCATTTTGCCTTCTTTTCCTTCTTTTCCTTCTTCAGCACTTCCCTCCATCTTCCTCTCTACCACCTATTTCCTCCTCCAACATAACCTTGCGTCCTTTATTTCCTCCTATCTACCTCATCTTTTCTCTCCTGTATGTCCTTAACCCGCAGCCTCCTTTCCTTCCCATATTCCTCTATACCCCCTCCTTTCCCTCGACCTCCTCCTTCACCTCTCTGCTTCTTCCTCTTTTCCATTACAGTTCCTCACCTACTTCCTTCCTCCTCCTCTCCCTCTGTCATATCTCTTTGTTCCTTTCTACCTGCCCTTCCTCACCTGTTTCCTCTCTGTCCCTTTGTCACCGTCATTCCTTCGTATGTCTGCTCATTTCCTTACCTGCCACCTCCCTTTCTTTCTCTCCTATTTATTCGACCTCCATCCTCCCCTCCATTACCTATTTCCTCCTCCAACATAACCTTGTGACCTTTATTTCCTCTATAATCTTTCCTTTCCTCTTCCTGCCTCCTTTCCTTCTGTATTCCCCTCCTTTTCCTCGACCTCCTCCTTCACCTCTCTGCTTCAGTTCCTCACCTCCTTCCTGCCTCCTCCCTTCCCTCTCTGTCATCTCTTTGTTCCTTTCTACCTGCTCTTTCTCACCTGTTTCCTCCCCGTCCTTTCTTTTAACCTTTTTTCCTTCATACGTCTGCCCATTTTCTTGTCGGCCACCCCCTTCCTTTCTCTTCCTCCTTCCTCTATCTTCCCTTTGACCACCTATTTCCTTCTCCTGCATAACCTTGTGTCCTTTATACCTCCTTCCTTCCTACTTCCCACTCTATTCCTCTCCTTTTCCTCGACTTCCTCCTTTACTTCTCGGCTTCTTCCTCTTTCCCATTATCAGTTCCTCATCTGCTTCCTGGCTCATCCTTCTCCTCTCTGTAAACTCTTTGTTCCTTTCTACCTGCTCTTTTTCACCTCCTCCCCTTTATTTATCAGCTCCGTTTTTTCTCTCTACCTCCATCTTCCTCTCTACCACCTATTTCCTCCTCCAACGTAACCTTGTCTCCTTCATTTCCTTCTATCTACTTTATTTTGCCTCCTGTATGTTGCATACCCTCTTTCCTTTGCTTGTTTCCTCGTCGAGTGCCTCCTTTCTTTCTCTACTTCCCACCCTCTTCCTCCTCTCCTTTTCTATCCACTTGTTTCTATGTCTGCCATCTTTGTCCTTCCCACCTTAGCTACTGTCTTCCTCATCCTCTGTTACTTATTTCCCTCGACCTTCTCTCTTTACCTTTCCTCCTCTATTGTGTCGTCTGTTTCCTCTTTTCCTATTTTTGCTATTTCATCCCTCTGCTCTATACCTTCTTCTGTTTCTCTGTGCTGATTTCGTCACCCCCACCCTAACATTTCTTTACTCCTCTTCCTCCTGCTCTCCTCTAAGACCTCCTCTCTGTCTTATCTCCCCCCCTGAATGTTCTGTACCTTCCACTTTGCTGTTATCTGCCCATTTCCTTGTCTAGTGCCTCTTTTGTCCTCTACTTCCTGAATTACTCTGACACTTCCTCTCCCCCTTTCCCCTGCGTCCAGATTTCCCTCTCCATCTCCTCCTTATCTCCTCCTCATATTTCCTCCTTTCCTCTTTGTACTTCTTTCTGCCTCCTCTCCTTTCCACGCCTGCTTTCCTTTTTCCTTCCCTCTGTCCTTTCCTTTTCTGCTCCCTCTTCCTTTTGTTTTACCAGTTCCATTTCTTTTCACCTCCTTCTGTCCTCTTCTGCCTCCTGTTTATCCTTCTCCTCCTTTGCCAAAACGTCATCCTTAATCATCCTTTCCTCTGCGACTTTCTGCCTCCTCGATCCTTCCTCTCTACATCTCTAGTAACGTCTCCTTTATTTCCCTAACTCCCTTTTCCCTCCTCTACCTCCTTCCCTCCTAGTATTCTTCCTTTTTCCCCTTGGCTCATCCTTTTATCTTTTCTTTCTCTTCACTTCTTCGTCAACTCCTTTCCTCTGTATCCAGCTGTTTCCTTCTCAACATCCACTCCAATTAATTTCCTTGTTTCCTGTTCATCCTTCGACACAACACCTCTGCCATTCACTTCTTTCTCCATATTTTAACTTCCTCATTTGTCTCCCCATTCTTCTTCTCCTACTTCTCTTTCCTCATTCCTCAATCTGGGGAATTTAACTCCCTGGATTACACCTGAGGTGACAAGTCTTGGTGTGATCCAAGATTCACATCTGAGCTTCAAGTCCCACATTAACAAGGCGATGACATCATCATGTTTCCACCTCAGACACATCGCTAAGGTACAACCATTTCTAAATGAAAAAGGTGCAGAGAAATTGATTCATGTCTTTATTTCCAGACGACTTGACGACTGTAGCTCCTCCTCCTTGTATACAAAGCCCTACATGGGCTAAGACTGAGCTACGTCACTAGCTCCTTTGTTAACTTTTTGCCTCCAAGAACACTGCGATCAACTGCTGCTGGTTTATTGGAAGAATATCGAGGGTGCAGCCCCAAAGCTATGAACACACCACCTATAGATATCAGAGAAGCTGCTCACTAAATGTTTTTAAAAGAAAGATAAAGTATCTGTTCACTTTAGACTTTAACTTGCTCTGACTCTCCTCATACAGGTCTGAAACTCTTTCTGTTTACGCTCCACGCTGCTGAAACTCTTTCAAAATCTTACTTGATTTTATGATTTATAGTTTGTCTGTTTTATGTCCATTATGTCTATTTTCATGTGAACCATGAAATACTGCTGTTATTGTAAAGTACTGTGCTGCGTTTCTTGTATGAAAGGTGCTATAAAAATAAAAAATGTCAAAGGACAGGAGGGATGTTGTGTGCTGTAAAGCCTCTGACACAAATTGTGATTTGTGATGTTGGGCTTAATAAATAAAATTAAAATGAAAACTGAAATATCTGACTATATAATGATGAAAACTCTGTGTGTGTGTGTGTGTGTGTTCCACGTTTTTCTCCTCACTGACTTGGTCAATCCATGTGAAATTTGGCACAGTGGTAGAGGCTCATGGGAGGATGCAAATGAAGCAATATTACATCAATTGGCCAAAGGGGGGCGCTGTAGCAACCCATTGAAATGTCAAACTTTGAATGGGCATATCTCATGCCCCGTATGTCGTAGAGACATGAAACTTTGCACAGAGATGCCTCTCCTCATCCACTTATACAGATTTTCCGCCATTTTGAATTTTTTGAAAAACACTTCAAATGGATCTCTTCCTAGGAAGTTTGAGCGATCTGCATGAAACTGGGTGAACATAATCTAGGGACCAATATCTAAAGTTCCCTCTTGGCAAAAGTTGGAAAACTTCCTAAAACTGAGCTTCTATAAGGCAATGAATATTGCGGAGGGCGTGGCTCATCACATAAAGGTGTATAACATCTCAAGGGTTTCACCCATCACCACGCAACTTTGTAGGCATATGACCACACATAATCTGAGGGGACCCCTCCATTATTGACCCCATCAAACAAAATGGGGGCGCTAGAGAGCTCATTTCTTATCTAGGCCTAACCGCCATATGGATTTTTACTAAACTTGGTAGATATGTAGAACAGGACGCCTCAAGGTGACTGGAGAAATTTAACTCTAATTGGCAACTGGGTGGCGCTATAACAACAGAAAAATGCTTCAAAATGGCTAAAATGTGACCGATGGCTGTGGCTCCCCCTGTGGACCAATGTTGGTGTTTCTAATGTTTGGTATGACTAAGTCATGGTATGGTCTGCTGTACATAATCACGGAAACTGTCAGTGTGTCATTCTGTCAGTCAGTCATTCTGTCTGTCCCACGTTTTTCTCCTCACTGACGTGGTCAATCTGTGAAACTGCACATAGGCATTGAGGACTGGCATAGGTAGAAGGTGACAAAGCTACCAATGGGTGTGGACTAGTTATTACTTAATTCCTTGTTTCCTACCCCTTGGCAAATGTTCTGCAAGAGTTTCAAATAAACAGTATGAAAGCATCCCTCCCTCTGTTACTGTCATCACTGCAGGTGGAGGAAAACAAACAGGAAGACCCAGGGATGTGCAGGAGGAGGAAAGGAAGAGGTGGAGTTAGAGGAAGTTGAATCCCTGAAGGTCACAGCAGGTCACAGTTACTGTACTCAGAGGTCAGAGGTCAGCCAGGTGCTTTGCCTACCTGCGGAGAGGTGACCAGGTCCCGGAGGTGCGCAGACAAAACAGAGGGCAAAGGTCACACATGCCCAGCACGCCGAACATCCCGACGATTCCCGGGTTCAGCTGCCGATTGTTTCCCAGAAATCAGCGGGGTCGCTGTTTGGTGACATCACCACCCTGTCGTCTTTTCATCAGGTGTTAGTGACACACACCTGCCTCTCGTCACATGCTCTGACTTTAGGCTACCTATCAAATGGGCTGAGCTGCTTTCAGTGTGTCACGTGGTTCGCTGTCCGTCATCACACCTGTCAGTTACCAACAGTTAACAGCGTTCCTTCATAAGGAACCGTCAAAGAATCAATGTTTGGTGAATGAATCATGAATCATTTCAAAAAAAGAAATCATTTTCTAAAGGACTGCAGGACACCACACTTCAGGAAATGTTCTCCTCCCACATAACGGACACAGACTGTTTATACAAAAGCTTGCGTCAGGTATTCCCAGAATATTTCGTGTGTGTTTAGCTGATATGCAGAGTGAGACATTCGGGGAGTGATGGGTGCCGTTGGCTCTTCCTCTTAGAACCCATTCATTTCCATGTTCTCCCTGGAGGTGTACCGTGTTTTGTCTCGCTCCTCGAGGAGGGAATAAAAACACCGGTGTTGATTCACCAACATGTGGAGGCGCAGTGGGCTGGTTGTCTTCCAGCAGCTTCAGGCTGCAGAGATGAGCAACTCTGTTTCTCTGTCAGGAAGTCAGAGACAGCGTCACCTCGGTGTGTCGACGTGCACGGCGCTACCAGCCGAAAACACGCTACGAGAGTCGAGTCAGATGCACAAACAGGAAGTCGGTGAGGTTTCAATGAAGACAGTCAGAAACTACAATATTTCAGTCAGTCACTGATTCAGAAACTAAAGTCATATTTTAATTTTTGACCATGTGGCAAAGTCTTTATTGGTTAGTGATTGTAAATGAAGTCTATCGTGATTAATACAACTGGAATACACACTCTAACAACTGATTAAACAGTTGATCGTATCATTGACAACTATCTTAACCAATCAATGACTTTAGTCATTTTTGTGTGTGTTTCAAGCTGCTTCTGTTCTCCGTGTCATATCTTTGCATTATGGAAATTTGGGGGTTCAGACTGTCGGTTGGACAAAACAATTTGAGAACGTCTGCTCGGGAAATGGGAAACTATTTATTATTTGTTTGTTGTTTTATTATCTATTTTTTATGTTACCTAGTTCCTCATCTCGTTGACTTTCTTAATCTGTCATTATTTTCTTTATCTGTCTGTAAAGTAGTCTGAGTGGGCGGAAGTTCGCTGTATAGATCAGCCTCTCCGCTGAAGTCCCGCCCTACCACCTCCAGGTTGTAGCAGTTTTCAACACGTCCTTTACTAACTTTTGCAGTGTTTGATGTTGCGGGGATGTGCCATTTTTCTGCCATGGTTCGCGTCCTGTAGGCGATATTTTTGTGGGTGTGTTACACAAAACCTGTTTCCCCCAGCAATATTTTTGCAAGCACACTGTTGCTGTGGCACCGCCAAGAACAATTGTGATTGGTTGAAAAAAAATAAAAAAAGCAGGGGAGTTTTTTTCCTCCAATCTTAAAGTGAGAGTCGGCGCAGCCAGACGTTTCTTTTCTTGAGAAAGGTCTGGTGAGCGAGACTACCTGTAAGGTGACCTTGAGTATCTTGAAAGGCACCTATAATGAACTGTAGTATTATTATTATTATTTTAACTATACTGGGCCCTGGTCAGGATTTTCCTACATTATATTGACAAATTTATCAAACGAATAATTGGCAAATTAATCGATAATGAATGTAGCTGATCAAATGTGATTAAACTACACAGATGACGTAGACTTGACAATTTAAAATCCCCACAACAGATTCAACAATGATTAAAGTGGGTTATAGAGTGTTTAGGAAAAGAAGCAGAGATTTCCTCCCTGCTTGAGCAGATTATCTGTAATTACAGTTACACTAAAGTAGATGAACCACCTTCAGAAAATATCTCCAGGTAATGACATAATTAAGTCTCCATGTTGAGATAATGATCCTAAAAACTGCAGAGCATCGGCGGCTGCTGTCAGCCTCCGACCATTCAGTCTGCAGCTGCAACCGTTTTGTCTCTTTGTGTTTTTGTATTTTGAGGTGCACTTTTTGAATGAAAGGTGAACTGGGAATAATTTATTTGAGCTTCGGCTCTCCCAGTCTGGGGTCAGGACCTCTTCAAGGGGTCACAAGATAAACCAGACGGGTCGTGAGATTATTCACAGGATATGAGAGAAGACAAAATACCTCTGCTACACAAAGTAATGTTTATTTTTTAGTTTTATTTATGAAAATCTGGACACTCACGTCTTTATGACTGTAAAAATGATTCAAACACAAGATACACACAGTACGCAGCATGTGATGAAGGGCAGCTCGTGGACATTAGTTAGTCAAACAGGTAAAAAAAAGAACTGCTGCAGCTGATTTAAACCTGTCTCAGACTGCAACACTTTACACACATAATCTACATGATTTAAAATCTTGTGAGAATATTATGAAAATGTTTAAAGGGGAACATTTTATGCTTCATCTTTTTTCAAGTTTTTTTTTGTTTTGTTTAATTAAATGGCGACTTGAAGTTTAATGTTCACAAAATCTGAACTTTCTGATCATATTCTGGTTGTAACCTTCACCAGGGGTGTTTGAGGTCATTGGGGTCAGGGTCAGGTAACAAGTACAATTAAATCCTATCTTTGCAGTTTGAGATTGGGGAGCTTTGGGTTTACAGAATTTGATGATGATGTTAAACCCATTTATTGAATGATTCTATATATACAGTATATATATCGTACACAAGTATCAATTAATCATAAGAATCTTGTGTCCTCTTTGATTGACACAACTCAAGAGTCTTTGTGTTCTGATGCGAGACGATAAATAAGAGCTGACATGATCACTTGTGTCACTGATCAGTCGATACAAAGAAAAATTAATTAATTTCTTGGGCTTTTTAAACCACTGGTCAGATAAAACAAGTGATTTGTAGGCGATACTATGGCATCTGGGATATTACTGGGCATTTTACATTATTTTCTGTCATCTGATAGATGGAATAATGATAATTATAAGTATAATGGATGAATCCACATACTAACTGGCAGGTTTAATGGACGCCGTTCAGTAACGTGTTGCACAGTCACTTCCTCTTAAATGATGCGTCTGCAGGCCGTTCTCCCACGTTCATATGTGTTTACATGTATTTACCGGATCAGTGAGGGTTCAACAAGGCTTCAGACACAGCTGACGTTGGTATTTGGCTAAACGCAAAGGCAGGCAGGAAGGGCTATTGACCCACGACACTAAACACGCATGAAGCTCTCTCTCAGAGCTGTTCAACGACGAGAAAACAGACGCAGAAATGTTTCATTTTGAGCCTCGTGTCAACAGCTCTCACTGAGCGAGGCCTATAGTAAGTCAGTGGGCTAACAAGCTGCAAGATTTAATCCCTGTGGGAAGCTGCGGTAGCTTCTGGCTACAGATTAGCTCCCTTGCTAGCAGATAAACTCATTTCACAGGAAGCTTGTTTGTTTAAATGGATTCAGATTCCCTTCAAGGCGAAAACAGCAGAAGCACAAACGGGAACACAAACTGAATCAGACTATTTATTGCCAATTGCCACCTCATTCATCCTCTTTATTAGCTGCTGGCTACAGATTAGCTGCATCGTGAGCAGGTGAATCCATTTAATAAAAAGCCTCTGTCTTTAAAGTGACTGAACGTGAAGTGAAGTGAGACGGAGAAGCAGCTGAAACAGGAAACTATCATCTGTTTATCTACTTTTAATTCACACTTCAACCTCCACTTCCGTCCTGTCGTTCCCTCCTGAGCTACAGATTAGCTAATTAGCAAGCTAACGAGTCTGTGTCGGTCAGCTCAGTCAGTCAGGAAGTCGACATGCTCACTACAGACGTCACAATGAGTCACAGAAAGGGTTCAAATAGTCACTTGTAAGCGTAGAGGGTGATCTACAGTCGACCCCCTGCTCTTCATGGTACTTCCTGTTTCCTCGTACTTCCTGCTTCCTGTGCCCCCTCAGCAGGCTTTAGAGGCTCGATAGGAAAGTGTTTGAATTCCACTCAGCTTGTTGAGAAATCCAATTTCGCCCAGCAGCTAAGAAAAAAGAAAAAGTGCTGAAGTGTGTTTTCCTGAAGTGTGAATGAGTTCGATCTGTTTCTCTCTGCAGACCTGAGCGTCTCCTCCTTCTCTCACTCTCTAAGACTTTAATCAAATTATCCCTCGCTTGCCTGCTCACCTCGCCTCCCCTTGACCTCGGCTTTAGTCGGGGGGACAGATCGGAGACGTGAATGTGACTCGACATGATGTAACATGACAGTTTGAGTGAGTACACATGTAGGAACCAAACATCGATTTTTAAAGCTGTAAAGGGGAACAACGCACATTTTCACAATTCGTACATGTTCCTCCTTTGATCTAAGACAGTTCAAAAAAATTAGTAAGCATGAACAACTCTTTGCCAAACCCAGCCAGGGGAACCTTCTGGGTATATGGGTACATTTCCTGTTTCACAACTGAGAACTCTACAGCAGAAAAAAGCTCAATTGGGTATAAAAAAGAAAGCATTTTATGTTTTATGGCTCTAATCCAGTGTCCATGCAGTGGCTCCAGAATTTAAACCCTATGACATCACAAGTTTGACCCGCCCATTCTCATTCTCATTCTCATTCTCATGTCACATACCACCACTTGACTTCAGCGTCAGACACTGATGCAAGAAGGCACCTTTCGTGGCGGTGTGACAGGCCACCAGGTGGCGTCAATGTAATGCCGTCTGTAATCAGTTTGAAACACCGCCAATACCAACATTATTTGACAAGCTGGAAAATCCCTGTGGGGCAGGCAGGACAGAAGGTGGTTAAGTCAAACAAACCCTGGACTTTCACCCGAGAACCAGGTGGTCGCTCTCTGTGTGAATGATGAGTCAAGGCCTGATGTTTCTTCTCCCCATAAGCTTTACCCATGTGCTTTTGTTGTTGAAGCCTGACCACATGATTTTGTTGCCTATTCCTACCCTATGATTATGTGTTCTAATCCTAACCAGATGATTTTGTCGACTAACCCTAGTCCCACAATTTTGTTGTTGAAGCCTGACCCCAGGATTCTGTTGCCTAATCCTAACCTTACGATTTTTTTTGCCTAATCTTTACCCTGTGATTATGTCGCTAATCCTGACCCCATAATTTTGTTGCCTAAACCTAACCCCACGATTTTGTTGTTGAGGCCTGACCCCAGGATCCTGTTGCCTAACCCTAACCCCATGCTTTTCCTAACCTAGAGGTTTAGTTGTCTAAAACTAACCATGAGCTTTTGTTGTCTAAGCCGGACCAAATGATTTTGTTGCCTAATCCTAACCCCATAATTTTGTTGCCTAACTCATCCCCACAATTTTGTTGCCTAAACCTAATCCCATGCTTTGGTTGCCTAATCCTAACCCCATCATTTTGATGTTGAAGCCTGACCCCAGGATTCTTTTGGCTAATCCTAACCCTATGATTATGTTGCCTAATTCTAACTCCTTAATTTTGTTACCTAACCCAACGATTTTGTTGCCTAAACCTAACCTATTGGTTTAGTCGTCTAAAACTACTTTCCTGTCACAGAGGTCGACAGTAACACTCACCCAGGGCAAGTAAACTGTGTTCAATGCCACAGGTGAAAAATAAATATGATCTTCACCGTAATATATCTGAAAATAAACGGCGCACTGCAACACTTCTGCACCTGAGCTGTGTGTGCGAGTCCATCTCATGAACATCCGACTTCACTGTGATGTCATCAGATTCAACCAACCAGCAATGACTTCACAAGAATAAAAACAGTTTCACGAAATGATTTCTTTAGAATCATAAGAGTTTTTAATCTTAATCTTCATCAATCACCACCATCATCATCATCATCATCATCATCATTGTTGACCATTGGTATAGTCATCGTCCTGACATTATCATCAGCATCATTATAATCATCGCAGTTGTTAATCATCGCACAGAAACAATCGTCACGTCCATCATCATCATCATCATCATCATCATCATCAGGTACATTCTTATCGTTTGCAGTGGATAATAGATTTCTTTTGTATTTCATACTTTTTATAATATATTGTATATCATCCATGGTCAATCTATTTTTTAAATAATTTACATAAGAATAAAGTCAACAGACTGAAGAATGACTATCTGTATATTTACATCATGAGACACAGAGAAAGATTTAATCAAGAAGAAAACAGCAAATGACTGGAAATAAAGAAAACAGCGATAAAGAGGAAGAGGAGGAGGAGAAGCAGCACGAGAAGAGAGGGGAGGGGAGGGAGGGCGATGGAGAGGGAAGTGTGTGTGTGTGTGTGTGTGTGTGTGTGTGTGTGTGTCATACATGTAACCCCTCACTGAGTATCTGAACGAGGCTGAATGAAGCTAACCTCCCACACACACCTCTCCTTTGTCACCATAGCAGCAGATCATAATGACTGTTGCCACGGTAACTAGTAACAGTCGCCCTGTGCCCATTCATAACCTTGCCGGGAAGTTTCTGATGGAAGATTTGAATAAAAGAGGAAAGAAAAGAGGGAATGTAACATTTCTTTTTTTTTTTTAAATTTAGTCAGAGACGCATCAAGATGAGATCTCATGTTATTCGGAAGCAGAGTCAGATTTAACGTCCAGAAAAGTTTAATATCCTAAAAGTCTTGTTTCCACCAAGCAGTCTGGTTAGGCTTGGTTCAGTTGGGTTCACATTAGAACGGTTACTTTTACGTTTTCATGGTCAAAAGTTGCGGGTGGTACCAACAGAACCGTCCCCATTTATGGTCACCCCTCCGTCAGGGAACCTACCACACTAATCTGATACTAAAAGGCGGAGCTAGAAACACTGCAGGCGGTTGATTGGTCAACAGAGAACCACAACGCTTACTCAGGGGTGAGATGACTGGAACTTCAAGCACAGTCTCAAATCTGGTGCTTGGGCAGTGACTTACGGCATCAGAAACCAACAAAAAAAGGTCGTCCTTTAACATCGGCATGATACGTGACAAGGATGAAAGTTAAAGTGGGGAAAGTCTGCGTGGGGCGGGTGGAAGTGGTGGTAGATGGGTCAAACAAACACCGACTTTCACCGGAGAGAGCGGCTCGTGTCCCGTAAGATTCTAAAACCAAACGCTGCTCTTTTTTCCCAAACCCAAACATGTGTTTAAAGGAAAAATGTTGATCTGCGGTGTTGTACTGACATAGTGCTTTTATTTTGAAAGAGACTGTATGCAAACTGTACATTTCCTGTGAAAACAGAAGTGTATTTTGAAAACAGACAATGCATGTAACAGGCTGAAGTTGACACGGCGGCCCAGAACGTCAACAACTAACACACCCAGGGTACCTTGGACGCCATATGTGGACGTGGAAAGTCCATGACCAAACGTGGACATGTGACGAGGTCGGAGTGAGGATGTGTTGAAATATATATATATGTATATACACACGTGCGTATACATTTCAGCCAGTTTTTGTGAACTTTAAAATCTATTTCCTCACTTGGAGAAAAAAAACATAGCGGTGCATTGTTCCTGTGGGCTACAGCAACACTAAACCCCTGAGCTTGCCTGAGAAGGACTAAATGCACAAAGCTGCTATTTTCAAATATCCCATGGAGAGAGACTCTCACTGCAGCCTGTTCTATTTTGTTCTGAAAATGTGGGCGTGCAGCCTCGTTCTGTGGACGATAAACCAGGTGCAGACTTCCAAATGCAGCGAGTGCTGGACGGAGTGACAACAACCCCAACTTTATGTACGAGTACTGTGTGCTGTGGAAAGGCGCAACAGACCTTGAGTCTAGGTCAGGGATCAGCAACCTTTACTAATGACAGAAACATTATTGGCCAAACAAGAAAAAGAAAAAACGTATATGAATATAGGTGAAAGCATATTAAGTCTAAATCAGCTCATCAGCATTACATAAAGGTCTGAATGATCATTCATTAATATGATTTACTATGAGGAGGCTCCTGTGCTGTGAGCTATTTTTAATTCGAATTATTTAGTATTTTAACTTTGCAGCATTGGTGGTGAAAGCATATGAATGTGTCATCACACTATTAAATCCTCAATTTTCCTTCATGACTCTTCCTTTTTTGGATTTGGAAGACTCCCAGCAGCCACCACTACTAAAGGCCAGTAAAATTAAAAGGAAAACGCACCAGATCTCAGACGTATCTCAGTTTAGTTGATCAAATGTTAAAACTTTTTCATTTGATGTATAGGCTACACAAACTACAAACGCAGCTACATCTCCCATGAACACAACACATGGTGATTTTCAAGCAGGAAAAGTCAGGATCTTAAAGGCAGCACAAACTATTCCAGCTGGACTGAATTCCTGAGATTTCCTACTTTGTTATATCATTAAAACACTTTCAACATTTCAGCTCTGTGAGCCGGAGGACACGCTCGCAAAAAACACAGAAGAAACGCCCTCAAATATCAAGCAATCTTGGCTTGTGGTCCTTTTATGAGCTGAAAAAATAGTAGAAAAATCAGCGGACAATTAAGCCATAAGACAATCTTTCCCTCAACTTTAAGCAGGAGCGCCGAAACATAACCATAAAGGTGCAATAATGCTTCAGAGTGATCACAGAGCTGACATGTACAGACATCCACACCTACAATTTAGACTCAGTAAGAGACAATTAACCTTCCTGCATCGACACCTACGCAGACACGGGGAGAACATGCAAACTGCACACGGAAAGAAAGAACTCAGAAGCTTCTTGCTGCGAAGCGACAGTGCTGACCAACAGTTTGCCACTTGGCATATATGTTAATTAAAGACATTTCCTAATTATGTTGATAATAGATCTAATTCAGGTACATTACATTTATAAATGCAGCCTGTAGAGGAGGAGGCTGCCAGAGGAGCCTTGAGTTACTGAAGACACTCAGTCAGCCTGTAAGTGTTCCGAAAAATATCATTAATTAATTTAAGTTAATTCTGACGGCAGGGGATTTAATAAAGACGGTGGTTTGCCCAACTTTCCACACACAGAACATCTCAGTGTTATTCATCAAATGTACATGAAATAATCACAAACTGGCACTTTGAACTCCACAAGTTAGAAAAACTTCAACTTAGAGCAGAAAAGCGCCTCACGGCATCTCTTCTGTCGTCATTTTCCTCATTGTCCAATGGGATGATGTGAGAGGCGGGGCTTCTGTGGTGGTCACGACAACAAGTTTACAGTTGGTAAACAATGGAGGAGAAACTGGTGGTAGTGGCTGCTGGATACCCAGAGTTATACAGCCTGATGATAGACAGCAGGTTGTCAAACTGCCCCTGAGTCGTCCTAAAATCTGCCTGTAAACGTCCGTGATGGAGGAGAAGCTCCTGGACCACTGGTGGTTCTCCCCATGATCCAGCCTCTTTTTTAGGGTCTCATGTACCCACACAGATCTCCCTTAAAAAAAGGCAGTGCACCTCACATTTTGGCCTTATGTGTAGAATAAACTCCTCAATTGACAAAGATTTACAGATCATGTAACCAATCAGTGCCTTAATTAGGGTCCAGGTAGCTTCTATTGTAATCCTAGGTCTTCTTCTTCTTCTCCTTCTTTTGTCTTTCTTCTTCCGAGGAAATCCTACTTCCCATGGGTGAAAACTCACCAAACTTTGCACAAAGGTCCAGTCTCATGCCCGATATCCTCAGCTGTAAACTCAAGCCAATAGTCCTGATGGTGGCTCTACAGCAAGCGTCTAAAGATCAAAACTTTGAAAATTCATAAGAAATCAACCATTCATACTACAACTTCACAACTTTCATCAAACTGTAGCCCCAATACTGAAGAAACTTTTGTACATTTAAACCTATTAAAAATTATGAAGTTTTTCAAAAACTGTAAAACTTCTTAAACCTATCTCCTCCCGCAATTTTTGCTCAATTGACACCAAACTTGCTACAGAGCATCTTCAGACTGTCCTACACAAACTACATTTCTCAGATTTTTGATTTATCAAAAATTGAGCCTACAGTGCATCAAAATGTTTGACTGTAAACGGTACTGTAAACATATACATGCAAATTCTTGCTAAATAAATCTTCAATGTTCATGAAAAAATGACAAAATTCTAGAGTCATGGTAGATGATGTGTGGCAAATTTCAGAATTCTATCTCAAAAACTGAATTTTTGACAGCATTTTGAATTTTGCTCTAATGTGAACAATTGGAGTCAATGTAAAAATTGCAATTTTAAACACCAGTTTTTCACTTACGGAGCAAATCAATCATTGTTACAAACAAATTATCAACATCTCCATGCTGTCTAGATGCAATATGTGTATTTTCAGATTTTTGTTTTCGATAACTGAATTTTTTTACAGTGGTTTGAAATCTGCTTTTCCATGCATGGACGGCTGCTAAACCTCACGTCTGGCTTAGTCAGTTTGTGAAGCTACACATGAATTGTCACTGACTAATTAGCTCAGTGAGATAGAAGTTGATTCTTAGTCTCAGAGGTTGTGAGTTCAAGCCTCAGCTGATGCAAAAAGCAGATTGTGTTGATGAACTCCTAAATGTCTCCAATTCTTCTGCTTGTTGCTCAGAATTGCCTAAAAATGCCTGGACCAACCCATCGCTGCGCAGCAGCTATAATTTAATTTAGTCTTTGCACTCCTGTCTATCTCTCACACAGATCGCTCACAGTTTGTTCAGAAAACAAAATGTTACTGCCGCTACTTGTCTCATTTTAGGGATTCCTCAGTGCAAGTTGCTCTCAGCAGCTTTGTTAAAAAAAGACTAAACATTTGGCAGCATTCATGAGAACTTCTTGTGGTAACGCTCTGTGAATACTGTCCTTGGAACTGAAGTGAATACTGATTGAGAAGTGGATAACTAAGATAAGGAGGAAGGAGAAGAGGAGATCCAAGGAGAGGACGCTCACTAAAGTGAAGCGAATCAGACTGACGGCTGCCCTCTGCCTGTTAGACTGAAGAGACACACGCTGTCTGCTACCTGTCATCTGTCACAGGGTGGAATATAAATCCAGACGCTTCAGAAAGCTTTTCTAGAAACGTCACATTTAATCAGAGCAGAAATGAATAGCTGACACCGACAGAGACAACGTGAGGAGACCTTTGACTCCACACGGTCCCTTTAAATACAAATCTGTTCGTACAAGTGGTTCCTGCAAAAAGCCATAAAAAGATATGAATGCTACCATTTGTAATCAGCTGTTGTAGTGATGTTTCTCTTCTTACCTTCAATAACAACTATTTTAACTGAGATAAACACAGTATAACTGTGTGTGTGTTCCATGTTTTTCTCCTCACTGACTTGGTCAGTCCATGTGAAATTTGGCACAGTGGTAGAGGGTCATGGGAGGATGCCAATGAAGCAATATTACATCATTGGCCAAAGGGGGGCGCTATAGCAACCCACTGAAATGTCAAACTTTGAATGGGCATATCTCATGCCCCGTATGTCGTAGAGACATGAAACTTTGCACAGAGATGTCTCTCCTCATGAGGAACACATTTGCCTCAAGAACCCATAACTTCCGCTTATATAGATTTTCCACCACTTTGAATTTTTTGAAAAACACTTCAAGTGGATCTCTTCCTAGGAAGTTTGAGCGATCTGCCAGAAATGATGATTCTAGACCAGGACCGGTCGAACCACCAGGTGGTGGGACAAAGAGTGTTGTCAATTGTTGTTGATGAAAATTGGATGGAAAACCTTCTCATGTCCAGAGCATCACTCGTATGTTTAAGGGAACTTCTGCCTCCTTAAATTAAATGGCAAACAGTGGTGATGAGATCTCCAGTAGGTGTTTTGAAAAAGGCAACATTAGCCTGTACACTTCACAGTTAGACAGCTAATGCCCGGATCACAGGCAGGCTCGGCTGCTGCTCGGCTGAGGAGCATCTGGAGAAAAGAAGTCTTGCGGCTTGGATATTATTTCTGAGTGATGCGTGTGCATTTTGGTTGTCAGCTGAAAACAGGCAGTGAGGCAGACTTTCTCAGCTGCTGCTAAGAGGGTCCTTTTGTCTCTTTCAGTTGTCAGTCTGGTTGAACCATTGAACAGCATTTTATTCTCCATGTACAAGACAAATCCTTCAGACTAATAACATGTATTTCTAAAGAGGACTTTGTACAACCTGACTGTAAAGACCAATCAAACAGAGTTGTCCTCTCAATCCAACTTTATGTCTCTCTATGTCCTTGTGTATGAAAAATGAAAAACTTCCCCCCATCAGATAAAACAAACTGAGCTGAGACTGCAAAGAAAAGTGGGTCACAGCAGCAGCAGCAGCAGCAGCAGCAGCGATGAACACAAGTTGGACTGCAGAGATACTAAAAGGTAACGAAGGCTACGAATAAATTACCAGACACCAAACTCGATTATTACACCATGTTGACGAGCACTAACAAGACAACTTCAGCTCCCTGTTCCCAGTGCGTACACTTCTGACTTTACAACATGACTCATCTGCCATCCTGTGTGCAGGAAAGTAGTTATATAATCAGCACAGAGCGCAGCGGAGCCTGCCTGTCAGTCAGTCCGCTGTCTGTCTGCAGATGTGAGGTGACAAGTCGTAATGAGCTGCAGAGGAAACAGAAAAGTGCTGCTGACGAGGAGGAGATTGGCTCATAACCAGCAAAGCAACAGGAACAATGTGTGAAATCTGCATCTCGCTAAAGAATCAGGACAAAAATAAAAGTAGAAAGAGGTTTTTGGGTGGTTAAACAAACATTTCACTGAGGGCGGAGTTAAGCCTCTTCTAATGTAGTTTATGGATTTATACAGTGTAACACAGCTCTGTTGAAACTCTGGACAGAGTTGTAGTAAATTAGAGACAAATATCGACACAGATACGTATTGATCTGAGCCAGTAGATCAGGCTGTTGATGCCACATGATCATCTCTTAGCTTGGTGATTGCTGGTGATGAAGAGGTTTTTGATTTCAGTATCAATATGCTGCTTTTTCTGCATTAATGGATCCCTGCAAGACTCCTGCATATCAGTGAAGATTCTAGTGTGTGTGTATGTGTGTGTACTTGTACATGCTACATAGTGAGGACCAACATCTTAGCAACAGAGTGAGGACATTTTGGAAAGTGAGGACATTTCGGCCGGTCCTCACTTCAAAGGCCTGTGCGAAGGCTACAACTTGGTTTAAAGGTTCAGGTTACAATAAGGTTTAGGTAAGGGTTAGGGACTTATTTGTGATGGTCAAGGTTAGGGTAAGGGGTTAGGGAGTGCATTAGTACAAGAATGTGTGTGTGTGTTAGCACTGGTGAGTCTTTAATAAATAACCAAAAAGATCCAAGAAATCTAACAGCACACTGGAGAGTTGGCACTATGAATCCATATTTTATCCATTCTTGAGAATTGGAAGAAGTCATGTCCTATTAGGAAAAAACCTTAAAATTATAACTTTTCAACACGCTAACTCCATGACTGGGGTGAAACATTATTTTTAAAGGACTTATTTACATGAAATAAATATGATTTACAAATATTTAAATTGCATTTTTTAACTTAAACCTAAACTTACACAGTGTGAGAAAACAGCTTTGTCCCAGACAGGAATTCACAACTTCAAATTCGGGATGCATGATATTGGATTTATGGCTGATATATAACAACTCATTTGGCCGATAACCAATACCAATGTATCTACTTTATTCCATCCTAATTTTAGTAATCATCATGTCTCTTCTGTTGTGGAATTAACGCCATATTATGCATGTATACTCTTATCATGACAGCCAGCCAGCAGATGGAGACATGAAATACAACACTTTTCAGTGCATGTAATATTCATTCATTATGCAAAATAAGAAAAATCATGTTGGTCGATTCCGATTAAAGCCGATATCACCCAATACTCTTAGCAACTTTGAAAAATAAAATAGCTCATTACGACTGCTGTGAAATGAATACATATGTGACTTTTAGTCAACTCTGTCAGATCTACCTCTGACATCCGTCATGCATGCTACTCAGGAAAAAATTAAATCACTCAAGTTGGCCCATTACAAGGTTTCATAGTCAGGACTTTGATATTTTTACATTTATTTCCCAGCGTAAGTGAGGAGTCAAAGAATGAGTGATGGATGCTGATGAGGAGGAGAAGCTAATGTGAATTTGTTGGCCTGAAATTATTTCCCTAAAAATTCAATTTTCAAATTGCACATAAACACTCCAGACTGGGGATGCTGGTATTACCAACACTACTGAAAGTCAGCACTTAACTTTCTGACTCTGATTACAAACAACTGAGTATGAAAATATGTTTTAGGCTAACAATGATGTCTAAACTAGTACAAAATGCTAAATGCTACGAGTTTGAGCTCTAAAACTACTGTACTATATAGCGCTAATTGTTGCTAATATTCAGGGAAGTGATACTTAGCAATAAAATAATAACAATTTATTTTTATCTTAAAAAAAAACAACATTTTGATAAATGTACCTGGAAGTGGAGAAAGTGCAGTGCCTTTAGTTACACAGCCGTAATAAACATCAGCCTGCTAAAATGCTAATTAAAAGGTTTCAAGCTAGCTAACAGTGCAAAACAATCTATTGACTAAAGTTGCTATGGAAAGAATTTGACACGCGCTTCACATTCATTCATTATAATTATCCCATATCATGATTGTGACCATGATGCTGTTACACAGCAGCAATTCTATGAGAACTACCATCCAGCTTTCTTTGCTAACTAAACACTTAATAATTTGAGTGCACAAGTGTGTTCACACTGCATAGTATGGGAAAATACAGTGCACTACTGACGCACTCAAAACGGTCCAGCTACAGTGAACACCGCGTTATATTATTGTAAGTTATATGTTTTTTACACAAAGTACCAAAACAGTTGTCAAATAGAAGCCGCCAGTAATGTTTGTTGGATCTGTAATGATTTACTATGTGAACAATAATGCAAGTGCTAACGTAAGTTTGCTAGCTAACATCAAAATTGCTAGCTTGCTAACTTGCTCCTAGCTACAGCAGCATATTTTTTTTTATCAGCATTGACATCGTGGTGTATGTTTGGTTTAACTGTGGGCAAAGATGGCGGTCAAATGTTGGCGATAAGGCTCCACCGTCCATTTGCAATTTGCAGTTTAAAAAGACGACAATGAAGAAGAAAGGGCTGTTGAAAAAACACAGCCATCCTCACTTCCAGTAAGTGCGAAGAACGAGATTTGAGACACATTGATTGTCACATCATTTTTTAGGTCAAACTTTAAGTGTTGGGCTAAAATAGTTAAATAAAAGTGCTTCATAATTCCTTCACCAGGTAATGTTACAGCCTCTCATTAGAACTGATTTTTAGTGATTTTACAATGCTAAAACGACTGATGTAAAATAATATAACATTACTTTTAATATATTATGAATGAACAAACACCACTAATAAACTACTGTAACACTGATTCGGGTTAATTGCAGCATGTCATTTGGCTGTAGTGCAGAGTGTGGCACAGAATACACCAATATAAACTACGGCACATTAGAAGTCATATCTTGTCAAACATCAGATCATGTCCCTGCTCGCTGAGATGACAGGACGATTGTTACTACAAGGACATGACATTTTGATCTACCTTCACCTCTTCACTGCACAAAATGTCACATCACATCATGTTCCCGTCAATCACTGCAGTTTCACTGGCAGTTGGCACCTAATGCGATGGAAAGAGACTCATAATTGTCATTTACAAGTTGTAAAACTGACAGACGATCAATCCTGATGAATTTTAAAACAAGGTGTAGAAAGATTTCTGATCTCATGATAAAATAATCTCACAATAAGATCAATTTTACATTTTATAAAGAAAATGACACTGTTGCTTTGCTGGAATTATTTTGTGTTTTAGCACATTTAAAACATGTTTCAGCTCATTTATAGTCTTGTGTTGTCACTTACAATCTGTTTAACTGAATTTATATCTGAAATCAGAACAGAAAAATATAATGTAGGGCTATACTGTTTCTACTGACAGGAGGTCAAGAGTTCAATTAATCACCTTAGAGAGACTGAGCTGACACACGACCTGTGCCCAAGGATTGGCACAAACATCCATTTGAACCCAAAAATAGATTAATTACAGAGTTTTCAATTAATTAACCTCAATTAATTTGGTGGCCATAGGTCAAGGTCACTGTGACTTTGTGCATCTTGCGAAAGAGATAACTCAAGAACACCTTGAGAGATTTTTTTTTTCAAGTTTGCAACAACTGTCCATATGGACTCGAGGATGAACTATTTAGAATCTGGTGGTTGAGGGTCAAGGGCAAGGTCACCATGACCTCACAAAACCTGGTTTTTGGCTGAACCACAAGAACTGACACGGTAATTATGACAAGACTTCACAGAAATGTCTAACAGGATAAATCAATGAAATGATGACATCTTAAATCCAAAAGGTCAAAGGTCACTGTGACATCATCATGATCTGCGTCATATCTCAGGAACAGAAGGGGAGACATTTGGTCAAATACTGAATTGGTGACTATAATCTTGAAACTGTTTGTGGAGACATACGACCGTGAGGTGGGAATTCTACTTTTTATAAGTGCACACACAGAACACTCAGCTAATCGACTGTGAGGAGATATTCTCTGAAATCAGATTAGAATCACTGACTGCACCTTTAATTAACGGACGTGAGAACTTCTCTTCTAACTGAGATTTCTGACATTTATGACTCATCGTCATTTTGCGTCATCGCTGCCAGATGTAATGCTGCACAGCTATTATTTTCACCTCTGTAAAATGTACCTCGTTGCCCTGTGGTAGCCTGTCAATGTAAGGAAGTCGTTCTTTCATAACACTGTGGAAATCTTTGGGCGTTAGTGCATCAATTTACACTCAGATAAAATGGCAGAGGATAAATTTACTGCACAAATGGAGTGATTTCAGACACATGCAGAGAGAAACTAGTGTGTATCTTCACACCATCAGATGGGACGAACAATGATGATGAACACACTGCAGCTTCAGTCTTGTAGTGTGTGTGTGTGTGTGTGTGTGTGTGTGTGTGTGTGTGTGTGTGACAATGACTGAAAACAAAGAACTCTGCCTTCGTGTGACTGTTTACATTACAATACACTAAAAATATCTCAATGTAGTTTGGTATGCGCTGCCTCGTAAACATTCTGCTGCCTTGCATTATCTTGTACCGCAGTTTGTGATGCCATCATTTATAGTAGATCATGACTCTCACCACTTTTGCTGTGGTTTAATGAACAATCTCAAATGCTAAATGACTCAAACTTTTAGTGAGTAATCCACAAATGGTGATATTTCCCAGAGAGCAACATTTGCTGTGTTCTATTGCAATGCTGTCACACCGGCAGCAACACGACCATCAAAACTGTTAATTTCCTGCAGCACCGAGTCGACCAGAGAGTCACAAACTTGTGGGAAAGTATTGAGTGTGATGACTGAACATATCAAGGGGTTTGGTAGCAAAGAGGGGCCACAGATAGTTTTAAAGGAAATGAGTTTTACTCTCTGGAAACCCAGTCCCTTTTCATCCCACACTGTCAAATACCAAAACTTTAGCCCCTTTTACACTGCACAAAAAGTCCATGAGCACCTGCCAGCACCTGGCTTTTTATTTAGAGGGAAAGGTTACATTCAGTCCTGGATCAAATGACTCTGCAATGGTCAAGCGTATTTATCAGCTCCAGCTCCGACGGGTCCAACAGAAACACAAGTGGGTGGACCCTTTCACTGGTGCAATGCAATAATGGGCTGCCACAAAATACCGTCTGTCTCCGCCCAGCAGCTTTCAAACATCATTTGAAATTTAGTCTGGACAGAGTTCGAAGAAGAGATTGAATAAGTAAGCGACATTAATAAGTACAGTAACCACCTTGATATTTGCACTGGCCTCCATGTTGCTCTCTGCTGGTTACTAACCTTTTTTCTGGCCTGTCTGTGATGTCAAACTTGACACACTAGGAAGAAAAACAAAACAAAACAAAGGCCTAGTCACTCTTCTGCAGAGCCACGCACACAACTCTGGCCTACTGGCAGTGTTGCCAAGTCCGCTTATTACAAGCTATAACAACTTTGGGATTGTTTTTCTGTAAAGTTGCTAATATTGGTAGTGCAGGTCGTGGTTTTTTTTGGGCTTGTTTCTAAAGCGTAGTCCCAGCTCCATAATCAGTTGTCAAGCAGATATTTCCAATATGTTATTTAAACATAGGACGTTTGTCTTGCCTGTTCCCTCTGTCCCTCCCCTTTCCCCATACACACAGGACACAGCAGAGTTTTTTTCCCACCCGCATCCTGCTTCTAATTGGCTCTGACCCTGATGGCAACGAGTACCAGCCAATCAGAGGCAGAGCAAGGCAATGTGTTTTTTCAGGTTAGGAAAACGTCAGTGACGTTTAAATGAAAAGAAGTGTGACTGATGAATTTATGAGGAACAATGCCCGGGACAAAGTGGGCGAAATATGGGAAGAAATATAACAAAGACTGGGAGAAAGAGAAAGGAGTAAAATAATGGATTCAACCCATCGTGGGGGACGACTCAAAAGCAGTGTGCAGAGTATGTAAGTGTGAAAAACCTGCACACCACGCGGACCTCGTACAATATGCTAGCACTGAAAAACATAAAAAAAAAAAAAAAATGCGGTGCCGTTCTCCACAATGACGTTTATGGACATTGGGTTCACGGTCTCCAAAGAGAACGAGTCAAGACAGAGAGCTGAGCTGAAGGTAGCCATCTACGTAGCTCGTCACACATCTATTAAATCAGTCGATCACTTTGGGGAGTTAATTTGCTCAACTTGTCACAGTTTACCAATCTGTCCACATGGATGTAAAATGACAATCTGTACCCACAGTTTAAAATCCGTCCCCTCGGATTGTAAAACCATGCACACAGTTTATTTATTTTTCTCTCCCCGGGACCGAGAGGGGCTCCGTAGAAAAAGTCACTTGTTTTGGGCTTGTTTTCACAGACCTGGTTGCTTATTTGTCTCATGAGATCTGGCAACTCTGCCTACTGGCAATATCTCATCGCCCAATTTTAGCAGGTTGTCCCATGTTAAAAAACTTAATTCCACATGCTAATTTTGGTGGGAGAAAGGAATTTGTCACACCCATTTGTATCTCATAGCAATGCACAGGGCTTCCTTTAGCAGCTCCATGTGACGCCCAGTGGAAACACACGTCCCAACATGTGGTTAATGTTGTGAAAGCAGTCTCGGTTAGTTTTAGGAACAACACTACTCTGTGAAGTAAAAATAAATAAATAAACAAATCATGTTTTGGGTGGTTGAAATTGGTATTGTCAAGTTGTTTTATCTGGCCGGCATTCAAAAATGTTTGAACACCCCTGACATAAAGTCACGTAAATACATCTTATAACTGACTTTGGTATGTGACTGCTATTTGTAATTTACGAAATGGTACGTTAAAACAATACTGACATTTGGTTTCACAAGAAACAAGAACTGTGGTTTCCTGGGTGATTTTTTTTGTGTTTGTTTGTTTGGCCCATTCGTCTTCCCTCCCTCCTGACTTACAGACTTTCCTGCTCTTTAAACTACATCAGTTGCTCTCAGCATCAGGTGTTGCCGTGGATGGGTTTAGACTGGAGTTACGACTCAGTTATGTTCCCCTTACGTACAAAAATAGATACTTTAATTTCAAACATTGTAAAGCGCACTGTCAACATAATTTATTGGCTTAGATACATCCACTAGAGGTTAAAACACTTAAATACATCATAACGTGGATCTACAATTGTTTTCACTATGTTACCAATTTGTTCTGTTTTGCCTTTTAAAGTTTCTTTGTCGTGCCCTACAGTCGTATCTTGCTAACTAGACTACACTACCCCCATGGTTTCCATTAGCACTGCTCTGTTTCATCATATCTGTATGCTTTCCGAAAACGTGCACAAATACAGACGAAAAGAACGCAAAGTACGGAAGTACAGAAAGCGTCTGTATCCGTACACGTATCTAATGCTGAGCATAAAGGAGCCCTTAGTTGAAATCCCAGTGTCTCATAAAGATGCTAAAGGGCGGCGCTAGCAAAACATGCTGCAAGGTGTAACGAAGCATCGGTATCTGATGACGTGGGATGAGAGCGGGCTGAGAAAGTTGCTTTTAAGCTAAAAAAAAAAAAAAATTACTAATGACAAGGAACATTAAAAAAGATGGGGACAAACCAAAAATATTTTGTCCAGTTTCGTTGCCTGGGAGTACGTGCTCTGACAGCTTTTTAAAAATAATCAATACTTGTTTTAGAATCTAATTATTAATGGTTCATATCTTGAGTTTTACATGAAAAGAAAAACATTTATTTCAGGTTTGATTTTCTTCTTAAATACATAAAACGCCAGTTGACTCATGTTGTAAACCTTCGACATCGTGTCATCGCGCTGCATATAAAACTTTGGATCAAAGTATTTCACTTTGTGTTCACGAACTGTAAGTAATTCGCCTCTTCGTCACTCACAGTTTGAACTCCTCACACTCAATATGAGTTTACATACATGGGGAGATTCTCACACCAGATCTGGAAACAAACGTATTGCTTTTTAATTTACACATCGCCAGAAAAAGCTAGAGACAAACTGCAAGCTGATTACTATAAAAGAAAAACCTCTGTACGTTTGAGAGTCCAGCTAAAAGACAACTGGATGAATTTGTCTGATATTGTTGCTCATACAGCATACAGCGTTTTCTGCTCACGAAACATTACGTTTGCTCGAGGGTTTGGGTGTCAGAGACTTTTATTTTTTTAACTTGGCACTGCGACAGGAGAACAATACCTCCCTCTATCTGACCTGGCACTGAGACAGAGAGGTTTGTCTCTTTTTCATCTTTTCTTTGATTTACTTGGCACTGATTCAGAAGGATGTCTTTCTTTATTTCCTTCTTTCTGTCTTTGTTGTGGAAGGGAGGGAGGGAGGAGAGAGGAGGAGCGGGAGGAGCAGGAGGGGGTCAAAGCTACAGAGTTAAACACACAGACGAAGAGGAGAGAGGTGACAGCGTAAACAAAATAGACCTACAAGATGAGAAAAGACACAAAGGGCTCCACTGTTTTGACTTCTGTCCTTCCCTTCGTCATCACCTCCGTCAGCTTCCTCTCTCAGAGGGGAAGTCGCTGAATGTGTTTACATGCACTGTAGTGATTAAGGCAACACTGTGACTTCTGAAACTGTCACGGAAAACCCAGTTATCTCAGATATACCTGGATCCAGGTGACGATACATGCAGACCAAGCTTCACTCTTTTGAAACACGACATAACCTCTCTGTACGTCGTTAATCTACAGTCCATAAGAGTGCGATGAGACAGGTGGGCTAGCAAGACGATAATTCCACGCCGGGTTTACTGGACTAACGTTAGCAGCTTTTAAGATACACCAGCTAAGGTTTGGTTCTCATCAAGCAGCAACCACCAAAACTTAGTGCTGAAGTCAAGCTAAACTTTAATTCTCACTTTTTGTGTAAGGGAAAAATCATATCTGGAAATATTTTTGGAAACTGCACTTAAAGCTCGAGCCTGAGTGGATATTTTTGATGTCAGCTGTTTAAGGTGAGGTCTGTAGAAAGATCTTTGTCAGTTTCATTAATTTTGCATCTGACAGCCCGACACAGAAAAAAACATGAAATACACGAGGCCTTTACTTTAAGTCCAGCGTCCACTGCCTCAGTGAGCTTTAGCGCTGCATTTCAAAGTGTCATCCATCTTGAAGTGGGGAAATATAAATGTGATGTGAATGTTTTGTCTTTTATTTTCTGTTAGCTTTGCTGACAGACAGCGAGCTAGCTGCCGTGACACGGGAATCATAGTGCCCATAGCCCACTTTTTGGTCTGCAATGGTTAGCTAACGTTAGCCAATTACTGATGGCAATGTGTCCTGGTGGCGGGTTAGCATTATTGCTGCAGAAACATGGTGGCCTCCCTCTGCTTTCCCCCCAGGTGGCCCCGGTGGGTAATCAGTTTCATTTTGAGTCCCAAAACCCCTTTAGCACTGTTGACCAAGTTAGCACCGCTCTGTGCTGACACTGCTAATGACAATACTTAAAACAAAAAGGTTCCACCAACTTAGCTTCAGACCAGGCGTAACCAGCCCCTGGAAACAACGCCAGACTCTCAGCTGCTTTAAACCTGCAGCATGCTCCAAACTGCCTGTTCTTTTAAGTGCCCACACAGTTATTGCAACAATGACATTACTGTATCTGCAGCGCTGTCAGTGGGCATTCAAAATTCACACATTAACATGGGGAGGTGCTGTCACATAAGAAAATATTAATATATTTTCAAATTCTTGGTATTTAATTTTTTTTAATAGGTCAAAGCAAAAATCCACTATAAACATACTGCTTTCTTTGAAAAAAAATTACTAACATTTCTGTTTGACTCTAAAATAATACCAAGGCTTAAATAGAAACACATTTTGGGGTTTGTTTTACTTGACTGACTGTTCTCACAGCCTGTCACTCAGTGCGTTTACATGACATCAGAGGAAATCAATTTATTGTGTCGGTCCGACTAAAACCAGACATTTAAAATTCATGAAAACGTGTTAGTCCGACTGAAATCTTACCAAATCCAATTTCTAAAAGTGGGACTAACACACCCAGACCACGTGACTCCTGCATGTATACAGTCAATCAGAGCCAAACTGGCCGAGGCGCTCTGAGCATGCTCCACAGTTTCCGCCCCGGGCTTTGACCCAGAAGTCCAATAGCATTAAATGTGTAAGAGAAGAAGAAGCCGGTAACAACATGGAGAAATCTACATCCAGAGCCGTGACTTTTTGGACGGACCAAATGTACAGAGCTGTAAAGTTGTCCACCATGGTAGCAGTTAGCAGCTAGCTAACCGTAGCTAACTTGTTTGTCCATTGTTTGGTCTGTGACGTAATAGGTCAACAGGAAAAACGTCCAATACTAAGAAGCTGAAGGAGGCATATCTCCACCTATCGTAGAGGAGTCGCACATACTTGGCTCAATAAATGGATTCCCCTCCCGTGCTTGTACACTGGGACAAGGACAGTAGGATGGACTGTCCGTTTCATGAGACAGAGCTGGGTCTGCATGTAAGAATCAGAAGCTTATACAGATTTCTGCTGTAACTCTCCATCTCATCATCATATTCATGAAGCTAACAACATGTTTCACTCCGTACAGCAGATGGATCATTAAATGAATCCAGGTTACGTTGCTTCAAACACGAGAGTAGTAAAGTGTTGCCTTGAAGCTGATCGCTCTGGTGTGCACGTAAACATACTCGACTATCATCCTGATATCACTTTAATTACCTCCGAGGATCTTGCAGCTGCTGTGTGTTTGTGTGTGTGTGTGTGTGTGTGTGTGTGTCAGTGCACTGTACACATTACGCACCAGGGTTCTCCCTAAAACTGTAAACGGGGGGAAGCACTTCAAGTGTTTTCTCTCTCTCCGTCACTTTGAGCCGAGTCACTTTGAGTCACTCAGACGCCAAAAAAGTAGAAAACTTTACAGTGCACGTCGCGCCACAGCTGAACTCCGCGGGCCTGACGCTGCTTTCAGTTGGTAAAACAGGCCTGAGATCAGTCTCTAATCATGACTGAGTCACCTTAGCACCAAGCTAGTTATCATAATTTACACGCTTGTTGTAAATCCTTATCCTTTGATAGATTTACACCAAACTCTGTTCTCGTTTCGGGCGTTTTAGAGCCACCTTGCAGAACAAGAACTTTCCCTGATGTACTTCAGTACTGGCTGGCAAACTTTTCATCCACTTCTTTAATCTGCTGATTCACGCTGGCTGCTGCTTACACTCGCTCCAGTTTTGTATTTGGGTGCAAGAAGATTGTAGAAATAAGAAAATAAGCAGTCATAAGGAGAACCCTGGTGGCCGTATGTAGGGATGGTAATGACTCTACAAAAGACAGAGCAGGAGACCAAATCATATGACTCCACTCGCACTATTTCGGCAGCCGACCAGGTTTTGACAACAGAAGAGGACCTCCGAGTGATGTCTGGTTACCTGCCGCGGCGGCTCGTACAGTTCATGAATAGCTCTGTCCCACCCAGACCGGAGGAGTCTTCAGTCTTTCGTTCCAAAGAGTTTGGTGTGATGTGGTGAGGACATGCTGTACAACACACCAGAGCCCTGCGGAGACAGAGTTGGGACATCCCTGCTGTCACCTGTCCCCCGAGCGCTACCTGCTGATGTTCAGATGCTATCGTGGTGATGCTGCGGACGGCCCTGGAGCATAATGCTGCATCGAGTGCTGTCTGACTCTCGCCAAACTCTGTCTGCCTCAGGCTCTGGGCACAGCGTCGTCAGGAAACAGCGGGGTCATGGCTTCATGCTCGGACAGGGAGGATAAACTGTTAAAGTCCCCGTTCACGCCCAAACTAGGAAACTAGGGAAGAGACGAGGTCTGAGTTTGCTCTCAGACGGAGGTCAGAGACCGTCCGGCGTGTTCACATTATGCACAGAACTGCAGACTCATTGCCGACGCTCAGCTGAGTCACTGCATCCTGCTGACTGAAGCAGCTGAAGCAGGTGTGAGCTCTCCAGGTAGGTCAGACTGCGGTGGCGATGATCAGTCCTGTCGGTTTAAAGCTGCAAAGCAACTTTTACTGTCCAAAGCAGGGTGTCGTTTTCTAATCTTTATGAAAAATTTGTCGCCAGTTTAAAAGAAAAGAGAAAAGTCGGATCAGCAGCAGAGTTGCAAAGCTTCAGAACTTTCTTTTAAAGGTTTTCTTATTTTGCACAAGAAATTGTCCAGTTTGGAAACTGTCAGCCTCGGACTGCAACTTTCTCGACAAGCCTTTAATCTGAAAACCTTGTTCATGAAGAAACCCCGCACTTCCTCCTCCTGTTGTGTTGTACTGTGTTTGTATTTTGTTTTTCGCTGACAGTTTTCTCGCTGTTTTGTGATCAAAGGGCAAAAAAAAAAAAGACAGAGACAGCTGTGAAGGAGGGAGGAAAACGGGGGTTCGTAATCACCCCTCGAATTACCGAAGAGAGTCGGGCGGGGCGGGGAAGTGGCTCACGGTCGCCCCTGGTTACCTAGATGAGGGGCTACTGCACTCGGAGGCGGGGCAACAGAACTGATGGGCGATGTCGTCATCTTCCTCCTCTCTGAGAGACAGACAGACACACAGACAAAGACAGAGAGGAAGGAGAGCAGAGGAGAGGAAGAAGGCAGACAGAAGATAAAAGGATGGTGGAAGAAGAACAGAATCAGAAGAGGGGGAAGAAAAGAAGAGCAGTCTGGTGATGGGGTTTTTAATTCAGAGATGCAGTACTGCAGTCGGCCACCAGATGTCAGTGTTCACACATCTCTGACTGAAGGAGTGACCTTCTGAGTTTAACTTTCACCGGCGGAGGTGAAGCAGCGTTCCCTCGTCGCCTCGGGACACAATTCATCTCTAAAACTACAAACTTAGCACAGAAGCAAAGGCGACCACACTCACTGCTGAGTCTGAGTGTTTTCCTCAAGGGGAGAGGAAGGAAGGATGAAGGGATGGATGATGAATGGATGATGTGAGTAGAGGGGTGAGATGACAGGGAAGCCAAGTCTTTGGTAGTTTGGAGAGAGTGGGACGGTGCCAGTACGAACTAATGCAAATGTAATTTTGGCACAAAGTGTAAATGAGTGCGATAATCACGGCGGCAGTGATTTTTAAAACAGAGCTATAATCCATCACTTTGATCCCTTTCAGCACTTTTGTGTTTCCTGCTCTCGTTTAAATAATCCAACGGCTGGTGGAGAGAAAGACTGCAGTATACTGTGCGAGCAAAACTCTATTTTTGACACATTACTGGCTCACTGCAACAGTCAAAACTTTTCCTCTGATTCAAATCAATGTGATGTAAATTAAGTGCAGGTTTCAGAACAGATTTCATTGTTTTAAAGGAACAATTCGAGGAGTTTGGAATATCTCACAAAGTCAGGAGAGAGGTGTTCATATTCAACGTGTGTGAGCAGCAGGGGCGTAAATACAGACAGTGCAGGCAGTGAGGCTGCACTGGGACCTGGGGGGGGGGGTGCCCCTGTGTTCAAAGAAGAACTCACATTAAAGGGATAGTGCACCCAAAAATGAATTTTTATGTTGGGTGCACTATCCCTTTAAATTAAAAATGTCGCCATACACTGTAGGCTATATGCCATCAAAAATGCAAAACCATCTCTGTCATGATTTCCTTTTTTTTTCTTTGGTAAAACAGTCAGTAACAATCTATGAAAAATCTATACAATACATTTGACGTAAAAAGTTCGGATCAACCAAAAGAAGACGTTGATCACGTTTTTAAACACTGTGTGTTATGCGTTTCACAAAATGGTTCTTGTTTCCTTATTATGTTCAGTGTGCCTGAGAGAAACGGGCTTAGGTCTGATAGGAAGGTAAGTGAGAAGGCTCTTGAGGATACTAATAAAAATTCACACAATACAAAATAAGATCCGTATGGTTTCAACGTTCTGTGTAAACAGAAAGTAAAAAAATATATTCGACTTCAATGTTACTTTTCTGCACTTTTTTTTCTGGAAGTTTCATTTCATCAAAATACTTTGTCAATACACATGTTGAATAAAAGAAATAAAACAAAAAAAACAAACAATGACCTGACAAAAAGTCTTTGAGCAGTTTTAAGAGCTTTTAGAGTTTATGGTCATTTTATTATTATAAGCAAACATCGCAGGATGTTCAGCAACTTTTCAGTGTCACAATATTTTCAGTAGGGCTGCCATAACAACACATCTCTGGACTGCCGATGAGCTCACCTGGCAGAGCAGGTGTCCCATGTACAAAGGCTTTGCACCTGCCGCAAAGGCCGTAGGCTTGATTCCAACCTACAGCTCTTCCCTGCATGTCACGCCCCTTCTCTCTTTCCCCCATTCACACTGACAACTGTCCTATTAATTAAAGGCAACGCCCAGATGGATCTGTTGTTAGTTTGTACCGTCTGAGAACTTCAGCCTGAAATATCACCTCAGCACAAAGCTTTTAGCAGCAAACCCAGAGGTCTGAGCTAGCACAGCCTCTGATGCTAACGCTAACAGCCTCGTCAAGAAAACACTCGACCAGGCCATCAGACGCAAACTAAGTAAGTCTGTGACAGACTGACTGACTCCCTTACATACTGGACTGCAGCAGACTGCGGACCAGTTTGGGTGTTAGAGGACAGATGTGTTCAAAATCCTGCAGCTTCACTACGACACATCTGACAACATTCAATTGAATTTTTTTTTTAAATACTTTCACAGCAAAAACTGATGTATATAAATTATTTTTTAATCCTTCGACAGCCCTTGTTTTTAGATGAGTCCTCTGCGGGGGAAATTCTTCCCTAGCAAAATATTTATTTCACCTGCTAACAGAGCAGGAAACCCATGAAAAAGAAAATATTAATTCAAGTTCAAGTTCAGACAAGTAGAGATAAACATTTGGAACATTCAGCGTGTTCAGATCTCTGGAATTAAAAATTGTGTGAAAAATATTGCTGAATGCTCTACGTGAAAGTTTACAACATGTTTCAGTCTATATTCATGTTGTTCGTAAGTGTTGTCAAAAATGTCGATACATACAGATTCTGAATATTTGAAACGGTTTCAATTTCATTTTCCGCAGAGTCATACTATCGATGTCTTCTCTCTGACATCAAGGTGACACACCTGCCGCTGCAGCGCCCCGGTAGCCCCGCCTCCTATCACTCACTTTGCTCCAGCACTTTTGTGGCACAGTTTTGTTTTTGTCTTGCATTTCACAGAGTTTTGAATGTGTGAACATCTCAGAAGCTTTTAAACACGTGAAGTACAAGAAGAAGAAAGTTGTTTTCATGAATGTAAAAAGTGTTACAGAAGTTTACTGCAGTCATTCTGTCAGAAAAGAACAGCTGTTGTTGTCATGTTACAGCCATGTTTTCCCCGTGGTGATTAAAGTCCAAGTCAAGCAGCTCCTGTTACTCAGTGTTTACTTATTCAAGTAACACTGGCGTGCGGAGAGTGAGTGACCTGACATGGTGCGTTGGTAAATTCAGTCTGACGCTCTACACTAAAATGAGAGCCCTGTTGGTGGAAGAAACGCAGCCTTATATTTCTACATGAATGAACCAACGGTTAAGTTAATCACACATTCACTCTGCTGCTCCGTCTCCACAGACAGAGTGTCCAGAGTGCGCACTGCCACTCTGAGAGTGCGCTGCTCTGGATAACCCAACGCTACATTCACACAGCGCTCCACATTTATCAACGCTCCAGTTTGTGTCAGAGTCGCTCCCACACTCACAATGAGTGTTTCTGAACGCACCACTCACACCATCTTCCTCCATCGTCTAAGACTGTGTCTCAAATCACATACTTCAGCACACTTCCGTGTAGTATACTATGTACACTATGTACTTATTGGCGTAGTGCGCAGATTTCGACAGGGTAGTGTTGTTGAAATGACGACTGCAAATTAGCTAGTTAGGAAACTAGCATTAGCATTCGCATTATCGTTCGCTGTACCAAATCATTACAGGCTGCTAAATTAACGCAAGAAACATACTGCTGGCTTATACCCGACAACAGTATAGTGGTGCTTAGTGCAAAAAACACATGTATTTGTACAATGCAGCAACGTTCACGGTCGCACAGTCCTCGGCCGCCATTTCCAGTTTGAAAAGTGGCCCCTCCCCTTCCGCTACGTAGCCAAGATGGCGACCATTGAGGGCGAGAAGTGTCCATAGTTCCACACTCAACTTCTTGACCGTTTTGAATGCACCATCCGGGTACTCATAGTGCACTGCATTGTTCCAGACTTCTCAGTGTGAAGCACTTATGCACTCAAAATAGTAAGTGTAAGTACAGAAGTACGTGATTTGAGAGACAGCATAAAACAAGCCAACAGAACTTGTTAGCTGGCGCTAGCTAGCATTTTGTGAAGGATTCACTGACGTTTGCAGAGTTCACAATTTTATTACATGAGTTTGTTTTTTTTAAGAAGTTTCTAGAAGTAGCCTGACCATCACACTGTTGATTTTATCAGCAGTTTATAGATTTTAATGACATTTTACACGTTTTTTAGTGTTTTAACTGTTATTTTTGGGTTTTCTTGTTAATTTGACCTTTTTAATGATGTCGACAGGAAAAAAAACAAAACATCACCATCATTTTTGATAATGAAAAAAAAAAAAAAACTACAGATTTTGATTATTTTTTTCTATTTTTTTTTTTTCAAGATTGAATAATAATTGAATTAAAGGATGATACAGAGACTATCTTTGATCAGATCTAATAAAAATCTCAGGCATTTGTGGATTTGGTCTGACTGTCCTTTGTTACCTTGAAGTCTAGTTCAGACCAAATAGTGTCAGCCGACTTGAGTCGAGCTCAGACGGTCAGTTCACACCACTGACACTTTTCTCTGCAACACTCAAACATGGTTTTGTCTCGTCATGAATAACTAGTTCAAACACGGCTTAAGAATCAGTCTCTTTATTCTGAAAGTTCAGGTATTCACTTCAGGTCCCACAGGCCAGTTAAACATGAGGCATCTAGTTTGCAGGATTTATTTGTCATTATAACTGAGTAACTTTATCCTGTAACTGTAATCTTGCATATTCTTGATCTACAGGTTCCTTTGATTACTGAAGCACAGTGACACATAAGTGGTTTTCTCATGATGCTTTTAATGACGCTATGGCGGATCACAGCATCTGCATATGCATGTCTCAGTGTCTTGTTACACCTCGTTAGAACACGCTGTGTTAAAGAGATTTTCATTAACACTCTGTTGTTGTTGTTGTTGTTGTTGTTGTCTTCATATACAGTTTAAAGTGATGCTGCTGAACGCAGAACAGAAGAATCAGAGGTCAGTTTAGCTCAACCCGTCATCAGCAGCATGTTAGTCATGAGGTGAATCCCTCTGCTCTCTGTGTGTGTATTTATGCATAACACCCTCTGAAAGCCTCCCTCCCCTGCTGGTGACTCATCCCCTCTCAGCCCTCTCGCACACACACACACACACACACACACACACACACACACACACACACACACACACACACACACACACACACACACACACACACACACACACACACGCACACTCCTCCACTTCACAGACTTGGTTGCAGAAATCATCTCCTCACGCTGCATCTTTAATGTGTGACTTTAAAATGTGTCACAGTGGTGCCTTTTAACAACCGCACACACACACACAGGCACACACACAGGCACACACACACAAACACACACACAGGCACACACCTGACTGTTGTCAGCGCTAACAGGTGTCGTGTTTGCACTGCCAGAATAACCCGCAGACCTCAGATGATTTAAAGGCCCAGTCTGCAGGATTTAGAGGCAGAAATGGAACCTAATATTTCTAGTTATGTTTTCATTATTCTAAAATTACCTGAAACTAACATTTGTGTTTTTATTCCTTTAGAACAGCCGTTTAGATCTACATATGTAGCTGAACCTCTTCAACATAGTCCGCCATGTTTCTACAGTGCCTCAGAGTGGACAAACCAAACACTGACTCTAAACACATTCGCATTTCATGGCACAATATTAAAGCCTCCTCCACCATCGGCTTAATAATTGTGTGAAAGACAAGTGGAGTATAAACGTGATTCCCTTTTATACACAAAAATAGATACATCCGTTTCAAACATTTTAAATGTCGCTGCCGTACTTTCATGTGTCCTTTATGTTGGCATAGATACAGCCAACAGATGGCGCTAGAGTCAAAAGTGTAACAATAAACCTTTAAGTGGAGCCAGCGTTGCTATAGTTTTAATTTCTTCTGCATCTCCTAAGGACGAACTACACTACAATGTCTCAATGATGGTGCTGCTCCGTTTCATCAATATCCTCAGGCTTTCAGAAAACACGCACAGATGTGGATGAACAAATGCAGAATATGGACAGAAGGTTACGTCTGTCCCCGTCTTTGAATCTAGCGTTGAACATAAATAAGCCCTTACATGTCACCTATGTTCGGTGAAATCTGAGGAGTAATTTGCAGGACAAACTGAAGACAGTATAAAAAAGTCTGAAAAAATCCTTAACTTGGGAATTCCACAAAAAAAAAGCTAAAAAACAATTTTGCTTATTACTAAACTGTCTTTCGTTAAAATAGTATAAAATTCAAGCATTTTTCAAAATGGATGATGAAAATTTAAAGACCTAGACTGACATACTATGCAAGATTTAAATACATGAATAAATAAATAAATAAAAAATATACGTAAATATCAACTCATTCCTGAGCACAGTGCGCCGGTGAGATTAAGACTTTATAAAAAGGTAACGACCACGTAATAACTGCATGCATCTAAGAGAAGGCTACGAAACTCACGGACTCAGAGCCTTACAAATAAAAACGTAGCGACACACCATGTGAGCAAAGCTGGTTCTAAAACGTGAGTGAATCTGCGGCTGTTTTTCAAAGTTGTGTTTTTATTCACTTTTTTTAAAGCACACTATTAATTTGTGCATAAAAAGCTTGAAACCCCAAAAATGAAAAATTTTAAATATTGCAAAAAAGTAGAAAAGTTGCTGTATTGATAAAGGAAAATCCTCAACGTCTGCACAGTTACATACATTCATACTTGTGTTCAATCGTGTCGTTAGTTCACTGTCTCTGTCACGTAGCTGTCCGTCAGTCTCTCCCTCGACAGCAGGAAACAGCAAAATAAAATCCTCTGTGCCTGAGAGTCACTGTACTTACAAATAAAGTGTGTTTTTTACAAACTTGACACGCTCGCAAGTGACTTGCAGTCCATTCAGAATGGATCCCCGATTGAAGAGCAGCATGGAGTTGGCCTGTCTTCTGTTGAACAGGTAGGTGCCAGCTGTTCACTAGCTTCCTAAAGCATCTGCTTCTCCATTACAACAAATGTAATACGGTATGTAATAATAAGCAATACAGGGACGAGGAAGCAACAGTTCCTGCATAGTTTACCTTTAAACTTCCATGTTCGACAAATCAACAACAATGTGACATTCAGCCCTGCTGTGTGGAGGCGAGGAACTTCTCTCTTTTTTCATTCTGTACAAAGCTATTTTTGTCACATCTCGTGTGTACACAGAGTGACTATGAATGTATCCGAGGGGTCATTATGTCGTCCTCGTATTTACACCATCATCACGTCTTTATTGCCACCGTGTTTCTTTGGGTCTCGGAAAGAGAGTTTTCCACCTGCACATCGTCACCCAGCTGAACACTCATCATCTGATCTGTCTTCAGCTGTTCAGCTCAAACACTAAATAAAACACTGACAAATCAGCTACTGTTCATCGCTGATTAGTACTTTACCATCGCAAAATAACATCAGTTATCGAAAAACCTAATGTAAAAGAAAAGCTGAGTTTCCATTGATATTAAAGGGATAGTGCAGCCAAAAATGAAAATTCAGCCATTAGCTACTCGCCCATATGCCGAGGGAGGCTCAGGTGAAGTTTTAGAGTCCTCACATCACTTGCAGAGATCCAAGGGGAGAGGAGGTAGCAACCAACCAAACAACTTTTCATGTCGGGGCTTCAGGACACTTGGATCACTACGGACGAGCAGTATGGAGATATTTTGTGGTTTCAATTATGTGTTTTGGACGTTTGAATCTGGGGCGCCGTCAGCCTCCATTAGGTGGAGTTGTGTTGCTACCTCCTCTCCCCTTGGATCTCTGCAAGTGATGTGAGGACTCTAAAACTTCACCTGAGCCTCCCTCGGCATATGGGTGAGTAGATAATGGCTGGATTTACATTTTTTGGCTGCACTATCCCTTTAAAGTTTATCAACGTAAGCTCAAAGCCTTCTGGTTGCTACTGAAGATGTAATTTTTAAAAACACAAAAAAGAAACTTCATGCTTAGAAAACGTTTGCGTCATTTCCTCAAACAGGAGGAAATCTGTTGGGGACTACTTTCAGCGGCGGATCAATCCACACTTGTTTCTGTTGTGAGTATTTGTGTCAGCAGGACGGTGTGTGTGGCACTAAGTCAGAGTAAACTACAGTGTGTGTTCATGGTGATGAGGGAACATGTCACCCACTGACAGTGTTTTTAACAGCAGTGGAGGAAGAGGAGGGATCTTACTCCTGTCGTTACTCTATGAAGCACTGGTTTGTGTTGTAGCTCCTTGAAAACACTTTTCATCTTGTGCATTTTGCCAAATATTTAACACTCTATTGCACTGGTTCCCAACTGGTCCAGTCACAGGGTCCAGAGAGTGACGCGACCCGGGGGACAAACTGGGTGCTCTGGTTGTTACTGGTTGTGAACGTCAAGTTGTTGGTGCTGTGACCTGGAGGATCTCTGGCACAAGAATTTCTTAGGGATGAATAAAGTTCTATTGAATTGAATATAATTGAATCAGGCTGCGGATACATTCACTTTTGGTTTTAATCTATTGTATAAAATATAGAAAAGCACATGTTGTATCTATAAAGTGAAACCACTGTGACAGACCGATGTGTGAGGGTGAACTTGTTTTGCCTCCTTGTGTTAACAGAAGGAGCTGCATCGCTGCCCTCTGCTGTTCATGCTCTTTGTTGGGCTAATTGAGATAAGGTGAGCTTCAGAGGGGAGATTCTGGAGTTGCAGCAGCAAACATTTAGAGAGAGAAGAATCTCAGTTTGGTGGATGAGGCTGCAGAGGCAAACAGTTCAGAGCCGCGACTCCGCTAAGACACGGAGACGCATCAGAAGGAATCAGGAGAAGAGTGAACAAACTGCAGCTCCACAGATCAAAAGATTATGTTGCTAATATATCTATTTATTTTTCTGTTATACGTATTTTTTAGTTTATGTTATTAATTTAAATGTATTAATTTAGTTTTGTTTTTACAGATTCACCTTTTGTATTGTTTGTTTGCAGCTCTGTGTGGAAAACACTGTGAGAAAGTATGACGTTTATTATTTTTGTCTCGACACCTTTGGAGACTACCAAAAACATCCAGATTAAAAACTAAATGTTATTTAAATTAATGAAATATTGTTATTAGTTTCAATAAAGCCTGCGTTGAGTCGTTAGCTCTTAATCTGACCTGTTTGTGTTCGTGTGCTCGGCTTCCAGATGTTGATGGTTGTTTCAGAGCAGCATGGAGGATGTGGGGGAGGAGAGAGAGGGATGAAGGTGGGTGACGAGAAGAAGAGAAGAGGTGTGATGTGATGGTGTTTTGGGGCGAAGGTGGATGAGACGGAAGGAGCGACTGGAGAGGCTGCTTCACCTTCGGTGCTGTTTCATGTGTGTGTGAGTGGGCGGGGCTTAACAGCATATTGTAGGTTATTGTAGCACTGTGGGGGAGGCGAGGTGGGAGGGAGAGCAGGTGACGCCGAAATGCATTCAGAGCCAATTTGACCATGTGGAGTTTTACTGAACGGCAGAATTCAAGCTTTCTTTTTACGAAACAATCAACTCAAGGTCCACTTTTAGTTTTTCTGCGGTACTTTAGAGCGTATCACATGATCTTCACAAGCTCAGCGTCTGTTCTGTTTCCTTCGACTGAACTTACATGACAACAGAAAAAGTGGACCTTGAATTTTGATTTTTAATAGTCGAAAGAAAACTTTTGTTTTTAATTACAGTTTAATATTTTATACTTTTCTGTGGAAATATAATGATAAATGCAAAGAATTGTGAGCCAAACATTGTGTCCCCTGCAAATAATACAGTTCAGGATTCCCTTTAAATATTTAACGAAGCGAGTGGTCATTTTGTACTGTTGGCCTGATGTGCTAAATCCAATTAAAACTTAATTAACAAAGACTAAAATTAATTTAAAAGAAAAGGAAAATTCCAATAATCGCACATATTACCAAAATAAATACTAATATTTTACATTTTATTAACAAATATTTTTGCATTAATTATCTATGATAATTTGCAGCAAATCCAGTGTAGCAATAAATCAGGTTTTCTTCCATTAATTCACTTTTCTATCACTTAAAAATAAAGTTAGAGCTGCACTTTAGAATTAATTTCATTATTGATTCATCTGTTAACTCTATTCTCAGTAATAAATACACAGAAAAATGTCACAAATTAAAGAAAAATAACAATCATAAATTTTTCAATCCAAAAATGATGTTTTCTGTTGTTCAATGGCTGAAAATATAGTTTAATTTCACATTAGACAAAGAAAAATCAACAAATACTTGCTTTTAAGAGTCCAAAAAAGAGCATGTTTGCCATTTCTGCAACTGATTATTATACTATTTATTACCAATGTATTAATTGTTTCATCTCTAATAAGAATTTTGTACGTTAGGATGTAAACAGTGTGCCGACAGTATTTTAGCGCACCCTCCCTGTTATATGTTGTCTGTAACTTATGTTGCTGCCTGTCTCGGCCAGATTCTGGTTTAATTAAATAAAATAAAGATTAAATAAAAATAAAACTACACACCCATGTTGACTTCAGTGATTCTGGCTTCTATGTGTTGGTATTTTTATCTCACACAAACACAGGAATACCTGTTAACATCTGTCTCTTTGGTCACTGTGGTATAATTTGGATGGAACATCTGGAAACATCTGGGCTGTGGCTGAAAACATGAGTGTGGCTTAACAACTGTAAAAACATCAGGTGAGCTTGGAGATAATGACGCGCGTCAGATTGGCTCTCGATGCGTTCTGGGTCACTGCCCTCCCTGCTGGTGGATGTGGTCTGGGGGGGGAGAGGCTACCAGGGGGCAGTGTGGTGGGTGGAGGCAGAGTGGGGACAAGAGGGTGAGGCTGGGTGTTGAGGAGGGGGGACTCTGGCCCTTACCTTGCCTGCTCGTGGTGCTTGGCGGGGGGCAGGGCGCAGGGAGGCTTGGGCAGGCGGAGGCGCGCGGGACAGCAGTACTGATGGTAGGTGGCGTGGCTGTTAGGAGGTAGGCTGGAGGAGTAGAGAGAGGAGGAGGAGGAGGAGGAGGTGGAGGAAGGAGTGGTGATGCTAGTAGGGTTGTTGGAGGAACGACAAGAGGTGGTGGTAGCAGAACAGGTGGAGGAGGAATAAGACCTGACAGAAAGAGATAGAAAGAGAGATAGAAAGATAGAGAGTTGGGGAGAGGGAGAAAGAGAAAAAAGAGAGAAAAATAAAGTCAAGAGAGAAACAGAGAAAGGTAGACAACAACAACAAACAGACAGGCACACATAAACAAACACCATTAGCACAGTTAGCATTACAGCACACTATCAGCAATAGCTTAGCACACAGTATTAATAGCAGCATGTAGCGATTAGCAAACAAGTATGGCTAGTAGTGTTAAAGCAAAAAGCACACTTAAATCTATCAGCATTAGCTTAGCACACAATAAAAAAAACAGCAGCATAGCAATAAGCACAACAATCTTAGCTTATAGTTAGCATATTTTACCATGTTAGCATTACCTTAGCACACAATATAAAATGGCAGCATACAGCAGTTAGTGTAAAGTCATAACTAGTCATACCAGCATACAACACTAACATCACAAGTGTTAGCTTAGCAGTTAGAACACACAATATATCAGCTTATGGTTAGCACACAGTCAATCTCGGCCGTTAGCACTAGCAGTTAGCATCACAGCAGTACATGTATAGTGTACAGTGAGTCAGGAGAGGGAGGATGATGCACAGATATAGATAGTTTACTGTATTTTCAGAGGGACAGAGGAGGGCCGCTCGCTAACCAAGGTTGTTGATTAGCTTTTTTGCTATTTAGCTAACTTTAAGCGTGTTACTGATGGTCTGGTTCTGCTCAATGTCTATGAGATGTCTTGGTTCTGTTCTTATCTTTCACGTGGCTCATTCTGAGTGTAAATTGGAAATGACCAATCAGCTTCAGTAACACTACAATATGGAGTTCCACAGGGATCCGATCTTGGGCCCTTGCTATTTTCCATTAACATGCTACCACTTCATTACCACTGATGCACAATTATATCTGTCCTTTGACCACAATAACACAAATCAAATAAACAACCTCCACATGTGCATTACAGATATCAACAAAGGGATGATGTCAAACTTTTTACAACTAAACTCAAACACCAAGATTATCATCCGAGATCCAGACTCATCATGAAATCATATTAAACTTTGGTATTATCTTTGACTTCAACCAGCATATTAATCCTGTTGTCCAATCATGATTTTTCCAGTTTTTGTTTAGCACACAGTCAATCTCAATTATTAGCACTAGCAGTTAGCATCACAGCAATACATGTATGTGTACAGTGAGTCAGGAGAGGGAGGATGATACACAGATATAGATAGTTTACTGTATTTTCAGAGGGACAGAGGAAGGCCGCTCGTATATTGCTCGCTAACCAAGGCTGTTGAATAGCTTTTTCGCTATTTAGCTAACTCCTTACCAGATGCAACTCATGTTGGGGTACAGGATAAGTGTGTTACCAAAGCATCACAAGTTTTGGTACCTGGTACGACAAAATTGCTATCCTTGATGTCCATTAGACGTCTTGGTTCTGTTCTTATCTTTCAGGTGGGTCATTCTGAGTGTAAATTGGAAATTATCAATCAGCTTCAGTACCAATACAACATGGAGTTCCACAGGGATCCGATCCTGGGCCCTTGCTATTTTCCACATGCTACCACCTGGTCACATTCTAAGTTACCATTTCCATACAGGTGATACATAATTACACCTGTCCTTTGACACCAATAATGTCAGTCAATTAAACAACCTCCACATGTGCATTACAGACATCAACAAATGGATGACGTCAAACTTTCTACAATCAAACTCAAACGCCGAGATTATTATCACAGATCCAGACTCATCGTTAAATCATATTAAACTTTGGTATTTCCCAATCTTGATCCAATCTTGGGACCTTCCTATTTGCCTTTTACATGCTACAATTTGGTCACATCATTTAAAAAAAAAACATATTATAAGTTACCATTTCTATGCTGATGATACACAATTATATTTGTCCTTTGAGCACAATAATGCCAATTAGATAAGCAACCTCCACATGTGCATCGCAGGCATCAACAAATGGATGGTGTCAAATTATTTACAGTTAAACTCAGAAAAATACAAAAGATTATCATAGATACAGACTCGTCACAAAATCACATTTCTACCCATCTTGGTCCCCAACCATCACAGATTACTCACTCTTGCAGGAACCTCAGTATGACTATATTTTGACCAGGATATTGATTCTTGAATTATTAGAAATCAGGTCGTTTTATCTGCCAAGAACTTGGTGACATTAATTAATGCATTAATTTCATTCTGGTTAGATCACTGCAATACACCCTTCTCATGTCTCACACAACAAAACCTCAATAAACTTCCGCTGATTCAAAATGCCCCAGCCAGACTCATAACCAGGTCCAACAGGAGAGAACACATCATACTGGTCTCAAAATCACTTCACAGGCTTCTAGTCCTGCTTAGAGTGGATTTTAACATATGAATAATCACTTTTACAGTTCATAAAGGGTTAACTCCAGAACATATAGCTGACCTCCTGACCTGATATGAGCCTGAAAGCAACCTGTGATCCTCTGGTAGGTCATTCCTGGCCATTCCATAATCAAACCTTAAAACTAAAGGTGACCGGGCCCTCTCTGTCCGGGCCCCTCGGTTGTGAGTCACTTTTAAAAACTCACTTGTGTTTTACTGACTTAACTGTTTTTTATTATCAACTGTTGTATGTATCGTAATATTTTATTAACTATGCCTTTGTCTTTTTAATTGTATGTAAAACATTTGTAACTTGTCTTAAAAATTGCTTTATAAATAAAGGTATTATATCATCACTATATCATTATTATTAAGGGCCTTGAACCTGCGACCTTGCAGCTAAAGGATGTTCTTGCTGACCGCTCACTGAACCCTGCCACCAGGCGGATTACCAATCTGTTACAGAGGAGCTGTGTGAAGAGTCACACCGGTGTGTCACATCATGTCTCCTTCACTGCAATAAAGCTGAAGGTCGCGATGTGATGTTTCAACCATATTCATACTCGCTGACACCACAAGGAGTGAAGTGCCAGTTAGTAGCGGTTAAAATGATGATGATGATGATTTTGTCACAGATTGTCACAGTTAACAAGAACTGCTTCAGGTATATGATATGTTCGATTACAGCAGCCCTCTGACATTGATTAAAAGAAAAAAAAAGAATTGATATTGCTTCTAATTCCAAAATCCTTTCATGTCACCGTCATGTACCTTATGCACAAAGTGATGTACACAGTAGCCTACATTCGTGTAAAGACACAAAACTGAAGAGCATATGGAACATATGGATGCTAACACTATACAAAGGAAAACTAGAATTACTGCCTCACAGTTTCATGCCTCCGCACACCACTAAAGTTAGAGTTAAAGTTAACATCCATGTCTCTTCAGACTCACATGTGGCCACAATAGGAGACAGTGCTTCTAATACGAATGTTGCGTATTCTAAAACATGGATGCTTCACACACATTTTTAACCCATCAGCACAGAAGATCTATACAATCAGCACAGTTTCAAGATTAGAGTCACAAATTCAGTATCTGGTCTTCTGTTCCTGAGATACGATGTTAAATATTATAATGGTCAGAAAAGTGTTTCGTCATCATTAGAATAAATGAATTCCTTTTGTTTTGTGAGGTCACAGCGACCTCTGACCACCATTTTCTAATAATTTCATTCTTGAGGCCACGTCGACGTTTGTGCCAAGTTTTAAAAAAGTGTTCTTGAGGTATAACGTTTACAACAATAAGACAAACACAAGGTCACATTGATCAGTTCATTCTGGAATCCAAGTAGACGTTTGTGCCAAAGAAGAAATGCCCCGAGGCGTATCTGAGATACCATGTTAACAAGGATGGGATGGACAGACAACCTGAAAACAACATGCCTCTGGCCACGGCTCCTTAGCAACCCAAAAACGAGTGGATGCACGGGCATCATCACGTCTCCTTTACTGTAATAAAGCTCAATATCATATATATTTTCTCAACTCCACTTCACCCAAAATAACGTTTTATGGGCGGGGATGTATGCTAATTGCTGACTAGCGGGAGCGTGCTGTCAAATTATGATTGACTGGCATTCATAAACACACACGCGCCTCAAATCTGAGTTTTCCGCTGCATTCATGAATCCAGTGAAGGTTTTTCGTATCAACGTTTTTTATGTGCAAATTTACTCATAGATTTAACAACATTTCATCAATGAGTCCAAATGTTTTTAACGGTTTAATCATACAAGCATCCCTGAATGTGAGATGACAACCACATTCATTTAGTGATCAAATTATATATCGCCAATAAAAGACAAATAATGTGTTTAAACTAATATTAGATAGTGTTATGTTTAATAATAGTAATCAAAGATCTGTAGGTAAGACTTGTGACTCTTAATCAGACCTGTTAGTGTTTACAGTGAGTGCAGAAGCTGCCATGTTGAGGTGTTTAATGATGCGAACGTTCACGAGTTCCCAACTCAAGAATTGTCCCAATCACGACCTTCTGTCTCACATGACGTGGACACAGCAACAGCTAACTGTGCCATAATCACACCAAACATCCTTTCAACAACCCTCAGCTCCCTCCTTCAGTCAGCACAGAACAGGGTTGTCCTTTTTTGCTCTAACATTAAGGTTAAAACACAAACTCTTCTCTTAACCTGAGGCTGGCTGTACGCTGCGTGTTAAAAATGTGCGTATGAAACCAGGTTAAGTCCGCCCTGGGCTCTCTGTAACCTCAGATCTGGGTTGTCCCTGAGCTGAGGTTTAAACTCTTCCTCTTGTGCTCACGCAGGTTCAACAGCTGCCATCTGTAACATTTGTCTCCCAGCGTGGTGAAACTTATGGTTGCGATGGCGCCTGAGACGTTTCTCCACAGACCCCGGTGCAGCGTGCTGCAGATCAGCCCGAGGAGCTGCATCCACGCTCCACCAAGCTGAGACCTTATTCCTCACATTTCATCCCACTCGTTGGGATGTGACAGTTTGCTGGTCTGCTGCACGCTCACTGTCACTGTGTAGGGCTGCAGGCATGATGTACGCCACGCCGGCTGAATGCACACTGTGATACAGTGCTGGATGTACAGTGTAAATCCAGCCTGATATACACAGACTATAACGTCCTGTTGACCCTCTGTGCTGGTATCAGCTTATATAACGTCAGCTGTCAGCGTGTCGCTGCGCTCAACTCCTCATTATTTATGGTGGATGAAATTATTCTGATGTTGGTTTTCTGCTCAGGTCATGACTAATAACAGCCTTTACATGAGTGTGCGGGCTTCACATGGAGCCAAGAAATGTTTGTTTTCTTCTGAGCTCTTTGGCTTCATTTCTGGGTCATAAAAGGTGAAACATTTATAGTCTCAGCAGACAAACAAGGCAGAAGGAGAACTTTTAGACTGTGTGATAAAGTAAAGTGATTTCTGATTTCAAACTTTAAAGTAAAAAAACAATACTTTGGCTAAACATATAAAACATCACAAATGTGCCTTTTGTTTTTGCTTCGCTTCCATTTCCTCTCTAAACTGAAAATGGGACTACTGAGAACAGAAAAAGTCACTTGAAGCACTCACAATGTGAGTCTCAGTCTTTATGCGCAGAGTCTTAAGGCTGCTGTGAATCTGTGCAACAAAAGAGTTTTGTTTGGGTGCGTCGACACAACAGGCAAACGAGACGGGACAGCAGAGCAGAGACCTGAACAACAATGTCACCGAGCTAGAAAGCCACAAAAAAGGTCCACAAGTGGAGATCAATTCAAAAATAGTCTGTTTATTTAAGACATCGGTGAACAAAACCAAGGTGCTCAAAGTGCAATAAAAGAATAAAAACAGCAGCATGTTTCAATCCTTGACCATCATCAGTGCCCTCAAGGACTGAAACAAGGACAAACAAGGACACAAACACCTGGAGGCAAAACAGTTCTCCACAGACATTAGCGAGCGCTTGCTAACAAGTTGTGTTGTCTTGTTTTAGACGATGGAGGAAGATGATGTGAGTGGTGCGTTCAGAAACACTCAGTGTGAGTGTGGGAGCAACTCTGACACAAACTGGAACGTTGATAAATTGGGAGAAATACTTTTTCCCTAACCTGATATGAAGTGTGCGCTGCACATGTGAGCATTTTTGATGATGGCCTCCGTTCCAGTCCTTTGGTCTTATCACATTTAACCATAGTTGTCTTTATTTTTGTTGACGGGCAGTGGCGGCTGGTTTTGAGCCATGACTCCTTCTATTCTGGCTCCAATAACACAACAAGACAAACACATGTTAACACTCCTGTGGAGCTACAGCCCTGTGGGGGAGAGGCAGCTGCACCTCCAGCTGATAACATGACATCATCATGACGTCGGCCCTTAAGGGGTCTATACAGGTGAGAAACCAAAAAGCCACAAACAGCGAATGAATCTTTATTCTTAAAAGCTGTCGTAACAAATATTTTCAGGGATTGAGTTAAAATGAGGGCAGAAACTTCAACATTAAAGAGTAATATCTCAATTTCTTTCTCTCCCTCCTCAGCAGGAACAAACTATCACTCTCTCTCCTCTCCCCCCTTCTCCCCCCCCCCCCCCCATCCAGGCAGTGTACCAGTTGTATTAGTATGGAGTGTGTGTGAGCTGCTACCACTGCAGAGCAGGCTGGAGCCATTCATTACCATACTGCTCCCATACTGCAGAGGGCCAGAGACACACACACACACACAGGGAGAGACGAGTACTGCAGAATGTGACACACAGGTCAGACCGTCATCATCAGTTATTTTTAGATCAATAATCCATATATCAATGTCACATTAAGCGCTACCTCGGTCTAATTACTCTAAACTAATGACATCATGGTGGAGGTAATTGGTCACCTCGGTTTCACACCTCTCATATTACCACTGCTCATGTTTCTTTAAATTAATGTACATCAGCCCTGTGGTGGTGATAGTCTGCAGGACAGAGGTGGTTCAGCAGAGGGCGCTCAAAACACACCGAGTGTAGAGGAAACCACAGTCAGTGACACAAATGACACACATTCACACAAAGACAACATTTGAGGAAATCCTTGTTTATCTTAACGACAATCAGACAAGAAAACGTACGTGTTTTTCTCTTGCGTGCCTGCAGGATCACGTTTAGCCTCACGTAGCATACAGACGGTACAATCACAGGGTAAGAACGTTCAGAAATACAAACTGGAAGATGCTTTGCCAGTTCACTGGGAGCTAACAGGACAACACATGTAAATTAAACAGCGTCGGAGTTCAGTGACAGTTTCTGACGGAGCTAGGCTAACAGTTTCCCCCTGCTTCCAGTCATTGTGCTAAGCTAGGCTAATCATTTTCTGGACCTCTGTCTGTAGTGGATGCACAAAAATCAAACTGATGTTTATTGTGTCATCTGATTCTGGGTGTGATGTGAAGCAGTGGTGGAAGGATACTCAGATCATTTACTTCAGTCAAATATAGTGGTGATACTGCAGCTATGAAGCACTTTTCATCAGTTTTCAAAAGGGAATAAAAATGGTTTTTAACATATTTATGGAAACATTGACAAAGCCCTGAGCCTCTGATTGGACGTTTCTCACGGCAACAGATGACTGACAGCCAACAGCACATGTTGCTGGGAGACAAACTGTCACCATCAGTGGTGCACTGCTGAACGGACCCATAGGTTCACTGTTAAACCCTCTGACACTGATGCAAGGAGTTTGTCCAACACGTGGCATTAACTGTCGACCATCAGAGACGAGCTGATGGATAAAACCGCAGACTGTGGCGAGCCGAGGCAGCGAGCTGCTCCAACAGCTGTTATGTAAGCTACAAAATAAATTAATAATTATGCTCAGTGTGTGAGAGTGTGCATATCACAGATTTCAAAATGTCAAAGGGCTTATGTAAGCATGGAATAGGGCACTCCAGGTGTGTGTGTGTGTGTGTGTGTGTGTGTGTGTGTGTGTGTGTGTGATTGAGCTGAGAGCAGAGTCAATAGCAACTTATTACTTTGTGTTAAAAATACTCTTTCACTGTTACTTTTTGTGTGAACTTTGTTGACAGCATCAGGTGCTCTGATACTGTGAGAGGTCAACACAGACAACGTATGTTTATAACTGTTTGTATGATATCCTACAAATTTGTTTCCCACAAATAACATTACATAATTAGTGGAGAGTTACTGTGGTTAGGTTTAGGAAAAGAGACATGGTGACAATGTACCTTGAAATTACCTCAATGTTCACACAAATCTTGACACAGTCTCATGACGGAGGGTCTCATGTTACGTGACCCATCCACCGCCCCAACCCGCCTGCTGACAGCACCGCTTCCTGCTCTTCTCTGTGCTTTGGTCACATGATCGCAGCCTTCCAAACAAGTAGACCTGTAGTCTCCTGGTCGACTAGTCGATTATTTGGTCGCAATGCTCTCGTCCGACCAAATTCTCATTAGTGGAATAATCGCCGTGTTACTTTCTTAAGGAGAAAAGTGCTACACATGAAAATGTGTCCAGATAAAGACGTGTTTGTCTGTGAATGCTGCGAGTTATAGTGAAGCTGATTTGTATTTGAAACTATCTCTATTAAGCCATGTTTAATGTGTGTTTTGAATCAGCTAAACGTTACAGCACTTAACACAGCCCTCGACCGCCGACTAGTGTTTTGGAAGTGTAAAGCATCGACCAAAATAACTCAAGTAGTATCGAAACTTTCCCAGTCAAGCGATACCTCTAATTGATGCTTTTTGAAGTGGTGGTCTGATTCCAGACCGCCCGACTCCCGGCCAGATCAGGAGACTTTCTGTTACAGCAGTCTCCAGAGCAGCTATCCCCTCGGGCAAACACTTTGTCTAACATCTGCCCAGTAAGCACGAGCCACACAGCTGCAGCAGCAGCTAACATCCAACACCATGCCGTTAAACTGTCTCAAGCAAACTCGCACTAACACCGAAACAGCTCCACTCTGTCATTAAACCCGTTAATGCAAACAGTTAGCGCTGTCACTGAGTATGTGTGGCCACACAACTTTCCCCAGTGCAAAGCTCACACTCACCAGCAGCTTCAGTGTCTTTGGTCACCAAACGTCACAACCTGAATTCAAATTCTTCTCCATCTCTATGTCGCTAATGATTGAAGCAACTAAAATATGTTGGTCATACACAGATTATTGGCTCATGATGCACAAATTTTGGTGCATTACTGTTAGCACACAAATGTCCGAACAGTGCACGAGAACAGCCTGAAGCCTGCAGGGATATTAGAATTATTTGAAAGTCAAGTTCAACATCATATTAAACTTCCTAAAACAGCTGCCCACTGTGGTTTTTATCAAACCAACAGGAGGAAACAGTGTGTTTTGAGGACTATTTTCAGCAGCGTATTAATCCATATCTGGTGCTCTAGTGAGCGTTTGTGGCAGCAGGATGGTGAATGTGAGACTGAGAAGGGACTTTGCAGTGCGATGTTGACCTCTGTCAGCTTGTTTGGAGGGTTTTCTTCTCACCATTGGACAAAAGTAAATGACTGCAGCTGCAAGTATCTGCTCGACAAAACACTGAAAACCCATAGACTGTAAAAATAATGGACACAGCTGTTTTGAGGCTGTAGCCATCTTGGTTTTTTTGGAGCCAGAGGTGACCAACACCTGGGTGAACACACTAATTTGAGCCCCTTTAAACAGCAACATGCAATGATGCACCACCACAAAATACAGTCCGATTGTGTCCAAGCAGCGCTCAAACATCATTCCAAATTAGTCTGCAGTGAGTTTGATAGAGACTGAACTAGTAAGAGATATATAAAAAGAAGTAACCGTGAAGTTGTCACAGGCCTCCATGCTGCTTTTTGTTGTTCACTAACCCGTTTTCTGGCCTGTTCGTGACGTCGAGCATGAAACACCAAAAGAACAAATCCCAGACACAGAGAGGAGTAACCGTCTGCTGCAGCTACACAGCTCTGGTCCACTAGCTACAGTAGTCCATCACCTGCTTTTAGTGGGTTTACCCATGTTTAAAAAGCCTGCACTGATTTTGGTGGAAATAGTGTATTTTCTGTATTTTCATGTTTATTGGCTGTTACTGTCTGGTAACAACACACAGTGGATGTTCAGCTGCTTGATGATCAGCTGTCTGATTACAATTAAAGAGGAAGAGACCGACAAAGAGGGAGAATTACGTAGTAACTGCAGCTCTCTCTAACATGGTTGGCAGCTTTCAGTATCAGCGTGATGTATGGTGCACACACACACACACACACACACACACACACACACACTACACAGTCAGTCTCTCGCTTTCACCTTGACCATTTCATCACACTCACACTGTCACAGTTTGTCTTTCTCTCACCTCACACATGTACACACACACACACACACTGTCCTTGACCCTGTCATTACTCACACACTCCTCTCTCCATCATCAGTTCACACTAATGCTGCCTGGATTATGATTTTTTGAAATAACAGAATTCATCACAGTTTTTTTTGTTTTTTTTTGTTAAAGATTATGTTGGGCTTTTTGCCTTCAACATGCAGGACAGTGTGAAGCGGAGAGAGAGAGAGAGAGAGAGAGAGAGAGAGAGTGGGGGGGGTGATGAATCAGATTCGGCCATTTGATACGAATATTTGACCATTTGTTTTTTTCCCCCATATAGAGTTTTAAAGTTTGAACAGGGCTCAGAAGGATTTCAGCGGTATTCATCGCGTAAACAAGCTAACTGCGCTAACAACGATCAGAAATGCGCGGCAACATTTTGTGTCGACACCAGACATCAAACAAAAGCCAGACACAGTGTTGTATGACGTATGTGTGCGCTGTAAAGTCACCACATCGAAGCAGAAGGGAGAAGATGAAGTTATCTCAGAGCCTTACGGTGCAGGTTCTCCTCCTCTGTGCAGCTGCATTGTGTCCACAGCTGTCTGTACCAAAGAGTAGCCTGAAAGTCAAGAGTGATCACTCTGTGGCAAAATCTGGGGACCAAAACGTCCCTAGAAGTTCACTGCACAGCACACTGACTAACAACAACAAAAAAAAGTTGGTATGCCGCAACTTGCAGCAGTCTCAGCTGACTGACGGGTCTCAGACTGCTGCGGCCCTGTTTTTAGGTGTCTAACATTTTGTTGCAGACCCCTCCACAGCAGCACTTTGCTTAGCTTCCGTGTTGGACTGGAGGCGGCTGGTCACCATCAACTGTATGAAACACACAGACTATAGATAACAGCCTCTAATAACTCCACTTCAAAAACTCCAATCCCTTTAACACTGTTTTAGTCATTTTAAAATCTACCCAGATTTCCTTTTCTATAATAAGATCAACTACATCTTTAAAAAAGAAAATCCCAGATACATAACGAGACAGAGGACTCGTCCCCTCATCACCCATCATGCCTCCTGCCTGTCCTCGGCTCGGCCCTGTCAGCCCGGCTCTGTCAGATTACGGCCCGCTCTAATCTGATTACAATCTCATTTCAATCTCATTAGTTCATCTAACGTCCGCCTGTCGCTGAGTCACTGCCACATGCCAGCCAGGCTGTCATATCGCATCTCACACACACATGCACACACACACACACGTCACAGCATCTGTCTGTTAAACCGTCCTCACTCGTCAACGTTTGAAGGGTCTAAATCAAAAACACACATACACTCATTGTGTTTTCATATTTAGGACAGCTTCACATCTGGTTGTGTGGGATGAATTTGACTGCAAGATCACCTCAAATATCAAATCGTTCTGTTTCGTTGCGTAATCTAACTGAGCTGTGACCTCTGAACCCTGTACGAGGAGAGTGAGGAAAATAAAAGGAAGACAGGCAAAAGGGTGGGAAATATATATCTATATATACATATATGCTGCTCTGAGTGAGCTCACATGACAGTATAAATACTTCATGTATCTCTGGAGGTTACTTTAGTGCTGCGGGAGATTTTAAATGCTCTGGACAACATAACTGACGTTGCTGCCATCATAATGGAAATGATGTTAAGTATTAATTTATTACTTTATGAATTTTGATAAACAACACAGTGGCTCCCTGCTGCGGTACAAAGTCTAAGAATGGATTACAAGTTGTAGTGAGACATCAGTGCACTGCAAATTTTAAAAGTATGTTTTTACATAAATCTGATGCAGATATATCCACACAAAGATTAGATTAGGGATGTTCCGATCTGATTTTTTTGCAGGTGGTTCAGCGGCACAAAATATAAACCAAGTCAATATCTTCTTCTTGTCTTCAACAAACAAAATAGGCCTAACGTTATATCTTTTTAGCGGTTTGACACATGAAACAAATATTTTTCTTTTTCTCAGTCAAACCCCACAAAGAAACCATAAAACCCATGAAACAGGTCCCTCAACACCAAAATTAAATTGTTTCTGTAGAACAAAAGAATTACACTCAATTTTCAAAAATACAAATACAACAATAATCAGTTTCAGAAAAGTATATATTTTTTCCACCAAAGAAAAGAAATGCTCCGCTCCGTTCAGTCAGTTCAATCCAGTTCAAATAAAAAACTCCACTCCGGGATTTCCAAATAACACACAGTTCACAGTTCAATTCAGTTCAATCCAAACAGTTTGCGAAACAAAAAAAAAAAACTCCACCCGAGGTTTTTCCTGCAACCAAAGAGGTAAAGAAAACAATAAAAAAAACAATAAATCAACCCGGCCCGAACATGTTTCGGGCGTGGAGGCTCCGTAGGATCCCTTGATATCCATGGCGGAATCTCTGAGTTGAGGCCAGTGGCCGGATGGATGATATTCCACGGGGAAGTGCACCTATTTTGCAGACTTTGAGCGGTGTAAAATGCCGTGGTAGGCCGAATACGCAGAGGACTTCTGGCTCATTTCTTACTCGCCGGCGACTCTTGCCATACTGCCAGGAGCAGCATAATGTAGGGACCAGTCTACCTGGGCTCAGCTGATTGAGCCATCCCACTGGCTGATAACACCGATGGGTGTGTCTGGAGGTGAGCAAGCCATCAGCTGACTGTCTTGCAATTGTTGTTGTTTTGATTCCTCTGATCTTTTATTACCGATTCTGATTTTGTAAAAATAACGTGATCGGCACTGATACACCCCTAGATTAGTTAAATGCTTCTGGGATTGCTGCCAATGACAAAGGTTGTGAAGGATTAAACTGACAAGTTGTCCTGAAACAAGACGAACAGTCTACAACCTGTTGGAAGAAAACTGGAGTTGGATCAACGACTGTTACACCTTTACTAACAGTAATAGTTAGTTCAGTTATCTTCTTAGCATGCTGACTGCAAACATCTTACATACAATACCTGAATAATATGAGAGTATTGCACTGAGCGTGAGGGTTGGGTCCTGAATTCAGTATCAGTACCCAGTACCTATCCATATTAAATCACTCGTTCATTATCCATAACTGTATCCTGGTCATGGGGGGTTGGAGCCTATCCCATTTGTTACTGGGCAAGATGTAGGATTCAACCTGGACAGGTTGTCGACGGTCACAGGGCTCACATGATCAGCCGCCATATGACAGAGATGGTAAATGACTGTTCTTGTCATGTTATTGTTTATAAAGTGCTGCTGACACGTGTTATATGTCACACTACAGTCTGAAATGATGCCGCCTTTTGGTTTTGTGTAAAAATGTAAAGGCTGCATGAGGAAGCGACTTCATAGCAGCTCTATAATGTGATCTCTGCGGATAGAGGGAGAAAGACAGATGACCAGAATCGCCAACTGAACAACCGACACGTCTTTGGACTGTGGGAGGAAGCTGGAGCACCCGGAGGAAACCCACGCTGACACAGGAAGAACATGCAAACTTCACACAGAGGGGCCCCAGCAGGCCGGTGAATTCAAACCCACAACTGTATCTTGCTTTGCGGCGCTAACCAGTGCACCACTGTGCTGCCCACTACGTTAAATCAATCAGTGCCAAATTTTGGTACCTTAAGAGCGCACCTGGGTGAAAATGCCGGGTTCAGAAAGGAGGTGGAAGCACAGCAAAGAGCCCCAAAGCCGTGAAGCAGCCTGCGGGACTCTGCGGCCGGCTTCCTAGCCTCAGGTCGCTTTGCCTTGGAGACAGTGAGGAGGCCGAAGTGACACCAAGTGCCCAAAAGCCTGGAAGCTTGAACTCCGTCGGCCTCCCAGTGAGCGGAAACTATCACTGCAGCGCTGATCGTCTCAGTCTGTCAGGTCTGTTCTCTGTCAGAGATACCCTCGTATCACTGCTGTGTGTGATTGTGTCTTTTAAATTATGTCGCCTACTTACTCCACATATTTGTTGGTTATGTCTCAGCAGACAGCGAGAGGGACGAGCGGACAACCACACACACAAACACACACACACACACACACACACACACACACACGCACAAGCAAGCAGACACACACACACACAGACAGAGGCTATTGTTGACTGCAGCTTGTTCAAAAAATACATTCTTGTTATTAGTATACAGAAAGAGTAAAGTACAGAGGAGAAGGTGCTGCTGGGTAACGGCACCAAACTCATGGTACCAGCAGTGTTACTGGTAACTGTACAAATGTGAACACTGTGTGTGTGTGTGTGTGTGTGTGTTTCCACTGATGGTCAGCTCACAGCCTGAGAGGTGTGAAAGTCTTCCTGACAAGTTCACAGGAAGGAAGAAGGAACACATCATTGACATTAACTGACATCAATTAATCCACGTATCCCGTCCAACACACACCTCATTGTGGGGGAAGGGTTTGTGTGTCTGGGAGCTGTGTTGTCGGGGCCCCTGAAGGAGTCTCCCATGGTAAACTGGTCCCATGAGAGGAACAGGAGGAGCACTGCCAGAGCCTTACAAGATGACCTCCAGCAGGCTGCTGGTGTGCGTGTTTCTGACCACACTGTCAGAAACAGACTCCATGAACAATCCGACACTATTCAAAAAATAACAACAGGTTTATCAACTATTTGAAACGGTATATTGTCAATATGACAACGATTTTTGAATATTTTTTCTGTTTTTGAGGTTGGTGTGTGCGGCCTGTTTTTGCAGAGTCTCTTTTTTTGTTAATAATAATTGTCATTGATCTATCATCTCTAGTCTGGAGCCAAACTCCTGGAGAGAAACTGGACTCTCTCTTTATCCCCATTAACCAAACCTCTCTAACTTTATAAAAGGTCAGAGTCTCACTCCTGCCACTATTGTTGGCTGAGATATACCGTCTAGAAAGTGGGATCATAACCTTTACGTTTCATATGGCTTTATTTGGTGATATTTTATGGTGTTTCTGTCATAAACAACATCAGCTATCATAATCACACCTGATTTCAATAAGGTACAATGTTTGAAGCTGGCTGAGTGTTGTTTGATCGCTGATAGTGCTGTTTTGAAGCCGAGTGACCGACTTGTCATTTGGAGCTCCGCCTGGATCTTTTCATGGAAAAAACACTGTAGAATGGTCATACTTTGAGCAGTCTTCTTCAAATTTGAAACAAATGTTCATTGATAGTGTGTCTACAGCCCCACAGTGTCATTTACCTGCTCAGATGAAGCCACAGACAGTTACTCATCCTGAAAACATTTTTTTAATTTATTTTAGGCAAAATCTTCAACTTTTTACTGACTTCAGAGGCCCATTACTCTGTCTCTGTATCACCTAGAGTGTTTCTGACACTTTCACAAGAAACTTCAGGGAGTTTTCTTTCTGGCAAGACCTCATGCATGCATGTAGTCAGAGCGGTTCAGAAGCTACAGTCATTTTAATTTGGGTATGTCATTTTAGGCATTTTCGCTACAAAATGGGGGTGGAGTACAAGAGGTTTTAACAAACCCTGCAGGGCGGCACCATCAGGGATTCTGGCATTTAGATGTTTTTCTCTTCATTCACTAAAAGAGTCTCAAAAACATTTTAGGACATGTTCCCATTTTATGTGTGAATGTCTCAAGTTCAATATCTGCTCCATCTGGGTTCCTGTTAGTGTGACCTGCTCATGTAATGAGTCTCTACAGGTCGCAGCACGTGTTCAGCAGTTATCGTCTGTGTGTCGTGAACGTCTCTCGTCAACCTGCAGAATCTAAATCAGATCAACAGAGAGACAGAAATCAACAGAGTGAGAGATGCTGCATCTCAGTTTTAGCAGCTCCAGAAAGGAGGCCATGCCAACAGTGTTGTTAAGGGCAACCGTTGCAAATGAAGAAACATGTTGTCACGGTAACAAGGACTATGTGTGTGTGTGTGTGTGTGTGTGTGTGTTTTAAATAGATCCTCCACTGCTGCCGCTGCTCTCTGTTGATTCAGTGTTTCCAATAGGTTAAATCTTGGAAGTGTCCACACACACACACACACACACACACACACACACACACACGAACAGAGTTATGAGTTAGTGTTTCATCTAATAATGTGTTGACATTGTTGTGTGTTGACTTTACATGTTTGTTTTATTTGCTGATCACAGATGTTATTTACTCGTCTCACAGACACGTGAGTAATAACGCTCTGATAGAAAAGTGTTTGGTTGCTTCAGACACTGTCACCTCTCCACAATAACACAGTTTATTTCATGTCGATTATTCTGAGAAAATGTGGTTTGGATTTTTGCTTGAAGTGAAGAAGAGTTCAAGTGTTAGCATCACTAGCTGTGCTAACACTGCTAACGGTGGTCACACAATGCTAAAGGAGGTTTAATGGCTCAAACCTGAGCTGCTTACTCACGGAGGGGAGCTGTGGAGAGATCAGAAGGGTGTGCACAATGTTTCTGCAGCAACGTTGTTCGGTCAGGCCGGCGTTGTTAGCGGTGGCGCTGCTAATGATGCTAGCTCCCGCCAGACCCAGGTGGTGTGTGCACAGTGCAGTAAACTGAAGAGCAGCAAAATTAACTAGCATATAGAACAACATGGGGCCGGTCATGTTGGTGAGGGGGAATCAAATCTAAATTTATATCGGTCACACTGGCATGTGTAACTGATTAACAGTTAACCATTTACATCCCTACTCAGCATAAAAATATAGGGTGAATAGTAATCTCCTGCCTGTGGAGGGCAGCACTACACTTACTACTGTTACTGTGCATTCACACCAAAAGCGTCATGAGCATCATAAGCGGCCAGCAGCCATTCATTTTCAATGTACGCTTGCTACAAAGGGCGTCTGGAGCGTCGGCAGCGGCGATGCCAGCGATCGGAGCGTCAAGTAGAAGTTGAGAGAAGCTCAACTTTATGTAAATGAGCAGCGACGCCGCCGAAGCAGCAGCCAATTGCAGACCGTGAATATTCTCAAGGTGGGACAGTGAAAGAAAGAAAGAAATAGATCTTCTGCAGCGCAGCTTGAAAACCCTGCCTCTTGGCAGCCTTCTGCAAGCCCTGCCAGAGCTGCCAGGCAGCACGATGCCAGCGACCTGAGCGGCCGCTTGCGCTCATGACGCTTTTGGTGTGAATGCAGTTAGTGTACAGCCTGCAGAAATTTAGAGGAAGAAGAAGACATCCTCTCTCTGTGTCTTTTGTTTGTGTGTCTTTGTTGACGAAAAGTATGACATAAAATTTTCTTCAACAACCTTTTTTCCATGACGAAAACAAGACAATGATGAGCTAAAAATAGACCTTGATAATAAAGACTAAGACGAAATCTATGTTGGATTTATGTTGACGAGATGGAAATGTTAGTGATCAGACAGTAAAAGCCCAGAATGGCCATTCTAGCAACTATCTTCAAGTGTCTCATGAGCGACAGGCTGGTAAACTCCAGTAAACAGTCCGCACCAGGATGTTGTGAGCTGTAATTCAGCAGTAAATAATCAGCCGTGTGTGTCTGACTGTGGATGGTGGAGCTGCTGAATGGATTGGTGGAGTTTGTTAGTTGCAGCGGTGGCTGTTAGCAGCTAGCTCCGCTTGCAGACTTCACAGCTTAGACTAAATCTAAAATCGCTGTCAGCATCAGCTCTGGTGTCTGGAGGTCAGCCTGACACAGAGGGCAGGAGGGAGAGGCTGCAGGGTGACGATGAGTTACACCAAAACTTTTAAAAGTACCAATAAAAAGAGCTTATCGGTATTATAGTCTTTAATAATTTAGCCCCTGATTAACAGCAGGTGTCAGCGCCCGTCCCAACAAGTGCAGTGTGATTTTGGACAGATCTGAGTGGAAACCTCAGTCACTACGTCACCAGCAAGGAATATAATCTACTGACAGTGCAGAGTGAGCTGCTGCCTCCACACTGACATTATGAGATCTTTCCAAAGCAAACTAACACCCTGAGCTTACTCACTCACACACACACACACACACACACACACACACACACACACACACACAGAGTTGGACCCCAGGGTGTTGTCCTGCGGCTCGACTCTGAGAGGTAATTCATCACTTCTCTATTCATATCAGCTAGCCTAGTTTCCCCTGCAACACACACACACACACACACACACACACTGCAGCGGGTGCATGCACGCACAGCAACATGGTGGCAAACAGACGACCCAATACTAACACACACACACGCACGCACGCACACACACAGACAGGTGCAGGGCAGGCTGCTGATATTTAACTACAGTGCAGCTCCATTCAACAAGCCTGCGGCACTCAGCACTGCTGCAGCCCACGCACACACACACGCACACACACACGCACACACACACGCACACACACACGCACACACACACACACGCACACACACACGCACACACACACACACATGCACACACTCAAACGTAGCAGCGAGCTGCTGCTGCTGTCACACTCTGTGAACAGCGAGCAGATACTGTAGCTCACATTCACCCACCAAACCTGCCAACCGTGCCCTTCTCCAGGGCTTCGACTGTTAAAGGGTCAGTTCACCCAAATCACATGAAACAGCTTTTCCAAATCACCCCTCACAGTATCTGAAGGCGTTGAGGAGGAATCAGATCTTAATCTGGGCTTCTTAAAGGACTGACCACAGTCTGATCCAGACTGATCTGTCTCTGTATCACGGACAGTGTGATCTTATGGAGGGATTTAGTCTTTCTCTCTTAGTGTCTGTGTTGTTTGACTTTATTTCACACCTACTTACTGGCAGGGATGGAAATCACCAGAGGCTCCATCATTTTTAATGCAGTGGACTATTTTTTACTTGTAATATTAATCATTCATATAATAAAAAATTGGATAGTGTCCATGCAACGATACACTGCAACACAAAAACATTGCGAAACTATGCTGTGCCTAAACTATGCCCACTGATTAGTGCAGGTCCATGTGCACTGTGTGACACGTGTTGCAGAGACTACGCAGCGCCACCTGTGTGTGTGTGTGTGTGTGTGTGTGTGTGTGTGTGTGTGTGTGTGTGTGTGTTTTCACTCTGGTCCAATCACAAGAAGAACATAAACGAGTAACAAGTAAAGGAGTAAGTAAACTCCAACCTAACGTAGAAATTCTGCTCAAGCTAGGCTACGTTTGAACTTACGTAGAGTTGGTGCTGGTTCATAAGAATAAATCTGATCATCTTAAGTTGATCAAAACGTTTGATATGAATATGTTTTTGGAGGATGCGACTTCTGAAGTTGACAAGAGACGATCAGATAAATGTGGATGTTAGTTGTGCTGCTTGTGTTCTCACATACAGGTGTGACAGATACTAGGACTGGAACATTCTGGTTGGTCAACGTACTCTTGTCCAACCTAATTCTCATTGGTCAGGAAATTGCTGGTGTTACTATGACGGTCACCAGGGAAGACAGTTAATTCGCTCCACACTCATTAAACAGTAACTTTCCTTTTAGTTTAGCGCTGCATTTCAAAGCACCATCAATTTAGAGGTGTTGAAATTTGAATGTTTTTAGTTTCTGTTGCTTGTGCAGACAAACAGCCGTCTAGTCATGTACAGAAACATCACGCCCACTGTCCAACCTCTGGTCTCTGCTGTTTAGCTAATGTTTGCCTTGGTTGCTTCGCATCCAAGCCTGGTCCAGTGTGAGCGAGCTAGCTCATTTAGCATTTACCGCTGGTAACTCCATCCCGCTGCTGAAACAAGGTGGCTTCCGCTGGTCTCCCTTTAGGTCGCCTCGGTGGGCAGGTGGCTTCATTTTCAGCCGCTAAACCCCTTTAGCATTGTTGTCTATGTTAGCACTACTCGTGATGCTGACACTGCTAACATAAACGCTAAAGGGGGTTTGTGTAAACTGAGCGACCTGAGGGTGGACACAATGCTTCTACAGCAACACTGTTGGGTCTTCTAAAAGTTAGTTACCCTAGAGATAAGTGCTGATTTTTTCCCCATCGACTAATCGATTGGTTAAAGAGTAGGTAGGACTTCAGTCAACCAAGATTTTCTTTGGCCCTAAAGTATTCTTCACTCCTCATTTCTCTCCACTCTGATGACACAGTAGATCTTATTCAGCATATTCCTGTATTTGACTGAGTTCCCGTCCTCAGTCTCGGCCTGTTCGGTGTTAAGTGTCGTGTAATGTGTCAGCGCCAATTAACCAGGTGTGTGCGCACCTGCTGTCTTTGACAAATTAAACGGAGTCTCATCCTGATTCTTATCCAGACAGGAATGTGTCTGATCTTTAAAGCACCTTACAGGCTTAATTCATCATTAATGAGCCCACAAATCATCAGACGGTTTCTCTCCTCGTGCAGCAGCACAGGTACAGTGCAGGGAAAAAGGGAAAGATGTTTCACTTGGTGGCCATTTTCTCAGCACAATAACAGGTGGCACAGAGCTCTCATAAATCACTAACTAATGGAGGAAATACAAAGTGCTGGCTTGGACTCAAGTAAAGCAGTTGACCCTGAACGATGAAGAAAACATCTCACTGACTGTTGTTGACAGAATGTGACAATTTTGGGTCCGTTACAGACGATTCAAAGATTAATATGAAGCTGACAAATACCGTGACTCACTGTCTAAACACCAACTTTGAGAAGCAACTTCACACCCGTCAGCTGTGGCCACTGGGCACTACACTCACACTCGTCACCAAACTCTTTACACATCCACACACTGGGACAAAATAACTTCCTTCATAAACTGCAGCAGCACACAAGTTATCTTCATGCTGAAGTGTCTCTGTGCTCCAGTTTAAGTGGGACAAACTAGAAGAGCTTGCAACAAATACAGAACATGGATTATTCTTATTGACATCACACGATATAAAGACATGATGTCAATCATTATACTGACCTTAATAATGCTCATTGTGTTTACATGTGTTTTTGTGGACAGAAGAATGTCACTAGGGATGACAGTTGATTTTTCCTTTGACAGCTTAACACTCATTAACCAAAACTAATTGATTAATTTTTCATTAAAAAAAGTGTGAAATGACTTGAAATACAAGAGGATTCTTCTTTTAGTTCGGCGCTCCACTGACTCTGAGCGCAGCATCCATTGAGAGGTGGTGAGATTTTAAAGTTTTGTGATGTAGACGTTTTGCCTTTTCATTTAGTTTCTGTTGCCTTTGCTGATAGACAGTCGTCTAGTCATGTTAACATGCTGAAACACAGTGGCCACTCCGCAGCCTCCAGTCTCCACTGTTTAACTAATGTTAGCCTTGATCACTCTGCACTTTGCAAAGGCCGGGTCAGGTAGGAGCTAATAGCAGAAACACTCATCCAGTAATCACCTGTGGTAACGCCCTCCTGGCGATGCGTGGTCTTCCCATTGGTAACCTTGGTGAGTACATGAATTCATTTTGAGCAGCTAAACCCATTTAGCATTGTTAACTACATTGGCACTACTAGCGGTGCTGAGACTGCTAATAGCAGTGCTAAAGGGAGTCTGTGTAAATTGAGCGCAACAGGGTGACCTGGAATGAGACCTGAGGGTGGACACAATGTTTCTATAGCAACGCTGTTGGATTGGGACAGTCTTACTAGCTAATATTAGCCCCATAGATTTATAATAATACCTACATACCAGATGCCAAGATGGCGCCTATTCATTCCAGTGCTCACCTGGCACATACGCCAAAAAAAGGTTTCTAGGTTCTGGGTTTACATCTTTGGTATGCAGCCTGCTGACTACGGGCAGCGGTGTTTCCCCAACTGGCCCCGCTCACGAGTTCCCGCTCTCCTCCAAGACTTTACACTGGGTGTGGTTACATGATGCCTGTATTCAGGTCCACGCAAGGTCTGGGGCAGGGAAGGTTTCTGATTGGATAGGAGGCGGGGCAGATGTTACGTGTTTGCGTTTACCAGAAGAAAACACTGTAGTCCTTGCTCCAGATAACAAGATGCTTGACGACGCCGTTCTTAGTGCCTTTCAGGCTTGTTTTGCTTATATTCTTGAAGCAGCAGTGCGACAACAACCTTGTTCTGCTAATGCTTCGTCTGTTGAGGAGGAGAAGGGAGGTAGAAGACCGTGCTGTGGCGAAAAGATTTTGAAATTGCTTTTCTCAGCTTCACGAATGTTTTACAAATATAAAACCTCCGTGGTTGAAAACTTTACAATAGAAAGAGTCATAATTGACTTTGTTTGCAATGTCAACAGTTTTACAGCTTTACAGACGTCGATGACTTCGCATGGACTTTGTACTCGCAGGCAACAGTATAAAGTATGTTCAGTCCAACTGATTCCCACATTTGCCTTCTCACATGCAGAACCTGTAATGTCTACATAATTTCAGGTTTGCAGTGCATGTGTGAAGGGGCTTCAGTCACCAGAGGCATCACTTGGTTTGTTTTTTGTTGGCAAAATTTTGTCTTAAATCTCAGACTGAATACTTCTGGGCTACTTTTACAAAAGGACCATCATTTTAATGTATTTCGTTGTATAGCAGTATATAGTCAGGTGTAAATTACTTTTTTCAAAATGTTTTTTTTTTTCATATTCTAATGTCTGTGTGTTCTTAGGAATTAAAAGTTCATTGCTCTTTAAAAGGCTGAACTTGCTAGGCTATTGTAATATTATATCAGTGACAGAGTATTGTTTCAAAATGACAATATCGTTTATCACATAATTCTGGGACAATAAATCATCAAAAAAAGTAGTTATTGTGACAGACCTAATTATGCTGATGCTCAAAACGTAGCTGCAGCTGATGGACAGATGTGACTCCCCCAAATCACTCTCGTCTCTGTCTCACTCCCACACGTGATCCAAACCTGAACATCTCACTCCTGGGGGGATGTCGACAGGCATTCTGGGTAATGTATGAAATCTCTAACTGGGGCAGGTTGAGGGAATTTTGGTAGAGGACAAACACACTGAATCACTCATCACTTCGGCACTGCGTTGGATATTCGTGATGATATTTTACAGCTGAAGACATTTTTTTTCACAGCCCTGTGTGAGACAGCTGGCAGCTTCTTTCCCAGAATGCACTGCGACTGTCCTCTCGGGTTTTGCAGTAGTGTGGATGGATTACCGGCGATGTCATCAGACCGAGACGCACAGCAGCAGACATTTTCTACCAACGACACAGGAGATACTGCACTGCTGGCCTCAATACACACTCACACACACACTCACACACACATTCATAGCATGGCCCCGTTTCCAGAGGACTGTGATAAAATTCCTTGAATGTTTTATTTGTTTCATGATCTCTTGGATGTCCGATCCAGACCAGAGGATGGACGGGAATAAAAGGAAATAAATCTCACTCAGTCAGAGACATGTTGATTCAAACGCACAGTCACGTGTGAGGGTTTGTATTGTGAGTCACAGACGACCACATCCAGCTCTGAAGACAACTCCCATCTGAAATACAAAGGTTGGATCGTCCTTTCCTCGTTTGGGTCTGTCTCTTGGGGAGGCAGCTGTCTGTTAACCAGCTGTTAACCTCATTATGTCCTTTAAAGCAGCTACAAGGAGTTTTTAGGTGGTTATGAAACAGTCTCAGATTAATACTGATGCTTCTATATGACCTACATAAGCAACAAGACTATCAGTGAGAAGATATTTCTATATATTCACCTATCATTGTTCAGCACTTGTGCATGTACAGGATTCCCACACAAACACCCAACAAATACAACATGCTAATGTTATTAGCACAAGCCTATGGCATTTTACATTGTATAAATCAGCCTAGCCACTAGCGGACTTTTCCTCTACTCATATACAACCAGGGACAACAGCAACAAGTAACAAAGGTAACGTTACAAAATTCGGCTCCATTACAACTCACAAGGTTCACTGACAAAACAACTGTCTTATACTAAACACGTATTCCAAACAAATATAACATGCTAATGTTATTAGCGCAAGCTTATGGCATTTTACCTTGTGTAAATTAGCAGATTTCCTCTGCTCATATGAAGCCAGGATAAATCACACACAAGACCTAAAATTATATTTTTGTGGAGGCTTTATTGTCTTCACAATTTATTGTTTCTCATCTGTGAAATTAAAATAAATAACAGCTCCATTTCCACTGAGGGAAATGGTTTCAGCTTACAGAGACAGACAGGAGGTCTGCGTCACCATGATGTGTCGTTATAATTCTGGGAGGTGCATGTCAGGCTACGCCACAGGTACAACGTTGATTCGACTCAGAGGTTTGAATCCTGTTTATGTGTGCATGCATAGGCATTGCATCCCCTTTGTACAGTACTGGAGAAAAATGAGTACCATCATGTTTTGGCATCGACTTGGTACCAAAGTGTCAGTCTCATGAAATCCCTCGTCCCAGAGTGCGATGCACTGAGAAATCAAGACTAAATGATTCATGGCAAGCAGACCATAATGGACTGTAGGATTTTTCTTTAGAGAATTTAATTTCTGGCTTCTTACTTTGGGGATTTGGCTGATACTGAGGCAGGATCAGCAAAGAGATAATAAAAGGAACCTGATGAATGTTCCCACGTCAGGCCAAAAGACTAAAGGGGACTGAGTGTTTGCTGTTCTGGCTCCTCAGCTGTGAAACGACGTGCCTGAGGAACTCTGGCTACTACGTCAGTGTCTTTTAAATCAGCCTCGCAAACGTTACTGAAAGGCTTTAATTTACCCTGAAGATATTTGGGGTTTATTTTTGTACTTAACTATTGAGTTACACTGTACCTTACGCTTGATGTTGCAGTTAAGTCTTGCACTGTTATGTTTTAAGTTTAAATTCATCCATTGTTAAAACTTTAATCTTTTTTTTTTTGTTTGTTTTGTTTTCATTTTTCCAACATGTGCAGTATAATCACATAGTCTCAGTACTTCCCAAACACGTTGCACTGCCCCATCTTCAGCTCTGTCTGACCACGACTAAGAGCGAAACTCGTGCTTTCACTTTGAGTCCTGGTTATAACCGGCTCCTGCATTTGGTTCAGTATTTCAGTCTGCATCTTTTCCTGTCAGTCTGCTGCTCAGTATAGAGCTGCACAGACGCTCTGTGAAATAAAACTCACATCTTTACATCAGCTGGCTGCCAGAATATTCTCTGTGCCATCTGTGTGCTGTGAGATCTGCTGCCAAATATCAGCCTTTACAACAGAACTTCACACGCTAGTTAATGTGCTTTAATGCAGCTAAACGTTTACAGATGAGCGCAGATCCAAATGTTTTACACTCAGGTGAATACAGACAAGGTTATTATTACCGTCGTGTTAATCAATAATATTTTCCTCACGTCACACCAGACAAAAGGTTCAAACTTAGGCCTCAGTAGTTTTTAAAGTTTTGACACTATGCTGCCTCCAGCTTCAGTCCTGCCAAAAATCAAGTGACAGATGTACATCATGTTGTAAAGACAAGCAGTAAAGCTCCACAGAGCTGATGCCCTCCTCATATACTTGAGAGCGTTTTTCTTCATTACAGTAGCCAGCGAGGCTAGCTGACTAGCTAACCATGGTATTTAAAGACACTGGGGTGGTACTGCGAAGCTAGACCTGTCTCCACAGAGCTGTGTCAACACTTGATAAAGGTCTGGAATCAAACAAAACAAAATTATCATTCTGTTATATGTAAACAAACAAACAAACAAACAAACAAATAAACAAAGAAAAAGAAAACAACCTATGGCTTGTTTTTGTTCCTTTAAACCAATCACAGTCGTCCTGGGCTGAGCTAAGCTCAGGATGTAGCGATGGTGCCCTGGCAAAATAGTGTCGGGGGAAATTGTTGAACGTAAACAGAAATGACGCCCAACATTGGTTAGCGTGCCTTTAATACTGAATTAAAGTCAAGTCCTTTCGAGTCATCTGTCTAAAGTCAAGTCATGAATACAAAGTCAAAGTCAAGTCGAGTCTTTTATCAACATTCGTCAAGCAAGTATCAAGTCATCATTTTTGCAACACGAGTCTGACCCGAGTCAAGTCATGTGACTCGAGTCCCCCATCTCTGCTGGAAAGTGCTGTTAAGTTTAGTTGATTGGAAACACACACTAAACACACATTAAACACACATTAAACACACATTAAACACACATTAAACACACATTAAACATGGCTTAATGGAGATAATTTCAAACACAAATCAGCTTCACTATAACTCGCAGCATTCACAGACAAACACTTGTCTTTATCTGGACACATTTTCCCCAAAAATACAACATGCTAACATTATTAGCACAAGCCTATGGCATTTTACATTGTCTAAATTAGCCTAGCGCCAAGCTTATTTTTCCTGGACTCATAAAACCAGAATCAACTGCAACATTTAACAAAGGTAACGTTTCAAAATTTGGCTCCATTACAACTCACAATACAACATGCTAATGTTATTAGCGCTGCCTATGGCATTTTACATTGTAGAAATTAGCCTATCAAATGGCGGACATTTCTGAGGAGGTGAACGTCAGGCTCCGGCTCCGCATCGACACAGCTGGCGTCAATTCGTCACAGAGGTATAAATCCCACTTTATTGCCACAGTCTTTAAGCAGTGAGTCAGACGACCACTGGAGTGATTATTCAAATGATAAATTCAACATATACAAAAACAAACGTAAATGCTGTTGACACTATGGACAAAGCTAACTGTTAAAAGTGAAGTCACTAAGTTAAGGACTAAAAGGTACTTTGATCACTGAGATTGGACGTTTAGGTAAAATTACTGTAGAGCTGACAGGAAGTGAACAGACATGCAGTTCATGAGACAGACATACATGACACCACAGTGTGAAAGTAGAGAAATTACATATTTATTCTTTAAGTAGACATTTTGGCCTGATGCTGGCAGGAGAGGTCTGGGGGTCAGCAAAGTCACTGAGGAAACATCTTCTGAGGACCATGGATATGCAAAATGAATTTCAGGTAAGTGTGAGCAGTGGTCGTCGAGATATCTAACGTTGGATGGATAAACAAACCTGCTGCTATTCAAGCCAAAAGATTAAACCCCTCCACTGTGTGAGTGATTAGCATGTTAGCGTGTTTAGCATTTGTTTGTCAGTCCTTCCTGTTGGGTCACAGTGATGTCACTCTGCATCACAGCGACTCAGCCGAACACGCAGATGTGTGGAGCGAGTCGATGGAAAAAGCTGCAGAGGAGCCGAGCGTGTCTGCCGTTATGAAACCAACGTCTCTCTCCTTCCTCCGCCTCCTCCTCCTCAGCCTATCGAGCTGTTGCCATGACAACGTAGCATTTAGCACCCCTCCTCCTGGACCCTGGGAGGAGGAGGGGTCCACCTTCACCACCAGCACCAGCCGGCTCCATGTCTCATTTCAATGTTGCCAAATATAACAGACAGACGGACTGACAGAAGGAGGGAGAGGGACACGGCACCGTGTACGAGTCACGGACAGTCTGTGTGTGTGTGTGTGTGTGTGTGTGTGTGTTTGTGTGTGTGAGAGAAAGAGAGAGAGAGAGAGTGTGTGTCTCAACATCCAGGTCAGCTGTAGAATGATTACACCATCAATCAACAAGACTGATATCATCTAACTCCTGTCTCACACACACACACACACACACACACACACACACACACACACACACACACACACACAGGCTCTCTAATTAGATTGTGTGAGTTGCAGGGTGACTACGGTGAGCCCGAGGGGACAAGTGTTATTAAGAGATTTGCAGTTTTTGTGACTTGCTGCATTTAAACTGGACTGGAAATGATTTAAGAAATGATGTAATGCGATTAAAAGTTAATTTCAGTTATAAAAAGATCATTTTAAGGATTTAAACGGATTTAAACTGATGGGCTTTGACTGGCTGTGACAGCCGAGAACGTGTTTTATGAGGATGTTCAAGGAAGAAAGTGCAGAGAGACAGAAAGAGACGAGGACATAAAGTAGTTTTAGGAAAACGCTCGTGATCAGGTTTGTTCAAGTGTTCTTTTCTTGAAAATCAGCCGGTGATGTCAGTTAAAGTTTAATCGCATGCAGTCAGTCATTTCTCCGCCTGTCTGTCTTTTTCTCCAGATGGTCCATGTCTCAATAAGAAAAACAACTCTTTCAAATGAACCTTGTAATGAAAGAAAGACAGAAATCCTCTTGTTGTTTAGTGGCCTCCTCCAGGGCTGAACAATGAGGCCAATGCAAAGAGCTGCAGTTCCTCTAATGACCACTTGAGGCTGACTCCAGAAGCGAGTCAGTCCCCATAGATTTCAACACTCGTGACAACTGTACGGAGGCTTTATAACTAATAATCTAATTAATAACAAACAAGTAATAACTAATAATTTGTGCACACTCACAAACTGTCATGTCTCCAGCAGTGTGTGACAGGTTTAAGGGCTGATTTACGAGCACACACTTACTGATCGTCATCTGAAAAGCTCAACATCTCTCTATTTATGCTCTCAACAAATAACTAATGTGAGCCAACTAGGATTTGTCCCCAGGTTCATTGTAAACTCTGACTTATCCATGTGACTGTTAAGAAGCAGAAACATAACTTGTCTTCATGTGCAACATGTTAGTCTGGAGGTTTAAACTGGTGTCCTCTCACAGAGTTGCTGATTCAAACTAAACTTTCATCTCTGTCAGAGAAAACTGATCTGAGTTCAGACTGTTTACTTACAGCACAGCTACACTCACAGATAACTGAGCCTCCTACCTGCCTGTCAAACACCATCAACCCACAAACCTTCTCCAGTCCGGACTGAGTGGAGTCCTGCGGGGGTGAAGCTGTGAAGGCTGCGAGCGGAGCTAGCTGCTAACACCACAAATCCATTCAGCAGCTCCACCATCCACAGTCAGACACACACGGCTGATTATTTACTGCTGAGTTACAGCTTACAACATCCTGGTGCAGACTATTTACTGGAGTTTACCAGCGTGTCGCTCATGGCGCATTTGAAGATAATTACAAGCACAGCCTTTCTCTACTTTCAGTGTCCGATAGTTTACCACAAACATTTTGGTCTCACTTTGTCTCGTCAGTGAAAATGAAACATAGATTTCCTCTTAGTTTTTAATATCAAGATCTATTTTCAGCTCGCCATGGTCTGGTTTTCGTCATACAAAAAAGATTGTTATAGTTTTCATCATTGAAATGAACAGTGTTCAGCAGTCAGCACAGCTTCACATTAAATATACAAGAGATAAATATAATCATTAAGTTCACCTGACTGTGGGTAAATGTGAAATATAAATGTATTTGCATCACCACACTTTCCACCAAAGTATTTATTGCCAAATCACTTCCTGTTGCTGGTGCTTCCTTCTCTCCTGAACTGTTTTCTGCAGATGAAACAAAGTTCTTATTTTCAGTCTTTGTTCTCATTCTCAAATATTTTGTTGGACAAAACTAAATCCAAGATGGACGCCAATGGCTCTCCTGCCTCTGTCCTGGCTGATAGTTGCTGTCATGTTTAACTTCATTGAGTCACGCTGCTGCTAATCTACAGCCGGTCTGATGCACACCTCAGAAATTGGAGTCATGGATTAAAACAGATCAATGAGCGATCGATAAACAAGCTGATCTATGGCCCGATAGGTTCTAACGTATTGATCCAGACATTTAATCATCCAGCTGGGGGGTGAAGTTCATCTGCAGCGAGGAAGGTGAATGACAGAGGGAGGAAGTGGAGCTTCAATCACAAACCATATGATTACCACAACTAAATCAAATCACTAATTAAAACACTAATTACACATTTAAACAGCTCCAAAATACAAAAAATGTCCACCTGGACCTTTAAGCTCTGCCATTTCTCCTCTAATCATCGCGCTGTAACCTGTGACAGGCTGTTATCATACCATGACTATCACACATTCACATGCATGTAGTTTTTTGTTGAGCTGTGGGCATCATGTAGGTTTACATCACCAAAGGTCACCAACAAGACTCACTTGAAGACTCTGACTCCTGTGTGCGCACGGCGAGAGAGGAGAGGGAGAGACTGTGCTGCTGCCAGAGGAGCCGCTGAATGAGTTCCCTCTGAGCGCTAAGAGAAGTAAAACATTCAGGACGCCACACTTTATTCCACACTACTGAAGCTGCTCCTCTTTTTGGAACCGCCGCAGAGTCATGCTTGTTGTTGCCATGAGTAACAGTATGATGTCAATATGTCAACGAGTCCAAATATCGCAAGTATCACAATATGAATTTTTCATACTAGTCCATCCCCACTGGTAGCTTTGTCACCTTCTACCTGTGCCAGTCCTCAATGTCTATGTGCAGTTTCACATAGATTGACCACATCAGTGAGGAGAAAAACGTGGAACAGACAGAATGACTGACTGACAGAATGACACACTGACAGTTTCCGTGCTTAGTCACACCAAATATCAGAAAACACCAACATTGGTCCACAGGGGGAGCCACAGTGATCAGTGGCATTTTAGCCATTTTGAAGCATTTTTCTGTTGTTATAGCGCCACCCAGTTGCCAATTAGAGTTAAATTTCTCCAGTCACCTTGAGGCGTCCTGTTCTACATATCTACCAAGTTTAGTAAAAATCCATATGGCGGTTAGGCCTAGATAAGAAATGAGCTCTCTAGCGCCCCCCATTTTGTTTGATGGGGTCAATAATGGAGGGGTCCCCTCAGATTATGTGTGGTCATATGCCTACAAAGTTGCGTGGTGATGGGTGAAACCCTTGAGATGTTATGCACCTTTATGTGATGAGCCACGCCCTCCGCAATATTCATTGCCTTATAGAAGCTCAGTTTTAGCAAGTTTTCCAACTTTTGCCAAGAGGGAACTTTAGATATTGGTCCCTAGATTATGTTCACCCAGTTTCATGCAGATCGCTCAAACTTCCTAGGAAGAGATCCATTTGAAGTGTTTTTCAAAAAAATCAAAATGGCGGAAAATCTATATAAGCGGAAGTTATGGGTTCTTGAGGCAAATGTGTTCCTCATGAGGAGAGACATCTCTGTGCAAAGTTTCATGTCTCTACCACATACGGGGCATGAGATATGCCCATTCAAAGTTTGACATTTCAATGGGTTGCTATAGCGCCCCCCTTTGGCCAATTGATGTAATATTGCTTCATTGGCATCCTCCCATGACCCTCTACCACTGTGCCAAATTTCACATGGATTGACCAAGTCAGTGAGGAGAAAAACCTGGAACAGACACACACACACAAAGAGTTTTCGTCATTACATACTAAGATCGTATCAAAAATGATACCGGTATTATTGTGAAGGAAATTATAATGCACAGCTCTAGTAGACAACGAGGTACAACCTAACGTTGATCACGAGCCATCCTCTGACCTCCACAGGTAACGATGTTCTCTGTGTGCAACCAGCTGTGAGACGATCACAGCGACTGTCTACAAAGTTCAACACCAGAAACAGATTGCCTACAATAAAAATATTCATTAACTTCACTCATACACGGTCGTGTCCCCAACATTACTTCACACACATAGTTATTACAACTTCTAAAACACATTGCTTGGGAAAAAAAGGTGTTTGCTTGAGCCAGTTGAAGACACAGCACATATGCACCTATGATCAGAAAGACACCACCTCCGCCTCATTTTGAGCCGGAAGAACCCTGATATTAACCTGTCAGCATCTGCTGACCAGGAAATACGAGAGGCAGCAGCTGCAGCACATCTGAGATGTTTCTTAGAGCGAACATATGCAGCACCTTGTGTGAACTGACCTCATTAAAAGACTCGTGTGCTCGTCTGTAATCGGCCTCCCGCCTGATCTGAGCCGTTTAATTGGTGCTGTTTGTTGGTGGAAACATGTTTAGCTCAGGACTATCAGGCAGCAGGCAGTGCTGATGAGGGGCTTTCAGTTGACCTCCCATAATCTACTGAGTCAAGACTTTTAGCTCCCATACACACACACACACACACACACGGACAAACAGTAAAATAAGTGCAAAATCACCACAAACGCACTAAATATTGAACAAGGTGTCTTTAGCTGTCAGAAAAATGTGAGATTTTTGTTTAACACATTGAGGACGATGGCTGAGCATCTACACTTGGCAGGACTGTTTCCTGGACACTGAACCAACTGGGTAAAACCACACACACACACACACACACACACACACACACACACACACACACACACCTGGTGCAGCAGTGCTGCTGACGGAGCTCATTTACACTCGTGTTATCGTCATCAGCACACAGAGGACGAGATGTCAGCAGCTGTTTACAAAAACGGGGTCAGAGAGAGACAGAGAGGGAGATGCTATCTGGAGTCCGAAATTAAAATCCTTTCAACATCGTGTCCACTTCTGTGTTTCTGTGAGCAGGAAAAGACACAAAGAGGAAGTTTAAAATGAAGAGACTTCATCTCGACCTGGTATTAACATGTGATGTGTATCTGGGTAAACGCAGGTGTGAATGCACACAGAACGGATGCGATCACATCGTCAGACCACAGCTACAGAAAGCTCGTGTCTAAATGGTGACCCCAGAGTCACGGAAACTCCTGCAAAAGCTCGTGCTAAGAGCTTCTTCAGAGCGCTCTTAAGCCTCCCGTGAAAGAAAAACGCGTTTCCCACAATCGCTCTTAAGAAGATTTTTCACTAAGAAGGAGTTGTAAGATCGAGCTGACCCACTCTTAACAGTCTTCTTAGCGACCAAACGCTCACAGATCCAGCCGCGTCAAGCAAATTAATATTACACTGAGCAAGGAGACGTTAAAACAGTGCACAGCGTATATATTTTGATCTATTTTATACTTCAGATTTATACTGTTTAGCATTAATTGGTGACAGAAAACAACGAATTTAATTCTGCAGGGAAACGCGTGTCCTTACTGTGCATATGACAATAAACACTTTGAATCTTGGATCTATATGTTTTATGAAGACCGTGTGTGCTCTCACAGCTGGGGCACAAGTTACGCACCGAAATCTGGTGGAAGAAAAATAATGAGAAGAAGAAAAATAAGTATGAGGAATAACATGTATGTGCTGTGCACATCAGGCACACAAATAAAATAAATCATCATGACTATCATTTATCATAATTTGTCTGCACATATCCCACACCTGACAGAAACACATCCACCCTCCAAACATGCGACATGCAGATATCAGGCAACTGACAGGTGTAACTGAGCTCAGCTGAAACCTCATCAAGGGATGCTCCACCCGCTACTCTATATAAAGGCGTTGCCACATCACATGTGTGAGACACCATGGCTGCTTTACAACATATTCTCGCTGCTAACCAACAGCGCCCACTCAACGTGCTGTCAGACCGGGCTGTCCAAATGAAGTACGGCTGCCCTGCGCTGAGGTACAACGCCTCATCAACTAGTGTCTCTACACATCCGCGGATGTAAATGATGAAATTATGAGATAAAACACGACTTAACGTTAGGCTGCAATCAAACCGAGCTGTTCTGTCAAGAGATGCAGTGACTTAAACCAACGGTGAGGAAGAAAAATAATACGTTACATGTAATTTGTTAAACTATGAGTAGAGGGGAAAAAGTCTGCTAGCTGCTCGGCTAATTTATGTAATGATCATGTTTAAGCTAATAACGTGTGACTAGCAAAAAACAAATGTTTGTCCATGATCCTTGACAGTTATTACTCTGTCAAGTGTTGTTGTTCGTCCGTGTTTTATGGCTGTTTGGAGAAGTTTGCCTTCAGGGCTTGAAGCCAGACACACCTTTGTGATAGCTTTATGGAAAAGACGACGGTTTGGGTTCAAATTAAGATTCCTTCCAGAAAGGTCTCTCTCACAGAAAGCCCTGAACGTTACCCTATTCCATGTGCTGTGTAATGTGTGTTAGTGGAGTCAGTTTAAAGTCAACTTTACTGAACTTGTACAGTTACAGTTATTTACATTATTTATGTGTTGTTTTTGTCTCAAAGCAAAAAAGAAGAAGGTGACATCTTCTTCTGTGACAGACTGTGTTAAATGGGCAGATAATATCGTCTCATATTGATCGCAGGACCCTAAATCGTATCAAACAGAAATCGTATCGTGGCAGACTGCATAATATCAGCAAATACTGCATCATTGTCCAAAGAGTCGATATGATATGGCATTGTGATGAAACTGGGGATTTACACTGCTACAGGTTTATATGCATACAGTAAGCACCGTATCAAGACGATGTATCCAGAAACAGATCACAGGTTAATACCAGGAGGAGGGAGGTCACAGAAACAAAGAGAGGATCTGCAGAACAGAAAAGTGAATGATGCCTCCTCTTTAAATTTCTTTTGCTCCATTTTCTCTCTCCTCTTCATCCATCTGAATCCTACAGATCTGACTCCTCTGACTCCTCCACACCCACACTGCAGAATAACATCACTCTGTCTCTCTCTTCATTACCATAACTGCTCTCCATCAGTCTTTCCCTTCGATAAGATCAATAAGATGTCACAGCGCTGATGTCTAATGATGGTTATGCCACCGTCACAGTCACACGTGTTCAGATCATCGCAGCTCTGACGACTGAACGCTGAAGGTTTCTGTGATCATCAGCACCAGCCGAGGTCGTGCAGGTTTGTATTTACTGTATGCAGCAGTGATGTGCTGCTTATATCACACTGTAAGGGTAAATCAGAAACTCACAGATTGCAAGTATCCTGTATGATTCCCATCTGAATACTACAGAGTGAAACTGCAGCCAGAGGAACACATGATATCCTGACAAGGCTGTTAGCAGAGGCAAATATGTCAAATATGAAATACTTCATGTGCACAAACCCCCTCGCTCACGCTGCTCAGCTACAGGACGGTGAGTTCACTGTTTCCTCGTCTTCACTCTTGAATCTTTAATAAAAACATTTAGGATCATGGCGACGTTTTGCATTTTTTATTCCGTTTACTCCACTTCGGTTAAAGCGTCGACTTGAGGCAGCTGTTTGGAGTCGACACGTGTTGTGCTGTGGTGGGTTCATGCGCTGCGAGCCTCTGCCCTCAGTGGGATCCACAATTTCACTGAATAACTTAAAAACCCGATTGAGTTTTGCAGTACAGCTTGTTTACGAGCAAACTGGCTAATAGCGACCCGTCAAGACGAGCGGGGCAAATATGACCTGAATTTATGAACCACAAAGCCTCAGTGTTTCCTTTTGGGAGTCTGTAAAACACAACATTTCTCTTCTCTTCTTCTACACTTTCATTTCAAACTGGCCACAAATGGAGATCTGTAAACAACAAAGTGAGGCATAATCTTTGCAAATGCATGTGTTTGCTTTGCTAAGCCTGTGCAGCATCACTGGAACATGTGTGCACACATAATTTAACCCTTTCAGCTCTGCAATACAAATGGCCCAGTGCAGTGAAACTTTTGCTTACTGTGATGTCATTTCTTGGAGTAACTTCAAATGCTTCATATCCCTAAATCTGTACGACCACAGCCAAAAGGTTTTGTGAGTCAATAAACCAGAATAACTGAAAATGTGCCAGTTGAAAAAAAAATAACACAAAAACCTGATGTTTTTTCATCAGATTTTACAAAATAAAAACACAAAACAGTTTTTTTAAATGTAAAAAAAATAAGCAAAATATTTCTCAACACTCCTGAAGTTATTGGAACTGTTTTTATTATTTAGTTTTTGAATTGTACACATTTTTATGAGCAGAGTGCAAAGGCGTTTTGGTAGATGCATCATTCATTACTCAGTGGCACCACCACGCATTTTGGCACGCCGTGTAATGACGCACAATGATGTCATAATGAGCGTACAATGTGATGACACGGAAGACAGGATTCATCGCTTTCTGCTACAAAAAAATTAGATTTTTAGATTGATACATAAAGGATTATGAAAAACTACCATTTGCAGCCATAATGGGAAATTCCAGCGCAATTCCAGCAAAATCCTACTTCTGCTCCGTAAGGTAACAAAAGGTCATGACATGATGGTGAGAAGGACAGAAGCCTTAGCTTTCTGTTTCAAAATATGAATGCTCTAGCTATCATAGTTTTCATTTTAGATTAATATATACAGGATTATGCAAACAATGATCTGGAAGTTCCGGCGCAATTCCAGCGAAATACTACGTTTGCACCACCCGTAAGGAAAGGTAACATGAGGTCATGACATGATGATGGGGACAACAGAAGCTGCAGCTTTCTGCTACCAAAAGAATGAATGCACTGGCTGTTACGGTTCTTATTTTAGATCTATTTAAACAGGATGATGCAAACACAGATCTCCTGCAGCCGTCCTTTTTAAATGGGTTAATATGCATTTTAACTGCACTTGCAACACTAATACTGTTTACATAAATATCTGTGGCAGTGGTTTGAGACTCACAGCTCATCAGCCTTCAGATGAAATGTTTCAACTGCTTCTCTGTGTGTCCTGTTTCTTCCTGCTCCAGCCTGAGGTGCTGCAAGGTGCTGCAAAATAAATCTGTGTGAGGGTGTTTTGCATTTTGCTGCATCATGCCCACTACGAAATCACTCAGGAACCCGTGTAGGCAGCTCTGCAACATGCTGTCATGCCTCCGTGCCATAATCTGCCCCAGTGCAGTGTGGGATTTATTGGATCACACTCAGTCACTTGAAGAGGCAGCGAGCAGCCGATTGCACTGTGTGATTTCATAACGAATCAGTCTTATCTTTGCCGCTGTCAGACTCCATCATTGTTCTCTGCCTGTTACATCATTTGCAAGCTTGAGGTCAGCTTTTTCTCACGTTATCAGCTGTACCTGAACGTCCCATGACTAAGGGCTCGGAGGATTCTTTGATTCCTCAAGATGCCTCAGATGAACCCAGATCTGAGAGTCTGAGTCACACTCTGCACCTCTGTGTACAATCTGTTTTACTTTTTGGCTGCTCGTATGAGAGCTTATAAGACAAAGCAATAGTACTATTAAATCTGTCTCCATGAGTCATCACTGCGTTTCCCCAGCCTTCATTTCTGCAGGTCTGTCGGGAGCCTCTCTGTTTGCAGAGGAGAGGAGGCGACGCTCTATGTTCCCAACAGCAGTGCAAGCTTAGCAAAGCTCCAAGCGCTCCGAGCACCGAGCGAGGTTAAAACCATTTCAGCTGTTAGCGAGAGCATTGTCCTTCAAACAGGTTTTCCACAGTTGCATAGCAACAGCAATCGCCATGACCAGTGCTTCCAGAGACAGCGGTTAGGTGTTACCAGTTACAAAGGCACTGCCCTGTACACGCATGGGACGACTGCAGCCCTGCATCCTGTTGCCTGCGGCACCACACAGCCCTGTGCACAAAGACGACTGCCACAGACGGCAGCGAGGCTCCGTCGTTCTCAACACTTCCTGATAGGATGCTCCTAAGATAGTGTTGCCAGGCAACAAACCCAATTCCAGGCAGCGAACAGAGTTCTGACTGAAAATGTATTCAGAGCAACAAAATTACGACAAAATGAGAGCAAAAAACAAAAGCTACCTGCTAAGTGGTTACCATGGTGATTAGTACAGCGAACAACTTCCCTTTAACATAAAGCACAGCGTGTTTTCTTCATGGTCAACAACCAATCCTATTGCTTTGCAAAAATATCTATTACATAACACTGTTCAGTCTGTGCTCCACCAATTATCAGTGTTAGAGATGCTGTAGTCGTTTAGCTGCTGTGTCTCTGGAGGCTCGTGCTCTCCTGCTCTCCCGCAATATGTAAATTCCCACTACAGCCTTCCACTCTGTAGCCCTATTAGCTGATAAAAGGATGAATATTTATCAGCCCTGCACACACACCAATCACACTATCTCATACAGAAAGAAGGCACACGGGGCATCAGCTGCCCCCTCTCCTCCGCAGGAAGAAACACTTCAATGTTAAACTTCAACAACTCATCTCTCCTACTCACACAATAAATTAGTTCAGCAGAACAGCTTTGCCTGTAAAGCCGTTGCTTGCACGTTTTTATTTTGCCAGCTTAGAATCAAGCAAGAAGATGTTTCCAGGTCAAATTTAGCATGTGGGCACATGTTTCTAGGCTTGCACAAAACCTGCGTGAGAAAAGCTGCAAAGTTAGTAGCGATCAAAGTCAAAGATTGACACAAGTTTTGGCAAAACAGACCACGAGATGAAAGACTGGCAGCCAAGTTTGAGTTTGGAAATTTAGTGAAAGGATGCCATGATAACACCAGAGCCTTGTTTCCACTTACAAATGTGACTGGTGTAAATAAATCTGTAAATACACTGATGATGCCTCTAGTGTTGCAAGGAAGCATCACATCGCAATACTTTTGTGTGGCATTATTGTGTCATCACACAGACACCAGGTATCAATTATTTTTATTATATAAATTATTAATATCAAAAATACAAATTAAAGGTTTGGTAGCCTGCTAGAATCATATCACCTTTTTCAGTTTAGTAGATACATTTTGCAGCAATAAAAACAACTGAAGTGAGATGAACAGGCTAAATAAAACTGTTGATGACAAAGTTTTCCTTTGGGGACATAATTTGCCACTGAAAAATGATAATATAGGTGCTTTCACACCTGCAGTGTTTGGTTTGGTTCTATCACTCTGGTTCCAAAGGAACTCTGGTGCGGCTGGTTTGTGGTGAGAAGGTGTTGCGACCTGGATGTGAAGCAACTGCAGTCACATGACACATTGTTTGGGTTAAACATGAGCATGTTACAGTCCTGGAGGATTATTAATGTGCACCTCCTCCTGTACTGCCTTAATATGCACATTCAGCACATCCAATGCATCAAAACATTGTTTTCTAGTTGGAGCCGCGCCTCGTTTTCAAACTGTATGGTTTGACTAAAATGAACAATGACAGCAATATAGTCCACGATGAGCAGCGCTAAAATCAACCTGCGTAGTTGTCCCTCCATTGTGACATTAGAAAGTGTCACATTTATCTTGCAAGTGTTCTCTTCTTCAGCGTTTGCTTTACTTCCTGGATTTTTCCCACATGGAAATTCTGACCAATCAAGAGCAGTGTCCTCTGTACATGTGTATGTAAGTGGAAACAAAGCACAATGTTCTAGCAGTTCAATAATAATCACAATGGAGGTTTAGAGGCATATGTCATCCAACAGAACGACAGAACTCATTCTCTAAAGAAGCATTTCAATGAATACCAACCGAGTCATTTTATTGGGAGATTTAAAGCCCTTTGATGCCTCCTCAGTGTGATTGAGTGGTAATCAAAATGGCATCCTCTCTCAGTTTTTCTTTCAAAATAAATTTATTGACATGATTTACAATCCTGAGATTCTGGTTGTTTTCCAGTCTGCATATAGAGTTCGATCATTTCAACCCACTGCTGAGATCAGGTTTGCCCTCCTTGTGCTATCTTTGGCTTTGGTTGTAGTAAGTATACCATAAAGTCTAACTTACGATTTGTGGTGGTGGAGGGTGTGGGCGTGGTGGTTGTTGGAGGCGTTCGCTCTGTGCAGCCGCTCGAGCCTCTCCTTCTCTTTCTCCACGAAGTTGGTGTTGGTGCCAGTGCTGGTGGAGGGGCACTCGGGTCAGCCGGCTGTGGGCCCGCGGCTGATCCCTGGGCGGGATCGGAGGAGGGGGGAGGTGGAGCCGGGGCTGGGGAGGAGACTGGAGCTGGAATCTGGGTGGGGATCGAGATGGAGGGCGGGGCCGAAGCCGGGGCGGGAACCGGGATCGCTGTTGTACTGGTGCTATTGGAGCTGTTGTAGGAATGGTGGGTGGAGGAGTGGTGGTGGTGCTGGTGGTACTGGTGGTGGTGGCTGTGGTGGAGGGGGATGGAGGATGGAGGCTGGGGAGGAGCTTGGTATTGGCTGTTGTGGTGGTGGTGGTTCTTGGTGGAAATGGACGTCGACATGGTCTGAGTCGGCGGAGGCGGCGGAGGAGGAGGAGGGAGAGGAGGCTCGGGGGGAGGAGCAGGTGGAGGAGGAGCGACAGGTTGCCGGTCCAAACGCAGGTCCTTGTTCTCCTGGCTGAGCCGGTCCAGTTGGACCTCCAGCTCCTCGATTCGGCGCCGCTGAGTTTCAAGAAGCTTCTGCTGGCTCTCGATGATGTTGTTGAGTTCAAGAAGATACTCCACTGCCCGGTTGGGGCTTTCTGGGCTGCCCTGACCTGGGCCTTGATTAGCATCCATGACTAGCTGGTCTGAGGGTTAGCACAAAGGCTAATGGCTAGGGAACCTCAAGCTAAACAACCGCTGGGGAAATGCTCAAGGTGACCAAGGTTCACTAATTCTAAATTCTAAACTATAGAGCCTGAATGCTGTTGGCTGTTACAGTTGGTTAGATCCAGGTTGTAGCTAGCACTGAGGCTAAATGCTAAACGTCTGCACTGGATGAAATGCTGCCTGAGTCACAGCTACAGCTGGTGCAGAGCCAAAGGCTAACTACTGAGTGTTAGATACCACTGGGGCTGGTAGAGTGGTGACAGGTAAATGAGCTAGCAGGCTAGCACAACTGAATAAGACTCAAAACAACAGAAGAAACTGGACGCAATCCTGTCTAACTTGGCCACCGAGCCTTACTATGTACTCTACTATCTAGTCTACAACCTAAAACCTAACGTCTAAATAACTACGAAACTATTCCCTATGGCCCTAAGCCCTACACCCTAAAAACTAAACTACCCTTCACCCTCCCCCCCACCAGAGGTAAGTGGGGGGGAGAGGACTTTTTCTTCTTTGAGTTCTGATTCGAAGATCAAGATGGACCTCGTCCTCGCTGGCTCCAATCAGAGAGGTTTATCGAGTCGTCGACCATCCCCTGGTTCAGTCAGGCGTTTCTGCTGAGGTTCAGACCCATGACGGTTAAAAACAGGACAGATATAAAGAAAGGATTGTCTTCCCCCCCCAAAAAAGTCTTTCTGTTTGTCAGTGAGTCAGTTGTATCCACTCTTTGCACTCCATGCAGAAGATCAGAACACTGGTTTCCAGGAAGCAGGTGTGGAGAACTTCACTGACAGAGGCTTTATTTGTCCCTCTGTGTCAAAGATATTGCACCTTATCATTGCTGAGCAAAGGAAGCTTGTCCAGCACCAGTGGTACAAGTGATATTTTTTTCCCTGCATCCAATACAAGTGTTTTTCCAGCAGAAATGCAGTCTGCAAAAGCTTGCACGAACTCCCAAACAAGCTGACTAACAGCTGGCTCCCCTGTTGTGCCTCATAATAAAATCCCAGGGTCAGAACCCCTGCGGTAATTCTCCAAGTCAAGAGTTTTCTGAGCAGGGAAAGAGAATTCAGTTCAGACCCTCTCCATCAACAAAACAGCCTGCAACCAAACCCAGGGAAATCAACACAACGCAAAGCTCCACGAAATGAAAATGGAATGTCCGTCGAAGATCATCTTCTGACAAACATGGAAGAGGAGAGCGTCACCTCTTCCTGGTCCATGGGTTCACCTGCAGGCCTCAGCCTGTCGTCCTGCAGTCGGTCTGTCAGAGGAAGTGATGCGCAAAGGTTAAATGTCATGTCAGACGTTTGTCTTCTTCCTGGATACGACGAGGCATCTGGGATTCACGGTCATTATCTTTCCACTGGATGGCATATCCAGATCCTTCTTCATGTCATCCGCCCGTTACATGAAAAAGAGGAGAAGAAAGAAAGAGAAGATAAGGAGACAGGAAGTTGTAAAACAGGAGAGGAAGAGCCAACAGGAAGTACGAACTTGTGATACTTTCAAAACGTTCTTTCTAGGAGAATCACCTCTTTATTTTCCTCGTATTATCATTTAGTCTTTGCCCTCTCGGTTTGAGTTCCCGTACTTTTGTTTTTATTTTAAATTTCATTTTCTCACCTGTTTCTAATCTTTCATCTTTACTTCCTGTCTCTTTTATTCTTTTGTCTTTTTGCCTGCTCTCTTTATCTCCATCCTTTCTCTGCTCTCTTCCTCATCTTTCCTTTTTCTTTTGCTCTCTTTCCATGTGCAGTCGTCCTCTATGTAGTTTTCTCTTTTCATATAGCTGTTACCGTCTCATCTCCATCCCTTTCATTTCTCTCTTTCTCGGTGGTTGCTAGGAGTGTGAGGTCTCTCAGCCCATAAATACCAATGACATGCTCTGTCTAAGCCATCAGAGACAAGAAAAATCATCACACCCCATCAGCCTCTCCTCCTACACTCTATCACCATCCCTCCTCCGTCTTAGTCCACCTCTTTTTGTCTCTCGCTCTCTCTTTCATTTCATTTTCTATTTTTCTCACTCAGTTTTAGATCTTGTGCTGATCTCTGCCGATGCCATCCTGTGCTGTTTTGTGTGCATCACTTTATCAGTGCAATATCTAAAGTCAGTACATTTCAGCACTGCTCCTGGTCGCACAGCCCAGGCAAGAAGAAAATGTTGGCGTTGCACGTTTCTGCAAACCAGCGATATTTTACATTTTCATACATATCATATCAAAGTGTCCAAAGTGATATAGTTGTGGTTACATGGAGATGAGCCGACTGTCATCTGGAAGAGAAAGAGATGGTTTATGGTGCGTGAGACCTATATGAGACAACTGCTAAACTGCAAACCACTGTTTGAGACAACAGAAACAATTTCCAGTCGTGATTGTGGCCTCATAACCAAGAACTTTGAGCCAAAACATTTGGGCTGGGCGATAAAAAAAATAACGATGATTATCTTGATATGATTTTACTCAATAGAGATAGAATATATGTTCCATAAATCCTTGATACAATTAAATGTCCCATCCCCCCGTAGTCGGGGGTGGTAAACGGCACACCATAAACACCAGCTGCCACCTGCCATTACCAAAAGAAAATGTGAAAGTTGTAGTGTACGCCGTGGACTAAATCTTGTGTGTGATTTATCCTGGCTTCATATGAGCAGAGAAAATCTCCGCTAGTCGCTAATTTAAACAATGTAAAATGCCATTGGCTTGTGCTAATAATGTTAGCATGTTATATTTGCTGGGAAAATGTGTATAAGGCAGCTGTTTGGTCGGTGAACCTTGTGAGTTGTAATGGAGCCGCAATTTCTAACGTTACCTTTGTGAAATGTTGCTGTTGTGCCTGGTTTTATATGAGTAGAGGTATGCCTGCTAGCTGCAAGGCTAATTTATACAATGTAAAGTGCCATAGGCTTGTGCTAAAAACATTAGCATGTTGTATTTGTGGGGGAAATGTGTCCAGATAAAGACAAGTGTTTGTCTGTGAATGCTGCGAGTTATAGTGAAGCTGATTTGTGTTTGAAATTTTCTCTATTAAGCCATGTTTAATGTGTGTTTAATGTGTGTTTTAATCAACTAAACGTTATAGCATTACACAGAAACTTCACCGCCCACTAGTGTTTTGGAGGTGTAACTGCAGAGTGACACAAACACACCTCTGCAGAAGTATACGCTCACAACAGCAACTGCGGCATCGGCGCTGCATAGAACTGACGCACAAATATAAATCCGCCCTAATACATACAGTAACGTTAAAATGTTACTGCAACATTCAACACCCTTATAAAGTCAACACCATAATGCTACCCTACATTTGAATTCACCACATAATGTTAGCAACAGTAGCTGTAGTGACTTTTAACTTTGACCTTCAACGATCAAATTCTCATCAGTTCATCACTGAGTCCAGGTGGACGTTTGTGCCAAATTTGAGGAAATTCCCTTGAGGTGTTCTTCAGATATGATGTTCACAAGAATGAGACAGACAGCTGGACAACCCAAAAACATCATCCCTCCAGTGAAGGAGGCGCACAGACATAAAAATGTCAAACGGGTGGAGTTTGGCGCAGAACAGATGCCCAGCGCCTCATCACACTGCTGACATTTGTGGTATAGCGTCAATACAAAGTGCCCGAATTGCAAAGAATTTTTTTAAAAATACGCTTGCTCAGGGGGAAAAAAAAGCTTTTGTGGAAATTGAGACTAAGATGTTTCTTGATGCCATGTTGAAGGACTTCTGGGTAATGAAGTCCCTCATGCTGCTGAAAATGTGCACACTTTGCACCAGTTGCCACTTGAAGTCACTAATGTGCAAAAATGCTGCCTTAGAAAAAGTTTCATTAGTAGATACTGCACTATCACGGTGAACACGCGCACACACACACACAGGAAACGGCCAGCTCTCTGGTCTTTATTGCAAAGCGGCCAAACAGTTTCAGTTTTTATATCTCTCCCCATTAAGCACATTCAATTATTCATGACTCACTAACTGACCACCATCCCTCTCTGCCTCTGTCTCCGTCAGGGTCTCTCTACCCTTCTCTCTGCAGATGGTTGGTTGGTGCTGCCTGAATGGTCTGTTCCAAACATACTGTGTATGAAGCCAGGCAGAAACAGAGGCGAACATGATGGTGTTTATTGAGCTCCCATTTCTGACACTGAACAGAATCTGTAAAAGTGTTTTCTTAAAATCATTTTTATATTCTCATTTAAACTGTGACTGTGACCTGAATGACAGATAAATATAAAGTTTATCAACTCTTTTGAATTCACACTTCTGAACTCTTAAAGCAGCAGCGTGTAGGATTTAGCTAAAACGTCTCCTGGTTAGAATTCCTTTAGTGTGCATTGCTCAGGAGGTTTTTACAAGGAGCCAAATTACCCACAAACAGACCAGGTGATTTAAACCAGTAAAGACAATGAGTAAAGCAGTCTCACAATAAAAAAAAGGTCAGCGTTTCTCTGATGCTGTTTGGCATGTCAGAGACAGCCCGCTAGTCGGGCACCTGCTAATGTGTGCTCACCATTTTTCTCTGAAACTTAAAATCCAGACGTTCTAGGTTTTAACCAGGAGCCAAATTATCCACAGAGGTCTCTTTCTCTGCAGAACAAATGGACCAGGTGATTTAAATCGGTGAAAAAAAAAAAAACACTTCAAGAGGCAGTTTCACATTAAAAAATAATTGTTTTTCTGACGCGGCTCACTGTAGAGGGGCTGCGAACTATGGTGGCTGTCACGTTAATGCAAATACAGTAATGTTCCTATAGAGTGCCTAAGTCACGTGACGCTCATGGGACCTTAGATCGGAAAAAATATGAATGGCAGTGAATGAGGAGAGCAATGTTATCTTTTGGTCCCATTTGAGTTGTGACATGAAATCCAAATATGTTGTTAATGAATTTAAAACATAAATTTTAAGGTCAAGAAAGTCATACTTTGTGGTAAAACTGTTGAGATGTAAGCTTTTGAAAAAACGTAATTAGAAAAACTACACAGGAGGCTAGCAGCAAGAGTGAAACACAAACCTGACAGGCACTGTAAAGATGAGCAACAGGGGAGACAAGGAATTGCTCGCCCTCCTTGTCCTCGCAAACAAAGAGGCCATTAACCGTCAGATGACGGGGACGGTGAAGGACGGGCCGACTTACGAGAGAATCAACTGGCTAACTGTGGCTTCCCTCCCACGTCACATCACACGCTGAGCTACACATTTTGTTACTTGCTCACGCCCCCCATTGCCTGAAAAAGGCACATTCTGTATAAACAAAAGTAGGCAGGCGGCATTTTGCTGCACTCCCTGATTTTGTTTTTATGCTGCCAATGCTGAAAAAACACTGATTGGGCTTTCCTGCAAATTTGCACAACTCCTGTCTAAAAAGGGCTTTTAATGTCTAAACTACGTTTCAAATGTTTGGAACTACATAAGAAATAATAAAACCAAGAGGTTCAAGAGCGCAGAGGTATTAAATCAGAAACTGCGGAACAGAATGACAGCCAGGATGACACATTTGTTACTCAACGTCAGTACATAATATTCCTGTCTTTACTGTTTGACTGAGCTCTCAACCCACATTAGAAAATTGCCTGTCATAAAATCAACTAGGCAACATACCTTGAATTACGCATTTAAGGCGGATTTATACTTGTGCGTCAGCTCGATGCAGAGCCTACGTAGTACGTAGGCTGTTGTGAGCAGTTAACACACATTAATCATGGCTTAATAGAGACAGTTTAAAACACAAGTACAGAAACTCGCAGCATTCACAGACAAACACTTTATCTGGACACATTTTCCCCACAAATACAACATGCTAATGATATTAGCACAAAACATTGTATAAATTAGCTTAGTGACCAGCGGACATTTCCTCTACTCATATGAAGCCAGGGACAACAGCAACATTTAACAAAGGTAACATTACAAAATTTGGCTCCAAAACAACTGTCTTACACTTTTTCCAAATAAATACAACATGCTAAAGTTATTAGCACAAGCCTATGGCATTTTACATTGTATAAATTAGCCTTGTGACTAAAACTTTAAATAATATTTTGTGGAGGCTTTATTGTCTTCACAGTTTATTGTTTCTTATCTGTGAAATTAAAGTAAATCAAAGTTTGGTTTGAGGGAAATGGTTTCAGCTTACAGAAATAAACAGGGCGTCTGTGTCACCGCGACATGTAGTTACATTTATGGGGCTGGTGCACGTCAGGCTCGACGTTGATTCAATGCAGAAGTATAATTCCCACTTCAATCATCTCGGCTGAGAATGTGTTACTGATTTACCGTACCTCTTTCGTATTGCCTAAAATTAATGCCAAAAGTTACTGATCTCACTACCTTATATATCACTGATGAAGTCTTTCGGCCTCATAGTTCACTCAGCAGAACTCCGTTTAAGCAGACGTGAAAATGTGTGAACTGCCGTGTTAAGGCAGACGAGCAGTGCGTTAGCCAAGAAACATCAAGTTAATTCACTTAACATGGAGGTAAAATTAACACAGAATTATGTTAAATTTTTGCCAAAATTAAGTATCGTCTGTTTACAAGTTTTGAGAAATCACAAATTATCTTTCAGAAGGATTAGCTAGCTCTGGCTCCATAATCAATTCGATCAGTTCAATCAATTTTATTTATAAAGCCCAATATCACAAATCACAATTTGCCTCTCAGGGCTTTACAGCACACGACATCCCTCTGTCCTTTGGACCCTCACAGCGATAATGTTAGCGTAGCAAGCTCAGCTAATCACCAACACACTCAGTTAAAAAGCAAAACAACCAATGCTTTAAGATGGCTGTCAGAGACGGCAGAGGTGTGATCACATTTTTACCGTCTGAGGTGTAACAGGTGGTGTGTTTTATGTTTTATTCAACAGCAGCTCTAGGAAAGAGGATTAGCGTAACATTAGCTTAACTGTTACCACTGGAACGCAGATTCAGCGCCATAATTCACGCATGGGGGCGCGGGATAAGGTGGACACTGTGTAGTTTATTAAATGTGCTTTGTTTATATGTAAATATGGAGTTTTAATATGAATAAATGCAGTTTTCTATATTACTGAAAACACAACATGGGAAAAGGATCAAACAGGAGTTGGTGTTTAGGACAGGAGTGAAAATCCCTCAAATGAGCCATTTAATGTCTGATATACTTATATTTTCCTGGGTTTAAAATGTGAAACAAGTTGTGAAGTAAATCCTGACTGTCAGTACAGTACGTACTTTATATTCACACTGAATTTATCAAAGTGTGGGCGGTTTGAACAGGTTTTTTTTTTTTTAGTGTTCGCATTTATATAATTTCAGTTTGATTTAACAGCGGCAGGACTTTTTTAATTGGCCAATTTTACAGTCATGTTATTTGCCATCGACACACACACACACACAGAGTAGTTCATACAGCCCACACATTTTACACATAGCAGCTCACAGCGCACGTACATGCATGCACACACACACACACACACACACACACACACACACACACACACACACACACACGTGAAACACATCACGTAAACATACATGCATCACACACTGAATAGTTACCACAGGCTGCACACACACACTCATGTAACGGTCCTCATGGCCTACATAGCCAACAGTTACATACATGACACACATACCAGCACCCGCGCGCGCGCACACACACACACACACACACACACACACACACACACACACACACGATGCAGCATCCCACAAAAAAAAAAGAGGAATAAAAAGCAGGCAGCAGAGTCTCACAGGTTTCAGCGGCTCCTGCAGAGGTGATGGAGGGATGAAGGTGGGGGAGGAGGAAGAGGAGGAGGAGGGAGGATTATTGATCCCTGCTCATCCCTCTATCTCCTCCTCCGCTGCTGCTGTCACCATCATCTCCCTCCGAAAAAAAACCCCACACAACTGCTGCTCCACCGTTTTTCCTCTCCTCCTCTTCTTGATCAGATTGTGATCAATTCAATCCCTCCTTCTTTCCCTTCATGTATTCCTCTGCTCGCCTCAATGCTGCTGCTGCTGCTGCTGCTGCTGCAGGCCCGGCTCCTCTTCCTTCTCCTTCTTCTTCCTCTTTTTCTTCTTGTTGCCGAGTCAATCTCTTTCTAATTATCATTCCTCTGCGTCTGACAGCCGAGCGATCCGCTGCTGCAGAGCTGATGATCCCCCCTCTCCCTCTGTCTCTGTGCGCGCATGTGAACGGACGCTGCTGTGGTTATTATCACTGGTAAAATATTAGTTTTTTCTCCTCCGCTGTTCTGCCGTAGAAAGAGGAGGAGGAAGGAGGGAGGAGGTGTCGAGTCCAGACAGGCTGCCTGGATAGATGGATGGACGGATGGAGGGATGGATGGAGGAGGTGGAAACAGAAGAGTGGAGAAGGGAGAAGGAGAAAGGAGGGAGGAAAAGTGTGTGTGTGTGTGTGTGTGTCAGTGGCAGAGAGAAAAAACACGCACCGTCACGCGGCGACAAGCGCAGAAATCACATCACCGCTGGTTTACCGCACAACCAGGAGGAACACCACTCACACATCACAGAGGATGTTGGAGGCTGTGGTGCAAATGTTACCAACATGACGGACTTCAGCCTCAGTACAGGAACATTATACACATGCTGCAGATTAAATGCTACAGAGTGAAGAACAGATCTATGCCTAACTTGTGTCTGTGTCACTCTGCAGTTACACCTCCAAAACACTAGTTGGCGTTAGAGTCTCTGTGAAGTATTTTAAAGTTTAGCAGACTCAAAGCACACATTAAACACACATTAAACATGGCTTAATAGAGACTATTTCAAACACAAGTACGCAAATCAGCTTCACTATAACTCGCAGCATTCACAGACAAACACGTAACATGCTAATGTTATTAGCACAAGCCTATGACATTTTACATTGTACAAATTAGCCTAGGGGCTAGCGGACTTTCCTCTACTCGTATGAAGCCAGGGACAACAGCAACATGTCACAAAGGTAACATTACAAAATCAGGCTCCATTACAGCTCACAAGGTTCACTGACAAAACAACTGTCTCATACTAAACACATTTTCCCCACAAATACAACATGCTAACATTATTAGCGCAAGCCTATGGCATTTTAGCCTAACAATGAGCAGAGATTCCCTTTGCTCATATGAAGCCAGGATAAATCACACACGAGTTTAAATGCTGTTTTAGTGGAGGCCTTGTCTTCACAGTTTATTGTTTCTTATCTGTGAGATTAAAGTAAATAAGAGTTCCATTTCCACTGAAGGAAATGGTGTCAGCTTACAACAATACACAGGTACGGCGTCGATTCCACGCAAAAGTATAAACTGTGACAGGGGGCCCCTGTTGCAGTAAATCTACCCAAGCTACAATGATTATTAATCAAGTATTCATACAGTCGAAAAAAGTACTAACAATGCTAACAACTAGGGCTGTCAACGAATATTCTAAATTCAAATTTAAATTCGAATTTAAATTTGAATTTGAAAAAAAAACCGGACCTTCGATTGTGAAAATTGATATTCGATTGTGGAGAAAAAAAAACAGACCAGAAAATAGACCAGTCGCCAAAACGATCACTGCAGGGCGCGAGCTGGCCATGGAGCTGTGTGGTGTGGCACAGCCAGCGTGGATGACACAATTAGTTAACATGGGCGCTGAAAGGAAACTGGATTCGCTTCGAGGCTATTCGCAGCGCTTCCACAGGTGGTGTGGCCTGACGGGTCAGAGAGGGGGGGCGAGCAAGAGGTCCGCGGTCGTTTCTAACGTCATGTTATAGATAATTGTTTTATGTGTTTTAATATGTAGGTATGTAAATGTTTTCAAAGACATTTATGTTGAAATAAAAATACCTACAAGTAGTTATGTTTCCTTGTATTAATTTTCTTGTATTAGTTTGCCCTCTTGTGGACATAATGCGAAAAAAAAAATATTCGAATGGTTCGAACCTATGAGTTGTTTTTAGAAGGAATACTGGAACATCATTTCTGAGCAATTTTGACAGCCCTACTAACGACAGAACGGAAACGAGCAACAACAACAGTTGAGGCAATTTCAGTCAACCGAGGGGTCTCAAACTAACGGTCTGAATCTCGGACTTTCACGGGGCAGCCTTAGTAATCCCGGAGTGACTCAAAATAGAAAACTATCACCTTACATTGTCTTCGATAACAATGGTGTCCGGATACAGCAAAATAGTGCATATGGGTCCCAACTTAGTGCCTCTTTAACACACGCAATCACACACTGTATTGATTGTAGGCTAACAGTTGTTCAAGTGTTAGCAGTGTTTCTGTACAACAAGAGCAAAATGCAGATGAATCACGTGGTCAAGCCAAGTTGCCAGAATACAATGTTTGCAAAATACAGATATGTTATGTTTGTACATTTCAAATTACGTTTCTAAATTGACATAATTCTAATTACATGTATATTAGCTGAATTCTTCATTGAGAAGAGGAGGGGATGGTGGATACGGCTGCCAGGCTGCAGACACTGTTGGAGACTAACAACAAAAAACTGGTTGTTTTTACTGAAACACTGCAGCATTTCCAGCAACAATTGTGCCACCAAAACTTGGTACTTTAAGCCGAAATACGATCTTTTCCCAGCCATAACCATGTTGAAATAACCATGTTTACCACAACGTTGCTGAAACGTAAAGACACAAGGTTTAAACATATCCGCTACACAATAACGTACGTACTTTATGTGTCACAGGGTTCCCACAGTCATGAAATTCCTCGCAAAGTTATGTAATTAGAAATCTGTTATCCAGGCCTGAAATGTTTTGGCATTAACAGAATGTATGACATATATTTGAATATAGGCCTGTGCCCGACTCCCGTCCCGTTTTGTACGATTATTCAACGATTCTTTTTGTTTTCTTGTTTTTTCTTTTCTTCATATAGAGCCTTAACAAGGCTCCGCAGGACTACAGTGTGACATTGGCATTCACATAATATAGTAAACAAGCTAACTGTGCTAACGAACCTATACCTGAGGCAATCCTTTTCCTTTAAATCTATTGTTTTTGTTGGTTGGTCTGTATGAAATCACACCGTATTAAGGCTGAGACAATGGGACATATAAAGTCGCTTAACAATAGAGGTGGGAAAAAATAGTGGTAAAATTCATCTTTCAATACATTATCAATACACTGTCGCCAGAAGAAAAGGAGGGAGCTGAGCCGGGAGGCAAGGCTTAGATCTACTGGTGCATCTACGTCCCAACCCTCACCTGTGGTCATGAGCTCTGGGTAGTGACCGAAAGAATGAGAGCGCAGATACAAGTGGCTGAAATGAGTTTCCTCTGTAGGGTGTCTGGGCTCAGCCTTAGAGATAGAGGGAGGAGGTTGGACATCCGGAGGGAGCTCGGAGTAGAGCCGCTGCTGCCTCACGTCGAAAGGGGTCAGTTGAGGTGGTTCAACATCTGATCAGGATCCTCCTGGGCGCCTCCTGTTAGAGATGTTCCGGGCACGACCCACTGGTAGGAGGCCCCGGGGCAGACCCAGAACACGAGGGATTACATATCTTATGCCTGGAAACGCCTTGGGGTCCTCCAGGAGGAGCTGGAATGCGTTCCTGGGGAGAGGGATGTCTGGGATGCTTTGCTTGGCCTGCTGCCCCTGCAACCCGGCCCCAGATGGAAATAGATAGATGGCGCCACATATCGATATTTTTATTAAAACATGCCAGCACTCTTAACGGATTCCCCTGTCAATCTGACAACGCGAATAAGGGTAAGGTTAATGGAACTAACTTGCTGTGAAGGAGAAACTCACAGGGGAAAGATGGCGAACAGTGCGGACAGCAAGGGTAAAAGAAATCAGAGAGGAACCGACATCTTTCAAGTCAAAAGTCCAGGCCCACTTCGGCTTTTACAACACAGACAGAACAAACAAAATCGGAATAAATCAGAATGAATGTTGGCGTTGCATATTTCCCACACATTTTTACCAATGAATTTTCAAAACTTTTCCATAATACTGTAAAACTTCAATTAGTAGCCCGGCTATTATTTGCTCACTAAAATCAACAGGCCTATATTTGGAACTGGCCTTTAATTCCTTTCACACAAAACTGTCGCTCAGCAAAGATCAGAATTTAATTGTTTATTTAACCAGTATGAATATTACTTGTATAAAAATTGGGCTTCAGATAACATGTTGAGCGGCCTATATTTGATCTCGCTCAGACGGCTCACCAGATGCTTACAGCACTTGAGAATTACAGCACCCAGCAAACCAACACAACCCCACTTTATCCTGTTAAAACAATCCTCACAACTTGGATTAATTTTTATGAAAAACCCTTTTGATTTTGATCTGAGGAACCTTACGGACTAAAGAAATATGAATAACTAATGGGGTAATTGAGGAATGGGTGCCCATTGAGGAATCCACAGTGCGATAACCACAGTATACCTTAAAGCCGGCATACCGCTGCAGCCCCTGCCTACATTACAAATGACATCTAACAGTAGGAATGGTAGAGTAATACTTTGGAGTACAAAGATTCTTAAATGGTTTTTAGTCCTGAATAGCATCTATGATCACATATGTCAATAGTGATAGAAATTAATAAAAACACAGGCTACAGCATAAAAATGCTCAAAAGATCATACGCAATACAACAGGCTGAATAAAGGGCAACCGTTTAAAGTATATATTACAGAAGATCACACACAAGAAGCTCACAGTAAGGGACTGTTTGTTACTTATGGGATGCTGCAAAAAAGGGGGAGGCATGTCCGATAATGTTTAGGCACTGGAGGAGGGACGCGCAACTTTAAATGGCTGTATTTTGGATTTATTTTACCGCCAGTTTTTAAAAGAATACGGGCATGTTTTCTTTAAAAAACTGACAAAATTACAGCATTTATTTCACCCAGAAACTGTGAAAACAGAAACTGTCATTGGATACCCAATTTTCCGCCTCATAGGGTAGACATACTGATGGAACCATTTTAGTTTAAACAGACTGAGGCGGCCTTCTACAACGGGAGGAGCTGTTTGTGACGCCACACGTGCGAGCACTGGCGGTGGATAAACAGGAAACAGCTGAAAGCAGGAATTAGCGAGCAGCTAGTAGCAAGAGGGAAACACAAACCTGACAGACACTGTAAAGATGAGCAACTGGGGAGACAAGGAATTGCGCGCCCTCCTTGTCCTCGCAAACGAAGAGGCCATTAACCGTCAGACGACGGGGACGGTGAGAAATGGGCCAATTTACGAGAGAATCGCCGCCTGACTAGCTGCAGCTTCCCTCCCACGTCACTGTTTACGTCACACGCTGAGCTACACGTTTTGTTACTTGCTCACGCCCCCCATTGCCCGAAAAAGGCACATTCTGTATAAACAAAAGTAGGTAGGCGGCATTTTGCTGCCCTCCCCAATTTTGTTTTTATACTGCCAATGCTGAAAAAACACTGATTGGGCTTTCCTAAAAATTTGCACAATTCCTGTCTAATAAGGGCTACAGACTCACTCTACAACAGGAAACAGCCCTTCAAAATAAAATCTTGTGCCAGAAATTCACTGTACTTCAAAAATAAAGTGTGTTTTCTACAAACTTGACATGTTCAGGAGTCACTTGTGGTCCTTCAGAATGGACCCACGACCCACTTTAGGACCTTGACCCACCAGTTGTGAACCACTGCTTTAAAGCAGCTACAACTTACTACTGGTTTTGGCTAACCTGTGGACTAAAGCGTCAGTGTTTCCTGGAATGAACACTGCATCTCCCATGAGCCTTCGCTGCCTTGTGTAGAGATCCTGATGTGTTCCTTTGTTGTGGAATTTGGTGGAAGAAAGATGCAACTTATTTGTAATACTATTTTTTCTTTATTAATCACGGCTGTTTGTTTCACAGCAGCGTCTCTATTTGTGGGATACCATGTCCTGATGTTGAGTATCGGACGTGTCTTTCTCTTCCACACAGTCTGATTTAATACTTCTCCGCTCTCAAAAACATGATGTAAATATTAGTGTAGGCTGTGCACAAATAAAAATCCCATCTCGTATTGATGCAGTCAGGGACAGTGCGTTTAATTTTTTATAGGGAACAATCTTGTTATAACATTAAACAGTATCAGTGGCAACCGTATGCTGGGGATGGAAACTGTATCAGTGGTTACAGGAACAACCCTTTATGTTCAACACTGTTTTTGAAGCCACAAATTTAGCTGTAACGTTACAGACGTGTACAGCACAACAGGTATAAGAGCTCTGCAGGGACATTTTATAAAATAATAAACACAGATCAAATATCTGTGGAAAAGAAAGCAGTATTTGCTAAACTGAAGGTGAATTAATTTTGAAAAGAACTGCCATTAGCAGTTAGCCAGTAGCCACTGGGACAAACCAAGGTCAGTGGGAATCACTAGCTTACTGCTACTCCTGCTATCTCAGAGGAAGTTTGACCCATAATCATTTCTACAGCAGCGCCTCGGGAACAAGGTGGCTCGTCTACCTAAAGAGAGTCAGAGGTACGATGTCACTTCCTGCCTCCATTTTAGAAAAAAGAAATAAAGCACATACAATCTCAACAAATGGTAGGCACTGTTTTGCTACAGTTTCCCAGCTGAACATGTCTCTATTTGTGGCGACTGACACGACCAGGAGTCACCTGTGGTCCATTTAGAGAGAGAGGAACTGACCCACTTCTGGACCACAACCCACCAGTTGGGAACCACTACACTTAAAATATGACCAGAAATAACCCGTTTGCATGAAGTAACCAGCATGCACGACAAGAGTGAAAGAGTTTTTAACTTTCAAACATCAAAGAGCAAGTTTTGAAAATCTCATAACTACATTTTTGGTGGAGGGAGGGTCCTGGATTTTCCACCAGTCACTCAGGGAGACAAAATATTTGTAGCGCAGGAGAGGCTCAAAATTAATTAAGTATTACAATTAATTAAATAAATAAATAGAATAAAAATCGAAGTCATATCCGCCGCCCTGACAAGTAAAGAACAGTCCCTAACGTGATCAAATCCAACACACAGTGTGAACACAGGCTGCATCAGGCCTGCACACATCAAGCCAGCTCTACCAATAACACAGCAGATCAATAATGATCACTGATCACTCTGTTGATTATTGATGATGTTCTCAATAAGCGCCAGCAGGAACATTATGGGATATATTTGAGGTTGTTGGTCTCATTCTGTGCGCGCTGTTCCGGCGTTATGTGACAGGAAAACCAATTAACCGCCCGCGCTCATTAACGATGAAGCGCGAGCGAGTTGACACAGAAGAGGTTTGATAAAGATTTTATATTAGAAAAATCACCGAGACTGAAGTTGATCTTTTTCTGCTGTCTGCGGACATTCACCCACAACACACACACACACACACACACACACACACACGGTCTCCATCAGTGCCGTTTAAACACACCGAGCTGCCGTCACGTACACAAAGCAGAGAGCTGTGTAATGGAAGGTGTGATGTGAACTCACCTGAGCTGAGAGTGTGTCCTCTGTCCTCTGCTGCAGAGCCACAGTAATCCCCATCACACACACCAGTCTGTGTCATCAGGACGCTGCTGGGAGCTGTGGCCGCAGACGGCTCCAAAGATCCTCTCCGTCACGCAGGAGCGATCACTCTGTCTCTGATTCTCTCTGCTCATTTATCCCACAGCTTCAGCTCCACCGCTGTATGTGCGGACTGACACCCACCTGATGAGAGACAGGGAGACAAAAACATTTTTGTAAAGCTGCTGATAATATGAATTTAATTGCTTGTTAACTGCAGACAGATTTTTATTTGTATTTTTCATAGCTGCTGTGCTGCAAAATCCAATGTATCATTATTATTATTATTATTATTATTATTATTATTATTATTATAATCATCATAATTTAGATCTGTGACCTGGTTAGCCTGGCTTGATGTGACCTCTTAAACTAGCACAAAGCTTTGTGCTCTAATGCATAATGATAAAAGAAAAAATTGGCTGGCGGGTGTCCCTTAAAATTATTAGTACAGCTCTCCATGCATGATGTTTTTCTGGAAGCTGACACAGAAGTTATACTGCGTTCACACTGCCAGCGACACAGCAACAGGCTACAAGTGATCTTCAGGGGAAGGCAGTGACATGAAGCTGCAAACTGACACCCCAACTTGTCTCTGCCGACGGCCGTGACGCACTGCAAACGAAAGTTGAGCTGACCAGCAGTCCAGTGACGCGATGAGCCAATCATGTGGTTTGTTGTTAGCGACAGTATTGTGTTATTTAGCTAAGTTAGCCATGAGGTGGCAAAATGTGATGTTAAAATGGGGCTCAGACTTTGATCATAAGCATAGATATTTTATTTCCAAATACAAACTTAAAGCCACGTTTCCACTGAGCAGTACGTAACACTTTCTTCCCGTATCCACAGTGAAAGTTGTGGATGGTCCCAACAGCAGCGTCCTTAGCGTCCCCATGTTTGGTCCCCCCTCTGTTGGGGCACCTAGCACACAGATCTGGTACTAAAAGGTGGAGCTAGAAACCCTGCAGTCTGATTGGTCAGTAGAGGACGGTCACTCTGGTTTTATGTAACCTCTGTTCATACATCAGTAAACTACAACTATAAAATGAAAGAGAAAATAATAACTTCATTCACTGGGCTGACTGCCGGCAACTTTTAAGGTGGAACGTTAACTTGTAATGTTACTCAATGCATGAGTTGATGAAGTGAATCCATCAGCACACCTTAAATTTCACTGTGACAACTTTGACCATCACTTTAGTTTTTATATGACACACACTTTCAGTAATGACTTTAAAAATATAGATTAATTTGGAGCGGATTATGTGAAGGTCATATATTCTAATCCTCACTTCCTGTGGGCTACAGCAACACTAAACCCCTGAGCTTGCCTGAGATGTCTGAAGGGTCACTGCTGGTTCCAAAGGTGCTGGACTGAAAGTGTAACAGTGATAGCAAACACTCGAACACTCTCAGCAATAATGTAGCTGGACACACGGTTGCTGAAGCCAAACATTTATCTTAGTCTGGTTGTTGGTAATGTTATAGATGTGTACGGCACAACAGGTATCACAGCTCTGTAAGGATAATTTAGAAAATGCTAATTTTTTTTTTAAGATATTTTTTAGGGCATTTTTGCTTTTAATTGATAGGATAGTGAAGTGTGAAATGGGGGGAGAGAGAGGGAGAGACATGCAGCAGGGGGCCACAGGCTGGAGTTGAACCCGGGCTGCTGTGGCAACAGCCTTGTACATGGAGCATCTGCTCTATCCACTAAGCCACTGACGCCCCAGAAAATGCTAATTTAACTCAAGTCAAATATCTTTAAAAGCAAGGCAGTATTTGCAGGACTGAAGGCAAATTGCTTTTGAAAAGAACCGCTGAAATCTTCTTAAGCTACGTGTGAATCTGGGAAACGCAGTTTTCTTTCACGGGAGGCTTAAGAGCTTTCTTAAGAAGCTCTTAGCGCTAAGATCTTCTTAACTGGATCTGGGAAACGTGGCCATTGTAGGTCTAACACATCAACTTCCAGAAACTTGGATGCTGAAATAACTCCTTGACTCTACAGCATGAGCATAACGGTGATCCAAGCTGTCAATATTGGGAAAAAAACAACTCACTGAACGTCTTCTCTCTGCCTTGTCTGTAAGGTTTTTTTTTAATCAACGCAGTCTTACTCTGAAGTCGTAGAAAACCGGCGCTTGGTCACTGACTTCCGGTGTTTGACACTAACAAAAACAGCAAGTGGTTTTTCCCAAAACAAACCACATGCTTTTGCTGTTGAAGGGAAAAAATGACAAAGTGACATAGTGCTTTTATTTTGAAAGATACTGTATGCAAACTGTGAAAACAGAAGTTTATTTTGAAAACAGACAATGCATTGGTTTTATAGCCAATCAGGACACTTCTTGGTGGATTGTCACTTTCCTGTAGCGAACAGCTTGTAAAACTTTACACATGATGTGAAAATAAAACTTTCTAAATGTGTTGAACACAAAACGTCATCAACATGAATCAGGAGGCTGGAAAGCTGAGCAGAGTGAGCGCTCGCTGCTTTTCTCTTCTCTCTGATGGCTCAGTTCATCAGCATCCTGCATGCACTTGTGTTGCTGCACCTGCAGCACGCTGCCTCCTCCTCCTCCTCCTCCTCTTCCTCCTGCTCCCTGTCGACTTCCTCCCCCAACACCTCCTATCTTCCTCCTTCACCTTCAGCTATTCCTCCTCTTCCTCCTTCTCTGCTGTTTTCCCATCTTCCTCTCCTCATTTTTCTCCACCTGCTGTTCCTCCTGTCCCCTCTTTTGTCCTGCTTTTTCATCCCTCTCTTCCTCCCTCCCTCAGCTCCTCATCTTCCATCTGCTGCCGCTCTTCTTCCTCCTCTCAAGTCTGTCCTTTCTTTCCCTCCCTTTCCTTATGCTCCTCTCGTCTTTCCGGTGTAACTTCTTCTCTTTAGTTCCCTCCTCCAGTTCTTCTCACTTTATTTGTTTCAGCAGCCTCCCATTTTTATGAATTCCGGTTAACGACAACTGGTACAAGTAGAGAATATAAGGAGAGGAGGAAGGAGGTAAATGAAGGGATGAGGAAGGACAGAGGAGGAGCAGAAAGGAGGCGAGAAGAGAGGACTGGAAAAAGGAAAGGAGGGGAGGTGAGAGAGAAAAGCGAGAACAAGTGTCAGAGGGAGACTGGTTGCTCTAGTTCCATCTCTGACGTCGACCAGAAGCTCGACGCATAAAGATGACATCACACCAAGAAACCAGAATCCTACAGGCTGCCATTTTGGAGCCGGTAAAAAGAAGCACAGAGCAGAATGTTAACGCTGTAGCAGTGAAGTGCTGTGAGCACATTCGAGCAGCTGGAGAGGGACACCGACTGTTTCCTGGCAACACTGCAAAACATTTCACATCTGCTGAGTGGAAAACATTTGTATTTTTAATATGATCATAACATAATGTGTGATTGTTTGTGATCAGGGCTGAAACCAGGAGACTGAGCCTTTCATCGTGTTAAATTCGACATGAGTGATGACAGATAGGCGCAGTCATCACAGTCTGTGCAAACACAGTTGACGTTATTTCACTGAATCAAAAGCAGTGATTTCTGGAGCAGCTGTTCACGTCATGTTGCATTCAGTGTAATTTTGCTTTTCTGACTTCTATCTTTGGATCGTTTCTTTTCATAACCCTCCTCCTCCTCCACTCTCTCCGCTCTGTTCTCTGACTCCCTCCCACTCTCTCTCTCTCTCTCTCTCTCTCTCTCTCTCTTTAGAAACTGATTAGAAAGAATATTTCTGGATGGAAATCACTAAAATTAACACACAGCCATGACGACCAGATGCTATTTTACTGACGCTGAAACATTTTCAACCTGAAAGCTTCACTCAGACGAAGCATGTACTGCCCTGACACACAGACACATATGCTGCAGTCATGTATCAGACGAGCTGGAATTAAAGAGACAGTGAGGACTGCAGACTGCAAGCAGATCAAACTTTGAATTTCTTCAGTGTTCATTGTTGCTCTTTGACGGCACCTTTGAGTTTGATTGACGATAATCTGGACACAGTTTCAGAAGATGTTTCTGTCTGACACAGACTGAAGCTCTGCTCCGATCACTACGAGCTCAGCGAGGTTTCAGTATCATTAAAATATCAGTTTCAGGCCTCAGAAACACGGAGCTGCTCTCCGTCCTCCTCTGCGTGTATTTATAACAGCAGAGCTCAGGAAAGTATAATTAATTTGAGCAATTAGAGGGAGGACGAGGTGTGTGTGGACGTGAAGCCATGATGTATGCATTGTGTGTGTGTAAGTGTGTAATATGTACTATATAATAAGTGTGTGTTTGTCTTCAGGGACGTGCAGACGCAGAGAAGGAGCATTACAGCTGTTATTAAACCTCCTACTACTGTAGTTAATGTGTGTGTGTGTGTGTGTGTGTGTGTGTGTGTGTGTGTGTGAGTGGGGATTGATGTCTCTGTACAGTAAGACCCATGTTCACGTGTGGGCGACGGTCACGTGAAAGTGTGTGTGTGTGTGTGTGTGTGTGTGTGTGTGTGTGTGTGTGTGTGTGTGTGTGTGTGGGTGTATATAGTGAATGTACAAGTTCAGATATTTTTGCATCATCTCAAAGTATTTTGCTCATTTTTCTTTTTCATTGATGACTTTTAAAGTTTTATTTAAACACAGATATACTTCCCAATAAAGAGCAGGTGTTTAAAGCTTTAAACTGTAATCGTTTGTTACTAGCTAACAAGTTGTGTTGTCTTGTTTCAGACGATGGAGGAAGGTGATGTGAGTGGTGCGTTCAGAAACACTCATTGTGAGTGTGGGAGCGACTCTGACACAAACTGGAGCGTTGATAAATGTGGAGCGCTGTGTGAATGTAGCGTTGGGTTATCCAGAGCAGCGCACTCTCAGAGTGGCAGAGCGCACTCTGGACACTCTGTCTTTGGAGACAGAGCAGCAGAGCGCCGAGCGCAGTGAATGTGTGATTAACTTAACCGTTGGTTCATTCATGTAGAAATATAAGGCTGCGTTTCTTCCACCAACAGGGCTCTCATTTTAGTGTAGAGCGTCAGACTGAATTTACCAACGCACCATGTCAGGTCACTCACTCTCCGGGACGCCAGTGTTACTTGAATAAGTAAACACTGAGCAACGGGACCAGACTGGCCGACCCGTATGCTCTCACTCAGTGGATGGATGATGTCACAGGAAGCCAATCTTACAAAGGAGGACCACACTTGTTTGTTTTGCTATGGAAGCTAACGTTAGCTAATGTGCTAAAAAGTTAGCGTTGCAGAGAAATCCAATATTCCTCTTAATCCCTCCCCAGTTTCTGATGAGCTGGACATGATAACCCTTAATACACATAACGTTATTCATCCCTACAACAGGAAATACTTTTTCCCTAACCTGATATGAAGTGTGCGCTGCACATGTGAGCATTTTTGATGATGGCCTCCGTCCAGTCCTTTGGTCTTATCACATTTAACCATAGTTGCCTTTGTTTTTGTTGACGGGCAGTGGCGGCTGGTTTTGAGCCATGACTCCTTCTATTCTGGCTCCAATAACACAACAAGACAAACACATGTTAACACTCCTGTGGAGCTACAGCCCTGTGGGGGAGAGGCAGCTGCACCTCCTGCTGATCACATGATGTCATCATGACGTCGGCCCTTAAAACAGTTTAGAGTTAGTAGTTAAATTAAAAGTAAATCAAAACAGTATTTTGACATTTTGAGACACTGTCATTTGCTTTGATGCTGGTTAGATGTTAAGATTTCATACTATGCCCATATTTTTCTGTTCAATATGTAACTACAGCCAGAATCTGATTCTTAGAATAGCATACCAAACAGATTAAAACGGAGCAAAGATCTAACTCAGCTCTGTCCAAGATAATAAAATCAGTTTTACGCCACAATTTTTGCACCGATTAAACAAACCAGATAGAACAGAGTCAAAAACTGTTTTCTTTACTTAAAGGGTCTTTTACTTTCACACCATCTTGTCATTTAATCAGTACGTTTACGTGACATAAGAGAAAATCAATTTATTGTGTCAGCAAACTTTGAATGGGCATATCTCATGCCCCGTATGTGGTAGAGACATGAAACTTTGCACAGAGATGTCTCTCCTCATGAGGAACACATTTGCCTCAAGAACCCATAACTTCCGCTTATATAGATTTTCCGCCATTTTGAATGTTTGAAAAACCTTCAAATGGATCTCTTCCTAGGAAGTTTGAGCGATCTGCATGAAACTGGGTGAACATAATCTAGGGACCAATATCTAAAGTTCCCTCTTGGCAAAAGTTGGAAAACTTCCTAAAACTGAGCTTCTATAAGTCAATGAATATTGCGGAGGGCGTGGCTCATCACATAAAGGTGTATAACATCTCAAGGGTTTCACCCATCACCACGCAACTTTGTAGGCATATGACCACACATAATCTGAGGGGACCCCTCCATTATTGACCCCATCAAACAAAATGGGGGCGCTAGAGAGCTCATTTCTTATCTAGGCCTAACCGCCATATGGATTTTTACTAAACTTGGTAGATATGTAGAACAGGACGCCTCAAGGTGACTGGAGAAATTTAACTCTAATTGGCAACTGGGTGGCGCTATAACAACAGAAAAATGCTTCAAAATGGCTAAAATGCGACCGATGGCTGTGGCTCCCCCTGTGGACCAATGTTGGTGTTTCTAATGTTTGGTATGACTAAGTCATGGTATGGTCTCACGGAAACTGTCAGTGTGTCATTCTGTCAGTCAGTCATTCTGTCTGTACCACGTTTTTCCGCTCACTGACGTGGTCAATCTATGTGAAACTGCACATAGGCCTTGAGGACTGGCACAGGTAGAAGGTGACAAAGCTACCAGTGGCTATGGACTAGTTTTGCTTGAAAGGAGAACTGAATTGGTGGAGCTGCTGTGATCTTCCTCCCCTGTACACTTATACATATGAACATATCCTGGAGTCTGTGTGTGTGTGTGTGTGTGTGTGTGTGTGTGTGTGTGTGTGTGTGTAGGCCGCGGTGTCCTCCGCTGCCCTCCATGTTAGCAGATGGAGCCGTGTTGGTTCATCACTTCTGTACTGTTTGCTAATGCAGATCCACCTCTGAACTGTGATCAGTGTGTAGGCTGCAGAGCTGCGAGCTGTGTGGGAGCGCAGCACAGCGTGATCGCACTCAACATCCAGGGTGAAATGTACAGGCGATGTGCAGAGGATTTACAGAACTCTTCATCGTATTGTTCTTTGATTTCTTTAACAAATAAACGTGTTGTGTTTTATGTGATGTGTGTTGGAAGTCAATTTAGGGTTCAACTGAAAAAACACCCTGAAGGCAAAATCGTTTCCATACCGACTGAGTTCAAGCTGCTGTTCTGCCAGTTTTATTTTCCTGTAATGAAATATACAACAGGGATGAAGTATATTTAACTGACTCGACTTGAAATGCAACTTTTATTCTGATGATTGTCCTTCTCAGGATGGAAAAGTTTCTGAAACATTAAGAAAACTAGAACTACAGTTTCATGGTTCTACACCTCCATGAACCAGTCCAGTTGGGAAGTTGAAAAAAGAAAAGAACAGGCACTTACAAGTGATTCAGAAATATGACTGATCAAATAAAATCTCACAGTAAATGCTATTTATGCACCAGCCTCCCTCTGCTCCCACACACCTCCTGCAGCAAACACACTGCATGTATAAAACATCATCTTCCTCACAGACACCCAAACACACCGCAGCTGTCTGAAAAATAATTTTTGTCATTAGAGGATCATAAAAATTCCACATTTGTGCACCTGTGTTTTAATATCCTCACACACTGGTGCTTCCTGCAGGAGGCAGCTGCTCTGTTGTGCTGCGCTGCTCTCCAGTGGAGAAACTACAGAACTGCACATTAAATAAAAGGCACTTGGGTTTCCAAGATGATTCTTAGCTGTTTTGTGGAAACAGCTAAGAATAGTTTGGGAAAAACAAGTTATACCAAGAGCATGGCGTAGAGTAGGAGGTGTCCTCATTCCTAAGGAGAAGGAGTCTGTGGACATTAGCCAGTTCCGGATGATTTCCCTCTTGAATGTGGAGGGGAAGATTTTCTTCAGTGTAGTTGCGCAGAGATTAGCTAGCTACTTAGAAAGGAATAGATTAATTGATACCACGGTGCAGAAGGCAGGAATACCAGGTTTTTCAGGGTGTTTAGAGCACACTAGCATGATCTGGCACCAGATTCAGGCAGCGAAGATTAACAAAAGGGACCTACATGTAGTATTCTTAGATCTGGCAAATGCGTTTGGTTCAGTAGCCCACAGCCTAATTTGGAGTGTGTTTGATTACTTCAGAGTGCCACAGGTAGTTGTTAACTTAGTGAAAGCATACTTTCAGGATATTAGGTTGTGTCTAAGTACAGCAGATTTCACAACAGGTTGGCAGAGGCTAGAAATAGGCATCATGGCAGGGTGTACAATTTCTCCATTAGCATTTACGATGGCGATGGAAGTAATCATCAGGGCTTCTAAGTGGGTGGTAGGTGGAGAGAGACGGCAGAACGGGTTGCATCTTCCACCAGTTAGGGCTTACATGGATGACATGACACTGGTGACCACAACAATGCCATGTACAAAGAGGCTACTAGAGAAGGTAAATAAGAACCTGAAGTGGGCCAGCATGAAGATCAAGCCTAGTAAATCTAGAAGCATCTCGATATGTAGAGGGAAGTTAAGTGATAGGAAGTTTGTCATAGATGATGAGGACATCCCAACAATTAGGGAAAAGTCAGTGAAGAGTTTAGGTAGGTGGTACAATGTAGAGTTGAATGATAAGGAACAGGTGGTGACATTTGGAAAAGAGGTGGCTGAAGGATTGGATAGAATAGATAAATCAGAGCTTCCAGGAAAATTGAAGTTGTGGTGTTTACAATTTGGACTATATCCTAGGTTAATGTGGCCATTGTCAGTTTATGAAATCCCAATATCTGTTGTGGAGAGAGTTGAAAGGTCGGTTAGCTCCTATATTAGGAAGTGGTTGGGCGCTCCTAGGTGCCTAAGTAGTGTTGCATTGTATGGAAAAGGGATACTTCAGCTGCCAGCATCTAGTTTAACGGAGGAATTTAAATGTACTAAGGTCAGGACAGAGCTCTTGTTATCTGGGAGTAAGGACGTGGTAGTCAGGAGTGTGGTTCCAAATCCAACCAAGGGGAGGAAGTGGAACCCAAGAACGGCAGTTCAGCAGGCAGAGGCAGCTCTTAGGCATGCAGAGATCGTGGGTAATGTTCAGTTTGGCCGGGGAGGCCTGGGGCTTGGCTCAGGCAAACCGGTTTGGAATACAGCAGGTCCCAAAGATAAAAGAAAGCTGGTTGTGGAACAGATATGTAGACAGGAGGAGATAGTAAGGGGTGCAAAGGTAGTGGCCCAGGCTAAACAGGGACAGTGGTTGAATTGGGAAAGTGTAGAGAAGAGGAGGCTTAGTTGGAGGGACCTGTGGAGTATGGAGGAGAATAGTATTAGATTCCTGGTAGGGGCTACATACGATGTGCTACCAACTCCCCAGAACCTAAAACTGTGGGTAAATGAGGACCCATCATGCCCATTGTGTTCAGGTACGGCAACCTTAAAGCATATTTTGTCAGGCTGTAAGGCTAGTTTGTCACAAGGCCGATATACATGGCGACATAACCAGGTGTTGAAATGTTTAGCTGCAGGAATCGAAGGGAAACGAAGAGAGGTCAATTCAGAAGGTTATAAAGATAGGAATTTAGCAATTCAGTTTGTCCGTGAGGGAGAGAAATACAGAAGGGATAAGTTAGTAAGGAGGCAGGGGTGTGGCCGCCTAGTAGGTGCTTGTGATTGGGAAATGCAGGTAGATTTAGGGGAAAGCTTGTTGTTCCCCAGGAAATAGTTTGTACTAAGCAGAGGCCTGACATAGTGTTGTGGTCACTGAGTCAACGGATAGTTTATTTCATTGAACTGACAGTTCCCTTCGAAGACTCAGTGGAAGAAGCCTATGAAAGAAAAAAGCTTAGATATGCAGATTTAGGAGCAGAAGCTGAGCAGCGAGGATGGAAGACTAGGATTTGTCCAGTGGAAGTGGGGTGTAGGGGATTTATAGCAAGATCAGCTATCTCGCTCCTGGGGGAACTCGGAGTGCGGGGACAGAGTTTGAGGAAGACAGTGAAGGAAATGTCAGATGAAGCCATGAGAACGAGCCAGCTTATCTACTACAGAAGAAATAATGTCAGTTGGGGGCCAGCAGGGGGAACTACTAAGCAGGGCACATAACTCCTTGAGATCTGGTGGAGAGATCCACTTCCTGTCAGGAGGAAATTCAGGAAGAGGAAGGCTATTTAAGTGTGGGAGTGGCCTATTTGAATCCCTTTTGCTTGAGGCCATGCTGCAAGGTGAGTGTGTTTGCTGATCCTGTGAGTTCATTTATCTCCTCTAGCTTTAATTTATAGTGTAGTTATGTTATGTAGTGTGTGAATTAGAGTGTGAATTAGGGCTGTGAAAGCCATGTGTAAGTAAGGAGGAAGAGGAAGGCTATTTAAGTGTGGGTGTGGCCTAGTCGAATCCATTTTGTTTGAGGCCATGCAGCAGGGTGAGTGTGTTTGCTGATCCTGTGAGTGTATTTATCTCCTTTAACTTTAACTTATGTTAAGTAGTGTGTGAATTAGAGTGTGAATTAGGGCTGTGAAAGCCATGTGTTAGTAAAGAGGAAGGTTATTTAAGTGTGGGTGTGGCCTAGTCGAATCCATTTGGTGGCCATTTTGAGACCATGCGGCAGGGTGAGTGTGTTTGCTGATCCTGTGAGTTCATTTATCTCCTTTAACTTTAGCTTACACTGTAGTTATGTTATGTAGTGTGTGAAGTAGAGTATGGTGAAAGTGCTAGGAAAGGTGGCAGTGTTGTTTGGGCTGTGAAAGCCACGTGTAAATAAAGAGGAAGAGGAAGGTTATTTAAGTGGGGGAGTGGCCTAGTTGAATTCATTTTGTTTGAGGCCATGCAGCAGTGGGGAAGTAGACTGTACTGCCTAACCCGGCGGGGGAGGGAGATAGCCTAACAAGGTTTCCTTCCCTGGGTCTACCTCCTGTGTGGTAGTATAGGTAAGGTAAAGGAGGTTGTGTGGTCAGTGTGTGGAGCAGTGAGACCTGGCATTAGGGGAGTGTCTCTGGGACGCCAGAGATCACTGTCTAGCCTCCTGGAGGTGTCGTGGGACCAACTAGACGAAACACTGGTGAAAGGAGGTTCCCACCCGATGACCCCAAAGACATGTTAGTGATCACTGCTCACTGGTCTGTATAGTTAAGCCTTGCCATAATAGCGTATCATAGGGTTTAGGAGAGTATTCACTGAGTGTTGATCCTTTTCTAGAGCACAAACTTCTTGTGTTTATTTGAATTGAATATACTGCACAAATATCTGACTTGACTTCTACATTACTTTTGGGATAAACTGATGCGTCACATGTCTGATGGACATATCTCTCAGGGTCAAAAGGCCAGACCTGGATATGAAATGAACAGTTATCCGAAAAGTCAGATGAGAAACTGATACACATCTTATCTTTAATTAAACGTGACTGATGTGTGTTTTATTTGAATAATGTGTAGAGCCATGAAGAGGAAAATGATCCAGGAAACAAAACGCAAAGGTTAAAGGAATGTTTAAAAACAAATGTTTAATTATGCACCTTTTTCCGCCTCGTTAACGTTCTCCTCACCCTTTGGATCTGTCAGGTGTCACATTGAGATGCACTGATGTAAAGCACAGCTCTGCTTCCAAAATGGCTGTTCAAGGGCGACGTGTTTGGTAGTTAAGCTGAACGTGGATGGATTACTGAGTGGGCCTACCATGCGCAGGACCAGGGGCCCAAAGTGTCAGGGGGCCCCACTGACCTTCACCTGCAAAATGTCACTCACTGAACATGTATAGACCAGGAGGAGACACAAAATGAACACTAAAAGACAAAGAGATGCAAAGGAACTTCAGAGAGGCACAAACAGATATGACGACATGCAGATTGACTGAAGCAACACAAGATGACCTCAAAGATACAGAAAGCAAGACACTTCGCTTCTCTACATTGGGCCAAATGGCTACAAAAAGATCCACAAAGAGACACGAAACAACTACAATGACAGACAGAATGACCGCAAAGACACACAGGAGGATGACAACAACACACATTCACTTCTAAGACACAAAAATCACAAGGAGACACAGAATTACTCAAAAGAGCCAAATAACCTTAAAAGAGAAACATAACAACCAAATGGATGCAACATCAGCTCAAAGACAGCAAAACGACTATGAAAGAGACAAAAAAAAAAAAAACCCACAAAGACACACAGAATGCCTACAAAGAGACACACGACGACCACAGGGAAACACAGACCCGCTCATAAGCCAAATGGCTACTGAAAGAAACGAATAGTCATCCTAAATTTCTGACACCGTCAGAATTTTATCTCAGGTTATCTTTGGTCGCAAGACGTTGACAACATCCGTCCTTGAACCTGTCTCACAGTGCGACGTAAGACCACTGTTTGAGTCATGACCAACGATATCGCCACGTTTCTCCCACGATGGTCATCTTTTGTCTGGGGACAGCCCAAATTTTGTGTATACCGTCCATAAGAGACATAAAAGTAGCTTGAAGAGACAAAAAAACAACCACAAGAACTATCCAACTGAGAGCCAAATGGCCACAAAAAAGAAAACACCAAGAAGAGACGCAAAACAACCAAAGAAACTCACAAAATTACTGCAAGGAGACACAAAACTATTCTAAAGAGAGTAAAAAAAAGTGACAAAACAACCACAAAGAGACATAAAATGACCTCAGAGACACAAGGACATACAGAATGACTACAAAGAGAGAAAGGACAACCGAGAGGACGCAAAATTACTTTAAAGAGACACAAAACAACCTCAAGGAGACACAAAATAACTACAAAGAGACAAAAAAAGCATAAGGGCTACAGAAACCACCAAACAGTCCAGTGTAGAGGAGGTGGTGGGGCCCTTTGCATATCTGTGCGCAGGGCCACGCTGTCTCATAATCTGCACATGGAGCTACAGCATGCAAAAACTGTGGTGCAGTCCTTTGTGCTGCCAGCGCAGTAACTACTGTCAGACACAAGGTGGCAGCAACACCATCTACCAGCCAACCAACAGAGGACAGACTGCAGAGGGAAGCTGCAGAGCTGTTCCTGCACACCTGATTCTCTACAGCTGCTGTCCCACAATGCAATGCACACACAAGGATCTATTCACCAATGGGGCAAAAGTTGAAATAAAAAAAGGGACAGATGCACAACATCTGCAGTAACGGCTCAAACACAAACTTAAGAATCTGGAATGTGAAGCTGCAGAGCACAAAATCTGTTTTCCACTAACTGTGGAGACGGTCCGAGCCTGGACAAACAAACTGGAGTTACTGTCTGTGACAAGTTTGAGGAACTTCTCTCAAGATGTTCTTGAGATACTGAGTTCACGAGACTGAAACAGACGCACGGTCACATCAACCTTTACCTTTGACCACCAAACGCTGATCATTTTATGGTTGAGTCTCAGTTTCCTCCAGGTGCTCTTGAGACATTGTGCTCATGAGAACAGGATGCACATGTGTATGAACATATGCACGCACAACCTGACAACATGCTGCCTCTGGCCATGGCTGTACCCAGTGTGGAGGCTTAGTAAAAATATAAATAAGTGCAACTGCATTTTCAGGAACAGACCAGGGGTTTGAGAACCCTGCAGAAAATTGTCAAATCCTAACGACACATAGTGACATTTAATGTCAGATAAATAAACAGATGAATCAATTCTTCTTTTTTGAATATTAAGTGACCTTTTCATAAATTTATATTTTACTGTACCGAGGATGGTGACTGATGTTCACTGGTGGTGTTACGTTTGACACTGAGGATCAGATGCTGTTTCATCACGACAAAGCAGAGACATCTAAACCACTGCCAAGTTCGCTTCATATCCGGAAAACAAGTGATGTGACTGATGATGTTTAAAGCAGTTTAGAGCTTTGTTTTGCCTCACGTGTGGTTTGAAGTCACTGCAAGTTGCCTCGGCCTTTAATAGTTCAGAGGGTCACTCTGAAAACCTTGTGATGTGTACAGTGACAGTGGTGGAGTTGAGGAGAGTTACGTGGAACAAACCTAGATTTGGGTGACACATTCATTTCACAGAGATATTTCCTCACTGCACTTCTTTTTGTTTCCTTATGTGAGAAGTATACTTGCTGCAGACAACGCGTGTGTGTACGCATCATGGCTGCCATGTGTATCTCGCGGCCGTTTGCCGTGTAGGCTGCTCACTTTGACGTAAGGTAACATGACGCGTGCGCGAGATGCAATATTGACATGAACACTTGCGGCGCTCGTGCGAAGTAGACCTCTAGAGATCGTGAATGTGAGGTCGGGCCGCACATACCATGCCTCTTCCTCTGCCGAGATCTTACAAGACATCAAATTATAATCTCCTCTTCATCGAGAGTATCCATGTTTGTGTATAGCCTTCTACATCCGGAAATACAGTGTCACCACCTTCTTTGCTTTTCGCGACCTCTGTGTCTGAGTGCTGTGGTCTGCCCCCAGTACAGACCACCAGTATTAGGCATTTTGGCTGCGTCGACGAACGACTGTGCTGCAGCAAGTATACACACAGGCGCAGCACACTATGTACACGTCAGAGCATGTGAGCGGAGCAGACTGGGTGAAAATTTCCGCTCCTCACTCGCAGACCTGTCACTTTGTGCCGCTCGTCCGCTCCGCTTGGTTCTGCACTTTCTTCGCTCCGCTCCATCATAAATTTTATCCCACTCCACTCGCTCACCGCTCCGCTCAAAAAAACTGCGTCGTACTACACTAACCTGTAATCTTCTATTCACAAATAAAACATGAGCCTGGTAGATTCTCCGGGGAAGCCTCTTGCCTCTCCCCGCAGTTAGGAACCGTTGTCCACGGTACGCTGCTTCCATTCTCAGTTTCTTTTCTGAAGTACACAGTAAACTCCATAGTTTTAAAAGAAAATAGTGCAGGTGTGCGCAGGTGCAAAGATGCATTCTGGGTGGGGCATGAGCGACCGGAGCAAAATTGGAGCGATAAGGCTCCACTCCACCTTTATAAAAAAATAGCCGCTCCTTGCTCAACACACAATCCTTCCGCTCCCAGTATACTTGTGCCCTTAGAGGTTCTGTATGCAACTTTCAGAGCAGTAATTTGAAAGCAAACTAATGTTTTCTATGTAAAGATATAAAGAGAATGAAGTCATGCTGCCCGTGTCTGAACTTTCTTTAAATGGGGGACTGATTAAATCATGTGAAAACACCTCGGGAGGCAGCTGCTTCTTGAATCATATGGATGATGTAAGAAAATTATACTAAATGAGACAAATGCAACTGTTTCATCTTTCACTAAGAAAAATAGGAAACTTTCTGTCGCTCCACAAAGCGACTACTTTGTGCTTTTTTTTTAATGGCTACCTAGCAGGTGATGTCTGCTGATGGGAGCTGGTTGTTAGCTTGTTTAACTTCTGTTCATGAAAATGCAATAGTTCTGTCTGCGTAGTTCCCACTTGGTGCATGTCTACAAACTGTGTGATAGTCCTGTCATCAGGTGAACAGAAAAAAATGCTAAATCAACATGCCTGTTTAACTCATATTGTGTTGCAGTCCACATTAAAAGACAAGCTGTGAGCCATTTAAATTCAGTCCACAGGCCACAGTTGGCCCCAGACCGGACTTTGGACATGCCTGTGGTTAACAACATGGCCACATACAAGAGCAAGTGTCTGTATCACACCCATAGTGTAGCGTCCACCCTCTGGTTCCCCTAAACATTAGTTCTCTTAGCACTGATGCTGCTGTTAGCACCGTTAGCTCTGTGGTTGGTAGCTGCCGGCTGAGCTCCAGGTGCAGAATATCCCAGCTCGGAGTCTGAATCATAGATTTGTTCTGAATGTCACATTTTTTTTAACATCAACTGATCTGTGTTAACTTTATATTCCAACATTTCCTGTCGATGAAATTATCACACAAGAATTATTATCCTCAAAGTATAAGTGAATAATACCAGTGCTCACACACGAGCCACAGCGAGAGTGACCTGGTGACACAAGTTTGTACCACACGACCTCAAATGTGTCTGAGCGTGATGCAAAACATCCATGTGCAGATTATTAGCAGCATGTTCTTTGTTAGTTTGGCAACTGAACTGCTGCACAAAGCTTCATTTTACCATCACAGTTCAAGCTGACTTATACTTTAGTTGTGTTTAAGTCTGTCCTGAAAAGTTAGAGAAGTTAGACCAGCGAGTGTGTGGACTCACCTCTTTCCTCGTTGTTCTCAGACGGATGTTGAGCCAAAAGAACCAAAGGCCCAAACACACCTGCTAAAAAGCTCCAGGAGTGAACCACAGGCACAAGGTGAGGGGGAGCACAGGTGGAGGCAGCACTCATTTGTGTGTGATTACATTCATTTCTGTGAGATACTGAAATATTTACAGGTGCTTCTTTGCTTAAAACCTCATTACTGAAATTCTATTTATGCTTTTGTTGTTTTTTAATGTTCATTACATTATAAAGCATCGGCCCAACTCACATGGTATCTTCCAATCAACCAGGCAGCTGCTGCCAGTAGGTGTCTCTTTCAGTGCCTGTGTGGAAATCTATAAATGCCACAACTCATGTTTTGTATTTTAACTTAAACTTGATGTGCATTTGTGGAAACCAGAAGTTAAACTGACTGTGTTTTTTTTTTTTTTTTATTGAGTTAAATGTGTGAACATTTTTTTATGTGTATTCAGAAAACCTTCTACCCTGTTCATCATTAAAACTGTCGTGTGGTATTTTTTAAGTTTAAGATTTAACATAAGATCATGGTCATGTTTTGGACAGAACTCAGTGAATTGTCAGATCTATTGTGCAGACTGACAGGAAATCATTTCCCAGCTCCCCAGAGGATGAACTCTTGATTTAATTTACCCTGTGACCTTTTCCTCTGCAGCCACCCTCAGGGCACGTTAACGTCATGTGAGTAACAATCCATGGTGACAGAGAGAGAAACAGAAGGCCTCATGTCTTCTGCTCTGGATTCAAGTCTTTGCAACATTTAAAGATCAGTCAAGTCGGTTTAGTTTGAGTCGCACTGCAAGATGTCAGCGGCACATAGACACCACTGAAGCATCTGTCTGTGCGCTGTCTTCTGAAGCAGCTGAGAGGACAAGCTGTTTTCACCAGGCCGAGGAACTTCAGAGATTCTCTAAATAGTTTTACAGAAAGCTTCATGAGGAGTGAGCAGCGAGAAAATAACACCAACACATGTTATCTGAACGTATATAGAACCACAGAAAATGTTAGAGCTGATGTTTTGGTTTTGTTTGTGTCACCACATCCATATCTTGTTTATTTGATGTTTGCTCAAACAGGGAGCTCCAGTGAGAGCAGGTTGCTTCCTTATACATGGGCATCCTGTGCACACAGGCCAATGAAAGCAAAGGCAAGACATGAAAACATGAATGAAACAGTTGTGATCTCTTGAGGTGGAGTTGTATGAGGTATAATGCAGAGTCAGTGGACTGTATCAGGGTTATGACAGGAAGTGACCACCATGAGACGGCGTATCATCTCAAGTCAACTGAGATGATCTGTGACATTCTGTGAGACAACCATCAGGCAGCTTCAAACGATGCTGTTGGTGTTGACTATCCTTAAGAAGTACAGTTTAACACCATGTGACCTTCTCCAACACACACTCGGCTCGGCCGTTAGCGCTCAGTCGATTGTGTCCTCTCCTCTCCTCAGGCCTCAGAGCATCAATCAGTGATGCTGCTGTTTGATCACAGACTCATTAACCTCAGGTTAAACCATCAGCAGGCAGCAGCCGCTGCTTTCTGTCCAGCACAATAATTAACCCTCTCATCTTCTCAAAGGTGAGCCGGCTGCTCGAGCACACAGCGCTGCCCGCTGGCTTTTCTTCATTATAGGAAACATTATACACTCATCCTTCTACCACGTGTGTGTATCACAGCCTGATCTCTTTATTTTCAGTTACACACACACCGTTCTGCTGCCACAAATACTCACCAGAGCACCAAATGTAGATTAATCCGCCGCTGAAAGTAGTCCCCAACAAATGCACATCCTGTTTGTATGATAAAAACTACAGCTGCTCCTCATACAAACTTGAAAATACGCACTGATATTCTTTAACTGTCTCTCTCTCTCCTCTCGCCTCTCTGCGACCCCTCATTATGTTTCACAGGATATAGATCTGCAGATAACAGAAGCACAATTAACAAGATTTACTCCTCTCAGCTTTAAAGCCCATTGACTCTCTCTCGTTCTCATTATGGGCTCACAGATAATTGTTTTTTTTTTCTCCTGACATGAATGGAGCTATCACACATCTCTCACAAACACCCAGCAGCACTGGTTTTAAATGAGGGGAATTTCCTGCAGCTTGAGCTGCTTTTTGTTCAGAGACAGATCTGAAGAGTCCAAAGGCACATGGAGAAGGAAAAAAACAAAACCAAAAGCAGAGATCTGTGTTTCTTTGCTCAGTGAGCAGAAGCTTTATTTGATCTGGTCATGAGTTGAATTCAAATTGAGATCAAATTTTTTTAGTGGAATATTTAAAACTGCATCATTTTAAATACAAGAAGAAGAAGAACACAAACTGGTGAGAGAAAAACAACAGCTGGATGTATTAAAAAACAAAACACCAGCAGTAAATGACATGATGTAAACTAGCTGTAAAAGTAAATCCACTAAAATGGTAAAAATGATCATCAGCTTTTGATTTAGAACATAGAACATTAGAACATAACTTCTCCAAAGCCACAGCAGTACAGCTCCCCTGTTTTTTCACTTTGCTGCACCGACAGCTCCATCCTGTACCGAGCACTGTGTCCTGCAGAGGGAACTCTCACCACCCCACCCTGCATTTACAGAGCAGCTTCCAGATGAGCTGCTCAGGATGGAGCTGGACCTCCCAGTCCCTGACAGGGTGTGTGGTCATGGGCCTGTGGCAACGTGCTCCCAGCAAAGAAACCTTAAAAAAGGCAACACACGCTGTGAGGAAGGAGAACTGCTTTCATGTGTAAGGCCTGTGTGGTACCTCTCTGTGTTGTAGAGGCCAGAAACTGTCGTCAAACACACCACAGACAGATATGGCTGTTGGATCACCTGTTGTTCACAGCTCTTAGAAGGTTTCATGGGAAGTCGGACAAAATAAGACATTTGTTACCTCTGTCTGTTTGCGTGTTTGTATTTTATTTCTAATTCCAACATGTTCTCCCGCTCATCAAATATCACTGCTTTGTCTGAGCCATTTACGTCTACAGTATATATATACTGTACACTCGATTGTCGCTGACATTCATTCAACTTTGACTGATGATTTTATTTGGTCAGGACCAACATCGGTCTTCTTTCTCCCAGTTTCTTTGCATACGTATGACCTTGATCAACCCTTTAAAGAAGTGATGAATGGATAATTCAAAAGTTTGACCTTTTACAAAAATAACTTAACTTTAAAAAAAAATGACCAACCTCAACTTTACAAAATGCTAAAAAAAAAACATCCGTACACCCTCCTAACTTTTAATAAATGTCTTCACTCTGTGGAAAAAACAAACTCACACACATGCAATCACAAAGGAGTGAGAGTAGAGTGACGTCCTAAACAATATTCTTGGCATGACGAGACGGACATGTGATCAAAATAGATTTTCTTTTTCCTATTAATTCTGATTTATCTTTTAATTTTGTGTTTGAATAAATCTAAATAAATCAATGAGCATATAAGTTAAATTCAGTGCATTTTATTGGGAAAATAAATCCAGAAGATAAATTGAACTGATTAGAAGCTGAAGGTGAGCGACAGGAATCAGATTTAAATATGTGGAAGTGTTATCAGTTTTATTGGAAACGTCACATATGAAGGCAGTGGATGATTGAGTGTGTCTTCAAGAAAATAAAAATAAGATGAGGTGATATGAAAGAAACAGGAGCTTCTTTCTTTCTTTCGTTTTCTCTCTTCTCTTCCTCTCAGCTCTACTCTCCTCCTCTCCTCATCCTCCCTGTGTCCTCTTTACTGTCTGCAACACTCCCATCATTCTCCTTCCATGTGGTAAAGTGGAGCAGCAAAATGAATTTTCTCACACTACAAACTCTGGATTATATTGAATGTCTTTCCTTCAGCTACCTGCTTGATTAAGAAGAGGCGACTGTGTTGGTTAAGATCAGAGAAAGATCAAGGTCACAGCAGGAAAGAAACATTCATAGCAGGTCTGCAAGAGGAAGTCAATATGACCATCCACCACCCCGACCTCCACACAAGGACACACTATGTCCTGCACTGACACCTAACTTTCAGACAAAATGGCGGTGAGCAAACTTGTTACCTTGATCGCTAAAAGGGACAAATAATCACAGGTACACAGGTAGACTCCATGTGCTGCTCAAGCACCTGTCCTTTTGACCTCTGATCAACAAGTGCCCTTTTTGCAGTTCAGTTCAGTTTTAAATTTGGCTCATGGTATGAATTCTCAATATAAAGTGTGTTGTATGCTCCATAACTGCATCTGAGTCCGGCACCTGCTCCTCCCTCTTCATCTCCCCCGTCACAGTCCCCACAGTTAACAAACATGAATTGAACGCCCTGCAGAGCAGCGTCACCTCTCCCCGTGCTGCCTTCATGGACAGTCAGGTGACGACAGTGTTTGCACTGGGCCTCAGCATTTGTTTGTCACTTCTGTGAAATCAATCCACCAACGTCACATCACACCGTCACCCTCCAACTCGCTGGCAGACTCAAGTTCACCAACTGCTTATTGTAAGCGGAGACAGACACCAAGGTGCTCACCCATTTCCACGTGTCTTTTCAAACCGAAACCCAACTTGAAAAACTGTTTACATCTCCCACACCGTGGCTTTTACAACTCATTTAAACAAATCCGATGTGAGGTTTGGTGCTGCATGAACACGCCGTGCGTACAGAGCGTAGAGGAGGAGCGCAAAGCTGCAGCGGCTGCACGAGTCTGTTCTCTAGGATTATTTAATTAAAGCTTGTTCAGAAGATAATGATAAAAAATAATATGTGACTATTTAAAAAGGAAAGAGGAGGAGAAAGAAGTGAGGAGGGCAGACCGCACTTGAAGCCTGATTGTTGTTGATTGGTTTGTTGAATATTTCATTTATTCAGAGAACAGCGTTTATCAATTGTGTTTGAAGATTTGTTGATTGTGGGTATTGATTTTACAGACCACTAAAGTGAGCACAATGTGGCATTGTTTTCTTTGGTGTTACTATATTTCTGTACATATAATATTTCACAAAATCCAGCTCATGAGGTTTCAGATAACGCATCAGTGTCAGCACCACCGTCAGCGTCCTGTGAGAGCGACGGTCGGCTCAGGGTGTGGTTTAGATGTGTGACGACACAGAGAGGAGACAACAGTGGTGGCTCCTACAGACGGTTAGTGCACACTGCATCAGCATCAGTTACATTAGCGCTGGAGCAAAAACACGACTGAAGGTTTTTCATGATGAAAAAGATTTTTTGGCTCTTGTCCCGACTGGCCTGTGATAGACTGGACAGATGGTTCATCCAATCACATGCCAAGTGTTTCTTGGGCAGGGCTGCCCTTTTCTAAACAGTTTCTGATGACAGCTTCTCAGATGGTTCTGTGTAGCAAACCATCTGGTACGTCAGGTTCAACTTTTACTGTTGACTCCTGTGAGAGGACTGACTGAAAGCTCTGCCTCATAGAGGTGCAGTTTATACTGCAGCAGAGGGGATTACAGGATGATATGATAGCTTTAGACTCTCCACGTCTCCATCCCCTCAGAGGTCAGCGCTCTGAATATAGATTTTAATTTGTCGAGAGTATGAAGAGAATCTAAATGCACCAAAACTGCTTTGCTTTGCCTCTGTGAGGGAAGTCAGTGAAAAAGTAACTCCATTTAAATGAACTGATCTGTAGAACAGGAGCCAGAGTCCTCAGCCACCAGGCTCCTCTTCTGTGGAACCATCTTCCTGTTTCAGTCCGGGAGGCAGACACCGTCTCCACATTTAAGAGTAGACTTAAGGAGAGTTGCCCCCTAATATTTGACCAAATGTTAGTCGACCAGAAAGATCATCAGTTGGCAAGATTTCTGGTCGCTTAGTCACAGAAAAATAAATAAATAAATAAAAACATGAAACTCTGTTAGGAGCTGCACCTTGGCCACGCTCAGCAGTAAGATAGGAGTCAGGTGACAAACCAATCACAGCCGACAGATATCTTTCCCTTCTTCTGTAAATATTCAGTCTGATAAACACGGAAAAGTTGATGATGTTAGGGCAGGGCTACCCAGAGCTTTAATCTGTCCCACAGACGATAGGCCTGCACACTTACAAAAAACAGCTCCTGGAAGAAGATCAGCTCTGCACTCAGGATTTCAGGTAAATAGGCTATATGATGCTTGTTAAGGTTGGTCAGCGATCTCAGACTCTTGAAAGCCGGCACAAAAAAGGCATAAGAATGGTGCCCTGAGCTCGACCTAGCCGCATGTGTACGGCCCCTAATTTCCAGGGCTGGTACCTGCGGTTATTCCACAGGCTAGTTAATTACATGTCGGGCAGGAAATCCAAAGTGTGGGATCATTTTGAGAAGGTGAAGGACGAACCCAAGGTGATATGTAAACTCATCTTCATTGGTCGACTACAAACATGACGCATCATCTGAAACATGGAAGTAGCTACATGCCCATTAGCCCACAGCGTCATTAACAGGCGGCTCGCTCAGTGTGTGACGTGCACTTGTAGATAAAATATAGGCCTATATTAATGAAGGTTCATTAGTACGGTTTGTATTTCTCTGTAATGTAGCACAGTGTTAACAACGTTACTGAGACTAAGCTTATAGTTAGGGCTGGCTCAGGCTTGCCTTGGACCAGCCCCTAGTTAGGCTGATATAGGCCAAGTCTGCAGGGGGACTTCCTATAACACACCAAATCCCTTCTCACCTTCTTTCTCTTCATTTGCTAAAATCCGTGTCCTCTTACTGCATGTCACCAACTCGGCTTCTTCTCCAGAGCCCTTGTGCTCCGCTGTCTCTGTCTCGCATGTTGATCTGTTCTGTACGACATCTTTTGCACGTCTGTCCGTCCTGGAAGAGGGATCCCTCCTCAGTTGCTCTTCCTGAGGTTTCTACTGTTTTTATCCCCATTAAAGGATTTTTTTGGGGAGTCTTTCCTGATCAGCTGTGAGGGTCCAAAGGACAGAGGGATGTCGTATGCTGTAAAGCCCTGTGAGGCAAATTGTGATTTGTGATATTGGGCTTTATAAATAAAACTAAAATGAATGGAATACGGTCTGAAAAGCTGCTGGTCTTATATCCTCTCCTCGCCTGGTCTTCACTTCAGCTCTCTGTAATAGCTTGTCAAAACCCACTGCCTCTATCCATCTGTGTGTGTGTGTGTGTGTGTGTGTGTGTGTGTGTGTATTTAAAGGCTGACACTCCAATCTGCTGCTGCTCAACTGTCACTCTGTTACACTGAACCCCCTGCTGTGTGTCTGCATTAGTGTGTGTGTGTGTGTGTGTGTGTGTGTGTGTGTGTGTGTGTGTGTGCGCGTATACAGTATGTAGCCCATGTGTGTATTTGATGATGATGTCTATACTGTGCTACTGTGTGTGTATGTGTGTGTGACCTCTAACCTCCAGAGTGTGTGTACTGAGCTGTTGATTGTTGAAGCTCTCAGACTGTCAGCATGTGAAGATTACAGCTTGTGTATGTTCTGCAGCCCATTAATGTGTCCCCTGATGCGCGCACGCACACACACACACACACAATATAACAATGTATCCCTCGTCTACCACTTTCACCCTCTCTCTTTCTTCACACTCTATTCTGTCCCTCACCTCTCTCCATCTCTACATTATGAGCCACAGCGGCTGAAAGCAGAAAATGGATTTCAAAGTGTAAGAAATAAAAAGAATAAATAAACATGAAAATGTCTGACGTGTGAGAGTCTCAGTGTTGATACAGGAGCACTGGTCACTAATAACTGTCTCATTACAGCACTAATGCAGAGTTCACACTACGAACAACAACACCAGCTACATTATTGCCCAGTTGCTGTTGACGTGCTGCTCAAACACTTGTTAACGTAGTAACATCATCACAGGTCTACTACTCAACACTCAGCAACTCAACTAAACGTCATCTAAAGTTTGTATTTAGTCAGAAAATCTCTGTTATTGATCAGTGTCAGCCCCCAGCTTAACATCCAACGTGTTCCTAACCCGTCAAATATCAGTGTTGTCAATATCTTTCACGTCTACATATGACGTGCTACATGTCCTCCTGTGTCTGCTGTTGATGTTACAGGACGCTATGTCAACTTATGGTTAAAACACACTTCTGTTTTCACAGGAAATGTACAGCTTCTACTTATTACAGTCATTGTCAAAATAAATTGACAACATAAGTAAAACACCAAATATTTCCATTTATTTCTTTGTGCAACAAAAGCATGTGGTTAGGTTTAGAAAACAACATCATGGTTTGGCATAAAACACGGGAAACAAACAGCAGGCAAACAGATAGGGACGTTTGTACAGGGACTTTTGCACAATGGGATTTTGCCAAGTAGGACATGCTCCTGGATCAACACTGCAATCAACCAATCACAGCCCTCTGACATCATCGGTGTTCTGCTACTGTGCGTCTTTCAAATTTCCTTTATGCTTCTTCAGAGCTAAGCTAGTTTTCCAAATCGAAGTTGGTTATTAAACAACAAAGATCAATATCTGTTATGATCTTTTTGCTGCTGTCTCCTGCGGTGTACCCCAAGGCTCCATCCTAGGTCCTATTTAATTTTCATTAAATAGTATTTTCTTACATTGGGGAACATTTTCATCATCCCTTATCACCACTACGCTGACGCTGTATTTTCCATTGGAACCAAACAAAACACATAATCTTCAGTGTCTTTTAAATTGTCTCAAGAATGCTAAATGTTGGAAGGCCAAACAGTTCCTTTAGTTAAAGGAGCTATATGTAAGAAATCTAAAGCAAATAGTCGTAAAATCATCCTAATATGTCACAGAGACTAAGGAATTATGTTCATATAACATACTGATCACACCGACAACAACAGTACAGCCAGAATATTCGCATTTTAAAAAAAAAATACGGTCTGCAAATCATGTTTATGTTTTGAATTTGTGTTTTGGGCCACCCACCGCCGTCTCCCAGTCACGCAGTCAGTAGAGTCTCAGCATCAGTTACAGTTACGACTGAGCTAAAGCACCACAGCAAGCAGCATTAGCAGTGTCCTGGTACACAGCATTAGCAGTCTGCTTCTCCTCAGCTTTTTCTTACTGCAGTTTTTCTGGTGATATAGCTCATTCTCTTGGGCCGATGTCCTGAAATCCCTGCGAAAGAAATCTTTGTGTGATTTTGGTTCTGTGATAAATTTGATAAAAACATAAATTCTGTAATCGGCAATAGCTTTTTCCACATGAGTTGGATAACAAAAATAAACCTTTTCTTTCTTTGGGAGATCTGGAGACCGTCTTTTATCACCCTACATCTTGACTGCTGCAGCTGTCTGTATGTGGGAGTCGGTCAGTCTTGGCCTGCAGCAGAGACACTACTCACTGGTACCAAGAGGAGAACTCATCTCTCCCTGGTCCTGGCCTTTTTCCACTGGTTACCAGTGATACATAGGACTGAATATTTTATTTGGTTTTTAAGGTCTGCATCTCCGATCCCCTCAGACTATACTCTACATTCAGACCCTTTAGATTCTAGTTATTTCTTGTTATTTCACATTCTCAGCTTTACTGCTGCTCACAGACTCTGGCACGGCTCACTCCTCACAGTCACATCCATCCTATCGGTCGACACTTTTTAAATCCCAGCAAAAGACTCAGCTTTATACGATGCATATGAGTCCACTTAATTATTAATATAATGATAAAACTGTTTTCATTTTGCCCAGTGCGCTTTTACCGAATTTTAATATCTTACCTACAGTGACACACAGGTGTAAGGTAGAACGGGCCCCAGTGCACGCTATTATGTCGGGCCCTAAGGCATGGTAGTTACTTGTTATGTGCCTTAACAAGGTACCATAAAATCTTATCTTCACATGATCAGATACTTGGCAGTGGATAACACCAACATACATAACACCCAGAAATCCTCATTGCATATATCTGACAAAAATACCAACAGAAATAAGGGACACACATTAAACACACATTAAACATGGCTTCATAGTGACAATTTCAAACACAAATCAGCTTCACTATAACTCGCAGCATTCACAGACAAACACTTGTCTTTATCTGGACACATTTCCCCCCAAATACAACATGCTAATGTTATTAGCACAAGCCTATGGCATTTCACATTGTATAAATTAGCCTTGCAGCTAGCAGAGATTTCCTCTGCTCATATGAAGCCAAGATAAATCACACACAGGACTTAAAATGCTATTTTAGTGGAGGCTTTATTGTCTTCACAATTTATTGTTTCTTATCTGTGAAATTATAGTAAATAAAAGCTTCGTTTCCACCGAGGGAAATGGTTTCAGCTTACAGAAATAGGCAGGAGGTCTATTATGTCGTGTAGTTACATTTCTGGGGATGACTCATCAGGCTTCGTCGTAGGAATGATGTTGATTAGACGCAGAAGTATCAGTCCTGCATTAATCTGTGAGATGTGTACGGCCCCTAAAAAAGACATTTGGATCTCAGATTTTATGGAGTTGCTCAGACATCGTCCCCTTCAGTAGAGGAATATAAAAACACCTCTCGTGTGACAAACACGGGCACATAAACAGGAGACATAAACATGATGAAAAAGATAAATTAAGTATTGATTGGAGGGGGATCTGAAGTCTTTTTAGTCCATGTGGGCATCTGTGACACAACCACACAGTTCTAGTAGAGATGGCAGCAGCAGTAGGATTATAATTCCTCAGAAGTGTTTTCTCAACAAACAGTCTCATGAGAGTTAAACAGAGGAACACGGGAGAGAAAATAGTAAAAGCAACAGAATCATACGATACTGAACAAAAGCTACATGACATGAAACACACACACACACACACACACACACACACACACACACACACACACACACACACAGGTATAATAGAGACTGAACTGTATGCACACTAATACATGTGTGTTATATATGATGGATGCTTACAGGAACACACACACACACACACTCAGACAGTGTGTGTGCTGAAGTGACAGAGATAAATAGATGTTTGGGCGGAAGATTCGCTTCAACAAATACATCAACACAGTTTCAGTCAGCAGCAGATACACAAGCACCTCGCTGTCTGTGTACAGTGTGTGTGTTTCTGTTTGCATGTGTGAGCAGAAACACAAGAGTGAGAGCTGAGTGTGTGTGTGTGTGTGTGTGTGTGTGTGTGTGTGTGTGTGTGTGTGTGGCGGGCGGGTGTGACAGTGTGTCGGCATTGCAGGAGCATCCCTCTCTCCCTCTCTGTGTCGATGTAATTACTGTGTTGAGCTGATAAACTGCTCTCACAGGACTCACCGTCAGCAGGGAGGAGGAGGAGGAGGTGCAGCGGAGGAAGGTGGGAAGAGGGGGAGGAGGGGGAGGAGATGAAGGGACAGAGGAATGGGAACCAGGAGGAAATAAAAAGGACAATATGAGAAATGAGCAGGGGGAGGACGAGGAGAAAAGGAGATCGCAAAGAGCCAGACAGAGGAGAGGAAATGGTTAGGAGAGAGGAGGAGAGCGTTACAGAGAAGGATGGATGGATGGAGGAGAGGATTTGCAGAAAGACAAAGGCTGTGATTTGGGTGGAGGGAGAGATGGAAGGTAAATATGGAGAAGGGGAGGAGGATTAAAGGAGGTGTGAGAAGGGAGGGGGGAGGAAGAATTAAAGGATGGAGAGGGAGGAGAAGATGAGGAGAGGGGAGGTGTATTGATTCAGTACTCTGACAGCAGGGATGTATTTCATTTGGATAGAGCTGCAGTCACACCATAACACACACACACACACACACACACACACACACACACACACACACACACACGCATGACTGACCAGTTGACACAGGCTGCATCTTTAACTACACGGACACATTTACATATCAGCCTATAAAACCAGCACACAACAACAGGCCTGTACATGATCTCACAGAAATACGTAAAATAACCACGACCTCTGAACACTGCGTCACACGGTGGTGGTATAGAATATGTTACATAACGTGACAGCAGGTTCTGGCCCCAAAACTATTTGGTTAGGTAAAGAAAAAAAAATGAATAAAGGAGTTTTGGTTAATAACTGAATGTACGTACACTGTAATGTGAGGTAACTACATAAAGGACGTTAAAGGGAAACTCACAGTGTGGGCGGAGACTATGAGAAAGGGGCTCCCCCAAAGACTGGAAGTGTCAACGTAGAAAACAAGGACATCACTGAGGAAGATGATAGTTCTGGGCAGCAGGACAAGACGAGGATAAAGAAGAAGCGTAAAGGCTGGTAGAAATTTGTTTACTACCCTGAACCTTGGCACTGGGTTAAAACATAGTTAATTAAACTCTTCTGTTATGTGGGGTTTTCTCAGGGTGCTCCAGTTTTCTCCAAATATTTTCAGAGTGACCATCAAACTCTAGACTTGGAGTGAAAACTAGAAAACTCGTCTACTTCAGTAATAGTTTGACATTTAGGGAATTACACTAAACAAGCAACATTTTAATGTTAAACTATTGCTGAGTTACTAGAGAACAGCAACGTGCTCATTGGTTGGAAGGTGTGACCTCGCAGTTGGCAATCTACCATGTGCTGTGTGGGTTTCCTCTGGGAGCTCCAGTTTCCCCCACATATTTTACAAAAAAGGTCACTAAATTTGGCAAAACTACAAACTCGGAAACAAAACAAGTCTCGAATTCTTCTTTTACGTTTTCTGGCAGTTGGCAACCAGCTTGTACATGAATTACTGCCTTCCCGACCCGGAGTGTGGACATCACCATAGAGAGAGGTGCGCTACATCAGACTTAATTCGAACATAACTGTTTCCATCCCCCGTTTTGCGAATCAACATTTTTTCGAATCAACCAAAACCCGGCTAAAGCGAACGTATTTTAGTTTGTGCGAATCAGGGAATTTTAATTTTAATTTTGGTGTTTCCATCGTAATTTTCCGATGCAATACTTCTAGATGCGTGTCTAAAGAGGGAGTGATCTGTTAGAAGTGGTCAGAACGTTTAAGAATAAATAATTTATAGATAGTAATGCTATTGATATCTCACTTATAACAGACGTAATTGACTGTGTCCTCAAACCATTTACATACATGTAATAAATCCTGACAGATACTTTTCCTGATGAAATGAAAATGGCTACAGTGGTTCCAATCTATAAAAAGAGTAACAAGCATGTTGTATCAGATTATAGAGCCGTGTCATCCCCACCTCAATTGATTATTTTTTCAAAAATGGTAAAATATGCTGGGTTATGTTAGTTTAACATAGATGCGGAATAAGGAATATGTAATTTGATTGTTTAGGCAAGCATTTTAGAAAAATTGCTACTGTGTTTGTGTCTTGTCAGATACGTAGATATAGATATTTCAGCTGTTTTAGTTAATTATTCAATCAATCAATCAATCAATTTTATTTATAAAGTCCAATATCACAAATCACAGTTTGCCTCACAGGGCTTTACAGCATACGACATCCCTCTGTCCTTTAGACCCTCACAGCTGATCAGGAAAAACTCCCCCCAGAAAAAACCCTTTATTATTGCTAACTGTTTCAATCATTTATTCATCACTGACTTATGTCAGTAGCTCATCAGTTACATTTAGCTAACTAATGCTACTTCAAGTGCTAGTAGTTACTTTTAGCTTACTGTTTCAACTGTAATCTATTACTTTTGTGTTTATTAATTACTTTAAACTAACTAATGCAATTACAACTGCTATTAGTTACTTTAAGCTAACTGGTTCAATCTTTTGTTAATAGCTTTACCTAACTAATGCTATTTCAGGCACTTATTCGTTACTTTTAGCTAACTGTTTCAACCGTTATCTATCACTTTAAGCTATTTCAGCGTATATTAATTACTTTTAGCTAACTAATGCTACTTCAATTGCTATTAGTTACTTTTTAGCTAACTGTTCTAACCGTTATTATTTTAGCTAACAAATGCTATTTCAAGTGCTATTAGTTACTTTTAGCTAACTGTTTCAACCATTATCTATTACTTTTAGCTATGTTTATTAATTACTTTAAACTAACTAATACTATTTCAACTGTTATTAGTTACCTTAAGCTAACTGTTTCAATCTTTTGTTAATCACTTTAGCTAACTAATGCTATTTCAACTGTTTATTAGTTACTTTGAGATAACTGTTCCAACTGTTATTTTTAGTTATTTCAACATATATTGAATACTTTTAGCTAACTGTTTCAAAGGTTATCCATTACGTTTAGCTAGCTAATGCTAACGATGACATAACAAGCAGCATCCTATTTCCTAGGTTAAGACTTCGCACCTTACTTCTGCTTACTACTACCTGCTTTGTTCTGACGGGCCAATTTAGTTGAAGACACTCTCGGGCGAGGCGTAGGGTCAGTGGGGAGAGTTGTGACTGGACCTAAATATATTTGAGTTTAACTGTCCTTTAAAGGCTTTCAACTCTGTACATGGATGCACCATTTTTAGGCTATCAGCTTATGTTAGCTAACTTTAGCTACTGCGTTTTCTACCTGCTGGGTCAACTGTTCCCAGAGGTTTGGTGAAACACTGCTAAAAATCTGGGTTGAGGCAAAAAACAAGTTGTTATATCACACAGTAATTGCATTGAATCTTTGCAATCCATTTTTCTTCTCTTTACGTCCTACTAAGTGTGTGTTTTCTCTCCCCAGTGGGATCAGTGTGAACAGCCATATGCAGCACAGATCAAAGGCATTTATAGTGTTGGTAATCTTTGCCTCCAGTTGTCTGTCCTCCATCTGGACAGCGCACTGATGTATGCCGTCATACGTTACTGTATGCTAGCTAGTTGATGGACAACAGCTATTTTTGCAGTTGCCCAGCAACAGCAGAGAGACGCTTCCTGAGTCTGCTTCCTGTGCAGCGTGTCCAAAGTGTCCTGCATGATCAGCTTCAGCTGGTAATCACATTAATTAAAAATCAATATTTCCTGGTGTAGCTCTGTAATAAGATCAGAGTGTTGATTTGTCCTGGTGGTGTTTGAGTCTCTCTCCTCGCCGCTCACACACACACCGTCACGGGTTCCATATTTTATTTATATAACAGGACTGGGTGTTAATGAAGAGTCGTTAAAAAAACACAGATTCACTTTAACACATTTTCATTTTCATGTTAGTGTGTTCATTTATGTTAACGTGTAAAATATGTCATGAATATTATTGTTTTCTGTGTGTGTGTGTGTGTGTGTGTGTGTGTGTGTGTGTGTGTGGTTGTTACGCAGAGAGGATTAAATTAAATTAAATTAGATTCATATAAATGTCAGCAGAGTTCATTTATCAGGAGACAAATTGGTTTCTGAAAACACACACACACAGACACACAGACACACACACACACACACACACACACACACACACACACACACACACACACATATTACATATTCTCCCTCCCTGTGACACACACACCTGATCTATTTTCACATTTCTGTGTACCCGTTCTGAATTTAAAAAAGTGATTAAAACTTAAACACCTGGACAACCCCAGCATTCAATGCTGGGGTTGTCCAGGTAACAGGCGGAGAGCACAAAAAAAGACAGAAAATGAGTAACATCAGTGACATCTGCCACGACGAGATAATATGACTGACTCATATGTAGATATAAACAGCTCACTGTAAGGCAACGAAAGCACAGAGATTCCTAGTTTTAGGTGATCATATACGCTACAGGAAACATTCATTCATTTTCTATCATGGGTGTGCTGGAGCCTATCCGAGCCGTCACTGGGTGAGAGGCTGGTTACACCCTGGACGAGTGGACAACCATTCACACTCACATTCACACCAGGGGGCAATTTAAGTCCCGTCTCCACCAAACCCTTTCAGTCCAGCACCTTTGGAACCAGCAGTGAGCCTTCAGACATGGTACCTAGACCCTCGGTGTGTTCAGACAGTCTCTTAAATGTGGGCGGGGTTGTTGTCACTCACTGCTCCGTCCAGCACTCGCTGTATTTCCTCATCAGCGGTGACACAGATGGAAGTCTGCACCTGGTTTATGCACCCTGACATTTCCAGAACAGAAACAGCAAGACATGAGCAGCGACATGATCAGTACCAGTAATTAAAATCTGCCTGGTAGGTGTCCATATGTCGTGTGACTAAGAGAAAATTCTGGGCTGTTGATGGCACTATTTATGACCCTGCCAGCCTGCCTTCTGACTGTACCGCTCAAGACCGCTCAATTCTTTAGTCACGTGACTGCAGCCTTCCTAAATTAGTCGCTCATTATTACGTGGGTTATGTAGGAATTTTGGTGATTACTTTTCATAGTAAAATGTACAAACAGTGCATGACGACAGCCTGTAAATCGACACACCACTTTGATGAACAGGAAACATGTTTCGTGTTGACAATACACAACGTTGGCTGGACTGAATCGTCCCTCAAGATCACTTGATTAGGGCGAGACTGAAAAATAAAAAAATGAAAGGTTGTTCCTGCTCAAACTGTGAGAAAAGGAGATCCGACATGTGGCGTAGCTCAGTCTGAACTCTGCTGGATAAGAAAGCACAGAGAGGCCTGAGATGACACCAGAGAAACAGGAGCAGCTCCTAACAACACTCTGCCTGTCAGAGGCTGACTGCCTGCACTGATGGAAGACATGAACTTATGAACTCGTGAACAGAAAAAAAAGATGAAACACACGCATGTTGTCTCCTCCAGTTCTGCAGATTTCTCGTCTCACTTGAGCGTAAAGATTGACACGTTCACCTCCCTCTGCAGGAGGAAGAATCCAAGCAGAGAGAGTGAAACGCTCCCGCTGGTTTAAACTATTAAAGTTGACATTTTGAAGATGAAACGATTCCTTCTGACAACTGTGATATGCAGATGCAGGTAACAGTCTGCCGGGTGCGCGTTGAGCCTTGAAGAAAACACAAAAACATGTTTACACGTGTGAAAGCCGAGAAACATTTGAGTGTCAGAGAGATGAATGAACAGGTGAAGAACAATAAGAAGGAAGAGACAGACAGAGCAAAAGGAAGAGAAGGAGGGGAGGGGGACGAGCAGGGATTTAGAGCAGGTGGGAGGGAGAAGCGGAGGAGGAGGAGGAAGAGGAGGAGGAGGAGGAAAGCCATCGCAGAGAGGGAAATTAATTGCCGGCTGCAGGTTATTGGCTGGCTGTGCTGCCGCGGAGGCTGCTGTTGTTCCAGCACAGTGAGGATGCTGCAGAAGAAGAGAGAGCAGCGAGCAGAGAGCCGCAGATCTGTCTGCTGATTCCTGATCCACCGCCGGCTCATTTCACCATCCCATCATACATCTGTGAAGCGCCGGGGCTGCTCAGGCTGAGAGGAAACACTGGACGTGTCATTATTCTGAAGGAGGGAAGGAAAGCTGCAGCAGTAAGAGGAGGAGGAGGAGGGACGCCGGTGAGGAAGCTTTGCCCAGACGAGGATCACCCTCTGTGGGAGGACTCGGAGGCTGGTTGCCCCGGGGAAATCAACTGGATGGTTCCTGAAACATCTGGAAAGGTGCAACTTGGAGATCTTTAAAAGAGATTTAAACTCAAATCACTTCACATGATTTTTTTTTACCAGCAGCAACAGGAAGACTGAGGGTCTGGAGTTTTCTGTATGTACTTCTAAAGGTGTAGTGCAAAAATCTCCTTCTTATCTGTCTGTAATTTAAAGTGTAATTTTCTTAAAACTAGTTTTAAAAATGTGCAACTAAACATTTCAGCTGGTTTCTGATACAAATCACTTCATTAACTATTTTCTAGAATTCTCCTGAAGCATCCTGCCTGATTGTGTCATGTTTTAAGATACAAACACTAATTTCTGGAAAAATACAAGTTGGGTTTGATTTGATTATTTATTATTCTGCAGATTATTGTTCTGATTAACATTTTAATGCTTTGCTCAAAAATGTCAGAAAATAGTAAAATTTGCTCAAAAAAGGTTGATCAATTCATCCAGTCAACCCGGTCTCACTCTGAAGTCGTTGAAATCCAGCGCTTGATTAGTGACGTCTTTTAACGTTGGCATTATATGCAGCAGGTCGCCATTATAGTTTGACGGCAGCTGGTGGCGTCAGGGGGAAATGCGATGGGACAAGAACGAAAGTTAAGGCGATGAAAAGTCAGAGTAGGGTGTGCGATAGGTCCAGCAACCGCCGACTTTCATCCAAGAGAGCAGTGTTTACGTCCTGTAAGATTACAAAGTCGTGTGTTTTTGTTGCCTGGACTCAACCACGTGTGTTTGTTGTTGAATGGGAAAAATTGCTTTTATTTTGAAAGAGACTGTATGCAAACTGTACATTTCCTGTGAAAACAGAAGTGTATTTTGAAAACAGACAATGCATGTAACAGGCTGAAGTTGACACGGCGTCCCAGAACGTCAACAACCAACACACCCAGGGTACCTTGGACGCCATATGTGGACGTGGAAAGTCCATGAGCAAACGTGGACATGTGACGAGGTCACAGTGAGGATGAGTTGATCCAGTGGATCTCAAATTATGTGGCTTAAAAATGGGCCGATGCTGACTTGTGACCGGGGCCCCATAGTCATGGAAAACCTGGAAAAGTCATGGAAATTTGTTGTGTGTAATAAAATCGTTACAGTAATTATCAGTAGAGAAAGTAACAGTGAGGCAATTTTTTTTATCTATTGATGTAATGTAGCTTCAAAATGTGTTGATGTGTGTTTGTTTTTTACAGTTTTTTTATCACAGTGTTACAGGGCTATTTTTATTTCGAGCAAATGAACCAACAGGCCAGCGGTGTAAGGTCGTTACCTCAGGCCCCAGTTCATGCTGTAGTGACAGCTCATCTAATTCAGGGAGCTCTGCTATTTCTTTTTCCTCCTGTTCATTTCTCTCTTTCCTTTCCTCCTGCTGCATTCATGCTTCAAAGGCACGACTGCTCTCTGGACTTGTAGATGTGCTCAGCTCGTCAGTCTTGACAGATTTTGCACCTAAACGGGCTCCTGTATTGTAAATGGACCTGCACTTGTTTATCGCCTTTCTAGTCTTCTGACCACTCAAAGCGAGTCACATTCACACACTGGTGGCTAAAGCTAACATCCAAGGTGCCACCTGCTGCTCACTCTCCTTTAACACACGCACACAGCGATGGAACAGCCGTCAGGAGCAGTATCTTGCTCGAGCATATTGTGACATGCAGACTGGAGGAGCCGGGGATTGAGATCGAGTCGCTTTGTAAGCGGGGGTCAAACTTGTTGCTTCAGTTTTGGATGTTCCTGGTTGACTTTTCAATCGACGCTTTTCAAAATACACTTGTGTTTTCACAGGAAATGCACCGTTTCTGCTTGTTGGAGGCGTACAGTCTTTTTCAAAAATAAACTTACAATGTAAAATGTTGTTTTCAGGTTTATTTCCTGAAGTTTAGGCAAAAACAGGCCGTGGTTAGGTTTAGAAAAAAAAACATCATGATTTGTTCTTACTGATGTCACGAGACATACATTACTACTGTAGCATGCTACACATACTAATGCACTTCCTTGGTATTAAAATAAATCCACTGAGTTTTGGTTTCACACGGGACATGAACAGCAGGCTCCAGGGTGAAAGTCCGGAGTTTGTGTGACCCTCCCATCTGCTCTATACAGACTTCCTCACTCTTTATTGAAACAGCCACTGCAGTATCAGTAGTGTGAAGAGTTTTAACTGACAAAGCTGTGGTGTTTGATGAGTTCAGTTGTGGCCGCAGCATCAGAAATAGCTGCTGCCCGGTGCCCATCACACCGCCGTGAACGGCTCCTCTGTAAGTTGGTGTCTGACGCTGAAATCATTGACAAAGCGTGTTTGGTGTTTGAACGGACGACAAAACTCCCACTCTGGGAGCTCTAATGGTCTGTGTCTGCAGTCGGCCTGTAATAATATGATTAACATTTGGAGTAAAGTGGACCACATGGTTCTGTTGGTATGCCTCGTGAATGGTAATGGAAACTTTATTATGGATCACTGACACATCATTTTGTCCAGTAAGTTAGAAATGCTTATTCTGCTTTCATGTCCTGTTAAAAATCTATCAACACCTCTGATGAGCTAACGTCGGACTGACTGTTTCAGCTCTGAAGTTGATTTCTATCGTAAAGCAGCTGAGGTATTGTCCCTGCTCTGGTTGATTCTGTAACTTGTTTTGGGGTAAAAAAAAAAAGAAAAGATTTTTAGGGTCTGATAATAGAGAGAAACGACTTGATAAAATAGAGATATTGTGATTGTAAAGCGTCGTCTTCACTGAGAAACGGCGACTGGAGTGAAAATCTGTGCAGTCTGAGTGAAAGCCAACACGTTCTTGTTGCCTGACAACAAATTCTGGTTTGTGAAATCAATTTTTAGCTTGTTAGATTTCTTCCCCTAAACGGGGAGGCGATGAAACACACTTCGACCACAAGCATTGACATGCCGAGCAGGGAGAGACCCCAAAACTAACAAGTCTGTGTGTGCTCATGTCCTTCATCCAATCAGTGTGTAAAACCAGTGAGAATCTCTGTGTTTTCTGTGTCTGTGTGTCCAGGAGCGAAACTAAGCCGGATTTAACCTTTGTGGAGAAATGACGGAGCAGCAGAGGAAATCGAGGGATGAAGGGAGGGAGAGAGGAAGAGAAAAGGCTGACAGTCGGCGGATCTAGCTCTCCTCACAAAACAACAGGATCCACCTCAGTCTGCCTTCCACTCCTGGAGGAGGAGGAGGAGGAGGAGGAAGAGGATTTGGGGGGAATTACATGGAGAATAAAGTGAGCTTCATTGCAGACGGAGGGCGACTGCTTCACGCTGAAGTTTGCTGAAACAAAAGCAGGTCTTCACCTCTCTGGATAATCAGTCCTGAAGGAGGATTTGAGGGTTTTGATTTTTTTTTCCTGGTCAGCAAAGGATGTAAAGACACTTGGAATTCAGTTTGAGAGAAAGAAAGCCTGGGAATTCATTGAATTGTTCAAGTCTGAGCAAAGAGAGCCGGTGTGTTGACACCAAATCCACCATTTTTGACTTTTTACCGGCCAAAAAGTTATTTTCAGACAGAGCAGAGACCTGCACACCTGCAAGCCACACAGATCAGAGGTGAACTTTTATTTTGACGTTGCTGCTCAAAGGGATCATCAGGAAGTTCAGCCCTTCATTTCCTCCCTCTTCAACCTTCCTGTCTCTCTTCATCTCACATTGTAGTTTTCCTTTCACCACATTTATTTTATCTCTCCTCTCTTCTCCGCACACACCTTCTCCATTTTGCCCCTTTCCCCCTCTGCGTGGTCGGCGAGGCAGGTGTTGATGACAGATAACAGCTGCAGAGAGGCGGCTCATAAAATCAGATGAATCATGTTCAGTGACAGGAGCGGCAGGTAATACAGGCTGAATGTGCCGGCGTTTCTGCAGAGTGTCTGTCATCTTTCTGCAGGCTAATTCCATCTCAAGGACCGTCAGTGGGCGAGCTGGTCGATTATAAAACCAGAGGGAGGGACACTCTGTTCTCTGCCAAGTCTCAGTATCACTTGTAAAAAGGCATCACTGACTAACAGCTGTGATTTCCTACCAACCTTTTTATGATTTTTATACAATAATGCAACACAGCCTGTTGGAAAAGATCTAAAGAGGAGATGAACGTGGAGCTCAGAGGTTTATCTTTAAAGCAACAAGAGCGTGCAGACGACAGCAGCCGTCTGAGGTACATGTGGAGTGAAAGACAAAAACACTTTCAAAGAGAGAATTAACAAAAGCTCCAAATGAGCTCGAGACTGAATCCAAAATGCAAACCGACGTGACCGCAGTGAATAACCCAGAAACGTGCACATTCAAATGTAAAAACGAGACTTCAGGAATAAGCACAGAGGTCGAGCTCTAACTGAGTAACCGGAAGTTGTCCACAAGTGGTGAAGAGAAGTCTGAGCGGTCAGAAAAATATTTTGAGGTTGAGCTGGAAAGAAAAAAACAACTTGTAGCACAAGCGCTAAAACAAGCCCACAATAACGAGAAAAGACATCAAGTCAAATTGAAAGATTTTGCGTCTACAAACAATTATCCATAGCACAAAATCCCTTGTAACACTTTTGATAAAAACCCTGCAGGAATCGTGAGGATTTCAGAGAATGAAAGTAAAGCGACTGAGCTGATGCTCGAAGCACAAACACCACATGGAGTTTGATTTTACTCCTCAAATATTTCCTGTTCTTTAAGCACAATTAGACTTTGTGTCACATTTAGGTGCTAAAATTTTGTCACGAATCGAAGCACAAATTGTTTTTATCTCTGAAATTAAAAACTCCAGCTGCTCTGGATTTGACAGACGAACAGGTTGATTATAAAATGACCTTTTAAGCACAAATTCTGACCAATATTCAAACACAGATTTCAAATTCAGGTGCTAAAGATAAAGTTTTCCTCTCTATGAGGTTAACGTCGTTTGCTCAAGCTGGTGTGTGAAGCTCAGTAAGCACAAGCTGCGTTCAGATTATTTTCACACAAGTATTCAGGTGCTAAAAAGTATTTTGTTGTGTGTTTTTTTTTATGATTTCAGAAATACTTTTGTATCAATTCAAAGCACAAACACACCCCTCAATAGCACACAGAGCTTTTTACGCTAATTTGAGAAATAATTCAACGTCAGCTGCTGATTTATAAAATAATTGGTGGCGCAGATGAGATCAGGGGAGTCGACAAAACCTCCAAGCAAATGTTCATATTCAGGCTGCTGCTTTCTGATCTGTGAATGTGTTTGGATGAATTATTGAGGCCAAACTTCAATATTTGACTCGGAGCGTCGCCTCGTCCTGATCCAGAAACATAAATTCAGATCCACTTTTAAAGATTTCTCTGTCACTCATATTTAATATTTCACATCAAACTGTTTGCTGTGTCTTGTCAATTTGGGAGAAAGGAAGTTGTTTTAATCACTCGCTGATGAATTATTGAACTGAAGTGAAAACTGCTGGAACACATTACAGCCCGGAGGAGTTTTTTTTTTTTTTCCTTCTTCTTCTCCTCCTTCATGTCTTATTAATCGTCACTGGCCTCGTTTCCACTGCGGCTTCAAACAAACCTCAGGGGACCGAAAACTAAACATTTGGCTGAAGATGTTTAAGTGTTTTGTAAAGATTTGTGAGACGTTACAGGCTTGAAAAAAGCAGCGTGGTTAGTTTAATAAGAGAAGGTGTCACTTTGATTCAGGCTGAGGAGATCTCAGCAGAGGGAAAGCTGCACATTTCTGTCAGGGAAATTAAAGAATATATATATTTTTGTCAATGTACTTGCAGTTTGCAGAAGACACTGATTATTTAATAACTCAAACAGAAGTGAAACATACATAATACATGAAAAGTAGGAGTTTTGTTGTGTCTGTGACTTAGTGGGTGTCACTTTTACTGGAAGCAGAAGCTTTACAGTTTAATTTTATATGTCTTTCTCCACATTTGGCCATTTGAGCTGCAGGGAGACGTTTTTAAAGCCCTACAGTTTATATTTATCTTATTGAATCCATCTCTTTCAAAGCAGTCATTAAATGTATTAAAAACCAGGGAACCAGAGAGGATAAATTAAGATTTAATCTTTTTTAAATCATCTTCCCTTCACCTTCCAACAACTGACCAACTCGACTCGTTTGTGTTCAACACATTAAATACCTGACTTCACCGCAGACACTGAAACCATTTAACAGCACCGAGATTTAAACAACAAACTGACCTGACCTAATTTTTTGCACCTGTGAACACACACCTTCATCCCTCCATCACCTCCACCCTCATCATCTCAAACATCTGATTCACACCCACAAACTCAAATGAACTGAACTGTTTTTACAGTTTGAAGCACAATCTGGAGAGTGTTTCCCCTCTTCATCCCCCTCCTCCTCCTCCTCCTCCTCCTCCCCTGCAGGGCAGAAACAATCTGCCGTGCATGAATAAAAATTAATTTTTCACCGTGATGAAAAGACACAGCGTCTCGCCTCCTCGCCGCCTGCAGGACAGCAGATAAAAGCTGTTTACTGTGAGGAGACTTCAGAGCAACATAACGCGTCTCATTTATGAAAAGAACAACAAAACCAGGCTGAACAGCGTCCTCCTCCTTTTGTCTTCTGTCTCATAATTGTTTTTGCCCACGAGAGCGAAGCATTAAGAAACACAGGGGTGGGTTTCTCTTTTGTCTTCAGAGTGACAGAGACAACAGGAAGTGAACTCAGCTTGACTCTCAGCTGGGTTTTTATCAGAAGTGACACTTTTGTAAACGGAGACAGACGTCTTTGTTGAAGGAGTTTGACTGATAAAAGCATTTAATAAACTTGATGAAGCTTATCTGGGGATTTTAAGTGGCTTCATTTCTTGTGGGAAATCTTCCTTTTCTGAGGGAAAACTCAGACTATACAGTGACGCACTGTTAAAATATTTCACCTTTATGAGAATATCATTATTTTTTGCAGAAGAGTCACAGAAGCTGCACAGATACACTATATTTGAATTAAACCTGGAAAAAAGCAGGAAACATTTTAATTTCATTTTTTAAGAACTGCTTTGACTGATTTCTAGTCGACCTTTGGAAAGGATGAACATGACTCTTCCTACATAACGGATCTTTGTCTTGATTACAAATTTCACCAACTCTTCATTTGGTCTGAGAATTTGTCTGAAATCTGGTGATGTTTTTGGACTGTTGCCCATTTTTGTTTGGCAAAGTTAATCTCAGATTTGGGCGTGGTCACCTGAACAAGAATTATCTTTGTGAAGGTCATTTTGGCTCAAAGGTCAGAGGCTGATTAAGGGGGAAAATAAGCAAGAAAACAGACGGCGAAGACGCACCTGAGGACGTCACATTTGGAGGGTAAAGCTCAGACAGTGAGCTGGATAATTGACTCGTTTCTTGAGCGACCTGCAGAGACAGAGGACAGAGGACACCGAGATTAAAAAGACACAAAGGAAGCAGAGACGGAGATAAGTGTCAGACGTCATCATGGGTTGCAACATGTGTGTGGTGAAACGTCCGGAGGAGCAGTACAGGATCATGTTCCAGGTAAGACCTCAGAGCTCGTTGGCGCCCGTCTGACCCACCAGATGTTGGTGGATGTGTCGACATACACTTTACACATATTGGTTCCAACCAGTTTCTAAACCAGCTCTTTTCCTTCAGACTCTGGTTTCATGGTTTCTGCTGACAGCTGACATTGTGAAGTCTTTATGACATAATGTGTTGCCTTGATATAAGAGACAGGACGTCATCAGACAGTCCAAACTCTGCAAACCGCTCCTAAATTTCAGATGTTGGAACGTTCTTGCAAGCACCAACAGACAAACGATTCACAAGTTTAAAGCAGGGCCAAATGATAGTGTGGATTTTTAAAATTGTTCAGATCTAAGATTGTTTTTTTCTTAGACATGGCCCTAACCCTCTTTTACAGACAGACAATATTTATTTATGATAACAATTGTTTTTGAGCTAAAAAAAAACTACTTAGAAGAGTAGAAACTAACATTTGTTGGAAGAGTCAGTCAGTGAGGGACACCTGGCCGTTAGTGGAAGGTTCAATATGAGGCAGCGAGAGCAAACATTAATTTGCCAATCTGTTAACAGTAAATCTTATTTTGACATTTCTTCTCACTGCACCACTAAATTGATGTTAAAGCTAAGTGAATAAAACACGTGACACACATGCACACGGAGGTGGACAGTGACAACAGTCACAAGCAGTTTTATAAGCAGCGTCTTAAAATCTGAGGAAAATCTGCCAGGTTTTCGTGGCTGATACTTTCTTACAATTAATATTTTAGAAAATAAAATGGTGGCTATTGTGAAGAGAAAGGAACAAGTAACGAAAAGATGAATACAAATAAAACATGCAGGTGTGTTTGAGAGATATAGAGGAGGAAGAGGCCGCAACCTCAACTGCTTTTGTTCTGGAGAGAGAAATGAGGGTTTAGGAAAGACTCTGTGTGTGTGTGTGTGTGTGTGTGTGTGTGTGTGTGTGTGTGTGTGTGTGTGTGTGTAAGAGGAAACTACGGCACCATTCATCACTGCAGGTTAGTCTAGTTACTCTCTGTAAAGGTCACTGTGTTATTCTGCTGGGTTTTTTTGTCCAGTCGAGGCTGAAAGTCACAGAGGACTCACAGCCCTCCTGATTGTTCATGGGAGTGTGTGTGTGAGATATATATGTGTGTGTGTGTGTGTGTGATGGAGGCATTAATGTGCAGCGCTTCAGTTCACATTAAAGAATAAAGCCTGTTCCTTTAATCGATCTGCTGTGCACATATTTACATCAAACATTTACATTTGTTTTACAGTGATTCACTCTGGTTTCTACTGAAGCGAAGTGCATTCACTCGACAAATAAAAAAGCCCTGTTTTTCTGAGTAATATTTTCTGTTTTTCGTGGTAATTTTTTCTCCTGAATGAGGAGACAAGATACTTCAAAATCTCGTGAGAAGCTCCCACCTGGCACCTGCAAGTGACCCCTGCCTGCATCCATGGTGACGCCTGCTCATGTATTTTGTAAGGTGCCTGTGTAAAGTCGACAAACTGATGATAACACCATCTATATGACTTAAAATATCTCCAAGTGTCTCAAACCCAAAACAAAGTAAAACTGGATTAAACTAAACAAGCGGGTCTTGTTTGCATCCATTATATCGAGCTCTCAAGAAAGGAATGAAAGCGTCTGTTGTTCTATTGCTCTCGTAACTAAAAAAAAAAATACTCAGACAAACAGAAAAAATGACTCAATAAAACAGATTTTTTTTATTTGTCGAGGGAATGCAATACGCTTCCGTAGGTTTCACCTTTTTGCAGGTAAATAAAGTCGAACCACAACTTACCTGCATCAAAACATTTGCCAGTCGACAGCGCTGACCTGATTACTAACAGTCAGAGTGATTCAGTATGTTTATAGTGTAGAGTATTTCACCTCATATGTGCCTTTGACCCGTTAATAACTCTCTCTGATATCAGTGACGGTTCCACTTGGAGAAACTCATAAACTCAAAGTGATTATTCATCAGCAGATTATGTCACTACTAACCATTCGTTCATCAGACAGAGCTGTCTGCAGTGCAGAACCAAACTGACTCACTTTAAAGGAATCACTCGGATCATTTTCAAGCCATAGACGGTATATTACAAAATGCAGATGCCATTAAATACCTTGGTGTCAACATCTCCACCAAGCTGTCAGAGCTGCACCATTAATAAACAGCACTGAAGAAGTCCTCACTCACTGGAACAACCTGCTCTTCTCACTAACTGGACGAATAGCAGCTGTTAAAATGACCAGATTACCTTTTTACCAGTCCTCCCTGCATCACATTGGTTCAACACTAGACTCTTTGTTTAGGTTAAAATGCTATTAATAAGCTGATGGCGCACTAAAATGTAAGTGAATTCCACCAGAGATACAAACTCATAATTAAACCATTCTCATATGGTTCTAAGAAAACTCCGACTGATCATTGCATTCGAGCCTCTGAAACATTAACATTATCTTCCTTGTGCGTTTCCACTTAATAGTAATGTTAACGCTACTATCTGACATTAGCACTGTGACCTTATTCTAAAACTCATCAGTCATCACTGACTCCGGTTGAGTTTTAAAACTCTGGGGTTGCGTTTGACTGTCTTGGTTGTAACATTACACTCGCTCTCCTCTTATGTGTATCTAACGTTACCATGCCAACGCCTACGTCGATCATAGATGTAATGAGGATGTAATGGAGGAGGGGGACGGGACTTTGGAGGGAGGTGGAGTTGTGGATGTTCTAATTTTTTCAAAGTGCTGTGTGAAATGCAAGAAAGGTAAGAGCAGCTTTAAGAGTGTTGCACAGAGTCCCTGAGTATGTTTCCTTAGTTAAGTAAAAATGTAAAAATGTGCATTTGCTACACTGAAAGATTTTACGGTGGTAAAATGCATGATATGATCCATGATAATTATTTGTTTGCCTGCTTGTGACACCTGAGGTCCTTTGTGCAGTGATCTGACTAACTTAAAGGGATTCTGTAGGTTTGAGACCAAGATAAGGAGAAAACCTTAAATACTTAAGGCAACATTTATTGATTTTATCTTAAGAAAGCCTTAAGATGGACTTTAGGGAAAATCTTAACTTAAGGTGTTTTGTGCAACCTGCTCCTGTTCTGTACTGTATCTGATGGAGCTGATGGAGCTGATGGAGCTGTCCGTGGTGCTGAATCCTTGATTAAGGCCCAGTCCCATTTCTACCCCTTAAATCTTCCACTTGCTGAGCAACGAGCAGGAAGCTCAGCTGTTCCTGAATAAATTAATTCATTTATAATAAACTTCACATAGATTTCTGTGGTTACTGCAGCTGAGTTAGATTTTGTCGGACAGGCTGAAACTACTCAGCGTGTCGAGTTGAGGAAACGTGTCAGGAAGCATCGGATGTGTCACAACTCCAACTTCACATGTTTATGGAGGAGCAGCAGGCCCGAGCTCGCCTCATACATAAAACACACGCGTTTATATTCTTAACCGTCCTCACAACAGAACATTAATACACAAGCAGCCACACTGAGTCAAATAAATGTAATTATAATAAAGCTAAACAAGCCTTCTGTTGTAGCAGAGAAGCTGTGATTTTAACTGTGGTTGAATCTCACCACCGTTTCCACACTCTCACTCTCCTGGGTCTGCTCACGTCCTCTCCTGCTGGGGAACGCACATTCCTTTCTTTCCTACTACAGTTTGTTTTTCACAAGAGGCCGCAGGGCTGCAGGAACACAGTGGGAGTAAAGCTTTACACTCAAACACACTCTCATGTATATTTATATGGCGCAGATTCACACTGTTACACATCAATACACCTTTGAAATCTCTTCCTCACATATATACTTACATACTGTACCGCTCGTCCTCTTTTACAGACACATGAAGCAACGCACAGCTGCTTACGGAGTCACTCAGTTTGTTCCCTCAATGCAATCGAATTCCTACCACTAAAATCTAAAATCTAAAATTTAAAATGACCTCATTCATCCACTCATATTGGCTGCGTTTCCCAGTTAAGAGTGACGTTAGGACTTAAAAGCACAGTTAAGAACGCCTTTGGTAAAAAAGACTAGCCGCTAACTGGTATCATGGTGGACAACTTTACAGCTCTGTAAAACACTGAGCATGCTCAGAGCGTACTGTCCTGACTGCATGCAACAGAAACAAGCTGAAGGTTTACAAGGTGAAGCTGCTGATTTGTAAAAGGCGCACACACACACACACACACACACACACACACACACACACACACACACACACACTGAGGTCCTCTGAGGTTTTGGTTTCCACACACTGCTTGATTGTTAGACATCATTACCATCTTCACTAGGTCACCTCGGGAGAAATACACACACACACACACACACACACACACACACACACACACCTGGGATTCACATTCATTACATGGCTGTTGTGTCTTGATTGATCTGAGCTCCCAGGGAGTTACAAGCAACCCCCAACACACAACACACACACACACACACACACACACACACACACACACACACACACACACACACACACATATTACATATCCTCCCTCCCTGTGACACACACACCTGATCTATTTTCACATTTCTGTGTAGCCGTTCTGAATTTAAAAAAGGTGATTAAAACTTAAACTCAGGCGGCCGACCTGCAGCTGGAGGTCGTTGAGGTCACACAGAGACTGAAGGGACGACCTTAAAAACAAAGCCTCACCTCTCTGCATGGTCGTGATGTTATTCTTACTGTTCATGTGTTTTCATAGTTACAGTTAATATTTTCTGGGAAAAAAAACAAACCCCGCCAGAATCATGGGTGGATAACTGAACAGTCACCAGATCTCAGTCCAATAGAGCACCATGGGATGCGGTGGAACTGGAGATTCTCATCATGGATGTGCAGCCAAAGATACTGGATTACTACAAAATGGCCCACATACAATATACTGCCATCGTATGAAATGGTATATATTTCCGGTCCCCTAAGTAGGCGTTGTCCCCCGTATCCCAATCAAAGACGATGGAGACCCGCCAATCAAAGACGAGTATCCCAAACCTAAACTAAATAAATAAACTGCTTCATTTTTCTCTGTGTATCGATCTGATTAAATGTCTGACGTGTACTGCCTGCTACACACTCACACATTGTCGTATATTTTTCCTCATACTTGACTCTCCTTCCCTCCTTCTGTCCTACACACACACACAGATGGCTTCCTCTCCCATAGCAACAGTTATACAGTTATCGTCTCACTGTGTCCAACTGTCTAACCACACACACACACACACACACATGCATGTGCATACACACTCTGACAGTGACACCCTCTCATACAGAGCCAAGGTGACAGGGGGCATTCAGTGTGTGTGTGTGTGTGTGTGTGTGTGTGTGTGTGTGTGTGTGTGTGTGTGTGATTAATGAGGTCTGTAATGGATTCTGATGACCTCATGAGATTTGAAGAGGAGATGATAAGCAATCTCTCACACACACACACACACACACACACACACACACACTGGGCTCATTCAGTCAGAACATGAAGCTAATTTTAGACTGATGTTGTATACCAGTTACAAAATCGATGGAAAGATGTGATTGGATGTAAACGTGTTGCGTTCATGGGCCTGCTCCAGGTGCTGGAAGCTGAAGTGTCTTAAAAATGTACTAAAGTAAGTGAAAAATTCACACTGAACCCAAAACTGTTCATGTCACACGCAGAGACATGAACATAGATGTATAATAGTCACAAGATACTGGACCCCAAGATGGCATCTCTCTGGCGCGTACGCCAAGATGACTTTCTAGCCTCTGGGTTCACTGGCACGGTATGAGGGCCACTGAATATGCGAACTGGGGTTTCTCCTCATAGGGGCCGTTTATATGACAACGATTTCAGTGAAAACGTAAAAGTCTGTCCTTTGCATTTTAAAAAACTTCTGTTTATACGACGTTATTGAAATGATCCCCGTTCACACGAAGCCACAAAATCAACTGGAAACACTGTAGTATGCACGCCAGGCCAATGGGTGGCAGTGTAAATGTGCAAAGCAACACCACGGCATGACGGCATGCGCCTGCGCTGAAGCGCCTTCCTCTACAACACCGTGATTACAAACCAAAACAAAGAAGACACGCTGGCGAAAGCATGCACAGATAACTTTGTCTGGATGGAGGACATGGTGGAGTTGCTACAGTAACAGATCTACACTTCACTTCAAATCAACAGGGTGAGCAGCACAAACAGAGCTCGCCATTGTTGTTGTGACGGTCGGCATGACTAGTGACTGCAACCGTAATGCGCATGCGCGAAAAGTCTGTTTTCAGAGGAACTGCATATTGCAAGTTTACATGACAACAGAGACGCTGCCGTTTCCAAAACGTTGCACTCTGGAAGCCGTTTTCAAATCGTTGTGTTTTCAGGCACCCAAAACACTGCTGTCGTATAAACGATCGGCCAAAACGCAACTAAAGTTTACCGTTTTCAGTTGAAATCGTTCTCGTATGTGGTGACATCACAGGTATTTAAATTGCTTTGCAGAAAGTTTTACAAATAAAAAACCCTTATGGATCACTCTGAAGTCATCAAATACCAAAGCTTGGTCAGTGACCCGGGAGGCCGGTGATCACTTCTTGTAAGATTATAAAGCCAAACCCTGTTATCTAGTCCTAAACCCAACCACATGTGTGTGTTGGCTAAACATAACCACAATCGTTCGTTGTTGAAGGAGAAAAAATATCAATTCACAGTGTTCTGAGGTAGTGCTTTTATTTTGAAAGAGACTGTATGCAAACTGTACACTTCCTGTGAAAACAGAAGTGTATTCTGAAAACAGACAATGTGTGTAACAGGCTGAAGTTGACACGGCGTCCCAGAACGTCAACAACCAACACACCCAGGGTACCTTGGACGCCACATGTGGACATGGAAAGTCCATGAGCATTTATCATAATATGTGATGATGTTTTGCTGTGAACTTGAAGCTCGTGGTCAACAGTTAGCAGTTAGCAGTTAGCACTAAGTTAAACTGTGATGATTTGTTCACTGTGAGCTGGAAACAAACTAACATCTTTCTAGTTTATATATTTAGAACACGGGCAAGACACACAGGTGCTCCATGGTTGTAAAACGCAACTAAACGGTTGCGGTCTGGAGCGCTGCAGGCACAGACTGATACACACTGTCGCTCAGGAGAGAGTGGTGTGGATGTGTGTGACCAATCATGTTTGTGAGTCTATTTTTTCTGTATGTGTTGACGAAGAAAGCCATATGATGGAGTGAAAGAACCAAAATACTGAAGCGAGTGTTCACATTATAGTCATGTTATACATCCCACATGGAACCAGCTGCGATACATCATATTTAATCAATATATAACCCTCCCATAGTCTATAAGAGAAGTAGGATTACAGCTGCAGTGCAGATTAAAGCAACACCTTAGTCTTGATTATTTCCCTTCTGGAACAGAATCCTCTTCCTCACTAAAAGCCTCAATGTTTGTTCAGTGAGTGGTGCCAGCCAGCAGCAGCCTCTGGTTCGTCCCACGCTGCCTCGGAGCATTTGAACGCCTCTCTGGTGGCTTCAGGCTCCGTCTGTCTGAGTGAAACTAAACGGCTACTGGGAGGAAAAGAAAACCTTCACATCTGAAGAGAAAATCTAACGTCAGGAATCAAACCTTGCAAATCAAACAGGCGTGTGAGTGTGTGTGTGTGTGTGTGTGTGTGTGTGTGTGTGTGTGTGTGTGTGTGTGTGTGTGTGTGTGTGTGTGTGTGTGTGTGTGTGTCCCTCAGGGCTCACTGAAGCTGTAGAGGTGTGTGTGTGTGTGAGTTGAGGCTGACAGGTGTAGAGGCTTATTTCATTTCATTCGATTTCCTCGCTGCCTGGGCTCGTCTGGACATCTCACACACACACACACACACACACACACACACACACACACACACACACACACACACACACACACACCTCGCTCTACTACACACAAAACACGCTCACAGTTTAAATGCTCATGAAAACACACTTTCCTCTTCTTCTCTTTCATTTCTTCAGATTTTCTCTCCGTCCATTTTCCTGCTCACTCTCCTGCTCTGCCTGAGCGTGTTTTGCTTCATCGATTTTTCGTTTCCTCTTCCTCCATGTCTTTTCTTTGCTGTCCATCAATCTTCCCGTTTCCCCTTCCTGTCTCTCTCTGTTTTCAGTTTCTGTCCTTCAGTCTTTCTTCGATGTCCCTCTCCACCTCTCAGTTCTGTCCTCCCTTGTCCTCTTTCGCTTCCTTTCCTGCTTCCTCTCCTCTCATTTTTCCTCCCCCACCTCCATTCTTCTCTTCACCTCATCTTCAGCATCCCTGACGACTCTTCTCATTAATGCCGTCTTCCTCCCCCATCTCTGCTTTGAATCTTCTACCATCTCTATTGTTTCTGTTCTTTCCTTTTCCTCTTCCAGTCTCTCTGTTTCATTATCTCGCACCTTTTTTGTTCTGCTACTATAATAACTATATTTTATGCTGCAGACAACACTTAACCTGTTTATTTTTTATTTTGTACCTTATTTTTATTAGTGAATATTGGTTCTTGTTTATGTACAGCAGGGTGTACGCAGGATCTGTTTTTTTTACTGGCAGCGTAAAGTTTGGTTTTCTTGCTGTCAGAAATCTTCAACAGATGCTGATAGTGTGTGTGGATGTCACAAAACCAACATCATCCTCACTGTGACCTCGTCACATGTCCACGTTTGCTCATGGACTTTCCACATCCACATATGGCGTCCAAGGTACCCTGGGTGTGTTGGTTGTTGATGTTCTGGGACGCCGTGTTGATGTAAGGGGCTGGAATATTCCATTTCTAATTCTGAATGAAAGAATTTCTCGCACTTGTATATACTCATTCCTCTTTGAGTTCATTCCGGTCTTTCTGTGCATGCTCGTGTCCTTGCCCTTCTGGCGCTATGATGTATATAGCGCACACGTGACAAGATGGCAGCTTCTAAAAACAAGAGATCATTGCACTCACCGGTTTCCATTCGCCGCAGCACGGTCTTCTACCTCCCTTCTTCAACCTTCTACCTCCCTTCTCCTCCTCAACAGACGAAGCATTAGCAGAACAAGGTTGTTGTCGTACTGCTGCTTCAAGAATATAAGCAAAACAAGCCCGAAAAAGGCACTAAGAACGGCGTCGTCAAGCATCTTGTTATCCGGAGCGAGGACTACAGTGTTTTCTTCCGTAACATAAACACGTAACATCTGCCCCGCCCCCTGTCCAATCAGAAACCTTCCCTGCCCCAAAACATGCACGGACCTGAATAAGGGCGATTAAACTGATCTCTGTGTAAACCCTCATTCAGAATGAATATTTCCCATGTAAACTACCTGGAAAGACTCATGCAGATTTATTTCATTCTGAATGAGAAGCCATCATGTAACCGCACCCACTGAGTCTTCTGCTGCCTTAACTTTCGTTGCTGTCTGGCTGCATTTCCCCCTGACGCCTCTGGGGGCAGCCTCATATTATGCTGATGTGACAGCTTTTTGATTGATGCGTGACGCCGCAAGTCACTGACCAAACACATGTATTCGATAACTTTGGACTGAGAGAGGAAGCTTGTGCCATGACTCCACAGTGTGTCTGTTTCCACTGTAAATCAGCTGAAACTCAATCGTTTATAAAACTCATGTAACTGTAAAAGTGGACGTTCAGAAACACTCTGAGAGTAACCTGACCGACACTGTATTTTTCACACTCAGCGCCTGTTAGCAGGAGAACACGATCTGCTCTGTTCAGCGTGGCTCCATCAAAAACAGACAAGAGACGTATTTTATTAGCTTTCAGAGACGTGCTGCGAAGCGTCTGCTGGGATTACAAGAATCGTCTCGAGTGGCGGTGATCAGCGGGCGGCTTCGTGGTCGCCTGGTGGAGATGTAAACTACTGAATGCACTTTTCTAGTTGTGTGTCATTATTAGTGCAGATGCTCATCATGTTCATTTTGTTTTCCTCTCATTAACTCTCTTCCTTGTTAACTATTCTTTGTCTTCTCCCCTCATTTTTTCGATTTCTGTCCGTCTGTCTCTCACCAGCTTCTTGTGTGTCTCCTCAGTGTGTTCTGTATCTCTCCTTCTCTTTTTCGTCTTTCTCCCCTCTTGTTTCTCCTTCCCCTCAGCCCCCCTGTCTGGTACTCCCCCTCCCCCACCCCCTCCCTCCGTCTCCGTCACCTCCTCTCCTCACTTTGCTGTCAGATTTGTCTCAATGGGATGCTGTTGCCGCGGTAACCAGGGTCATTAGGGAAGCTGTATTTATGCTTTCTCATACAGAAGCTGGCAGATCTGCTGTAATGAGTGCGCACACACACACACACACACACACACACACACACACACACACACACACACACACAAAGACAGAGAGAAAACCCCACCAGCTGCTTCTCTAAACGACTTTACTTTGTGGCTGGCAACCTTTCCAGAGAGAGACGGCGAGAGACAGAGGAGAGAGATGAAAGCGAGACGCCGACACTTCAGCAGAGCCGATGGTTTACTCAAATGTTTAGAGTCAGAAGTAAACTGAGCTAATGCTGAACTCCTGAAACTGGCGCTGCTAGAAATATTCAGATGAAACAAACATAGAAATATTCATATGAAACAAACATAGTTAGAGGAACACTGAGGGTTTTCAAAACAATGGCTTCGCTCCTAAGAATGAAATAAGACTGATGTCAGTCTCACGTGTGCGTGTGAAGAGTCACGATGTTGAAGTTCAGCTTCACATAAAGACTGGGCACAAGAGGAAGCAGCTAACCTGGCGCTAAAGCTCACAAACATGTATCTCTTTCATTTAATCTGCTCTTAAACAGAAACGTAAAAGCATTACGGGTTTTAAGAGTGACTGTGTGCAGGTTCCTGAAGTCTTCAGGTGTCACAGTGAGGTTGCCAGGTTTGGTACCATCTGCACACAGACGCAACTAACACCTGTGCTCGCCGACTGTATCTGACAACCATCTAACTCACTGAGCACTGAACAGATGGACACACTGACTACGTTTACCTGCACAAAATATCCACATTATTAAAAAATAAATTCTGCTAAGCTGTTTACACGGCTGATGAAAATGAATATTCCACTAATAATCCCGTTTACTGTGTGTGTACTCTGACTAATGTACAAGATGTGAATGAGCAAAAGTGGACGGCTGGAGCTGCTCGAGCCATTTTGCTTCTTTGCATCAAAATCATAGACTGTAAAAATAACTGACGAAGCTGCAGTTGGACAGAATTGACTGTATTTGCCTGTCAGTCAAAGAGACCTGCCCTTAATTATGCTTAACTTTAAGACTTAATAAAATGTAAATGGGTGAGTAAAATATAAATGTGCTGTATACGTGTCCAAAAACCAGAATCTTATTGACATATCTCACGTCTTAATCGGAAAATGCTGCATTGGGAATGAGGCCTAACTTGAATTATCCAAACAGCACATGGTGTTTACACAACCTGTATCTAATTCAGAATATTGTCATATTCAGAATGATAGTGAAACACTGGTGTGAATGTAAACGTGGACAGTGTTAAGCTAGTCTGGCTCTGTCTGGTCTTTATGCTAAGCTAAGCTAACCACATCCCGCAAACTACTACTAACAAACTACTCTTAAAGCAAATGAGGATGTTTCCCACTAAGTTCTGAAATAATTTCCCTTTTGTTTGAGACCATACAGAAGGGTGAGTGTGTTTGCTGATCCTGTGAGTTGATCTATCTCCTTTAACTTTAGCTTATATTGTAGTTATGCTGTGTAGCGTGTGAAACAGAGTATGGTGAATGTGCCAGGAAAGGTAGTATCAGCACTGTCTCTACCTGGAGCTCGCATGTACAGAGCCTGGGTTTGTTGAAGGTGGCAGTGCTGTTTGGGCTGAGAAAGCCATGTGTCAGTAAGGTAAAGGAGGTTGTTGGGTTGGTGCAGGGAGCAGTGAGACCTGGCATTAGGGGAGTGTCTCTGGGACGCCAGAGATCACTGTCTAGCCTCCTGGAGGTGTCGTGGGACCAACTAGATGAAACACTGGTGAAAGGAGATGAACTGGTGACGACCCCAAAGATGTGTTAGTTATGTTATGTTTTTGCACCTTACTGTTTGCTAGTTTTCATATTTTACACTTTATTGTTAGCTATCTTTTTCATTTTGCACCTTACTGTTAGATTTTCTTATATTTTGCATCTTACTGTTGCCTAGTTTTATAACTTTATTTGCACTATGTTGTATTTTTTATTTGCTATATATTTGCATTATCTGCTGGTATTTTTGTCCTTTGTCCTCTTCAGCACTCCTCTGAATTTGTATTGCAACTGCTGCACAAAAGTTTCCCTTGCAATAAAGACAATCTTATCTTAACCTTTTATTTTATTTTTTTAGTGCAGCCTGAACAAAGTTAAGCTAACTTCCAGCAGAATGTTAGCCGAGCCACTGTTAGCCTTATGTAGTGCTATATGTCAGGTGCTGGCATATTTTTTATATTTTTTAAATTTTGCTACAAAAATAAAAGAAAATTGAACCTTTCTGTAACTTGGGTGTATAAAAATCCTAATCTGTAATTATATCTTTTAACCTGAGAAATCTGTCGTACCTTTGTGTCAGTATTAGCATGGAGAGATATGTAGTTGTCACTTCTGTTCAGACTGAAACTGAACTGCACTGAAACAAAAACAGATTCGACATCTTTGCCAATGTTATGCTGCTCAGCACTGTCGGTTCACTTTAACCTTTGACCCACAGCTCAGAGCCACAGAGAGTAAAAGCCTCCGTTAGAAACATGACTGACAGACAAAGAGAGACGACACAGGAGGGAAGAATGAATCCACCCTCTCACATTAAGGCGCCCTGACATGCTGTTTGCATGTTTTTCTTTAAGGACTGGTGCTATCATAGAGTTGTCAAAACTACATTAGTCTTAATGGGCTGTCGGCTCATTAGGCCGTCAGCAGCGAGGAGAGGAAACACTCAGGAGACTGAATCCGCTCATTTGTATTCAGCTGCGGCTCTGAGCTGAACACCAGGTGGTAACATGTTGATACAAGCCCCATGATGCACTGCTGCTGCACCCGCAGGAGCAAACACTGAAGTCAGTCAGAGTCCAGGGCAGAACGCAGACGGCCGAGAGCAACTTCAAAATGTAACCGCACATTTCAGACAGTTTTGTGGTTGAAAAATACTGATGGAGCTTTGGTTGATTAATTAAGAGTCATCCATCAAAATGCTCTAAACGTTCTGTAAATGCAGCTTTTAAAATGTGAGGACTTGCTCTCTCTTTCTATCACAATGACTTAGATGTTTTTGGGGGTTTGAAATGTTTACAGACAAATTAATTTGCAGATATCATCTTAAACACTGAGAAATAATGATGGATTTGTCATGATTAATCGAAAAATAAATCATTAGATCAAATGTTAATGAAATTACTCATGTCGCAGCCCTAATGATGCTTTGCCTGATACAACATCAGACTAAGAGGAATAATTCCAGTAATTAATAATTTAGATTGCAATCTTGGAAAGATACTCTTAGGGCCGATGTCACAATGATGTCATTTGTTAGCAGGAGGTGCAGCTGCCTCTCCCCCACAGGGCTGTAGCTCCATAGGAGTGTTAAAATGTGTTTGTCTTGTTGTGTTATTGGAGCCAGAATAGAAGGAGTCATGGCTCAAAACCAGCCGCCACTGCCCGTCAACAAGAACAAAGATGGTTAAATGTGATAAGACCAAAGGACTGGACGGAGGCCATCATCAAAAATGCTCACATGTGCAGCACACACTTCATATCAGGTTAGGGAAAAAGTATTTCCTGTGGGGAAGGGATTAAGAAGAATATTGGATTTCTCTGCAACGCTAACTTTTTAGCACATTAGCTTATTTGTACTGTAATTCTAATATGAATCTCTTTCCCCAGCTGAGCGCCAGGCCTGACAGTAACCATTTATCCACGCAGTGAATAAATACTCTGATACTAAGAGCTACATTGTACTGTATTACTTCTCACACCCTTTAATTAATCATTCAATGGAAATTTCAACTTTTCACCTTATTTACAAGCACATGATAAAAGCTCAGGTCAAAGCAGGAAGTCATGCTGTTAGTGACTGTTTTTGGATTGAAGCAGCAGTGAGAGAGTCTGGAGAGGAATGATCACTGGTTTATTTATGTCCTCACCCACTTTGTCCTGAGAGGCTCCCGTCACCCACAGCCCTGCACAGGATGAGCAGTTACATGTAGATGGATAGATGTTGCTTTCCCTCTCTGAAGCCTTTATCATACACTCCTAATGGATAATGCATTTACAGTATACATAGAATGCTAAACAGAAAATGTGATCTCCAACTAAACATTTGCAACATGAGAAAGAGGCGCCGTCAGACTCCATCATCTACAAACAGCAGTTCAGAGCATCAGGAGGGAAATGATGGCATGGATCACTGCTGCGTTTGCTGTGCAGTTATGAATCTTAAACACACAGGATGGAGGTTATCTGTGTGTTAGTATTCTGATTTTAAACTTGCAGCGACGCAGCGTGTGTCACACGGCCGCCTTTATGCAGATACAGTCTCATGCAGAGCGCGGAAACATATCAACATGTGGAATATATCTGTGTGTAGGGACGCTGTTGGGATTTATAATCATGATGTGAACAGTGCAGGAACTAATAATATCCAGCCATGTGTTAGCTTCACTACAACAATTTGGAAACATCTTCTCAACGTATAGGAAAGTATTCTGTAACTAGATGTGCTCACAGCAGGTGGAAAAATATCTCATATAAACTGTGAGTCCTGCCCATGAGCAAGGCACTGCACTGCTCTGTGACTGTATAAATGTAAAGTTAATAACAGTAATGATATTTCTAAAATGATAGCAGTGATACATGCCTGCGCTCTGTGGATTTCCATAATAGGCTCATGTCCGAAATAACCCACGGACCAAATGTGTTGTGTAATATGTGGCGGTGGCCATCTCACACAGCTCACAGCTAATAACGCAATCTAAATGATTTATCGGTTCATATTTACATGCTTTGTTTGCTTTTTCAAGAAATGAAATGGTAATCACTTGTGTGATGTTACGGCCGTGAGGGCGGCACGTTTCTGAATAACAAGCTGCAGGCGCAGACCTCAATCTGAATATTTCAACGTTTGATGGACAGATTGTACGGAAAAAGAAAAAATTAGAAGCAGCCTCTCTGACGTGCCGACATATCTGCAGTCTTGTCAAAGCACAGAAAGGTGTGATTAATAACATGAAGGATCCATTCATCCAAATCCTTTTTTCACACTTTCTTCCACTTGTATCTAAGCATGCAAATGGTTTGGTTTTATTAGTCCAGGTTATGGGATGTATTTTTGCCTCCACCAAAACACTGAACTTCACAGTGGAGGAGAATCACAGTTTGGAGGTTTGATGTGTGCTAATCATCATTAGAGAATGACCTCACTGTCAACAGGTTTCAGTGGCACTTCTTTATATTGAAGAAATAGTCCCTGTGTCTATGTCTTAACTCTTTCTCAAAGGACAGGGCTGTTATCAACCACTTCAGTGCTCCACAGATTTATCTCTGCCCACCCTAGTGCACCTGGGTGTCCACATCGACATCAGACTGAACTGGTATATTTGGAGCTGGCAACGCCAACAGACTTGATAAACTCATTAAGCTCCGTAATTTGCTGCAGACTAGAAGCTGTGGTGGAGCGTGGGACACCAGACACACTGCCATCCACAAGGGATAATCCTAAACAATAATGATAATACATTTTATTTGGAGGTGCCTTTCAAATCACCCAAGGTCACCTTACAGAGCGTAGAAGATAAATTAAAACAAAACATTAACATAAGAACAAGTGTAGTGAACAGTGTCCAGTTAGAGTGAATATGCCAGTTTGAACAGGTGGGTTCTGAGTTGGGATTTGAATGATGTGATGGAGTCTGACTGTCTTATGTGGGGGGGGGGGGGCATCAGAGTCTGAGGAGTCCAGCAGAGGTTGAGCGCAGGGTGCAGGAGGGGGTGTATTCCTGAAGGAGGTCACAGAGGTAAGTGAGGACTAGGTTGTGGAGAACTTTGTAGGTGAGGAGAAGGTTTCTGTAGTGGATGTGGTATTGTACAGGGAGCCAGTGGAGTTGGATGAGAACAGGGGTGATGTGGTCAGATGATTTGGTGCAGGTGGTGATCCAGGCGGCCGAGTTCTGAATGATTTGCAGTCTGTTGATGAGTTTGGTGGGGCGTTGCAGTAGTCGACACAGGATGTGCCTGGGGTGTGTTGTGACTGGTGGATTTGGAGCCGATGAGCAGGGCCTCGGTTTTATTGCCGTTTAGCTTCACGAAGTTCCTGCTCATCCAGTTCCGGATGTCTTCAAGGCAGGTACTGAGGGAGGTGGGAGGGATGGCAGTGGTGGGTTTGGAGGAGATGCAGACTTGTGTGTCGTCAGCGTAGCAAACCACCCTCTCCACCACTTACGGGACAGACAGCAGAGCTCTTTATCGACCAGACTGGTTCAGGGGCAGTTCTAGCACATTTAGTGCCCTCGCAGCTCAGCAGTCAAAGCACTGCACACTATTTATCAGTCCCTCCAGGATCTCGCGGAAAAAAAACCCCTTGAATTTGCGTCCAATTTTGTCAAAATTGTGAGAAAAATTATGACATTTTATGTGATTTTTTGCGGGACATTGCGGCAAATGACAAAAGGAGAAAAATGTGATTTTTTCTTAAAATCACTCCCTCCAAAAAAATAAGTCATATAGTCACTTGCAATAATATTCTTACTGAATATTACAAAAATAGCTGCAAATGTTTTTATAATTCTCTTATTTAGTTTTATTTGATTAGTTTCAAAACTTGGACTCCAATAATGTTGCAAAACTTCCCGAGTCAATATTGTAGCTCTCAAACCAGACAATGACTGTAAAACAACATGTCAGCTACATCTGACACATTTTAATACATTCAACACAGAATGTCTGCATTTAAACACTGCAAATTCTTGTGTCAATACAGAGTGTTTCTCCATACTGTAATGCCATTAGCGCATTTGATGATGCATCTGATGACGTTTCAAATGACGTCACGATGACTTCCAGTCGGCCAGAAAATGCGGAAAAAAAGCGGAAAAATTGTGGAACTTCTGAAGAATTGCAAGCCCCCACAAATATTGTGGACTTTCATTGAATTTGCGTTAATTATTGCAAATGCAAGGTGATTTATCATTTATGCTCAACGTTAGCGGACACAAACAGAGCCTTCTCTCTGTAATCTCTGTTCATTTCATCCGTAATTGTGCATGTTTTCTAAAAGCTCACAGATATGGACCAGCAGGAGCGGTACCTACGGGGATGGTGGAGGCAGTGAAGCATAGTTCAAGCGAGATATGACCGTAGGAGAAGACTAACTGTACCTTCACACCAAAAGCTGCCAGAGCTGCAAAGGCGTCAGGTATAATTCATTTTGTGGCGACCAGGGCGTTTTGAGCTGCAAATGAAAGTTGAAGACTGTTTAACTTTATGCAAATTAGCTATGATGCATTTGAGCTGCAAATGACCAGGCACCAATCGAAAAGTAGATGTCCATCGCTTGTGTTGAACCCAGAGAACATCCGCGGAAACTTTTAGTTCCTACCACACATTCGTTCCTACTTCAAAACAAGCAGCGAGTTGTCAAACTGATATGTTCAGCCTGAAGTAGCGCTGGAGCCTCTCCCCATCCAGCCGCAGGTCCCGCACCAGCCGATGATATTCCTCGTGCTGTTGACAGGCCCGGAGGATATTGTGAACCCAGACCTGATGGCGGTGCAGGTACCACACGGCAGTCTGACTAGGCTGGACCTAGTCTGACAAACTGGTGTGAAAAACCCAGGTATTTAACCTCTGGGGAGGTCTTCACAAGGCCAATGATGTCACTGGTTCGTTAGTGCTCCAATGGTGCGTCAACCACGATCGTTGAAACTCCTGCTGCAGCGGTGGTCGTTGGAGTCGTTAGTCACATGAGGCCATTTGTTAACGACCATTCATCTTCTTCCATGTTGAATCGATACACAAGTGTGAACAGGCACATGTACTTATACAATTTCTTTGTATTCTGGAACACTTGTTTTTGCAGGAATGCAATTCATTTGCTCTCCTTACCACCAGTTTATCTAATCACACTGTTGGCATTCGAACCCAAACCACTGACAGTGACTCATCTCCAACAGCTTTTCCTATATTTAGATTCAGGCAAGTTCAGGCTTCAAACTTCAGCCGTGAACAAAGTTACATTTCTAATCAAACAGATCCCCACCTGAGTTGAGGTCAGGGCGGGTTGTGCACATACAAAGGGTTTAATGCTCTGACCGCAGTTTGCAAACTGGTTTCTGTCTATAGACTCTGTATGGAAATAGTTGTTTCTCCCAGTCTGTGGTATAAAGACAAACATCAGAGGGAGAAACAGTAGCAGACGTTTACGTAGGAGGAAATGTGGATTATTGTTGCTCTGACAGAAGCATCAGAGAAATGCCTGGAAGGTAAAATGTAAATGTGTTCGGATTATAACTCATAATTATGAGTGTTTGGAGGAAACACTTGAGGTCTGAGCTCCGTGAAGCTCCGAAAATCTATAAACACAACAGCTGTGTTTTTCCTCTGTGTGAGAGCAGGTGTGTGTGTGTGATGAGGTGTCTGAGGTGTGTGTTCCATGAGCCTGCAGATGTGCACACACTCATTTGGATTCTTCGATAGTGTTTCTCTTATTTTATTTTGCTGTTCCTCTGTGGTGGCTGCGTGTCCTCTCGTCAGATGAAACCTATCTTTGAAATGTCTTTGTAGAGACTTTAAACCAGCTCTGTTTATTGGGATCAGATCCATTTTTGGAGTTATTATCCAGAATATGTGAGAGGGTTGATTATAATTATTATAATTTGTGTCTAATGGCTGATTGGACCAAGTTGGCCTGAGTACCTTACAGTTTCTGCCAGTTTCTGATGACGGTCAGGTGACAGAATCAGTCTGTGGTATCTAATGATGCCTGTCTGTCCCAGTTGGCTCTGTTCCATTAAGAATATGAGTTTCAGTCTGCCAAAAACTGTGTGAGTGTACTGTGGGCTGTTTATCAGAACAAATGGAGTATTGACTGTGTTGACACAGTCATCTCTCTTTCCACCATCTCGTCCAGATCTGGCTTTTTAATCTTGTTATTTTTCTTGTCTGTGCAGAAATCAGATGATTGCATTTTGACATTTCTGTTTTTGGAACAGGCCCAAGCACAGAGCTGGCCCTCCCTACTAAGTGATATTAGCAGTTGCTCAACGCCCCCAGTCTAGAAAAAAAAAACTGTTTCAACAAACAAGAGACGGAAATAAAATTTAAAGAGGCAACAGACAGCATCTTTTCCTAAATATATCATTGTGAAAATAATGTGGGTTGCACAGGGTAGTATCCACAGTAAAATCAGACTATCAGCGTTTACATAGGTTACTTAGTGGCTTTGCAATCTGTGCAATAAGCTTCTGCCACCAGTGCTGAAATTTTGCGGAATAAATCTGCTTTACGGCAGGAAACGCGTCATGTATTGTGAAACTGGTCGGTCAGCCAATCAGGGCCTGGAGCTGGTCCTTATGAGGAGCTGGACATGAGATAGTTGAGTCACGAGCACAATGGCAGACGCACAAAGTTTGGAGACAAGTGAAAAACGGCCTAGCAAAAGAAAAGGAGCTCCTCTGTGTGAGGAGGCAAAGAAGAGCAAAAAGGAAAAATCCTCCATGACCAAAGAGGCCCAAAACCCATGTCCAGCTAGCTTTCTTTCTAATGGATCAGTAAGTAACACGGCTAAATGTTAGCTAGACCAGAGAGGACTGTGCTGTACTGGCTGCTAGTTCATTCCTAGCTGGCCAGCATCGCAAATCGCCGCAACCAGGGAGCAGGTAGCGAGTGTTGGTCGGCTGACATCCTGGTTGCCATTCTACGGCAGCCCTCGGACAGTGATACCCGCCTCCCTTCCTTCTGTTCTCTTCTCACGGAGGCAGCTATCCACGCACATCGCCCAGCTAAGTTAAGCCCAGTTAAGTGAACACTGGACTTTGTTTCCCATTTGTTTCAACTGATACTGTACATATTGGTATCATTCACTGTGAGCTGTTTGTACTGGTACTGTACATATTGGTATCATTTACTGTGAGCTGTTTGTACTGGTACTGTGCATTCTGCTATAATTATTTGCATTACTATTCGTTTTTTCTTCAGATAAATCTGATAATTGTTGCTCGGTCTCTTTACTCATTTATTTAGCAGAGTGTCCACACACCTTCTCATTCTGCATATACATAGAGGTAAACTGGTGGCTTTACAGCCTACAGTTTATTGATTATCTCTGATCCACACGCTCAATTTTGTCGTTGTAACAGTGTGACGCAACACCGCTGACGCTAGGTGGCGCTAAGCTAAAAAAACAAATCCTATCTGTTGCCTCTTAAACTCTTAATAATTAAGTCTCCTAATTTAACAGGGGTCAATCAACTGTGTCCGAAATCCAGCAGCTTCACTACGACACATCTGACAACAGTCATTACAGTGCAGTTAAATAATCCTTTGGTTTTATGCAAATTTCTGCTCAATACTATCAGTGCGTATCTCCATCAGTGACATGATGTATTCTTCACATTCTCTCTCAGTCTCAGTCTGTCTTGCATCTTCTGTTTTTGATTCACCAACCTTCTCAAACATTTTTTACAATATTTAAGCTTTTCATTTTTTTCCATCGTCCCCAGAGTCTGTTCAGATGTCACGACTGTTTTTCTCTTTTCAAAGGACATTCGATGCGCAGATACGGTCTGTCTTCTGACACACTGACTGAATAAAGTCACTTCTCCACAGGGGCTGTGTGGTCTTTGTAGTTCTCTGTGATCTGCCCGTCTGCTCTCGGCCTCAATCCTCAGCTTGACTTCCATTAGACTCTGAAAGTCCGGAGGATTGATAGAGGTGAGGGGTGAATGAAAAGAGAAAGAGAGCAGAAATCTCTTTCTAATGGTTCAGACCCCTTCTCTCTCTTTTCTCCCACTTTCATCTTCCATCGTCTGGTGTTTTGCATTCCCCCCCCCCCTTTTTTTTCCACTTTTTTCCGACCTTATCCTTTATCCCCGTCTGGATTCATCCTTCATCTCTTTCTTCCTCTCCTTCTCTCCCTGTCCACTCCCTGTCTCCTTCTTTAGCTCCCCCTCTCTCAGGGATGATTATAGTATCTCTGCTTTCCTCTCGGCATGCTGGGAATGAAAAATGGATCCCTCGTCCCATCTCTTTCTCCACAGAGTGTGTGTGTGTGTGTGTGTGTGTGTGTGTGTGTGTGTGTGTGTGTGTGTGTGTGTGTGTGTGTGTGTGTTCATGCACTGCAGGGACTGCGTGGGTGAAAGAGATAAATGCCAGAGGAGAGTGTGTTGATTTGGAACTATTTCTGTTTGTGTGTGTGTGTGTGTGTGTGTGTGTGTGTGTGTGTGTGTGTGTATGTATGTATTGATGGATGTGGTGGAAGTGTGTGTTGATGGAATCAGTAAATAGTTAATGAGCGAGGAGGAAAAACGTGTTGAAGCCGCGGGAGGTAATAGTGATGGAGACACGCTGAACACATGGCGACAACAGTACAGGACAATCCCGGTAATCAGCATCGGCTCCATATGTTGACGCGTTACGGTGATCAGAACTGTTTAAAGCTGCGGCGTCTGAGTCCTATTTACAAACCCAGCAGGCCTGTAAGCTGAAGGCACGCCTTCTGTTTCAGTCGAGCTTTTTAACTTGTCAATATTTTCATTTTAATCAGGTGTGCTGCCTGTTTACATGTCGGGTGTCATTGTGAGCCGGCAGTGAGGTGCGGCTGACTGTCTGTCTGTCTGCTGTGCTGGTGTGACACAAAGCGAAAAATATCTGCGGTGAAATACAATGCAGGCATTCATGCTCCCCAGAAGATGAATCTTTACAACGCCAGTGATGCCCTGAGTTTCCATTAAGCACCAAAACAGGTCAGTGTATGTGTGTCAAACACTATATGACTGAATTCATACAGACATGCTCGAGGGCGTTTCCTTAAGGACCGTTTTTTTGCACCGTTACTTTTATTGTTTTCAATTTAGACGTGCAGCACGTGAGCTCAAATGCCAGAGTTTTCAACATCACCAACATCCTCACTGTGACCTCGTCACATGTCCACGTTTGCTCATGGACTTTCCACGTCCACATATGGCGTCCAAGGTACCCTGGGTGTGTTGGTTGTTGACGTTCTGGGACGCCGTGTCAACTTCAGCCTGTTACATGCATTGTCTGTTTTCAAAATACACTTCTGTTTTCACAGGAAATGTACAGTTTGTATACATTTGTATATGTTGGTACAACACCGCAAATTGGGTGATTATATTTATCCAGGGTGATTATATGCAAATTCCCGAGAGATTAGTGTATTTTAGCACCATACGCTTTTCGTCAGCATTGAAAAATCTGAGCTTTAGCTATCGCTTCGCCCTGTGATAGACAATCACCACTGAGATCCTCCAGGGACACATGACACCAAGGAGGTACTGGCAGAAGGTCATTAATCAATACAGCAATTTCATGTGTGTATGATGCGAGTTATTCACACTTATGAAGCGAGTCAGCACAACATATTCCAGCGTGCAAACATTATACAATAACAGCGACTGGCAGCGTATCATGCCGGCGTGACAGGGTGGCCTTTTTCGTCAGTGTCTGACGCTGGAAGTCACTGCCCCAACACTGCTATTCAACGCCGTGAGACTGTGTTGAAATATCATATTACCACAATTAATAGGCTGACAGCACTTACAGGACTGCAACAGAAAAGCTTTACTGTTTCATTAACATATCTGATCTCCCTCACTTCTCTCTGAGACTGCAGGGTCGGTTAAAAATCAATCCACTGGGTCAACTGGTCAATAGTGACTGAAGTATTCTGGAACATAATGAAGGCGCAGACTGATAACAATGTGTGGGACTGGTCTGTATCACAATCAATATCACACCACTAATGAAGACTAATGAAGTCTCACTTTCGTCCTCCGAAATCTAAAAGTCGAGGGAAATGGCTAACTGGCGTCTTGGTTCCCACATGCCATCAAATAATGCAGAGTTATACGTGTTTCTCAGGGAATATTGAGCGCCTCTGTGTACCTGTTGAAAATGATCAATAATCCATCTCCATCCGACTGAGATAAAACACAGCAGGCTCCTGAGTGAGAGCCGTCCTGTCCGGACCTACAGAGCCCCATGAGGTGAAAGCCAGCTGTTGTTTGGAAGATAGCAGGTCGTTCCCAACAGAAGAGAACAGTCAGCTCTTTTCTCCCGTTCAGTTATTAATTTCACACTTCACTTAGCTGTGATTTCTGTCGGGCTAATGTGGCGGAGCCCAGTCGGGACTCTTATTGTCGCCGTCCCTGTAACCACACATACACAGTTATAGTATAATGAGCAGGAGCGCAGCAGGCAGCCGGGGGATGTTGTAATTATCATCACACACTCTCACAGTCGACTGCCAAATCCACACAGACAAACAAAGACAATGATACTGGTGTACTGAATATTCAGATCCGCCAGTCCCATCCTTTCAATCATCTACCTGCATGTTCATTTTCTACACACAGACACACACACTTACAGCCGCTAACACAGAGTGTATCAAGGTTACTGTCACGAGATAAAGACGGTCGTTAAATACGATGACAAGAACTTAGAAACTCTGTAAACTGACACTGTGAAACATTTTAAACTGAAAAATATAGCTTACATTTGGACGTGGGGCCCATGTAGGTCGTAACTGAGCTGCAAAATGGGCCTTATATAGGATTGTCCACACTGTCAATTTTTAGCCATAAAACCCTTTTAGCATTGTTGATCATTGTTAGCTCTGTTGCTACTGTTAGCAGTGTCAGCACAGCTAGTGGTGCTAACATAGTTAACAATGCTAAAAGGCTTTTGTGGCTCAAAATGAAGCCAGTTAGTCACCATGAACACCTGAAGGAACACCGGAGAGTAGGCACAATGTTTCCATAACAACACGTTCAGCCACCGGGAGCTTTACAGGCCGTAATCACCGAATTATCAGCACTGCTAGCTAGCAAGCGTTAGCCCCTGCAATACAGAGACGCTGAGGACCCATGGAGACCGCAGGGAGGGCAGTGGGCATGTTTCTACATTTAATGCAACCGGCCAAGAATAAAATAAAAAAGCAAAACATATACATCATGAAACATTAAGATTTCAAAAGGAGAGTGCTTTCATGGCATTTGTGTGTTAAAAAAGTCTGAAGAAGAGGAAGAGAATGTGGACGTAAAAGAGGACCCTAAAAACGTGGTGTTGTACGAACATTATACGTTTATTGTTAAAAAGACGTAATGCATGTAGTGTAAAATGACACGCTATCCCAGAATGTCCAAAACTGATGCAGGAGGTGCCCAGCGCTGACAAGGCAGCATCATTCCACCAGTTGATGATGATGATGAGAACGTGTTTTAACCACACACTGAAGAACAAAAGCATGTGTTCAACATACACAAAAGGACACACACACACACACACACACACACACACACACACACACACACTATTGTCTCCAAGAGAAATGTGTTTTGTCAGGGTGGAAATTCCAGGCTGACCTTCTTAATGGCAGATGAAACACAATCAGTGACCAGACCACAACAGGCCTGATAGATGATTGTGGTTATTGAGTGAGTATTGACTGGCTCAGGCCTTATGTTCACTGACACACACACACACACACACACACACACACACACACACACACAGCCAGGCAACCTGCAGAGACCATGTAATGCATAACAATCAGCTCTGAAACAAAGGCAGGGAGGAGGAGAGCTGTGTTAGACAGAGCTGTGTGTCCGTGTGCAACCATGCAAGTATTCATGAGCCTGTGTGTGTGTGTGTGTGTGTGTGTGTGTGTGTGTGTGTGTCACCTGGAAGTAGTGGGTTAGTGTGTGTACTCAGATGCCGTCTGCATGTGTGTCTTCAGGTATTAGTTTGACGCGTGTGTGTCTGCAGACGTTAACTTCATCAGTGATGATTCCTGCATGCTTGAAAATCTAATAATAAAGACACACACAGTATTTTCATTATTACACTTCTGTCTCACTCACACACACACACACACACACACTCTGAACTCGTACGTAATTACCTCCATCGTCATTTGTAGGTGTTTCTTTTCATATTGCTCCCTGAGTGACGCCCGTACACACTCGCTTGTGCTTACAGCTATATTACTTATGCTAATGAGTGTGGCTGGCGGCTTCTTGTATGGAAGCCAGTTATGAGCTGCTGATTGAGGTGGGAGTGAAGCAAAGGTTAGACCTGTGAATTAGCTTCTGCTCTGCCTGCAGTCTGCGCCCTTCAGCAAAACACCAGGTGGGTTTCATTTGACGTGCCCGTTGTGTGCTGTGAAGTTGTACCGTAGTTACATTTGATTTAATGGTCCTCCCATAGTACCAGCTAAACTAAACTGTTGAAATTGAGGGTGATGTTTCAGCCAGCGGCAGCAACCAGGTAACTGTCAGCTGACAAAACAAACAATGTCAGTCTACAGGACAAGAGCCATGGTAGCTTCAGCAGATGACAAATAACTGCCTGCATTAACAGTGATGTTCACAATATGATTTTATGTCAGCCTGAATGACATCACGTCTGTGTTTGTGCAGTTTAAGTATACACTGTTCTCGCCGCTCAAATTTAGCAGCAGATCTGACACATCCGCTGGCTATGATAACAGTCAAATGGGATGCAAACTCTGCCTGCTCCGTTCACCACAGGTGTACAGCGGCGTGGTAGTGGTGTGGCCCTAGTGCCATGAGAAAGAGATCTTTTATTACTGAGACATCGCTGCATTTCCTGCTGGGATAGTGCCACGAACTGCAGGTATCTCACTGTATAAAGACGAAAACTCTGTGTGTCTGTTCCATGTTTTTCTCCTCACTGACTTGGTCAATCCATGTGAAATTTGGCACAGTGGTAGAGGGTCATGGGAGGATGCCAATGAAGCAATATTATATCAATTGGCCAAAGGGGGGCGCTATAGCAACCCATTGAAATGTCAAGCTTTGAATGGGCATATCTCATGCCCCGTATGTGGTAGAGACATGAAACTTTGCACAGAGATGTCTCTCCTCATGAGGAACACATTTTCCTCAAGAACCCATAACTTCCGCTTATACAGATTTTCCGCCATTTTGAATGCTTTGAAAAACACTTCAAATGGATCTCTTCCTAGGAAGTTTGAGCGATCTGCATGAAACTGGGTGAACATAATCTAGGGACCAATATCTAAAGTTCCCTCTTGGCAAAAGTTGGAAAACTTCCTAAAACTGAGCTTCTATAAGGCAATGAATATTGCGGAGGGCGTGGCTCATCACATAAAGGTGTATAACATCTCAAGGGTTTCACCCATCACCACGCAACTTTGTAGGCATATGACCACACATAATCTGAGGGGACCCCTCCATTATTGACCCCATCAAACAAAATGGGGGCGCTAGAGAGCTCATTTCTTATCTAGGCCTAACCGCCATATGGATTTTTACTAAACTTGGTAGATATGTAGAACAGGACGCCTCAAGGTGACTGGAGAAATTTAACTCTAATTGGCAACTGGGTGGCGCTATAACAACAGAAAAATGCTTCAAAATGGCTAAAATGCGACCGATGGCTGTGGCTCCCCCTGTGGACCAATGTTGCTGTTTTCTAATGTTTGGTATGACTAAGTCATGGTATGGTCTGCTGTACATAATCACAGAAACTGTCAGTGTGTCATTCTGTCAGTCAGTCATTCTGTCTGTCCCACGTTTTTCTGCTCACTGACGTGGTCAATCTATGTGAAACTGCACATAGACACTGAGGACTGGCACAGGTAGAAGGTGACAAAGCTACCAGTGGGTGTGGACTAGTTATAGGTTATTTTTGTGCCTAAACTTGACCACCTGTTAACCACAGTGTTGTCGAAATGTACAAATGTAAATGTACAAACATATACATGGTTTGTAGAAACATATAATGCCAACATTTTTTTCTAATGACTCAATTTAGAGTTGTGTTTAAATTTTAGGACCACATTTTCATTTCTTTGATGAAGAGGAAATCTCCTGGACTGTCATCTGTACTGCACCTCAGCAGAGACTCAAAAGGAAGGATTTTAATGAAACTAAAATAATACTTCTGTCAATGAAACACACTCACTGTGGAAGATGCAACATCCTCAGCTTGAGTCTCTGGCGGAGCTTAACTGCTGATCAACTGCTTAACTGTCATCAAAACTACCAAACTGATTCAGAGTCTGCACAACAGGAAGTCATTACTCCTCAAATCCAGTATCTTGTAAGACAAATGAAAAGCCACAACCAGCCTGTTTCCACAGTACGGATAAATATGCAGAATCAAGGAATGGAAACATGTTTATTCTTATTTTATCATTATTTGATATTTATTTTTTCTTAGTCTTGTTTGTTTTTTAATTATGACATTTTTTCCCCGTTGAATTCATTAGTTTGACGTTATTCCTGGTTTTGTGGAATGTCTTGCGCTTTTCTTTTAGGAAAAACCTACAAAACAATAAATCATGAACAGACTCACAATGAGAAACATACATTAACGAGGTCTTAACAGGTATGTAAGTGTACACTGAACGTGGCTGTGTGGAGCCTTTACAACACTCTTTCTATTAAATTACAACCAAGAAAATGAATTATGGATGGAAACATTATGGAATACATGGAATACAAATTGTCTTTAATGTTCATATCTGCTTCCTGTGTTTTCTCTCGCTTTTCTCTCTCCTTGATGTTTTACTCCTCGGGGCTACCTCCTCTCCTCCCCGCCTGCTAACACCATCTATCTCTGTCTCCCTCTCTCTCATTAGCAAAAAGGCTGGAGTGACTCCCTGCGGCCGCTGGACAGACACGGAAACATAAAGGTAGAACACACTCAGATGCTGCCATCCATCAGCTCTCAATGATCCTCCTCCATGACTGACTTCTCTGCTTCCTCACTGACTCTCGTGTCCCACATCCCTCCATCCTCCTCCCATCAGTCATCTTTAATAAGGTTCCACTCCCTTAAAGCTGATGATGGATAGAGAATACTTCCTTCCAGACTGTCACCCGTACATCCTTTAATCACTGATTTATGTGAGGAAGGTTTGATTAAGTGTGCAAAGTCTTTTTGAGCATTGTGTTGGTTCTTTTTCATCCAGTCAAATCTACGTTTAAAACTTCCTGTGCTTGGTTGTGGCGTCTGCAGTGATGCAGGCGCTGTGCTGGACCATCGTGGTGAAGATGGAGCTGAGCCGGAAGGCAAAGCTTTCGATTCACTGGACCATATGTCCCAGTCCTCACCTGTGGTCCTGAGCTCTGGGCAGTGACTAAAAGCGACCGATTCGCGCCTCAATGGCCAGGCAATATTGAGATGCTCCGGGGACGTATGACGCCAAGGACAAACTGGCAGAAGTTCATTAATTGATTCAACGATTTCAGTCATGTATCACGTTGTGTCAATCACGTTTCCACACTGAGTCCGAAACTTTTGTCTGCCACAAAACATGTCAGAACATGTTTGATTTCCTGCGTTTTTCACACCCATCAGAAGAGACATTTCCATTTAGAGACGTGGGAAAGAAAATGTGGGAGCAGGACACAGCCGTGACAAGACAGAGGAATGGAGCGGACAGTATGATTTCATAACTCAGATCGCTCACTTTCAACAGGTCAGATAATAATATTCAGGTGGATGATGATGAAGAGGAGGGTGTGGACCGCACACAGAGAGGGAGGACAGTTCTGCCCCTTCGTACAGTGGTGACAGTCAGATAGGTAACTCCAGTTCTGTGCGTAACGATGTTCTTTGGATGAGGAATTTAAAAAAAAACACATCCAAAAAAATGAACTCAGTATGCAAGGCCTTAACGAGACGTGAGAATTCGCATTGTGTTTGGTGTGAACACAACTCAGCCATCTGGAGCGAGCTCGGAGTAGAGTCGCTGCTCTGCTCATAAGTCTGGAGATGCATAACACTCACCTCGGTGTCTCCAGACTCTTTGACACCTGTCATATGTGCTCAGTGGTGGACCTGCCAGTTCTGGTGTTGTGGGCTCTGGCAGTTCCTCCTCACACAAAGGAGCAGACACATCCTGCTGCTGGGTTGATGCTTGCACGTATGGCTGCAGCATGACTTGTCCTTCCAAAACAGACAAATAGACAAATATCACTGAAGTTGAACCGACTTCCTGTTAGACTGTGACCATTAAGTGTTCCCTCCATTTTTTGAGCAGTGTATTTATTCTCATTGCTTGTGTATAAACATCATCCTGTGGATCTTACCGTCTCCTCAGGTCAGAGGACGGAGATCCTCTCAGCTCCCGCTGGACAGACCACAGAACTCCCAAGATCCTTTGCACCAACCTGGTCCAGTTCGCAAGAGTCACAGAAGGAAAGGTAAACCACGTAACAAACATCAGGAACATGCATGAGCACTTGTTTTATCATTCAGTCAGTTTTTTTTACCTCCTTTCGTTTTTTCTCTTTTGCTCTTTGAAGTTTTGAGCCGCCGTCAGACGGGAATCCTCTTTTTTGATATCATCTCTCTTCATTACTTCTGATCCAAACCTCACTTTATCCTCTGTCTTTTCTTTCCCACGTTCCTGCCTCATTACGGCTCATCTAATATTTTCACTGGGTTTCTCCTCGTCCCATCTCGCTTCGAATGATGTTCCTCTTCCTTGTCACATTTTCTCATCTCCTTCATCTTTCTCCCTCATATCTCCTGACATTTACTCTCCTCGTTTTCCTCTCATCTCCTTAAATATCAGATCATTTTGTGTTATCACTTGACTTTTACCATCTTTTCTGATGTAACTGCAGCTTTTTATCTTTTTCTGCTTATCGGCCTCAGTTTCAGTCGTGCACCACCTGGATCCTCTCCTACCTTGTAGTTTTTCTCCTTCATTTATTCAAGCAAACAGCTGCCAAGATAAAGACATACACACGCAGTAAATACAGATTCCTCAGCTTTACAGCTTCCATCTACTTTGATTGTGTTGTTGGTTTATTCTCAATATAAAGGCAGTGAGCATGGTGGTCTAAATATGGGTATTAGGTGTCGTGTTATATATTTTACATGATTCACGTCTCTGATCTCATCAAGCTCAGATCTTCATGATGTCCGCAATATAAATGAAGGACATTTCAGAGTCAAACACAGTTTAAATAAATGAAGATAAAATAACACAATAACACTAAAACAAACTTTTGAAACTCAGTTGTTGACCCTCCTCCTCCTCCTCCTCCTCCTCCTCCTCTTCCTGCTCCTCTCAGGTACGTTAGTGTGCAGTGGTAACGGGACCGGAAGCAGCTCCATCTACTCCGTTGCCATGGTTGCAATCCCCGACTGCGTCGACAACGCCACGCAGACGGACATCAGCTTCCAGAACATCGTGCCACTGGGGAAGAACAGAGGTCACCACCACCATCACCACGGGCGGGGAGGCGGCTCCTCCTCTCCTCCACCACCTCCACCCTCCCCTCCCCTCCCTCACCTCGGGGGACCGTACGGGATCAATGAGTTGTATGTCCTGACCTGTTGTCTTTTGGGGGGGTTGAGAATAAAGACCTGTCCTCACAAATAAAAAATCAATCATGTTAGATATGATGAGGATTAATGTTTCACTCCCTCTTCCCTGCAGCTGTGTGTTTGAGTACAACGACCCCGATGACTACTTTGACGTGTCCAACCATGAGGTGGACAGGCAGGACGACCTGGAGTACGAGGTGAGAACTAAGCTGCTGTGTAAACCAAAGGTCACTAGATCATTTAATAACACAGTGGCTGCTGACACTGTTTTAAGGACTGAGCTGTTTGTAATGAGCTGAAATGACTCGACGTCCCCCTCCTCAGAGACTACTGGTGTCCCCAGCTGCACATCTCTGACTCCATGAAAAGTAAAGTCAGCCTGATGGATACATCTGGAATATGACCTAAGCAGCTCAAACAGCTGTGGTTCTTTACTGATGCTTTAAAAAAACACAAAAACTGCAATGCTCTCTTCTTAATGCCACAAAACCCTCCTAGACCTGTGTTGTTGTGAGCATTTATACTACACTCTGCAGTGCACATTAAACACACATTAAACACACGTTAAACACGCATTAAACACACATTAAACACGCATTAAACACACATTAAACACGCATTAAACACACATTAAACATGCATTAAACACACATTAAACACACATTAAACATGCATTAAACACACATTAAACGCACATTAAACACACATTAAACATGCATTAAACACACATTATAAGCACATTAAAAGCACATTAAACACACGTTAAACACGCATTAAACACACATTAAACATGCATTAAACACACATTAAACACGCATTAAACACACATTAAACGCACATTAAACACACATTAAACATGCATTAAACACACATTATAAGCACATTAAAAGCACATTAAACACACATAAGCACATTAAACATGCATTAAACACACATTCAACACACATTATAAGCACATTAAAGATGCATTAAACACACATTCAACACACATTATAAGCACATTAAACATGCATTAAACACACATTATAAGCACATTAAACACATTAAACATGCATTAAACACACATTAAACGCACATTAAACAAACATTAAACACACATTAAATGCACATTAAACACACATTTAACACACATTAAACACACATTAAACACACATTAAACGCACATTAAAAGCACATTAAACACATATTAAACACACATTAAACACACATTAAACAAACACATTTAACACAAATTTAACAGACATTAAAACACAAATTTAACACACATTAAATGCACATAAAACACACATTAAACACAAATTTAACAGACATTAAAAAACACATTTAACGCACATTAAACACACATTAAACACATTTAACACACATTAAACACACATTAAACATGGCTTCATAGAGACAGTTTCAAACACAAATCAGCTTCACTATAACTCGCAACATTCACAGACAAACACTTGTCTTTATCTGGACACATTTTCCCCACAAATACAACATGCTAACGTTATTAGCACAAGCCTATGGCATTTTACATTGTATAAAGTAGCCTAGCAGCTAGTGGACTTTTTCTCTACTCATGATTGCACTCAAAGGAGTGTGAGTAGGAAGGAAGAAAAAGATAAGGAAATACCGTGAAACTTCAGTTAGTAGCCTGGTCTATTAATTGCCCTTATTTGTGACTGGCCTTTAATTCCTTTCACACGAAACTGTTTCTCAGCAAAGATCAGAAACACAATCAAATTGTTTATTTAAGCCAGTATGAATATTACTAATATAAAAATTACGCTTCAGATAACAAATCAATTATGAATCATTTATTTGATCCAACTCTGACAAATTGGATTAATTGTTATGTAAAACCCTTTTGATTTTTTTTTTTTATCTGAGGACCCTCACAGACTACAGGAATATGAATAACTTACAGGGTTTTATACATCCGCAAGATCTTTGATAAAAGACAGGTAGGAAAGAAAGAAGTACACGGACAATGAATTGAGCAAAGAATCTATGAAATGAGACATGGAGGATGGAAAAGCACTGACAGGATGGAAGAAAAGAAAAATCCAGACATTTCTGTTTGTGCTGCACGATCATCCACAACCTTCAGAATTGTTACTGAAACAAATCGACTTCCACAAGCTGTCGTGTTTGGAGGAGAAATCAAGATGAGGGATGGTCCGACTGGTCCTAACCTTCAAACAGAGGCTCTCAGCTGAGTTTACAGATGCCTAATGGAGCTCTGTGTTTAGCTGAACTGCACTTTTCTCTGTTTCTGCTCCACTAGTTCACTGCTGTTTGAGACAAATGCCAGTCTGGTCATTAAAGAAGTCAGCAAAGTGGAAACATTCTCATTCTTTCTGGCTCGTATACCAAAGAGACTTCTTGTTCTCCTTAAATTTGCTCCTTGTACCTTTCCTAATTCATGTTCCCTCTGTCCTCTGTTCTGTCTCTCCTCTCTTATTCATTTACTGATATCCACCATCATCATATCCTCTTAATTTACTCCCTAATGTCCGACTTTCTTTTTCCCTTGGATTACATCCTTCATTTCCTCCCTAAATCACTTGCTTCTCTTGTTGATGCCCTCCAGCTAACACCAGGTACAGTGGTTGCTGCTACAGTGATGGTCGTAGCTGGGTTTCGTAGTTCAGCCAATCACTAACAGCTTCAGGGGGTCTTTGATGGGTTGATCCATGGTCTCCGATTTGTTAATTATACAACTATTTTACCTTAAAATTTAACATCATTTTGACGCTACACTGACTTTTAATAAAGAGAATTTGGTTTCCCACATTCCTGTTAAACGCCTGTTTTCACAGTGTGTAACTCTGGTGAGGAGGGTGGATCTTGCAAAGTCCTTTTTCATAAGTGTGATACAGGCCGGTCTCTTATTGTTTAACGGCACCTTGCGGCGTCAAGGAAAAACGTGGTGGGCCAACAACAAAAGTTAAGGGAGCAAAAGTCTGATTCGGGAGGGTTGGCGGTAAGGCTGCACGATATATCGTTTGAACATCGCCATCACGATGTGCACATGTGCGATAGTTTTTTTAGAACATGTAAACTGTTGTTTAGCTTCAGAAAAGCAGCTCTGAAGAAACTCCTTGCTCCGCTCGCCCCTCTGAGCACTCAGCAGCCCCTCCCCCTCTCATGCACACGCTGCAGTCACACACTGAAAATGAGCAACATGCAGGAGGGAGAAACGGTAAAGGAGGATTTATGCCTGGTTCACACTACATGACTTTTCTACCTCTTCTGACAATCACTATGTCACATTACACGATTGTGGAGTCATAAAATCATGCCGTGACTTGGTCGACAGACATGATGCTACTCACCAATTATCCCCGGTCATCTTTCACGACGTGTGTGATGTCATCGGGTTATTGTTGTCCTATTTTTATTACTTTTACTATTATTTGAGTCACTGTGTCTGTTCATGTGCCAGCCGACATGTTGTTGGAGTAACGTAAAAGCATCAGCAGATGGCAGGAGCTGCATTTGAAACATTCAAGCTACTGAATCCTCCACAACAAGTTCCTACAAATGTTTCACAGTAAAAGCCTACTTAGAAAATGGAGGGATTCTCTCAGCAGAGGTTATAAGGGGCTTTTAATTTGAAACAAATTCAGGAAGTGTTGAGTTTGAAATGATGGCGCAATGTGTTAACTTTATAAAGGCAAAGGGAGCAAATAAAAAGCAAATAAATAAAGACACAGAGGGATTAATAAATAACGGCCCGTCTATAATGTAGCCTGTTTCAAATGAAGCTGGGAGCCTCTGCAGTTGTGCTGAGTAAAAGCCACTACTTTTTAATTTTCTGAGTTTAAGTCATCTGTTGAAAAATCGCAATGTCCCTTTTTTCCAATAGCCCTAGTGGGACTGGTGTTGGATGGATCCAACAACTACTGACTTTCATCCAGAGTGGCTTGTTCACTTCCTGTAAGATAGTAAAGCCAAACCCTCTTCTTGTTTTTTAACCTAACTACATGCTTTTATTGTTCGGTTGAGGAGAAAATCCAGAAGAACAACTGTGAATTTGGATGCACTTTGCGTCGTTCGGGCCCAAAGGGTTAAATGCAATCACCAGAAGTAAAAACATATCGTTAGGCTATACACAAACGACACCATGGTTGCATGACTTCACGTTGCCCAAACAGCATGGCTGTACATGATGATGTTGTCCGGCCTTATTTAGCTACCTGTAAGCACTGTCTTTTTTAACATGCATAAAAGTTTCATACCTTGTAGACCAAACGTGAATGTCTCTTCAGCTTGTGTTAGCACAGACCTTATGTCAGACATCTAACCAAAGACCCACTGACTCTGAGACGAGGGAACCCGCAGTGCAAAAATGTTGACTCAGTTCCAGGTCTCCACCAACAATAGTTCACCATCTGGCCCTGTGAGCAGTCACTACGTCACTGAGCCTCTACCATCGCCTGTTTTGGGAGGTGTACTGAACTTTGCTGTCCCATCTTCTGGTCTGAAGACCTCCTAAAGACCAGCTGTCCTTCAAAAACCAGCTCAGACCATCAGTCCTTGTTTCTGCTGCTGTCCCTTCAGGAGGTGGAGCTGTACAAATCCAGTCAGCAGGAGAAGCTGGGGCTCACAGTCTGCTACAGGACGGACGACGAGGAGGATCTCGGGATTTATGTTGGAGAGGTGACACCCATTTAGTCTTCATCCCCTCATCCTACTCTTCCTTTTTAAAGCTCCGGCTGACACATTTTTGTTTTCTCATTTATTTTGGAAAAATAATAAATTGATGATGATTGATTATTACAGCTCATGAAGGTTTGACTGCTGCTCACTGCATCTCTCAGCCATTAGATTAATGATCTTCATTCAGCCTCTCATACATATATTCTCTCACCTGTTCATTTATTTATTACTTCTATCCATTAATCACATTATTCATCATCTTATCCTTTGAATCATTCAGTCATCCAATTAACTCACTCATGGATTCATTCTGTCATTACTATCTGTTTCTTAATTCATGAGGCCATTTATTTATCCATCTATTCCTCAATCGTATTTTTTTTTTTTATCTTTAATATCAGGTTAATCCAAACAGCATCGCAGCCAAGAACGGACGCATCAGAGAGGGCGACCGGATCCTGCAGGTACACAAACACTCATTTAGACTCTGTTGTGGTTATTCTGTTTTTGCAAGTGACCAAAGATCTGGATATTTCACAGCTTCTGGTTACATATAATGTTTTTCATCAACAACCCAAAAACAGAAAATTTCTCTTAAGTATTAAAATGTTTCACACTCGAGCTTTGTACTTGGATCAAGGTTAGGTTAGAGAAACACCTCTGACTCTTACTATCACTATTGTTATTTTGAAATATAAAATAAAATATAAATTTGCTATTTTCCTCCGACACTTAAACATTTTTGGATGGATTCCATAGCGAGCCCAGCTACTCAAGACTAGCTACAGCTGTTGAGGTTTAGCAAAATTTAGATGTGTGGCGCACATTTTATTTGACGAAATTTTAAAACTTTTATTTTCGGTGCATAAGCTACAAAGTTTCACAGCTGGAGAATGTAAGAATTTCTTTAGAAATGAAAATGATGTTGTTAAATTTTCTTTTATTAATTTATTTGTCAAAGCCACAAGGAGGCACTGGAGAGGGACTACTTATTGTTGCCAGGCAACCACCCCATCACCTCCTTACCCGATCCTTTTCCATGTAATCAGTCTACTGTCTATTTTTTTTAATTTCACAGTAATCTGTATCTATTTGCTGAGAGGCTGTCAGCAGATAAACTGAGATCTGTGTGGGTACATGAGACCCTAAAAAGAGGCTGGATCCTGGGGAGCTTCTCCTCCATGATGGCCGTTTCATGTACTGCACTTATCTGCTCCCACGCCTGCTGTGTTTTTACTGAGATGGTGGTAACTGGCAGCAACCGCTACCACCAGTTTCTCCTCCGTTGTTTACCAACTGTAAACTTGTGGGGGAAAAACGGAGATGACGTGGGCCGCTTTTCTGCCCTGGGTTGAAGTTTTTTCAACTGGAGGAGTTCAGAGCGCAGAAACACAAGGTGTAACGCAACGCAGAAACAACGAGCAAAAAGCTTAATTCCCATTGAAAACAATTACATAAAGCTGCAGAACTGAAACTTGTCCTGTGGGCCAAGCATAGAGGAGAACTATGGTGGCCTATGCAATTACATGAATGGCTCTCTCTGGAGCCAGTGTTAGGTTTCTCCATTCTGGGCTACTGTAGAAACAACATGGCTGACTTCATGGACGAGGACCCGTTCCTTACGTAGATATAAACGGCTCATTCTTCGTGACAAAAAAACAAGTACTTTAATTTTCAGGTGATTATAAACTAACACAGTTATGACTATTATAACCATATGTGCCAGAAGATGCTCCTAAGTCCTACAAACTGGACCTTTGAGCCACTGAATAAAAAAAGGAAACTCTGTAGTCATGAATGTTGACTGTTGACCTTCAGTGTAAATTAAAGAACGTGTTCCGCAGACTGAAACTCGTCCTCTGATAAACAAAGCGGCTGTATGAGGGTTAGAAACAGTTTCAAATCAAACTATGTAAATTTCTACATGGAACCCCGGGGACGGTCTTATCCAATGAGAGAGAGCTGTCAGCAGCCCAGTTACTGCCGTCCTAAAAATAGACTGAGAGAGAGGGAGAGAGATGGAGGGGGAGACAACGTCGTCACCCGGTGTTACCACCACACTGTTGGGCTGTTTGTCAGACAATAGAAGCCACGTTAACACTGTTCATTCAATATTTCCATGAAATAAACTCATCTCACGCAGCAGTGATCCAGCTCATGTTCCCCTCCTGAAAGTTTATCTTTGTAATGCACATCTTGCACCCTGAACTACATGTGACACGCCCTCGTGACGAGAACTGCCCTAAACTGTAGAGCGAGGGTGAGACTGCGTACGGCGCTCTGACTGGGCCGCTGCACTGATCACAGCTCTGATCAAAGCAGGTAATCAATCACCAGTCCAATGAGAGGGAGGACACTGGTGTGCAGAGATATATTTCCAAGTGTCCAAACAAAGGCAGATAGAAGACTTACAATGATGAAATGAAACTTAGCAAAACTACTGTTGGCTCCAGGGACGCAGATGTAGCCTAAAGCAGTGTTTCCCAACTGGTCTGGCCCCGGGGTCCAGATTTCTCATTTCGTCATTAGCTCAAGGTCCGAACAGTTTTCAAGCATCATACTTGTGTCTGGGCATACTGTCAAGGTAGCTTGTTGTCTCTGTCGAGGAAATTGCACTTTTGCCAGCCCTCAATAGCAGTGGCTAGTCTTGAGTTTCCCTAGCTATGGATTCAGCCCAAAAAAGTAAGTCTCGGAGGAAAATAACAAATTTAGTATTGTGTGGACAGAATTGTTTGCTTTCACTGCGAGGTCACTCACTCTCAGGGACCGTCAGTGTTACGGACCAAGGAAGACAACACTTGAACAGTTTCCTCCAGTTTGTTTTGCTATGGAAGCTAAATCTAAATGTTAAATCTAAATGCTAAATCTAAATCTAAAGGTTAAATCTAAATATTAAATCTAAATCTAAATGTTAAATCTAAATATTAAATCTAAATCTAAATGATAAATCTAAATATTAAATCTAAATCTAAATATTAAATCTAAATCTAAATGTTAAATCTAAATATTAAATCTAAATCTAAATGCTAAATCTAAATCTAAAGGTTAAATCTAAATATTAAATCTAAATATAAATGATAAATCTAAATATTAAATCTAAATCTAAATGTTAAATCTAAATATTAAATCTAAATCTAAATGTTAAATCTATGTGCTAAAAAGTTAGCGTTGCAGAGAAATCCAATATTCCTCTTAATCCCTCCCCAGTTTCTGATGAGGTGGACATGATAACCCTTAATACACATAACGTTATTCATCCCTACAACAGGAAATACTTTTTCCCTAACCTGACATGAAGTGTGCGCTGCACATGTGAGCATTTTTGATGATGGCCTCCGTCCAGTCCTTTGGTCTTATCACATTTAACCATAGTTGTCTTTGTTTTTGTTGACGGGCAGTGGTGGCTGGTTTTGAGCCATGACTCCTTCTATTCTGGCTCCAATAACACAACAAGACAAACACATGTTAACACTCCTGTGGAGCTACAGCCCTGTGGGGGAGAGGCAGCTGCACCTCCAGACCTTAAACAACCTATAGATACTGTAGAGGTGCTGCTAAAGTGTCTCACTTCAGTCATGCTTATTTGTACATAATGTGTGCTTTAACTAATATTTGGTTCAGTGCAATGACAGGCCCCCGAACCAAATCCTGCACACGGCCCCAAAACGTCTAGAGCCAGCCCTGTACCATGATGTGGCAATACGAGTGTTTGTGTACAAACATATATGTTAACATATTCCAACATATTATTTAGAAACACAGGTAATTTAATCATTATTTATAGTTTAGTATCTGATGATATACAGAATTTAGTTTGTGTTATGATAATTTAATCATAAATGTTTTTTGCTTTGTGAAAGCAGCTGTCACTGGGAGTTTAATTAGGAGTTTGACCTTTTTTATATCCTGTTGAATCAATGTTTTTCTTTCTGCTCTGGTGCTACACCTCCACACGTGTTGACGGTTCCTTCTGAGAGTTTGACGATGAGAAACGAGCCTGAATAAATTTATCTCCCTGACATTTCTTTGCTCATTATCCTCTGACCCTCCAACTGTCGACCTCGCGAAAACAGTGTCGGGGGAAAAAAGGTAAAGTTGTGGAATACGATAAGAATAGACTGGCAGCACCTGGCATCGCCATGGTTACCGGGCAGCGGGTGAATGATGTCAGCACCAATTCCCATGACAGCCGTCAGCACAGAGATAAAAGCCCTCTGGACAGCTGAAGTGTCTCCCTCCAAGTTTGGGGAACATACCTGTCATCATTACTCACAGTTCAACCAAAAATAAATCACACATGCAATACATGTGACACGGTTCATGTGTGTTTTAGGATCATGTGACGGGTGAATGACGGTGTGTGTGTGTGACGTAATTAAACATGTAACAGACTGTGCTTTTGGTTGGATAACAGATGTGGGCTTGAAACAGCTGACAAAACACCATGAAGGCTTTCTAATCTTTATCCTGTCTATACACCCAGCTCCCCATTTATACATGTATGATTTAATTGTGACTCATGAATATAAAGTACCTGACCTCTGACCTCCTCTCGTCCCGTCCAGATTAACGGAGTGGATATTCAGAACAGAGAGGAAGCTGTGGCCATTTTGACCCGAGAGGACAGCATCAACTTCTCCCTGCTGCTGGCCCGGCCGGATATAGAGGTGGCGTCACACGACACAGTCACACCATCATTTTAAAATCAATGCTCAGGGTGCACAGACCGCAGGTTACCATGGAAACCAAAGTTAGGGGTGAACTCTCGCTGGTGAGGCTAATACCTCGTCTGTACAGGAGCGTCACGCTCTGTTCGATGAAGGTTTACTGGGAGGTTTAAATGGTGTTCATCATCCGTACCAACACCAGCACCACTCTGGTCTGAAATGTCTCTGCAACTACTGAACAGATGACCATGAAAGTTTGTCCAGATATTGATAATCCCCAGCGCCAGTTATTAAAAAAAAATTAATCTGGATCAGGATGATCTGGATTTGGAAATCCCATGTTTTGCTGTTCAGGATCAGATAAATCATCTTATTTAGCACCTGTTGTTGAAAGCAGCATTGGACTGATCACCCTGATCCAGATACAAACTTTTCAGGATTACCAGATATGGATAGTCAGAGCTCTAAATGGAACTACATGTACATATCACCATGTAGGATGCTGGCTGTGTAAAGAACAGGTGGAACAGCCAGTGTGAGGTCAGGTAGAAAACAGCATGGAGGATGCAACTGTCAGAAACCACTTTAATATGAAATGATAAATTAATTACCTCAAAGATTTTCATTTAAATGAATGTCTGTTAACAGGTAACATGATGGTAAATGAGCCTGTGGCCCACTGATGATAGCCTCAGCATCTGCAGCATTAGAAACCGGATGTCTGATATAAATAGATTCAACAGCAGGGTTCCTGGACTTGGTCTGCCAAAACACACACTGCAATTACTGCTTATCACCACAGGCGCCACCAAAGAGACTGAAACAGAAATCTTTGTTAGTGTAAATCACGTTTTGTTCATATTGCCAGGGGGATTTTTTTTATGGGTACAAAATTCTTTTTTTCTGAAATTCACCTTACTGAAAGGCTCTTCAGTAGTCTAATGGCCGGTACACACTGTGCGACTTTGGGCTGTCCCAGATTAAAGATGGCCGTCGTGGGAGAAACGTGGCGATATCTTTGGTCGTGGCTCTAAAATGGTGGTCTTACGTCGCACTGTGAGCAGGTTCAAGGACGGCCATTGTCAACGTCTTGCGACCAAAGATAACCTGAGATAAAATTCTGACGGTGTCAGATATTCAGGATGACTATCTCACAGTGTGACAGCTGCTACGACCTACGTCTACTAATCAGCCAATAGAAATGCAGCATGAAATGACGCAATGGTTGCTGCGACACCGGCGCTAAACCCAAACAAATGATCACCTGCCATGGAGGTAAAACGAACAAAAAGAAGTGTGTGGAACTCCAGGAAGAGGAAAGTTTGGTGGAGCTGTGGCAGCAGAAGCCTTGTTGATTTGGTGTTTCCTCCAGCTGCTATCATGAGCGCCAGAAAAAAGACGCTGCATGGAAGGAAACTGCGGAGGAACTGCAACTTCCAGGTGAGCAAGCTACCTGTGGTAGATGGATGACGTACGCTGAGGTGGTGCACGCTGATGACGTTGCATATTGACGTACGTCATAATCTGCGATTTAGTAAACGGCCATCGTACAATCTGCACACATCAAACTTGACGTTGTACCAAAGTTTATTAGATCCACGTCTCACAGTGTGTCATGCAGTGGTCTTATCAGATTGATAAAATCGCACAGTGTATAGAGGGCATAAGGTGCACTTTATCTACTCATTCACCTTAACGGTTAAATCATGTGCAAAATATAAATGAGTGTAGCCTATATATATTTGATTAGGGTCATATTTAGACATTTTGGTTTCTCCACACTGCGTTTCTGCCTCTTTCCCAATCAAGGATTACGGAGGCTGGTGATTAGAAATTAAAGTTTTGAAAGCATTTTTAGCTCTACTCGTCACTGATGCTACATAATTAGTCAATTAGGATCCATTGTCATGGTGGACACACGGATTCCCTGATTCAACAACGTCCTGTATACACACAAAAACACAAAAGTGTTCTTGATATTAAAACGGCAAATATATTGCTCTGTTATAATTTCCCACCAATAATAATAATGATAATATTAGCATGATAGTTCGGCTGTACTAGATATTTGATATATGCAGTAGATTTACTTTTTTACGACTCTATTTGACAACTCTACAACCAGAGTCCCAAAAACGCCGTTTCTAGAGAACTTGCTATAATATCTGAAATTAACCATCATCCTTACTTTTATTTAACATAGTTCATCTAGGTACAGTGTCATTACTAGTTTGGCTTTACTAGATAATTGATATATTCAGCAGATATATCTTTTTACAACTCTATTTTACAACAAGCTGCAAAAAACTAATGTTAACATCCCAAAAACACCGTCTCTAGAGTATTAGGTAAAATATCTGAAATTAGCCAACATTTTAACTTTTTCTTAACATAGGTCAGGCGTGTCCAAAGTCTGGCACGGGGGCCAATTGCGGCCCACAGACCAATTTTAATCGGCCCTCGGCTTAACTTTCAAAATATACCATATGTGGCCCTTTACACAATAATGGTTAATCGAGCAAGATCACTTCACATTTTTACCCTTCACCTCACAATGATAGGACTATCATACAGTTTGTAGACATGTAGTAATACTTCATTAAAAGATAAAAATGGTTGCTTTTTTTTTTTTTAAACCCATTTGATGCGAGAATCAGTTGGCCCATGAGGTATTTCCATGTTGTTTTATCTGGCCCCCATTTAAAAAAGTTTGGACACTCCTGACATAGTTCATCTAGGTACAGTGTCATTACTAGTTTGGCTTTACTAGATATTAGATATATTCAGCAGATATATATCTTTTTACAACCCTGCTGTGTTAATCAGAAAACATTAGCTTACCTGTCCAGACGGAAAGCGGCAACCTCTGTGTGGCTTTTTAGCCCTTTTTCTGCCTTCAGCTGACACCAACGATTAAAAGCTGAATCGATGTTGATTCTGGTTTTGCTTCTCTGTTGGTCGGCTAGAATTTTCGACGGATAGCGCTGGGACGACGCCATACCTCTGCAGCTATCACAATCTGGCAACCCTGAGCTCCCCCTGTAACCAACGTAACCAAATCAAACTATTGACATATTTTGGACCTGCCAAAATTTCTAAAACAATTATTTCTCTACTGTAACTATTTTTTTCAGGAAAATATAGACTTTAATTCTACACCTTTCTCGAAGTTCTATGGATGTATTATTTTTTTAAAAAAATTATTATTATTTTGATGAAACAGCTATACATATGACCTTTTACTGGGCCTTTACAAAAAGTTATGACTGAATCTTTAATCGACTGTATCAGTATGTTACGCACACCCATTTCCCAATAAAGAGGCAAAAAAAAAATTCATTCAAGGGGAACCTATTTGTCCCTGTTCACATGTGGGAATTATCAGTGCGTGACACATCAGAAGGGGGATGATGACATTTAAAAGGAGAGAGCTGTATGCGGAACGATTGATCGCTTTATCGTACGGAGCAAATTACAACAAAGCACCAGCGAAGACGACCGACCACTGACAGAAAAGGAAAAGAAACTGTCAGTAGACAGAATCACAAAAGCTATTGCTCATATTCTCTCTTATTTCTATTGTGTGATGTCGTGATAAAAACAAGAACAAGACTTGCCCTTTGGTGAGCCTTGGTGTAGAGTTACAAATGACTGTGCAGATCATGCCTGAGGGATAAAGTCAGTAAATTCAAATAAAATACAGACTTTGCTTTTGTTGCACTGCACAAAACACAGATGTAAATCACATGAGGACCACATGAAGTCTGATAGATTATAAATAAACTGATTATCTAAACAGCCGTTGATTCATTTTGCTGTCAGCTGATTGATGAATCTAACAATCACAGTTAAAACTGAGTGAATTCTTCTCTGTCCCTGTGAGGTACGGAAATAATCACCACATCCATAACTTCAGGTCTAACAGTGTCTCTCCTGTTTCATCACTCAGCTCGCCTGCAGCCTACTTTACTAACCTACTTTCATCTCGTGTCCCTGCTGCTGCAGCTGCCGCTCCGGGTGGCCGACAGGAGAGGAAAGATTTATAAAAGCCACAGTTTGGTTCTCATTGTGGTCGCAGTCCTGAATGTCACGAGTTCACCTCCTTCTGTCCTTTGATGCATCTGTGTGTGACCAACATGCAGAGAACACTTTGACAGGAAGTTTGTTTTTCTGCTTCAAATCCTGACTGATTTTTGAGACCTGACCATGAACCCAAACTTAACTTTTTCAGAGGATTGGATCTCCTGACCTGGTAGCCATAAACAGACTTTGTTGACCTCTTGATATTTCTCTAAATGCCACGATCAGATTAAACCCAGCATAAAATTACCTGGTGAGAATATAGTTTGAGCCATCCACCACCTCTCTCTGCTCTGCTCTTCATTCAGCTGCTCTCAGAACAGAACTAGAACAGTGGTTTTCAAATGTCCAAGGCTCACCAAAGGGCAAGCCAAAAATCTCAAGGCACATCTCTACATATCTGTGCATAATAGCTTCTGAACGTATGTTATTACTTTTATCACAACATAAAACACTGAAGAAAAATAAAATACAAGTAGCTTTCGATTCTGTCTTCACTGGTGCTTTGTTGTAATTTGCTCCGTATAATAAAGCGATCCATCGTCCCACTCACAGCTCTCTCCTTTTCACTGTTATCATCCCTCTCACTGGCTGCCAATCGGGGCTTTTGTATGTCACACACTTCCCCCGCGTGAACGGTGACAAATAGGTTCCCATGAAGGTTTTTTAAAAATTAATTTGGAATTAAATTAAGACAGCAAGAGTTTGTCTCTATATTAGGAAATGCGTACGCACAACATACTGATACAGTCAATTAAAATGTATTCATAACTTTTTGCATAGACTCAGTTGAATATTGTAATTATAACGTGTGGTTATCACAAAATCCCACTAGATTGGCATCTTCAGAGACATTCATATGATATGTATGAAACAGATGTGACGTATCCATGGTTTGCACAAATGTACAATGCCAACATTTTCTTCTGGCGACTGCGCTGATTTACTTTATGTTGCAAATGATTTTTTATTAAAACATATTGCACAGTGTACACAAAATGACAAGTAGAGTGACAAACACTGTACAGGATGTAGCAGTAAACCCTGTCATTTCTAACACCACAGCAGCCTCCAGCTCCTTAAAACAGGCCCGTCTGACTGACATGCACCAAATTAAATAAAGCATCAGAACTAGAATATTCACTCTCATCTTGTTTGAAACTCTCAGAGTTTCTTGATTAAATGCAGATCACTTCTCTGTATGCTTCACAGCCTGAAACCAGCACATCCAGCTTCAGTCTGCGCTCACAGTCAGCCTGTTTCCTACACAACATAAACCTCATACACATAACACTGTGTGTGTGTGTGTGTGTGTGTGTGTGTGTGTGTGTGTGTATGCTCTGAGTGATATTAACACACACACACACACACACGCACACACACACACACACACACACACACACACACACACACACACACACACACACACACACACACACACACAGAGCCATGATAAATGTTCCTAGCATGACAGCAGGTCCCAGAGTGTGTGTGTCCACATCTGCTGACAGAGGAAGAACTGCAGAGCGGCATATTTATACACATCAGTTAAAACACATATTCACTGATGGAAGTGCACAGTGTGTGTGTGTGTGTGTGTGTGTTCACACTCACACGCTAACCAGATGAATGAGCCGTCACTCAGGCTGAAGTGTCGGAGTTGTCTAAATACTGACGGACTGTCACATGTTGTAATGAGAGAACAGCAGATGATGGATGTTTTATCAAATAAGCAAATTATAAATTGGGAAGTGACGGGGGAGCAGACACACCCACAATAATGTCATGTTGTGTGTGTTTTTTTAACTGAATTGAGTGTATTATTGCATTTTCAGCAACAGGACAAACTATGTTGAGTGTCACTCAAATTAACACGTATACATAGAATTTTAAGTGACCACAAAGAGCCATAAAATAACAACAAAGAGATTCAAAAAAAAAAAAAAGAGAGACGGAAAACAGCTACAAAACAACAATAAAGTCTGTGTGTGTTGCCTCTGTGGAGGCGAAGTGGATGTGCCCTGCATGTCTGTGGCCAGGGGCCCAGTGTCTCATCGTCCGCCCATGCTTAGAGTGAGACTAACGTCTGATCTTGGAAATAAAGGTTAAAAAACATCTGCTCAAGATCAACTGTCCACTTTAGTCTCTTCCTCAAGGCTGTGATACGCAGCAGAAAGCTCTCAAAAAGGCTACGTTAGGATGTTTGTTTGTTTTCTCAAACCAGTAACACTGATTTCTCAAAGTGTAAAAAACAGATGGTTCTACTCAGTAAAGTCAAAGTTCAGCAGCAAAATGTACAAATCATTTATACTCATTTTTGCTGCTTTAGTCACAATTATGTTGTGATGTTGAGTAGACGGAGGAGTATTCATAGAGGCAGACAAACAGAATGTGTTTATAACAACCTGCCGTGAAGCCCACTGAGACGAGACGGAGGGGGAGAGGTATCAGAGATAGATGAAGTGATGAGGGCGTGAAGGGATGATGGATGAAGAGAGGAGGAGATATTTATCCCATGTGACCTAGTTTCTTCCTTCAAGGTCATACGCACACACGTATATCACACAAATCCCGATACACAAGAAGATGAAGTCATGTAGGTTCAAACACACACACACACACACACACACAGTAGTGTGCGCGGGTCATGTTGGCGTTCTTTGAGCCCAGGAAGGTTCCTTCCGCTTAATCCACATCCACTGGCTGCTTCTTTCAGAGACTCAGAGACTGATCTGATTGTCTGCTGCACAGCCTGAAATTTCTCCGTGTGCCAAGCGTGTTGTGGAACTACTGTGGTGGCAAAATAACTATTAAACAAATCAAAGAAAAAGGTCTTCACACGTCGGCTGTCTTTCTTGAGTTTTTGTGCAAACACAAATGGTCTATTGAGGGCCTATAGTGGGCGTGGTTTGCACCCAGGTGCAGCACCACTGACAGAAAGGACAGTTTGTTTTTGCCTCTGAAGCAGCTCTTAGAAGAACACAGGATGAGCAGGTAAGTGAAACAACAGGACAGTCCAGTTACCCGGCTTGGGATCTCCTGAGGCGCAGGATTGATCCAAAAACTGGAGCGTGATCTCTGTGACGCACATGCAGAGACATTTTATACTCTGATTGTCACGATGAGGTCAGAGGTGGTTAGGGCAAAGAGGTCATGGTTAGGGTCAGCATTAGCCAGTCAAAGCACAGTGGGGCGGGACTGGGAGAAACACGTCGTCTGGTGGGTGCATCTATCGTCCCAGTGTGTCGCTAAAAGTTGCATTTGCTGGTCTTGGCAGCCATCTCACCCAGACACCATCAGGGTCATGATGATGAAGGTCACAAGCTGACACGCGTTGGTCTTGTAATGAAGTTGTTGTGTACACTTTAAGTGTTGCTGTTGTTTTGGCTTCTTTAGACTTTCTAAGGTCACCATGGTTACCAAAAAAGTCTGTTTACATTATTTCAGCCATTTACAAACCAAATCATTTGACGAACTAATTTTTTTTTTTTTTAAATTTTCAAATTCATTTTCTCTGTGTCCTCCAGAATGACAACCCTGATGGTCCGGAGGAGGACATGGAGCTGACTCTGGAGGGAGGAGGCTTCCACCCAAACCCACGAGCCTCCTCCTGCTCCCTCCCTTCCACCCACCCCTCTGGCTATTATCGCCTCTGCCGAGGGGGAGGAGGAGGAGGAGGAGGAGGAGGAGGAGGAGGGGGAGGAGGAGGAGGAGGAGGTAGCCTGGCCTGCCCGGGGGGAGCAGGAGGTGGAGAAGGTCCTGGGGATGATGTGGACGTGGAGGAGGAAGAGGATGAGGATGTGGAGGAAGGAGAGAGAGGAGAGAAGGAGGACAGAGACCCCCCTGTGCCCCTCCCTCCTCTGCTGAGCCTTGCTCCTCTGCTGTCCAACAGCCAGGAGCTGGACAGCGGAGTGGGCCGGACAGACGACAGCACCCGCTACGAGGAGTCGTCCGAGCACGACCTGCTGGGTGATCAGACCAGTGCCTGTAACACCAACACCACCAACACACCAGGCAGCACCAGGAAGTTCAGAGCAGGACCCAGTCCCAGGTAGGACCAGGACCCCAAGAAGTGGGTCAAACACTGTAATTACATCCAACACGTGGTGGTAGTGGGCCCAAAGAGCCACTCACGTTAAATTAACCAGCTAATTAATGGCTGTCAGCCTATCAGAAGCAAAAATAACCAAAACTGGTGTTTTGCCAAATTTTCATCATGACAGGAGCAAAATATCTGACTGACTTCAGCCATGAGGATAGTAACACAGCTATACTGAGAAGATCTTTCAGAGTAGTATGTAATAATACAGCACATCCCTCCTGTTTCCTGTACCAGACCCAGTCCCAGACCCAGCCCCGGCCTCGGCCCCAGCCCCGGACACGGCAGAGGAGACACCACCCCTCCTTTCCTACATCTGCGAGACCTCCAGCTCAGCTCCGACTCCCTCCCCGGCCTGGACTGGGCAGCTGCAGGAGGAACAGGAGGAGCAGCATATAGCCCCCACCATCATCACCACCACAAGGTATATCAGCATGAGTCTTGTTGAAGCAGGGGTCAGCAACCTGTACCATCAACAGAGCCATTTATGGCCATAGAAAAAAAAAATCGTATTTGAGCCTTACAATGAAGGTCACGGCGGCACGGTGGTTAGCACTGTCTCCATGGTCACTCTGTGGTGGGCTATTTAAGACTATTTAGCTCTTTAACTTCACAGCTCTGGTGCTGAAAGCAAACACACCTGTCCAAGCACTTAAATTTAAATTTGCTATATTCCACCAAGACTGTTCCTGTTTCAGATTCAGAAAAACAAAAACATTTTTCATTCAATGTAATTTTTTTAAGTCACAGGGAGTCACTGGAGAGCTGCATGTGGCTCCAGAGCTGCAGGTTGTCTAATTAAAAAAGTGAGTCTGATGATATTCTTTATTTTAGGGTGCTTTCACACCTGCTCTGTTTGGTTCGGTTAAATCAAACTCAAGTTCGTTTGCCCCCTCAGTGCGGTTCGTTTGGGCAGGTGTGAACACAGCAGTCACACTCAGGTGTGCACCGAAACAACCAGACTGAGACCTTCTTGAAGACGTGGTCTCAGTCTGGTTCCAAAGGAACTCTGGTGCGTCTGGTTTGTGGTGAGAAGGTGTTGCAACCTGGATGTGAAGCAACTGCAGTCACATGACACATTGTTTGGGTTAAACATGAGCATGTTACAGTCCTGGAGGATTATTAATGTGCACCTCCTCCTGTACTGCCTTAATATGCACATTCAGCACATCCAATGCATCAAAACATTGTTTTCTAGTTGGAGCCGCGCCTCGTTTTCAAACTGTATGGTTTGACTAAAATGAACAATGACAGCAATATAGTCCACGATGAGCAGCGCTAAAATCAACCTGCGTAGTTGTCCCTCCATTGTGACATTAGAAAGTGTCACATTTATCTTGCAAGTGTTCTCTTCTTCAACGTTTGCTTTACTTCCTGGATTTTTCCCACATGGAAATTCTGACCAATCAAGAGCAGCTTTCTCACACAAGGCATTTGATCTGGTCCTCTTGTAAATGCTGCCGTGAGAACACGAACCAACTCTAGGCAATTATACAACTTTGTGACAACATGAGTCCCTGATTCAGACCAGAGGAGACACTCTAGGACTGACAGCAGCCTTAACTATTGTTATCAAATTACTGGGACGGGCCCTAAGTGTGGATTAATCTGCCTCTGAAAATAGTCCCCAATAAATTTGCTACATTTCTTAAAACTACAGTAATGATCTGTTTTTGGTGAATAAACTTCGTCGTCCTCAGTTGGAACCGATGGGCTTGGGGCTGACCAGCACAGGCAGGGCAGGAGGTGAGGAAGTGCTGAGAGACAAACTAACACATCGATGTTCTTGAGGGTTTTCATAGGATTTGTTGACGAGACCAAAAAAACAGAATACAGCTCAACTTATTCTTTTAACAACTGAAACGACCCAGATGGCTCAGATGGACGTCGGGCGATGCTCCGTGTGCACTCATGTGCTTCAGCACTGAGAAAACCCTTTACGCTATTATTTAGAGTGGTGCACTTCAGTCGAGCTGTCAGTCGTCTCATAGCAACAGGAGCTGTGACCAGTGCTTCCTCTGTCTTTACTGCTGCTGGATAAAAAGAGATAAAAACATTTTACCTGCTGTCGGGGTGAAGATCCCTTTTAAGGCACACTTTCCCTCTCATCCAACATTCAGCACAGTTGATATTCAGAGACTTTGTTTTTAACAATGTTGGTCCTTTCTTTATGAGATTTGGACTTAATTTGTATCAGTTATTAAAGAACACTAAGATCCTACAGTCATCAGGCTGTGCCCTACTGAGATTCATGCCACCATCAGCATGCTAACATGTTCATAACAACAATGCTAGCATGCTGATATTTGGCAGTTATAATATTTACCATGTTCTCCATCTTACTTTAACATGTTAGCATGCGGACATTGGTTAATTAGCACCAAACACATAGAACAACCAATCTGGTCTCAGAAATACATCCAATGACCCTGATGCAAAGTCAATTAGAACACACGAATTCCCTGGTTCAGCAACCTCACACGATGGGCAGTGGTTAATGTTATGACCCCATAAGTAGTATAAAGAGTGAGAAAGTCCATATACGATGGAAAGTCAAGGTAGTTGATGGGTGGCTCAAACAAACACCAAACTTTTGCCCAGGAGACTATTTGTGTGCTGCTAACACCTGACTTTTGATCTGCAGCACTACCACCACCATCACTACCAGCCCCCTCTAGCGATGATGATGCCGGGCCTGACGGAGGAAGAGTGCCAGCGATACCAGGAGCTGCTGGAGATCAAGTGCCAGTACGAGAAACGTAACGAAAAACAGCAAAGAGAAGCGGCAAAAAATGAGTGTAAAGACACTGAAGCAGAGGTGAAGGAGGAGGAGAGAGAGGAGGCAGAGAGGGGAGGAGAGGAGGAAGCTGCTTCTTCGTCTGCGGTGGACGTGAACTGCAGTGCGACTTTAAGCGAGCACGAGATGGCGCTGATCGAGGAGGAGTTACGCCACCTGGAGTTCAAGTGCCGCAACATTCTCCGAGCGCAGAAGATGCAGCAGCTCAGAGAGAGGTGTCTGAAAGCCTGGATGATGGAGGAGGAGACGGTGGCAGCCGGAGCGGGGCGACCAGGCCCTCCTGAAGCAGGTAACCATGACAACAACTAAACGGGAACGTGTGAAAGAAATTCCCAAATCTGACATCCTGTCTGTTCTGTTGTATGATGGGAGCATTTGAAGAAGAAAAAACAAAGTAGAAATTCCACTTTATTCCAATTTATGACTTGAAGGAATAATTTAAACAAGTTGTGGCAGAGACTGCAGACAGTCCGCCACATCACCCCCCCATAAAACCGCAGCTGGTCATTTTTGCCCCCTTTTTTTGTACGGATTAACTTAATTTAGGGGGATTTAGTGGCATCTACCAATAAGGTGATGAGCAATGAGACTGCAACCAGCTGAAACCTCCTGGTTAAAATTCCTTCAGTGTTCGTTGTTCAGGAGGTTTTTACTGGGAGCTGAATTATCCGCAGAGGTCTCTTCCTCTTCAAAACAAACAGACCAGGTGATTTATTCTGGTGAAAACACTAGATAAAGCAGTTTCATGTTACAAATCAATGTTGCTCCGACCTTGGTTCACATCTCAGAGATGAGCCACTAACCTAGCACCTGCTGATCTGTGCTCACCCTTTCTTTTAAAGTACCTTATTATCCAGATGCTCAGGAGGTTTTTACCAGGAGATGAATTATCCTCAGAGGTCTCTTCCTCTCCAAAACAAATAGACCATTCATTTCATTTAAACCGGCAAAACACTGAATAAAGCAGTTTCACGTAAATTGAAAAAAAAAAAAAAAATCCAATGCTCTTATTGAGGGGCTGCTAACTATGGTGGCCAATGTGAAAACGTGAACGGCCTTATCTAGAGCTATTGTTCAGTTTGTCTGTTCTGGGCTACTGTAGAAACATGGCGGTACAACATGACAATCTCTGTCTGTCACTCTGTTCACCAAATTGATGAGACCAAAATTAGTTTCAACAAAAGTCATTACGAAGGAAGAGCCTGTCTCCAGATGTTAAGTAAGGGAAATGTGCGTGTCGTCGTTCCTTTGCAGTTCCTCTTTAAACTTGGAACTTAAAAACAAAAATTCTTTACTTTTAGGTGTGGATAACAACAACGAGGATGACGATGATAATGACCCTCATCGTCACGAGTTATCGGCTATCAATGAGCTCCCAGAGCGAGAACGATCCGACGACAAAGACAGCACCAGCGCCTACAACACCGGGGGGGAGAGCTGCCGGAGCACGCCATTGGTTAGCACCGAGCAGATCCCGCCTCTCCAGGAAGAAGAAGATGAAGGAGGAAGACGGCTGATGTCTCCACCTCCTCTATTACCTCTCGCTCGCCTCCCCCCTCTGAACTCGCCCCTCACCCCGCGGCGTCACGGGCGGGACCGAGACAGAGAGAGGCGCCACTCGAACCTCAGCTGCTCTTTCTCCCCGAGCACTTACAGGAAGTACGAAACAGCCAATGGCAACGTCGCACATGGGTCAAGCTCCACCCCCTCTACACCCTCCAAGTTCAGGTCTTTATCATCATTTTGATTTTAACACATTTTGTGAATTTAAAATTTGTAAAACTGCATAAATAATATTGGATATTATGCTGGATTTATCGCCATTATCAGGTCTCTGACCAGAGAGGCGGGGTCTTCTTCAAGAAGGGGTGTGGCTGATGGAGGGCGGGGCTCCAGAGCAGGTAAACAACAATTTAAGTGTTCTCCGCAGTGTTAACATTAGGTGATGTAATGTTAATCAGCAAATCACTTGTGTCCTAACCTTATGAGTTTATACATGCTAATGTTGCTGTGTTATTGTTGCAGGCGGCGCCACCGACAGGCCCGGAGGTGGAAGTGCAGAGTCCAGTCCTTATTTCACCAGAAGACACCACAGCAACAACAAACCATTAGAGCGCTACCAGAGCTGCATGGCGCTGCCCTCCGAGGGCCTGGTGGACCCATTGGATCGAGTGAGGGACAGAGCGAGGGCCGAGGGCGAGGAGAGAGGGATGGGCACGGGCAGCAGCGGCCCAGCCAGCCCCAGGAGTGTGAACAGCGCCCCCTGTGGTCTGGAGGACCACCATACAGGCGCCTCACGGTTAGGACTAGCGTTACCACTCGGGCTGACACACTCATCGCCAACTGCGTCACCACAACGCATGGAGTGGAAGGTAAATGGTGTGATGATGTTCTCTCTTTGTGTTCTCATTAAGAGGACCAGCCCTGATAGACAGTCACCCTCCTGCTTTTTACTAACCATAATGATAAATGAAACTGGCTCAAATCAGCTGGACAAAACTTTGTGTGGAGTTAGTTGAGCCACTGGTTAAATCTATGTGTTTATGTTTAGGTTCATACGTGTTCTGGCAGAAACCCAAAATATATGTTTACATGCTTTAACGTTCAAAAAACACTTTATTGTCCTCGTACTGTTTGAGCTGAAACACCTGTATTCATCCTCTGTTCCATTGTAGCGCCTGTCTCTTTAAGCCCCCCCTTCCATTAAAGCCTGGTCTGCTCTCATCTTGGCGTCTCTGCACTGTTCGTTTCAGCTGAAAAATCACAAGCAGTCCTTTCTACCGTGAATAATCACCAATAAAAATGTTACCTTCTACCTATGCCAGTCCCCAATGCCAATATGGAGTTGCCTCCATATTGTTTGACAAATTCATATTTACTTTTCTTGGGGATGCTGTTGAAAGAAAACATAACGGTCTGATTTACTCATTTCCTCCATGACTTTGCACAAGAGGCAACTGATTTGTCCTCTTTGTGTTCAGGTAAAGATCCGGAGCGACGGAACTCGTTATGTGGCCAAGCGGCCGGTCAGGGATCGTCTCCTGAAGGCCCGAGCCATGAAGATCAGAGAGGAGCGCAGCGGCATGACGACCGATGACGACGCTGCCAGTGAGATGAAACAGGTGGAGTGTGCACAGTAAACGCATGAATTGACACGTTGTCCTTGAATGTCCAAAACTGATGCACGAGGGTACCTATCAGGTCACAGTGTGACGTGTTGGTCCAGTGACAAAGCAGCGGGATTTGACGAGATGGGATGAGAGTGTTGTTCTCGTCCGCTCCTCCTGCCGATCACAACAGTTACGACAAACTGACCACTGATAATTACCAGTGAAATGAAAAGACCTCAAAGTAAAGGTTTATTCTGTGTCTCTAATATTAAATATTCAGCTCTGATATTGTTTGGAATTGAATTTGTCACTATTTGGGTTCCTTATTTAACATAACAAGTCATATTTGCAATAATAATAATAATTAAACTTTATCATTTTTATTTTTTACTTAACGAATTACTAACATTTCTTGACAAACTGTGACAACCGTCTGTGACAAACTGTGCTGCACCAGGGCCGATACTGGAGCAAAGAGGAGAGGAAGCAACAGCTGCTGAGAGCCAGAGAGTACCGACGAAGAAGAGAGTACATGATGCAGAGCCGCCTGGACTACCTCAGAGGAGACAGGTAGGGAACAACAAGTCCAGTTTACCCAGGACTACTGGGAAGGAAAGAGTATCATATCTCACAGAAATGTGTGAAAAGACCAAGAGCTCTTAATAATGTGGTGGTGGTACATAGTGTGTTAAATGACCTGCTGACACCAAGGAAGTGAGGCCAATGGAGATGCAATCAGCCAAAACTGGAACATGGCTGAACATCAGTGAACTTTTTCCTCCAGTTATCCTTAGTTATACTGCTGTTATACTACTGCAGGCTACACAGGAGTCTTAAAATGTGTTTGTCTTGTTGTGTTACTGGAAGCCAGAATAGAAGGAGTCATGGCTCAAAACCAGCCATTACATAGTTTTAATTTATCTTTGGACATTTCATGTTTGCAATATATTTATTAATTTTGAATATTTTTCTTTGTGGTTTGTCACTCAGGAGCTCAGAGTCACCCATCTGTGTGTGTTCACTGTCACACCATGACGTGAAGATTAATGTCAACAATAAAATCCTCTTACCTTCCTCAGCTGAAGACGCCACGCAGCGTGAAAACTCATTAAACATCCGGATAACAAAACTCTTCATTATCCAAACCAAAAATCCATCAGTCAGAGTTGATTTATGGAAATCCCAAATTCTGGAACAAGCATGTTTTGTCTGTTGGTGGTTATCAAACTGTGACACCTGAACACTGAGCCATCACAGACGTCAGTTAATCAGCATCATTACCATCACCTGTGAGCACAGGGCTTAAAGGGCCGGGGCTCCAAATGTGGAGTAACATGGTGCTTTAATAACGTGCTGTCAGTAAAATAATAGTATTCATTTTTTATGTGAGGCTGCCAGATAAAACCTGAAGCTGCTGAAAAGACTTTCACAAGCTGTGCTGTTCTAAAATCAACCCACGAGACTGAGGCTGGTTTTTAATGTTTTTTCTTGGGTTTTTTTTTTTTTTTTTTTAACATAGGAAGGTTGAAGCTCACTGGATGACTCAGAGTTTATCAGGCTGTCAAACTACCTCTGAAAGAAATCCCTGCTCACAGCTGCATTATCAAGTGCTGATTACATAACTCTGCTCTAAAAGGAAGACAATGGTGGAAACAAATGGCTGCCTGGAAAGAAGGAGATTATATTAATTTGCAGGATTTCTTTGTGAGAGTTATGAGACTCAACCACACAGTGTTCATGCAGACACAAAACCAACAAAGTAAAAGAAGATAAAAGCTGCGTAGAGCTGAAGAGTTGGTTTAGCGGAACATAGGAATCTAATTTTCTTTAAAAAGTAGTGCAAAAATCTGCAAAAGTCCAACCCAAGTCCAACAGAAATCACATCATCTAAATAGTTTATAAAGGAAGAAACATATCTATATATTTATTTAAAACCAATTAATTTACATTGAAATAACACCTATAAATGTGTGGAGACACTAGTTGAGGCGTTGTACCTCACACTTGTTATTCCTCGTACGTATTTTTCTTATTATTTTTCTTCCGCCAGATTTCGGTGCGTAACTTGTGCCACAGCTGTGAGCGCACACAGGGTCTTCATAAAACATATAGATTCAAGATTCAAAGTGTTTATTGTCATATGCACAGTAAGGACACACGTTTCCCTGCAGAATGAAATTCGTTCTTTTCTGTCACCAGTTAATGCTAAACAATATAAATGTGAAGTATAAAATAGATCAAAATATATACGCTGTGCACTGTTTTAACATCTCCTTGCTCAGTGTAATATTAATTTGCTTGACGTGCCTGGATCTGTGAGCGTTTGGTCGCTAAGAAGACTCGATCAGCTCGATCTTACAACTCCTTCTTAGTAAAAGATCTTCTTAAGATAAGTGTGAATCTGGGAAACGCGGCCCTTGTTTGTACAACATATATTTCAGAGCTCTGGAGGAATCAGTCAAAACCAAGCAGCAACTTCTGGGGCTAAAAAATGAAGCAAACACAGAAGTACCAAAAACTTTGGTTAAAACTTCACAGTAGAAATAAACATGTTTACAGCCTGGTACAAAAACAGTTTGGGTCTCAACAGCTAATTTCAACATTCATGGCAAGTGTACAGGGGGTGAAATATATAACACACTGTTTACATTTCATTAATAATAAAAAAAACCCAAAACAAAAAAACTTATTTATAAAGCACTTTTCAAAACAAAGTGCTTTACGTGGTTGATCCTGGATAACAATGCAGGATTCAAGTAAATAGAATGACGCAATTATAAGAAAATGGAAAGAACAATATAAATAAAATAAAGATGAAATACTGTCACTGAAGCAGATAAACAAAGATTGCACTGTTGCACTGAGGTACAGCAAATTGAACAATTAAAATAAAAGAACAAAATAAAGATAAGACGTATGAGACAAATAAACAGTATATAGAAATTAATAAAAGGCTTTTTTGAACAGAATACTTTGAATTGTGTAGTAAATGTACAAAAGAGGCCTGAATCAGTTTTGTTCTTTGGTTTCTATCCAGGGACATTTCATCATCAGCCCAGGGAGCTGAAGACCTCCATTCATCCCAGACGGCCCAGCTTCACCCCCGACAGGACTCGCCCAGCAACAACATCCTGTTACTGAGCCAGAAGAAGATCATGAAGAGGAGGAATCGCCGCATCCTCGACAACTGGATCACCATCCAGGAGCTGCTGGCTCACGGCTCGAGGTCGCCGGACGGGAAGAAAATATACAACCCTCTGCTCTCTGTGACCACGGTGTGATGTGATGTGAGGAGAGGAGGAGGAAGAAGAAGAGGAAAGAAACGGACAATACAAACTTCAAACTATGAGATCAAAGCTTCAGATGTCTTTGGGCTGGAAGGAAGACAGACACGTGTTAATAGAGCAGAGAAGACTTCATATAAAGACGAGGGATTTATAACCCGGAACATTTTGATGTCTGTCTAAGATCTGCTACAAACTGTCCCCTGAACTGTCTTTGATGGTGAGCGTGATGACGAAGGGAAGATACAAGTAAAGGAAGCGCGAGGATGGAGTGTAAGGACAACGTGCAGTAAGAGGCAGCTGAAGTGTCAGAGAACAGGCCTGAAAAAGTGATAATGACTCTGAAAGGATGAACACGGCATCAAACAAGCAGCAATAGCCTCAAAAAAAATCAGGAGTGACCCTGAACACCTGAACAGTTGAGTTACTCGTCACTGGGGGTTGAATCTGGGACTGGATGCTAGATGGCCTGTTAAGCAGCCAAAGAAATGCGAGTGTTGAACCCAACATATGGTACTGGACTGAATCCTGAGAACTGAACTTCTTTGATATAAAGAGAACCAGGTTATATGTCTCTTCAAACTCAGTAAAGACACATCTAAGTCTTTTTGGACCTCAAGAAAATGTTCCATGATAGGCTGAAGGGCAGAGAGTCTCTTCTCTGCACCTGAAGGAGACGGGTCTCATGTCCTGGTGTGTTCAGGCAGAAATATAGTTCAGATATTTTGAAGTGCGGTTGTTTGGGCTACTTATCCATAGACATAACAGATGTCAGTCAGCACGTCCCCAGTGTGGAGAGTCAGGCTGAATGACAGTCAGTGAATTCCACCTGGAAAAGGACACCGTTATATAGCTCTCTTTAGAGCCAGACTCCACTGAGAAAAACAGTAATTTAATATCACTGAACAAAGGATCTACAGCTGCCTCGGTCAGTTAGTTTGTGCATGTTACTGTGTGACTTTGGCAACGTTGGCATTAAAAAGGGTTGGTTCAGATTCACCAGAGTCATACAGTGACATAAACTAACTGGTCAGTCAGTGGGGATAGACCAGCGTCTCCCGTATTCAGCAAGCTAAAATTACTGTTTTTGTCAGTGGAGTCTGGCGGCATCGACGAGAGCGTTAACAGCTTACTTGTTGAAAAAGTAGTGAAAATGCTCTCGATGTAGTGTACACTTTATTTTTTTATTTTTATATACTTTATTAATCCCCCCTGAGGGGACATTCAATATTTTCACTCTGTTGTCAATTGCACACAGGTCTGAAATACACACACATGCACAAACAGGACCTACACATGCACTAAGTGGAGACGTGACAGAGTGAGGGGGCTGCCCATGGACAGGCGCCCTGAGCGGTTGGGGGGTGTGGTGCCTTGCTCAAGGAGGTAAACTGGCATCTCTCCAGCCACCAGTCCACGCCCCATATTTGGTCCGGACAGGGACTTGAACAGGCGGCACTTCGGTTCCTAACCCAAGTCCCTATGAACTGAGCTACCATAAAAATAGTTGCAAGCTGGAGTCAAACTGATGACTGCTGCAGCCAGGCATCACCTCTGTATATAGGGCACTGCCACTATCCACTATGTTACCAACATGTACTGATCTTTAATTGATATTGATTCTTTTAGGTAGCTAAAATAGGTTTTGTAGCTGCCCCCATCCACAGCAGGACACAGCTTAGCACTGGTGTCAGACACCAGTCTGCTTCTCCAAACTGGTGGGGTGCTGACCGACAGATGGATTTGCGCCCCACACAACCCCACTTCATATATATATTAAATCCTTTTATGGCCAGCGTAAAAGCTACAGAAAGACATAAATACACACAAATCGGCACAAACTGAGGCAAAAATGTGTCTCTGTGAGTTAAGAACCAAAAGTTTGTGCTAACTGTGGAACATCATGAATATTGCTCATGAACATACAGAGAGGAGACAGAAGACACTGGAGGGAATATGGCAGAAAAAATTAGAGTGTCTGGTGACCTCTGAGATCAGTGAGAGGCTCAGCTGAACATCAGCCTACAGCTGACAAACAGAATACTGCAGCGGTTCCTAACTGGTCCAGATTTATACTTGTGCGTCAGCTCTATGCAGAGCCTACACCGTATCCTACTGTACGCCATTGTGAGCATTTGTACTTGTGCGGTGGTGTGTCTGTGTCACTCTGCAGTTACACCTCCAAAACACTAGTCAGCGGTGGGGTCAGCGTGACTCTCTGGCTGAAGTAACAAAATGGCGGCGTGCTCGTCGCTGCCTCCTCTGGTTAAATTTCCACATTAACTGCAGTGTGACCTGTGCGCGGAGCACCGGCACAGAATATGTAGATGTGATGAGAATCTTTGTGAGAGGAACTTTTGAACTTTGTGGACTTTGTTTTGGTATAAAAAGAAATGTATCAGAGGACTCGGAGAAAGTCAAGTGATCTTTTTTTTCCGCTTCATGTCTCAGAATCTCAGCGTTTTTTTTCTCTGAGAACAGTAAATGTACAGGAATGAATACACTGGTGCAGAAACATATGGACAAAACAGTCATAAAGTATTATTGATACACAGAGTGGGAGATTGAACTATTGACCAACATTCAGTATTCAACCACTGTTTGCATTAAAGGAAAATACCCCGCTTTTATATCTGACAGTCAGATCTCATTGATCTGTGATGATTCAAGAGTTGCTTTACTTCTCACTTGCCTTTTAATTTACAGCTGCGTCATTTGTAAATCATTCTCCCAGAATACTTTGAGGCTCCTAACCCCTATATTTCATTTCTTAACATGTTCTGCTCCTGTGAGAGGATTTTTAAAAAAATCTTACTACATATAAAATTTTTCATACAAAGACGAGTAAATTTTGTTGAGGGTGTTTCCTTGGCAGTAGGATGGCTCACAGTGTGGGCGGGGCTTCAGAGGAGGCTTGTTGTGTCCATGGTTGTGTTGGACCTGTGTAAAATGAGATATTAACACTGACTAATGAAATGCATGAATTAAGTATTGAACGTTGTGAATATTGGCCATAATTCTTGAATCTAAAGTGATGTAGTGTACAAAGCCTCGTGCAGACATTTTTAGTAGTGAAAGTGCAAAACACTTGAAGTAAATTTAATTAAAATGACGTGAAACAAGATGTTTGACGTGTCTCCTGGTCTTTCTTTGAGTCAAAGGACAAGTGTGTCGGCTCATGTCCGGCTGTGTGGAAGCAGGCGAGAGCAGGAACAAATGTTATATGGTGATCATGAAGAGGTACACTTGCATTCATATATGCTTTATGACATTGTAAAAAGCTGACGGTTCACACTAAGTCAACTAGGTGACGGTGTATCATCTCTAGTCAACAACTACAACTAGGCATAAGCACATACAGCCAGCAGCAGCAGCAGCAGCAGCAGCAGCAGTGACCCACCATGTGACACCGGCACACCTTGAGGACAGAAACAGAGGCTCTGTGGGGACGGAGCACCTGCTGCAACAAGCCAACACGCCGTCTGTGGTCATTTTGACTTGACCAGCTGACTTCACTACAAGCTGATTGGCTGTTGAAACAGGTGATGTGCTTAAAATGTGCCGGTCATTTGACCAGCTGAGTGTCAGGTGACACCATCAGCCAGCTTGAGTCGAGCTCAGACTGGCCAGTTCACACCGCTGACACTTTTCTCTGCAGTGCTCTAAAACGGTTTCATCTTGTCGACAATTTTTGAGCTGGACTTAGGTCAGGCACATTTTAGTCATTTTTATCCTTCAGACTGACGAAAATTCAAAATGTTTCAGTCAATTTTAGTCATTATGTTTTCTATGTTTTTAATCTTTAAGCTAATCCAGTGAGGCCAATTCATGTATCGGAAATTAGAATCAAGTTGACAAGTTGTATAAAAATCTAATTTAGACAAGTCCGTGTGTGCACAAGATGAACCTTGTGCCACAAGTCACTGGTGATTTTCAAAAAGGGTGAAAGATTTTTTTGCTGCCAAGCTCAACTGTCAGCGTGAGATCCCTCTGACTGCATTATTAGGAAAAAATAAGAGGAAGGAGTGTTGAGAATAGAAACTAAAATGTTTCAAAAGAAAAAGGAACTGGAACGGACGTCAGAGCAGAGAATAATGATGAGAGATGAGAAGCATCAAACGTGTAAAACAATCCACACTAAATGAGAGGAGGGACTGATGATAAATAAAAGGAAGGACAGACAAACAGATAAGCCTGGAGATATTCTGTGGAAAAAAAGAAAATCAAAAACCAATAAAACAACAGTAAATGTATCTACCCACTATGTATCTGCAGCCTGATATATCTTCTTCCTCCGTGCCATAGAGCTCCATTATTGTCCAGAAACTATTGAAAACACATCAGTCAGTATGTTTACATGACATTAGACAGTTTATTGAGTTACCGGACTTTTAAAATACATGTAAACATGTTAGTCTGACTGAAATTGCACTTAACTGAATTTCTAAAATTGGGACTAACACACCCAGATAATGTGATTGAGAGTCATAAATACAGTCAAACAGATCCAGTTTCCACCCTGGCCTTTGACCTGGAAGTCGAGAAGAAGTCGGTAACAACATGGTGAAATCTCCAGTTAAACATTTTCAAATACACGGCTAACTTGTTTGTCCATTGTTTGGTCTGTGACTTAAAAGGTCAACAGGAAAAAGGTCCAATACTAACACCCCCCTTGTCCGCTACCCCTTGGCCCTCAAAATGAAGCAACGAGGGGTAGGGGTTGAAATCTTTCCCTAGGAATTGGGAAGCTGCGAGCCATCTACATGTCCAACCGGCATCTACAATGGAGTCTCATTCATCCTACCGATCGCGTTTGCCGCATTCATCATGCTCCGTTTGATGAACGACAGACAACAGGGGACTCTGCTAGCTAGCTAACCAGCTAACATTATGAGGCAGCATAGTTATACTAGCTGGTGTGTTATCGTAATGTGAAAAGTCCGACAATTTTGCAGAACAGGACAGATGACAGACGCCAGATAGTGCAAGCTAGCTAGCTAACAAGCAACCTGACGACGGTAACGTTAGCTGTGTATGAACTTTTTCCCGTCTCCTGCTCAGTGGTAGCCATGGCGACGTCTACCCCTCACTGGCAAGGCATCTGAAATCCCTCGCTCCAAAGGGCTAGTTTCATACCCACTACCCCTCGTTATGCTAGGCTGACGAAACGTCCTCTTTTGCCCGGACATGTCCACCGTTCACGTCCCGTCCGGGGTGTCCGGGGGGTTTTATAAACTGATGATAATGTCTGGTTTTCCGTGTGTTTGTGTGTGTGTGTTAGAGTGCGGCACGGGCCGCATGTTTGTGTCCGAACCCAAACCAAGCCCGACATTATTTAATGATCAAAGCACTGAGTTTGTGTCACACAGTTGTCACTACAGGGTATTTAACAGGACAGGCGTGCGTCGTGGGTGCTCAGCCCGTGTTTGAGACGGGAGCGGGAGGCAGGAGGTCTGACGCTTCCAGCGAGAGGAGAGGGGGACATAAAACAAAATAAGATAAAATAGGAGACACCCGTCTCCCTCTTTTATTTTATTTTCAGCATTTAATGAAGGCGGAGGAAGGCGGTGGAAGGTCCGAGACTTCCAGTGAAGGGAGCGGTAGAAACAGCAGCAGTGTGTGTGTGTGTGTGTGTTATGTTCAGGTGTTGTCACGTAAATAACAGTGACCAAGCAATAAACAGGACAGACAATAAGATTTTATTTATTTTTACACTACATGTTCACTGAAAGCTGACTGAATCCGACCCCAGCCCGAATACAATTTATAGCTACATTTTTGACCAAACCCGGCCCGACCCGTCGAGTACCGTCGGGCTCGGGTCGCCACACTCTTGTGTGTGTATGTGTCCCCTATAGAGGCCTATCTGAATTTCTGTCTTTGAGAGATATTATTTTACTGGGATGGACCCTAACAAGCTGAAAGGGGGCATATCTCCACCTATCGTAGAGGAGTCGCACATACTTGGCTCAATAAATGGATTCCCCTCCCGTGCTTGTATAGTGGGACACGGACAGTAGGCCAGTTAGATGTCCTCGTCCAGCTGGGACTGTAGCTCCACTTCACTGTGACTGGAAACGTACTGAGTGACAAAGCAGGTAGTATTTGACAAGTATGGAATGGACTGTCACATCTTGCCATCCTATTGCATTCCTGTGTGCACGGCAAGCATCAGCTGACAAAGCTAAACAACAGCATCACAGCTAAAAACATGTAAACATAGTGAGTGAGCCACACTGTTGCACTGGGTGACATGTTTCTGTATTTCCATGAAGGTGACCATCCTGCTGTGACGAATACTCACCAGACTAGAGCACCAAATGTGGGTTTATCCACTGCTGAAAACAGTCCAGAATAAATGCTCTATTTCCTCCTGTTTGTTTTTGTCAAATCTATATTGAGCAGCTGTGTGAGGATACTGACATATTTTTTAAAAAAGGAAAGTATATATTTGTGTTGTTTAAGATTTCCATCAGACAGGGAATCAGGAATTATTAAGAAACAGACTAAAACACTTCCCATTTTCTCTGGCTTCTCTGCACTCCCCGCCAGCACTTTCATTTCCCTACCCTCACCACACAGCAGCCTGGGAACCAGACGCATACGTGGGCAGAGATGGCCACACATACATCTAAAAGTATCTGGTGCAAATTACAAATACCTGCTCATTAGACGTGTAAAAATAAAATGTACTACTTTAAAATACAAAAATACATTATAGATCTGAGGTACAAACTGAAGATGGACCCACAAAGCAGACTCAGGATAACGTTTTATGGGCTTGACCACAGATGGATTTTTTTTCCCTGGTAGTTTTTCCTTATCCGCTGTGAGGGTCTAAAGGACACTTGTTGTCCAATATCAAGTCTCTGCTTAATGATTCAACAGGACGATATAATTTACAGCAGCTAGTTTTTGAAATCAAGACCGACAAGCTTGGGCACATCTGCAAGCAGATATAAAAGCAGCAGTAAGACACACTGTTGGTAAAATATATATACACGTAAAACTCTGTGTGTGTGGTTAATAACTAGCACATACGGCGCACTAGGGCCCGTCGTAATAGCGTGCACTGAGGCCCATCCTAACTACCTTGCACCACTGCCCTGAAGGGTGAGCAGATGACAGGGTTAATGGGCGAAGCAGGTCTGGAGGGCGGCTGAGGTGCTGGAAGACCCCCTGAGTATGGGCAGAAGGATGACCAGATGGACTGAGCACCTCTGGAGGACCAAACAACCAGGGGATCAGCGACATAGGGCCACTTAGGAGGACAGCCGAATGTTGACGACAGAGATGGAACCCCGCTGATGGACAAAGACTGTGAAGGCAGTCCTCTTGATGACAGTCGGCAGTGATGGGAGCTCTCTGTAAGATGGCCATGAAGAGACGACCCTACATGGGTGCAACCACAAAGGCAGGACCCCAGTGGAGGATTCAATTAAACTCAGTTCAGCTATTATTTTCATTTGGCCATACATTTGTTCTGCAGGGCAAAATACAGAAATAAATATCCTCATAATAGAACACTAGTGCAAACACTGAACTCCATGACAATAAAACTACTGTGAAAACAGACAGCAGCAGTAAAAGCAAACACTATAAACAAAGACAGTCCCTAAAAACAAATCACAAAGTTAAAGGTGCTCAGTACAGGTATAAAGATAAAAAGTGCCAAATGATGTGTGCAAATTACATTGAGTCAGGGTTGGACAGGAAGTCAAAGCTCCTCCGTGCCTTCTCTGTGTCAGGGTCCTCACTGGTGTCCATACATACATATACAGATAAGGAGACTAGAGCAGGGCAACCAAAGGACTTACGATCAGGAATGACAGCCGGCACCTGATGACCTGGCAGCAGGTCAGACCTGTGGAGAGATGAGCAGGGGACCGGTGACAGGAAGCGGGCAACAGGACAACAGGAAGGTGAACTAGTGGGACCAAGGAGACAAGAAGACTGCTGAAGCTCAGCCACTGGAGGCTGCCACAGCTAGGGAACTGGTGATCGCTGCGGCTCTGGAACCAACGGTTACAGCTCAGCAGGTACTTTGGAGCGCTGCGGCTCGGGAACTGTTCAACGCAGAGCCTACGCTGTAAACTACATCGTAGCCTGGCGTGCACCTCTGCAGAAATGTAACTACACGTCACAGCGACGCAGACCTCCTGTCTGTCTCTGTAAGCTGAAACCATTTCCCTCACTGGAAACAAAGCTTTGATTTACTTTAATTTCACAAATAAGAAACAATAAATTGTGAAGACAATAAAGCCTCCACAAAAAAGACTTTTAAGTCTTTCGTGATTTATCCTGGCTTCACATGCAATAATCGCTAGGCTCATTTATACAATGTAAAACGCCATAGGCTTGTGCTAATAACGTTAGCATGTATTATTTGTTTGGAAAACAAGTTTAGTATAAGACAGTTGTTTTGTCGGTGAACCTTGGTTCAGGTATAAATCCAGCTTTAGGAGGGCTGCAGCTCAGAAACAGGTAACAGATGCTGTGCTGCAGCTCTGGAACAAAAGAGGGCTCCAGCAGCACAGCAGGGACAGGGGACAGCCGGACCGCCAACAGAATAATCATGGGCTACTCGTATCTCTCTCTCACAACAAGAAAAAATAAAATGATTCTTCGGTCAAAGAGGGCTGCAAGTAGGCTACCTGTGCTCTGCCTTCACACAGACAGCAATCAGTCAGAACCGCAGGTGAGATATGAGCTAAAGAGAGAGACAAACAGGTTAGCAAGCGTTTTTGGGGCATCTGTCAGTGTCAAGTAGAAGTGAAGTGAAAGTGTGGTAAATCATTAATGTAAAACACCTTCAGCTTCCTGACTGATCAGACAGACAGAAAGTGGAAAGAGTGACGTGACAGAGACAGCTCTCCAGGTTTTATTCCATCATGATCAAATTCAGAATGAATATCCACCACGTTCCTCTGCTTCTTATCAGGTGAGGATTACCTGACTGTCTCTTCAGTGCTGCACCACACACTGCCTCTTTTTTTTTCTTGGTGACATGTTTATAGGTTGCTGTATTGTTGGGATGTCCTGTTGCCCTTGATGTTTTCTGTTACTAGTTTCTGCTGAAGCATTTTTATGAACTTTCTAGCCCATTGTAATGAAATATAACACATACTAATTTAAGCATCCACAGTCGAGCAGTCAGACAGTCTGCGTCCATTGTTTGTTTCTTGTTTATGCAGATGATGTTAGAGAGTATGATTAATACAAAACACCACAGTTGCAAGTACAACAACAACTGAATCAGTGAAAAGTTGATATTTGCAGTGTTAATTTCGTTGATGAAAACGGAGACGAAAATTTTTGGTCAACGACCTTTTTCCCCATGATGAAAATGAGACAATGACGAGCTAAAAAAGACAAAATCTATGTTCAATTTTCATTGATCAGAAGACGTGACAAAAATGTTCATGGTGGACTATTGGACATTGAAAGCTGAGTGCTTGTTATTATCTTCAAATGCGCCATGAGCGACAGGCTGGTAAACTCCAATAAATAGTCTGCACCAGGATGTTGTAAGCCGTATTCAGCAGTAAATAATCAGCCGTGTGTGTCTGACTGTGGATGGTGGAGCTGCTGAATGGATTTGTGGTGTTAGCAGCTAGCTCCGCTCGCAGCCTTCACAGCTTCACCCCGCAGGACTCCACTCAGTCCGGACTGGAGAAGGTTTGCGGGTTGATGGTGTTTGACAGGCAGGTAGGAGGCTCAGTTATCTGTGAGTGTAGCTGTGCTGTAAGTAAACAGTCTGAACTCAGATCAGTTTTCTCTGACAGAGATGAAAGTTTAGTTTGAATCAGCAACTCTGTGAGAGGACACCAGTTTAAACCTCCAGACTAACATGTTGCACATGAAGAAACAAGTTATGTTTCTGCTTCTTAACAGTCACATGGATAAGTTAGAGTTTACAATGAACCTGGGGACAAATCCTAGTTGGCTCACATTAGTTATTTGATGAGAGCATAAATAGAGAGATGTTGAGCTTTTCAGATGATGATCAGTAAGTGTGTGCTCGTAAATCAGCCCTTAAACCTGTCACACACTGCTGGAGACATGACAGTTTGGGAGTGTGCACAAATTATTTGTCTAAATTAAATCTTTATACAACCTGTCACCTCGATTCTAATGAATACATGAATTAGCCTCACTTAGTTTAAAGATAAAAACATATTGAAAAAATAATGACTACAATATGACTAAAATGTCATGAATTCTCGTTGACTGAAACAATGAAGGATAAAAATGACTAAAATGTGACTAAAACTAATCAACATTTTCGTCTCAAGACTAAATCTAAAAAGCTGCCAACATGAACACTGGATCTTTGCTAATGGCTGCCTCTGTATCATCTCTGCTTCTCTGTGAAGTGATGGATTGGCCCTCATTAACCTGCAGTCTGTGTCACAGTAAGTGTACACACACTCACAGACAGGACTGATCATCAGTGTTCTCTCTTCATCTTTCCAGCAGCACTGTGTGGTGGGAACACTGAGCTCGTCAGTGCCAAAGTCAACATTTACACAGGAGCTGAAGGAGGAACTGGTTCACTCAGTTGCCACTTGTTTGGAAAGGGGAAGTTCTTCTGTCGGGACGAATGTAAAGAAGAAGACATTCTCATAAAAACAGATAAAAGCAGAGCTCAGAACGGCAGATACAGCATCAAATACAGAAGAGGAACTTCTACAAGAGGAATTCTGACTGTGACCATCACAAATATGACCAAGTCTGACTCAGGGCGGTACAGGTGTGGTTTGGGCGGAACTTTCCGTCCATGGTCATACTACGACTTTCAAGTCAGAGTTTTAGATGGTGAGTTTCTACCTTAAAGTCATTAAACCTGATAGATTCACTGAACAGAGCAGCTTCCTGTCGGACTCTGTGGACAGACATAGTGTGTGTGTGTGTGTGTGTGTGTGTGTGTGTGTGTTGTGTGTGTGTGTGTGTGTGTGTGTGTGTGTGTGTGTGTGTGTGGGCCCTTGAAAATCCTGGAATTAAAAGTTTGGTTTTGTTAGCAATTCCTTCTTTCTAGGTAACTAGCACAGTAACTAAATTAAACCTGGCTGAATTAATCATTTAAAAGACTGAACTTTGTATAAAAAACTTGTGAAAGCTTTCTGAGGCCGTGCTCACCCCCTAAAGGTGCAAAATGGTTGAGTCCACCCCTGCTCTAGGATTTGTCTCTAAAGGCCCAGACACACCAAACCAAAAAAGTCATCTGTTGCATCGCCTCTTGTCGCCCGTGTCTTGGCCAAAAAGTTGCACATGAACACATCACAAAGCCGACAGCCAACGGCCAACCAACAAGTATGTTTTGCACCTGCGTAACAGAAAATAACTCTCTGCACCAGCAAATGTCGGTCGCCTGTAACCGTCATTCAAATAGGGAAATCAGGAGACCACCATGATGCTAGTTAGTCAGTTAGCACATTAACAACACAACCCAGTGTTGAAAGAACAGAGCATATTTACTGTGCGCCAATGAATTATAACAGAAACCATTAGGAAATGTTTCTGCTAAAGATGGAACAAGTTTGTTTCGATCTCACTCCCTCTTTATTTTAGCTGCTTGCTAATTTTCCTTACTTCCATTTTTCTTCGCGTGTGCTGAGCTGAGCTGCATAACAGTGATTTCATTCACCGACTGGCTCCGCCTGTCATAAGTCAGTTCAGGGAGGATCCAAATACAGATTAACAGGCAGGTTGAAGTTTCAACAAAAAGCAAGCTTTAATAAAGCTGATATAAAAAAAAAAAAAAACACATCCAGAACAGGTAACAGAAAGTCTAAATGACAGAAGAATCAAAACTAAACTGAAAACCAAACTGGATAATACATTGACACACAAGATAGCAGACATGAAGCAGGGAGAGACACCAAGACCATGGGGACGAGTACAGGAATGAACGCAGATGAACTAACAAAGAGCAAAGGGTAACACACAGGTATATATATATACACAGAAAACTCATCACAAGAATGAGACACAGCTGCAGGAGAAGGACATGGACAAAAGGAGGGAAATGGAGATTGGCTAACAGCAAGGGTGTGTCTGTGAACACCAGGGTGGAGCAGACGAGACTAATACACAACAGGTGTGAGGGGAGGACTCTGGGAACAGGGAAGGACTAACGAGACAGGTGTGACAGAAAACAGGCGGGAAAACACACAAAGACAGGAAGTACAAGCAGACATGACACATGAGGAGAGAATCTACAAAATAAAACAGGAGGCAGATCAAACATTAATGAATAACATGGAACAGGGAACAGAAACAGAAACAAAGTCTATAGGACAACAGAATAGAAGCGAGGACCCAGGATCACGACACCGCCGTCGCCAACGCCGATTCAACATGTATACTGGACTGAAAAAAAGCCAACAGCAGCCGATGAGGGGACGCTCACGGTCTGTCCAACATTGACCGATGGCTGACCATCGGCTTGGTGTGTCAGGGCCTTAGACGTAGCTAGAGTAGCATGTCTTTCCCAAGAAAGGAGAGAAAGAAAAGAAGGAAAGGTAAAGACAGCATCAGCAGAGAGACATGGTGTCACAACTGAACCTGAATCTGAACCCAAATGCACAACTCGGAGACAGATTAAAGTGCAAATAAACAATCTTTAATTTCAAAGTAACAAATGAAAATCGCTCTTACAGAGGAAAATCAAAAAACCAAATCAGAATAACAAAAAATCACTCTTGCGAGGAAAACAACAAGGATCGAGGAAGAAGCTAGATAAAGTATCAAATTAACATAAAACTAAACAATGGCAAAGGCCGAGCAAAGTCTCAAAAGAATACATAACCTGACACACCATAGATGGGACGTGGAGGACCTTGACTTGACATGACAAGACGAACTGGCACAGGACAAAGGGAGGCACAGACTATATATACCCACACACACACAAGGTAATGGGAAACAGGTGGAAACAATCAGGGCAGGGCAGACAATCAGACCGGTGGGAACACACGAGAGGGAAGGGCAAGTTACCTGAAACGAGAGGAGAGTTGGATGTCAAAATAAAACAGGAAGCCACGAGACAACATAGACACAAGACAGAACTAAAAATAACTAACTTAACTCCTTGGACATGACACATGGATCATAGAGACTGCTTATGCCCAGGTCCCAGAATTTGGTGCTATGCCCATCTGTGTTAATGTGAAGCAGGAAGTACGAACAGTAACTAACGATTGTTCATCTTTTCAACAGCAGCTTTGGCTGGACACTCTGATTTTATCCACACAGACATTGAGGGTGAGACAATCACATATCCCTGCAGCAGAACTGTCTACGGCAGGTGGAAGTTTTTGTGTAAGGACGACTGTGAGCACGACGAAGACATTCTCATTGAAACAGACGGCAGCAGAGCTCAGAGTGGCAGATACAGCATTGAATACAAAGTAGGGTCCGTATTTAGACTGTATGTGACCATCACACAGGTGACCAAGTCAGACACTGGGTGGTACTGGTGTGGTTACGGCAGAGCTTTGTCTCCAGATTCAGAGTTGGGGTTTCAGATCCTTGTCATAGACAGTGAGTTTTATTGAATGTCATGAAAATGTTTCCTCATGATCCACGTACACTACATTCTGTTCAGCACACAATCACTTTCAAAGAACTGACAATAATTGTTTTAGTAACATTAAAAATCCCAGAATGTATAATGAGTGACATCTTTTCTTCTGTAATTTGATTATCTGATTTGTGACACTGCGAGGAGTGCTGAGGTAGACAGGGTCATCAAAAACTGTTCTGTTCTCCCTCAGTATCTTCCCTGTGAGCTCATGTTGAGATCTACAGCTAAACACCTAATCATACTATTTCAGGCAGGCTTTTATTTACAAGTGAACACCAGTTATTCTGGTTCAAGGTTAACGTGCAGGTACACGAGAAAGTACGTAGAAATTAGTTTAGGATATGTTTTTAAACCCCCTACAGTGTCATCAAGGTAAATATTATCTGTAATTAGTTACTATACATCAAATAAACAAAGGTATTGTTGGTAATACACTCAACAGACATGCCACAATTAGCCAAAAATTATCTTCAGTACTCCACGAAATATGAACCAAAATCATTAAAATAATAACTTGATAACAAACATAAAACATCTGTGCTGTAGTCTCCTGGTCGACTAGTCGATTATTTGGTCGCTATGCTCTCGTCCGACCAAATTCTCATTGGTGGAATAATCACCATGTTACTTTCATAAGGATAAAAGTGCTACATCAATAGCTTTCCAGGATTAATCCATTATTTTCTTAGCCTGTCCCCCCCCTGTGAAAATGGGGGTGTTTTCAAAACACCTAGACGCTAGTAGCTAGGCTAATTTATACAATGTAAAATGCCATATGCTTGTGCTAATGACGTTAGCATGTTGTCTTGGTGGGGAAATGTGTCCAGATAAAGTGTTTGTCTGTCAGTTCTGCGATTTATAGTGAAGCTGATTTGCGTACTTGTGTTTGAAATTGTCTCTATTAAGCCATGTTTAATGTGTGTTTAATGTGTGTTTATTGTGTGTTTTGAATCAACTAAACTTTACAGCCCTTAACACAGTCGTCCACCTCTGACAAGTGTTTTGGAGGTGTAACTGCAGAGTGACACAGACACACCACCACAGAAGTAAAAATAATATGCAGCTTATTTTTCCCCACGACTAATCGATTAGTTGAAGGTTATGCGCGACTTTAGTCGACCAAGATTTTCTTTGGTTGACTACAGCCCTACATAAAGGGATGGCAGTGGACTGAGCAGGCTTCATGAAAGCAGTATGGCCATGCTTGACCTATCAAGAGAAAACATCACTTCCTGTCTAACTTCTTCTTCTGTGGATTTTACAGGACGCATAAAATCCACAGCCTATGCTACTGAAATGCACCACAAGGGAGAGTTTAACTTTTCCTGCAGTTATCACACAAAAACACCGCTGGTTCTGCCTTTTGGCCTTCAAAATAAAAGTTCAGAAGTTTAAAAGCATTACAGACTAGTAATAGAAGTAATGTCATAGAAGGGTTTGTATGATATCGAATGAATTTGTGCCCCCCAAATGACGTTATGTCCTTAAAGTACAGCAACATAATTAACGTAAAGTTACTGAGGTTAGGTTTAGGAAAAGAAACATGGTGAGGACGTTCAGTCAAAGTTCACACTGATCCAAACACACGACTCCAGGGAAGAGTCCCAGGCAAAAGTCTGGCTGTTTTGTGACCTGTCCACAAGTCATTTCACCTTTCCCCTAAAACACCCATCAGTGCCCAGTGCGTACAAAATACTTCAACATATTTTCGGAGAACGCTTCATATATCCTATGAAAAATGCATGCACAACAGTTTGTATAATGTCTTAAGGATTTGGGCCCCCATGACTGACGTAACGTTACGTAATTAACGTAAAAGTTACAAAGGTGAGATTAAGGAAAAGAAACATGGATCTGAAGACACGACTCCAGGCAAAAGTCAGATTTTTGTGTGAGCCATTCACCACCCCAACCTGCCTCCTTACAAGCACTCAGGACTGCTTCCTTGTTTACTGCCGTCACCTCATTGGTCACATGATTGCAGCCTTTCAAAGTATGTTGGATATGTAGGAATTTTTGTGTGTTGCTTTTCGAAGGAAAACATAGGAAAAAATTGTGAGAACAGCCTGACAAATGTGTGTACACCTACACTGAATCACTGAATCACCAGAAACAGAGAGGTGACAGAGGTGAAATGAGAGTGTCTATGAGCAGCATCTAATTTCTGTCATCAGGATTTCTCTGCATCAGTACTGATTCAGTATCTGATGGTTTCATCATGTTTTTGTTGTTCACAGCTCCAACCACTTCCAGTCCAAACCAGACTCTTCAACCATTTTCAGCACTGGTCCCATCAGACTCCACACCAACAGCAACTCAGAGCTTTACGTCCAGCTCAGGAGGTTTCACACCTTCAGTAGTTTTCCCTGAAGACATCGACCAGCTTGAAGGTACACACAACAGTTAATAGCAACGGTGGGACCAAGTCATTGTTTGCAAGTCTCAAGTCTTTCCACTCAAGTCCTAAACTTAGTTTTGAGTCCTGAATAGGTCGTGATCCTTTTGACACTGCCTATTCCAGGCAGGAATTTCAAGCCATTAAAGGCTAAGTTCGTTTTTTTGACATCTGGGCCTTATTTTTAGGAATAAATACGCTCGTAGACTCACCCAGACGGTTTTGGTGGAGCTCGGAGCCGTTTTCGAGCAATTTAGATCCATCCGACGGCGTCTTCTCTCATGCCATAGAAGCGGACGGGGCCAGACATCGAAGCCCCTAAATTAGACATTATCTGCTGCGAAATTCGCTCATTTCACCTACATTTTACAAATGAATGGCCAGTGTTATCACCGTGTCAGCTCAACTTCCTTGTTATGGTCATCCGGGGCTTTACAAGGATGGGTAACTTTTGGTGACGTCATAGACGTGCACTGCAGGAGCGCAGTCCAGCCGGCGCTAGGCTAGGCTAAGAGCTACACGGGTACAAACATGGTTTGTCATTGCGTTTTTCCACTTTGTCCAAACAAAATAACTAGTTGGACAAAGTTCACATTCCACAGGCCTCCTTTGAAAAACCCCGAGTTACTAAACCTCTGGCTTGTTGTCCTGAAAATGGACCTGAATATTCCTATGGAAGAACTGAGGAGGGTCAGTCACCGGCCATTCATTTATAAAATGTAGGTGAAATGAGCGAGTTTCGCAGCAGATAATGTCTAATTTAGGGGCTTCGATGTCTGGCCCCGTCCGCTTCTATGGCATGAGAGAAGACGCCGTCGGATGGATCTAAATTGCTCGAAAACGGCTCCGAGCTCCACCAAAATCGTCTGGGTGAGTCTATGAGTGTTTATTCCTAAAAATAAGGCCCAGGTGTCAAAAAACCGAACTTAGCCTTTAAGCCTCTTCGCTGCTCCATATACTGTAAAAGGTACTATCACGGAATGGGGGGACAGAGTTGTCTCGCCTTTAAGCCGGCATTGGACGTAGTAACAGCATCAGAACAATGGACAGCCAGGAGGACAGGACAGCCAGGAGGACGGGATCACGGGCAGGTTGGGTGTGACATTTTGGTGATGTGTTATGCAACCCACTGCAGGAGATTTAAAAAGCAGCAGTTAGCAGTTAGCAGCTAACTCAAAGAAGAAGGACAGAGGCTGTAAATGTCCATAAATTGGGAAAACAATAAGGTATGTGAGCTCCTTACCCTCCTAGCAGAGGACGAGACACACAAGAGGCTGACACTGTTGTGTTACATCACCCCCATCATTCCTCTTTTGCTTGATGGCAGCATGATGCCGTACCAGCATGATGCTGTCTTTTTTGGTTCTGTCTAAAAATGCGAAGGCCGCATGAAGACGGGACTTCGTAGCGGCTCTATCTGCGTTCTCTATGGAGATGGATCAAATGCCTTGTGTGAGAAAGCTGCTCCTGATTGGTCAGAATTTCCATGTGGGAAAAATCAAGGAAGTAAACAAACGTTGAAGAAGAGAACACTTGCAAGATAAATGTGACACTTTCTAATGTCACAATGGAGGGACAACTACGCAGGTTGATTGTAGCTATTGTAACGAACAGCACCAGAGTTTGTTTGTAAACAGACTGAGACCACCTCTTCAAGAAGGTCTCAGTCCGGTTGTTTTGGTGCACACCTGAGTGTGATTGCTGTGCTCACAGCTGCCAAAACGAACCGCACTGAGGGGGCAAATGAACCTTATGTATGTATCAACTTTCTGACTTAAGTCTGACTCAAGTCCAAGTCACGTGACTTAAGTCCAAACCTCTGGTTTAAAGAGACAGTTTGTCTGGCTGTCAGCCTTCTCTCCTGCCGACTTCAAGAATAAGACATTTTCTGTTTGGTCTCTGTCTCTCTATCGCTCTTCTTTTTCCCAGCCTCTGCCCATGACTCTCACCAAGGTTACTTCCTGCCTCTGGTTGTATGCGTGTCCCTGGTTGCTGTGTTACTGTTGTCTGTTTTTCTGCTGCTCCTCTACATTTGGAAGACACGATGGAGCTTCAGCCCAAACAGCAGAGACATGGTGAGAAGGACTGAGCCAAACACTCCGATCCGCTACAGATGATGTACTTTATACGAATGTGAATACTATACCAGTAAAATGTGTCAGTATCTGTACTCCTGATGAGAGGAGGTCGTTATTTGGGTACTTGTGTTGAATGATAAACATCACTCTTTTCATCAAAAATGCCTTGACGCTTTATTCTCAGATTGTAGTATGTAAATAGTTTTATAAAGAGTGATACATATAGCATCTAATGATCAATTCATACACATTACACACATTCCAAGTGTGATCCGAACGCCGTCCATTTTGAGTACAGATACAGATAATATAGGTGGTTGAACACTTACAGACACAGATAATGGTGTCCTCGCTCATCCCTAATGGTGAGTTTCCTTAACTGTTCACTCTTCTCTGTCATCTTCCACAACACGATAGAACAAATTACTGTAACATTACATTTAAGAGAAATCTGCAATTTCTCACTCTTTTTGAGACCACGGTTCCTTGTCTTTAGACACACGCAGACTTAAGCAAATTTCCCCATCTTACTGCGGCGAAGGTTGATTTTTCAGTCTAAAATGATGACTGTCCATTTGAAAAAAAGATAAAGCTCCCTTGCACCTGCTCATAAAAACTGTGGCAGCATTTTGCAGTGACTATCGACAGGTTTATGCTGCCCTCTGCTGCACAATACTGCAACTCACCTCTTCACTTGATCCTCTGTGTTTTAATTTGATTTTTGTTGTATACAGTAGTTTAGAGAGAACTGGACCCGAAAGCCTGACTCAGACAGTCAGACAGCTGTGCAGTTTAAAGTGGAATTATTTTCAATAAAGCAAGAAGGGGTGTCTTCAGTTGATCCAGGGCACTATGTTACTGTTGTGATGTCATTTCCTGCCACCTTGGTAAAGTTGTTGATTTTATTTTCAGTTCCCTGTCATCTATAAGGAGTTGGCTCCAGCCTCCACATGTGAAGACCCCACCTACGAGACCAGCAGGGATCAGGACAAACCTGCTACACCCACACAGACTGAGCACAGATGATGTTTGTGGTTCTGTATCTGATGCTGTGTTACATGCTGTGTCCATGATGTTTCATGGAAACAGTGTTTAAATAAGTGAGAGAGGCAGACACAGTGACTGGAGGGTGCAGCAGTATGAGGAGGGGGCGAAGAAAGGTTTTGATTGAAGCAATGATTTATAAAGCTGTGGAAATGGAATCATCTCTGCAGTCAGTATATACTCATAATGTGATGTGTGTTTAATCTGTACAACTCAAGGCTCATTTATACTCCCTGTTCGTACGAGGATTGATTCGTCCATCTAAACATTGTAGCTGTCACTGCCTGCATACTGCACCTCCACGTGTCCTTTTGTTAGTACAGAGGGCAGCGTCAGAAGTTTGGGTCTCACACCGAGTGCTCAGTCACTGGATGACCCAAAATGTCCTGCAGCTAAACAAAGAAAGACTGAGATCCCTGTGACACACGCTGCAAATCAGACACCAGAGATCCAGCTGGACTACTGTAATGTCCTTCTTTGTAGAGCGAGGACTACAGTGTTTTCTTCCGCTGAATGTAAACAGGTAACATACGCCCCGCGCCCTGTCCAATCAGAACCTTCCCTGCCCCAAACCTTGCACGGACCTGAATACAGGCGATTAAAAGGCGATTTAATCGCCGTCATTCGGAATGAATATTTCCCATGTAAACTACCTGGAAAGACTTCAATTCCGAATGATTTCATTCAGATTTATTTCATTCTGAATGAGAAGCCATCATGTAACCGCACCTACTGTTTGCAAGTCACTGAATGGTTTAACCCCCAGATACATGTCTGACCTGCTTACTGCTTACAAACCCTCCAGAACTCTCACATCATCAGACACTGGTCTCCTAACTGTACCCAAATCTGGTGAAGGTGCATTCAGTCACGATGGACTCACAGTGCCTGATGATATATGATGAACCACAGCTGTGTTGTCTTTTAACTTCTTTCAGTTGCTGAGTCAAATATTAATGATTCTAAATGTTCTTCTGTTCAGATGACTGTGAATCAAAGGTTTGAAATAAAAAAATTAAAAAAAAATTCTTGGTTTCACAGACTATACTTTTTTTTGCAAATCTGTCCAAGAGATAAATTTGTCTCCATTCATTAAACACTGTGAAGGGACTGATTTGTTTCTTCCAACTTAAAAGCCTCTGCACCAAACTCCCTTCAGAAAAACTGTCATTTAAACCTGCTCTTCTTTTTGCAAAACTTCACCTGGGGAAATCTGGGAATCTTGTGAACGGTTTTGGTGCTCTGATGGTTTGAGCGTCTTCATTCTGATGTGGGAGAATATCCAGAAAATCCAAGTGTTAAAAATCACTAAAACATGAAATGATGGAACTCTTTCATGTGTTGTCGTTAGGCCCCGATCACACAGAAAGTGATTTGCCTTTTTTGTTTGTTTAATTAAATGCCACGAGTAAAAAATGCTTGTTACGTCACTTGCTGTGTCACTCTGCAGTTACACCTCCAAAACACTAGTCGACTTCTGTGAAGTGCTGTAAAGTTCAGTTGATTCAAAACACACATTAAACACACATTAACACACATTAAACATGGCTTAATAGAGACAGTTTCAAACACAAATCAGCTTCACTATAACTCGCAGCATTCACAGACAAACACTTGTCTTTATCTGGACACATTCTCCCCACAAATACAACATGCTAATGTTATTAGCACAAGCCTATGGCATTTTACATTGTATAAATTAGCCTAGCAGCTAGTGGACTTTTCCTCTACTCATATGAAGCCAGAATAAATCACACAAGACTTGAAATGCCAATTTGTGGAGGCTTTATTGTCTTCACAATTTATTGTTTCTTATCTGTGAAATGAAAATAAATAAAACCTCCTGAGATGAAAGTGTGTACATAATCAATAGGATGCATCATACACTGACTGTATCATTAGAGACGTTCAGATCCACCCTCCATTCCAATGGACAGATATTTCAAATAAAAATCCTGAGTAAAAGCTGAAAATTTTTTATATGATATTTGACATGTATATTAATATAACATCTCATGTTTACTATAAACACAGTTAAACACAAATTATGAACTTTAACAATATGATAGACTGAAGCGTCCTCACACTTCCTCCTTGCTTCACGGTTGACCATGCTTGTTAAAAAGGGGGCGTGGCTCTGGTGCAGTCCACTTTAGATGATGAGACACACTTTGATTGGTTTGTAGACATCCAATCAAATGAGTCTGTGAACTTGGGTGGAGTCACATGACAGTAATCATAGATCTAGACATCCTAGAAAGAGACATCCATTGGAATAGACAGGGAATCTGAAGGTTAATTTACCACAACACAAGCAGATAAATTCTAATGTCTTATTTTAATCAACCAACAGCTTAAGATAATAAGTTTATATATGACAAAGAAAAACATCACATCTTTATATCTGAGAAGCTGAAACCAACAAAGAAGACATTACAGTAACATTAAAAGTAACTTTGGTAACTTTTGGGGAAATGCTTAAAGGTTGTATCCATGATAAGGTGACAGCATGAGAATAACACATATCATTATTTTCTCTATAACTTGTTTGTGTATGTTTGACACATTACAGGGAGACAACAACACATTTTTTGGATGCAACATTATTCTCAAATGAAGACATTTTTCCTCATAAAAATACATTTTAAAAGATTTAACAAAACATTAAAGGCTCTTTTTTAAGGTGTTTTTTCATTGGAGTTGCCTTCAGCTGAATCCTATTTTATCTCATCTTATAGTATCTTAAGGTTTACAAAATCGTATCGTATATTACCTGATCTAAAACTATTATATGTATGAAATGCCAGAAAATAGTGAAATATGTCTTTCAAAGTTTACAACAGCCCAAACAGATAAATCCTAGTGTCTTGTTTCAATTGACCAACAGCAACAACATTAAACTTATAATAATATATGACAAAGAAAAGCATCAAATATTCACATTTGAGAAGCTGCAACCAGCAAATATTTGGCATTTGTGCTTGGAAGATGTAACAGTAACATAAAAAGTCACATAAAAAATTTTAGGGAAACTCCTTAAAGTTTGTAATAAGGTGACAGCATGAGAAAAATACATGTAATTAATTTCCATACAACTCATTTGTAGATATTTTGACACATTACAGGGAGACAACAAATAGTTTAGACACAATTTTACCCTTAAATAAAGAAATTCATTCATTCATTTTCTGGAACCACTTATCCTGTTGGGGGTTGCGGGGGCTGGAGCCTGTCCCAGCTGAGGCAGGTTCACCCTGGACAGGTCACCAGACTATCACAGGACTGACACATAGAGACAGACAACCATTCACACTCACATTCACACCTACGGACAATTTAGAGTCACCAATTAACCTGCATGTCTTTGGACTGTGGGAGGAAGCTGGAGCACCTGGAGGAAACCCACGCTGACACAGGGAGAACATGCACAGAGGGCTCCCCCACCCCAGGGTTCAAACCAGGAACCCTCTTGTGAGGCAACAATGCTAACCGCTGCACCACTGTGCCATCCTAAAGAGGAAAGAAAAGGGTTTGAAGATATCACAAAACATCAGAGCTCATCTTTTTTAAAGGTGTTTGTTTTTGTTTCCTTGAGTCAAATCTTATTATAAAGTATCTTAACTTATTTTATCTCACAGTATTTTAAGTGAAAAATGTCACAAAAAAGGTTGAAATAATTCCAACAGCCCAAACACATAAAGACTAATGTCTTGTTATAACTGACCAACAGTTTAAGATATTGAATTAGTGATAATTTATGACAAGAAAATCATCAAGTCTTATATTTGAGAAGCTGGAACCAGCTCACAAAATGACTAAAAGGATAAACTGATTGTCAAAATAGTTGCGACTGATGGATTAATCAGCTAATTGTTGCAGATCTATTCTGACCCATTACATGAAGACTTTAAGGAAAGAAATCCACTTTCTCTGATGAAACCAAACACAACAATTCAGCCTTAAAGCTCGTCCTTTTTGGTCTTCTTCTTCTTCTTCTCTTCCTTGTGGAAGACTTTTCCATCTGGCTGCTTCCTCCAGCTCAGTTTGATGTTGTCATCCAGCCCCTGGTCCTTCAGCTGCTGTTTGAGCTGAGACACAAAACTCCTCGTCATTATCATCACTCACATACACAGATTACATTCTGCATTCTTATTTATATTGGACTCATCTGGAAGCTCTATTTTAGGAGCCCTCTGCTTCATATACTATACTTGTTTTTCCTGAGGTGGTGCCGACCTGTTGGTCTGTTGTAGATTTTTCTTCTCTTGTAAACTCTCTGTCTTTTCTCAGATTGCTGGATTGTATTTGTACAGTTTCCTGCTGCATTTGGTGGCAGATAGTGAAGTTTCTGCTGACTGTTGATTCTTCATTAGTCACACATCAATAAGGCCTGCAGAGTGGCACTAACACACTCTTTACTTCTGCACATATGGATTGGCACAATGCTCAAGTCATGTCCTGTATGTGACCAAAGTATTGTAATGTATATCATGTATATAGCTTCTCAATGTCATTTATTAAATGTTCTTATTTTACTGTATTTATGATTTTAAATAGCTCTTTATCTCTTTCCTCCTCAGTCTGTTTCTTGTACTGCTGCAATGTGGATTTCCTCTCTGGGGATCAATAAAGTTGTATTTTTTTTAATTTGCTTTCAGAGTCAATTGATTGGTTTTGAATAAAATCAGAAAACATGATTTACCTTCTTCAAGGTGTCCTCCATCACAGCAGGGTCATTCAGATCCAGAGAGGAGTCCTGTGTCTGAAACTTCAGTCTGAACACTTGTTTTGTCGTAGCTGTGGAAACATTTCAGAATTTCATCAGTTTAAACACTAACAGGCAAACTGTGGTAGAAATTTTGCCTGCAATTCCGCCCTTATTGACATTGTAAAAATAGACTTTCATATTCTCCATGTGTGGACAAATGGACAAAAACACTCCAGATGTACAGGCCAGGATGAGCTGCATGTGTAAGTGATGTGAATATTGTGATAAGAGTATTTGTGAATATTGATAGAATGATACCAAAAATGTTTCTGGATTTGGCCATATTTACATTAGAAACATGACTGCAGCAGTAACATACAGTTACAGAACTCACCTGATTCAGGCTGTGTCTCACTGGAAGTCGTGAGGTAGTGAGGTGGTGTGCTGAATCCAGCCGTGCTGCTGCTTGTTGTCTGACTTGTAGCTGTATTCAAACATACAGTACATCCATACTGTTACACCACTGCTTTAAGTCTGTTGTGTCATTCTACTTCATATAAAGTGAAGCACTGTACAAATAGACTTTATTTTATTTCACCTACATTTACTCTAATTAGTAACAAGGTTAAACTGGAACATTCAACAGTAATAATAATGACATTATAATAATAATAATATTAATAATGATAAAAATGACAACATAGCAGTGTATCAGAGACCACCAATAATTGGCTGAACTTATATTCTTCAGCGAGTGGAGGAGATGTCAGAGAAGGCCCCTCTGCAGCAGCTTCTCGGGGCTTCTTGTTCAAATATTTTCTCAGTGCATCTGGACAGATGTAGAGTAGATTTACCTCTTACTGTACAGCACAAGCAAAACATGTAGCTGCAGCAGACAGACTACTACTTGCACCAGTGATGTGTTCAACATAACATCAATTACTATCTAGTTGTCATTATGCATTACTAAAATAAAAGAGGTTGCACTGCAATTATATAGTCACACATTAGTTTTACAGTTGTCCCTATTTGTTATTGAATTTCAGGGTTATGATAGTTTTGAAAGGATTCAAATTTGAAATAAGTCATCAACCATCTATATGTGCTTAAAATAGCTGCTGAAATTAGCAAGGATTCTTTTTTAATATTTATTTGGGGGGCATTTTGCCTTAAACTGACAGGACAGTTGAGCGTGAAAGGGGGAGAGAGACAGAGGGAGTGACATGCAGCAAGGTGCCACAGGCCGGAGTCGAACACGGGCCGCTGCGGCAAAAGCCATATATATGGGACGCCTGCTCTATCCACTAAACCACCAACATCCCATCAAAGACAATTCTGCTTGCTACATTTCATAGGCCGCCTCTCTTCCCTTGGCAGCTTTAGCGCTGTTCATTTTTTTCATGAAATATATGCTCATATTGGCTGTAGGCATTCATGAGCACCTCCAATTCCACAGGTGGAAAATAAGTTGGAAGCGGATACTCAGAGTTTCCCAGCTCAGGGTAAGTCAAGTCAGAGTTCAGGATTAGACTCGGACTTTGTTGAACCTCCTACCTGGAATACCCCTCTGGTCTCTGAACACCAGTTGTGTCATCAACACAGAGACTTGACTTTCTGAGGTGTGTGAGGAAACACAGCATGTCAACAAAAACCCTCACTACTTCTACCAGTCCAAAATAGGAAGCACCTTGACTGGATGCATACTGCTATGGTTTGGCAGCATAACAGCACAGGATCATAAACACCTGATGAGGATGGTGAAAATAGCGTCAATAATCATAGGATCACCATTACATCAGATACAGGACATGTTCACCACCTGCTGGAGGAAGAAAGCACTTTGTATTTTAAAGGACACTAGTCACCCAGCACACAGCCTTTTCTCTTATCTTCACTCAGGGAAGCATCTGCAGAGCATCAGAGCTCCAACCTCCCGCCTCAGAGATAGTTTTTACCCCCAGGCGCTCAGACTACTGAACAGGAGCACTTACAGACTGTGGATGCTGTGGATTATTTACATATGTTCATTATATGCTGCTATTATATGTTGCTGTATAAATCCAAATACAGTTTGAATAACGGGTCAGAACTCACGTGTGCCGTAGCAAATGAACGCTGCCCTGTAGTAACAGTGGTAGTCTTCCCATTGTCCGGGTGAGTGAATTAATGCATACACACAATCCCAATTCCCTCCTTTAGGGAACCCTGGCATCCAGTGCCTAAATGAGGAGTTACTTCCATCCGACCACTTCCAGGAGTCTCTGAAGAGGCCGATCCAGACACCTTCTCCTTCAGGTATCAGCTCCTGTACCTTCTGGTTCTCGGTCATGTTTCTCACACTGGTCAGGTCTGTGTAGTTTACTCTGCAGTGGCTCTGGGCCTCAGTCCATGTCATGGATTTGGTGATGAGGATAAATGTCACATCCGACCCTGAAAATAGAGCACAGTGAGGCGCTGTGTAGAGGCACCGTAACATACAGCCTCCCATCCATGCCTCTGTGTGGTACTTTGCAAACCATTATATAATATTGATAAACTAATGAATATGTGATAATAACAAAGTAAAACATTATCATCTTAACAAATAAAATAAATTAATAACAGTATTTCTGAAACACACACACACACACACACACACACACACACACACACACACACACACACACACACACAGTGTCCAGTCTGTCCATATCAGCCCTCTGTGATGTCATCAGGAGACACACTGAGCTGTTTTACTGTTTCCATTTGTTCTGTCTTATTCTCAGCCTGTCAGTCACCTTTAAAGCACTTTGAACTGCTCTCACCTGTATGAAAGGTGCTACAAATAAAGTTGGTTTGATGGACTGACTGATACTACAGAGGCCCAAATAATGAAAACAAAGAGGCAAAGAGAAGCAGAGAAGGAAAACTTCACTTGTTCATATTCTCACCTCTGACATATGAGCAGACGAACTTAAGGCTGTTACTACACAGGGTGTTGTTCCACAGTCCATCCTCATCCATTGCTGTGCAGTGTTCTGTACTGTTAATATTGCTTGGTTCTCCAGCCCTCCATCGTCTGAACTCTGTCTCCCCGTGTTTGTAGAAACTTGTGTCTGACAGTGACCACTTCCAGCTGTATGTGTCTCTGTACAGTCCAATCCACGCCCACTAAAAACAATATTTGACAGTGAGATAAAGAATTAGACGTCGCTCTAGCTTTTGTTCAAGGCAACATTTTTACATCAACTTCCCATTAACAGTCTTGATGCTGCCTGTCAGTCTGATCCTCGACCACTTTATTACAGGATTTTACAGCTGAGAGATTCAATGTGTAAAACTCTTTATACTTCTACTCTACTACATTTTACAGGAGATATTTACTATAGTTACTGTGTAGGATCAGATTTTAATACTTTCAAACCACCTGTCACTGACACACTTATGAAAGAGATTTTAGATGAAAGACAGAGAAAAGTGAACTCAAATAGCTGTAACATACTTCGCGAGGCAGTTTGCTTGTAGCTGCCATGTTGTTCAGGGTCGTCACGTCCTCCATGTTGTCGACAGTAACCAGGTCTGTGTATTTCTCTCTGCAGTAACTTTGTGCCTCAGTCCAGTTCTTCCGGTCATAAACAACATGGTACTGATGTTCAGCATGTGATGAGACAGCATACAGCCCTGTAGTGACACACATGCATAGTGATCAGATTCAGGCTATAAATGACTTTTTATATCTCTTCACTTTGTAATGTTTCATTTCAGTGTATTCAGGTGTGTCTTTGGAGTAAACTCAAATATATACCATTTTTTAAACACACTTTATAAGCTACTTCTGCTCCATTTCACACTGCACTACTGTACTTTTTACTTTTTAACATATGAGAAATGTATATAATACATCATTCTGCATTAAATCAGGTGTCAGATGAGTCTGAGTTGTTATCAAAGAGACATTTCTCCTCTAAACTTATATCTAAACATATAAAACAGTTGATGAGCAGAAGAACTATAACCATCTTTGTTTGCTGCTCTTTGTTTAATGCCTGTCTTCAGACTTGTGGCTGTTGAAACAGCTCATTGTTTCCCATGAACAGCGTACGGTCCCTCAGTGTCATTTCACTTCATGCTAATTAGTCACAGGCAGTTATTCATTGAATATTAGCATATGCAGCAATTTGAATTTAACTATTTATAGATTTATGGACAAATATTGTGAATGTTCACTTTTGTCAGAAACATGTTTGATATCATTTTGTTGGACCACAGCGACAGATAAATCCTGACTTAATGAAATAATTAAGATGAATTTCCATCATGTCCACTGTGAATGAGGCAGAGCCTGAAGACTCAGGGGAAGTCTCGCCCATATCCCTGGCAGAGGTCGCTGAGGTAGTTAAAAAGCTCCCCAGTGGCCATCAGTGTCGCGTGGAGGTTGGGTAGGGTGCCTGCAGAGCGGCAGACCAGGATGGTGGTCCCCATCTTCAAAAAAGGGGACCGGAGGGTGTGATCCAATTATCAGGGTATCACACTGCTCAGCCTCCCGGGTAAAGTTTACTCCAGGGTGCTGGAAAAGAGGCTCCGACTGATTGTCAAACCTCAGATTCAGGAGGAGCAATGCAGATTCTGGCTGCTGGAGGTAGCGTGGGAGTTTGCCTATTCAGTCTACATGTGTTTTGTGGACCTGGAGACGGCTTATGACCGCGTCCCTCGGGGGGTCTTGTTGGGATACTACGGGAGTATGGGGTGCCAGGCTCGCTGCTATGAGCCATCCAGTCCCTGTATGACCAAAGTGAGTGCTGTGTCCGCATACCTGGTGTAAAGTCGAACACGTTCTCGGTGGGTGTTGGCCTCCACCAACATTGTCCCTTGTCGTCGATCCTGTTTGTGACCTTCATGGACAGGACTGTGAGGCACAGCTGGGGGAGGAAGGGGTCCGGTTTGGGGGCCTCAGAATTGCATCACTGCTTTTTGCAGATGATGTGGTTCTGTTGGCTCCATCACACCGTGACCTCCAGCATGACCTGGAGCGTTTTGCAGCCGAGTGTGAAGCAGCTGGGATGAGAGTCAGCACCTCCAAGTCTGAGGCCATGGTTCTCTGTAGGAAACCGGTGGTTTGCCCTCTCTGGGTTGGGGGAGAGTTGCTGCCTCAAGCGAGGGAGTTCAAGTATCTCTGGGTCTTGTTCACCAGTGAGGGCAGAATGGAGCCTGAGATCGGCGGGTCGGTGCAGCATCTGCAGTGATGTGGGCGCCGCGCCGTCCATCGTGGTGAAGAGGGAGCTGAGCCAGAAAGCAAAGCTTTCAATTTACTGGTCCATCTACGTCCCAACCCTCAGCTATGGTCATGAGCTCTGGGTAGTGACCGAAAGAACAAGATCTTGGAAACAAGTGGTGGAAATGAGCTTCCTCTGTGGAGTGACTGGGCTCAGCCTTAGAGATAGGGGGAGGAGCTCGGACATCTGGAGGGAGCTCAGAGTAGAGCCGCTGCTCCTTCGTGTCAAAAGGGGTCAGTTGAGGTGGCTCGCGTATCTGATCAGGATCCTCCTGGGCGCCTCCTGCTGGAGGTGTCCTGAGCACGTCCCACTGGTAGGAGGCCCCGGGGCAGACCCAGAACACGCTGGACGATTACATATCTCGTCTGGCCTGGGAACATCTTGGGTCCTCCAGGAGGAGCTGGAAAGCGTCACTGGAGAGAGGGACGTCTGGGGTGCTTTGCTTGGCCTGCTGCCCCTGCGACCTGGCCCCAGATAAGCGGATGAAAATGGATGGATGGTTGGATGAATTTGTTCTTGGGCTGAATGCTCACATCGACATGCTAACACTCTTTCAGTGGCCATGCTAACATGCTATTTAGCACAAAGTACAGCTGAGGCTGATGGGATTTCTGATGGTTGTGGTGGCAAAAACTCAAGGTCCAGAATCGTGCCAGAAGGCTCGCAACCTCGCTCTTTTCCTCCCGAACAAACTTTCTTTGTCTTCCATTAGATATCAAAAACTCAAATACTCAGAAGTCAAAAAATCACTGGAGACACGTAGAATCAGATGCAACTGAGTTTAATGTGCTCGCAGGCAACAAACGCATACAAACTCTTGAGGCACGCTCCGGAACGTGACTGATGTTCAGTCCTTGCGCTCTGTCTTTTAAGCTGGAGGGGTAGCAGGCATCAACAACAGGTGTTAGGCCTTGACATTAGTGTTGTCTTCCATTGTCACTGTGCTTTTTCAAAAACATGCAGGTGTAATCATTCAGGGGAACTCCTTGCATCTTATTTGTCACAATGTTTTTGGTTTCGGGCACACCTATTTTTAAAAGTATGTGAGACCCGTGAGACCCAAGGATTTTGTATGTATCCCTGATACAGTTTTAACTTTGAGTGTGTGTGTGTGTGTGTGTGTGTGTGTGTGTGTGTGTGTGTGTGTGTGTGTGTGTGTGTTTTAGTCAGTACATTTGTGTGTGTGTGCGTGCGTGCGTGCTTGCGTGTGTGTGTGTGTGTGTGTGTGTGTGTGTGTGTGTGTGTGTGTGTGTGTGTGTGTGTGTGTGTGTTCTCAGTAATACATTTGTGTGCTCTCAGTACTCAGGCTTGAGTGAAGTGTTTCTATCATGCAGGAATACAGAACACATTTCTATATGAGCTGAGTTTTCAGTCTTAATCAACTTAAGCAAGATAAAGCATTTACCTGATTAATGAACACATTTATCAATGAACATAGTTACTTGATTAATGAATATTCTTCTGATTGGTAATTAAATCTACATGGTGTCTGGTCATGAATCAAAATATTGGACAAAAGTCAGGAGATCAGAATGATCACAATTTTTTAAACTGTTATATACTTTTAAAAAATGTTAACATCAGGTATTTAAGAGTGTTTTAAACATGGAGCACTTATTATTATTCATGTGTGTTAATTGTTGTTGCTGTGAAAACATTTGGCTGAGCCTGAGAGGAAGAAGGGTGTGTCTGTAGAGTTGTGTGAATATTATTAAAATGAGGATGAGTTCGTTTCAGGGGAGCACTCATGTTGTTTTGGGCTTTTCATCTTAAATCTATATCTAATCTAAATGTCACCTGACTGTCATGGTTTTGTTGTGACCAATATTATTGTTTTGTTGTTTGCTGCCTGCGGTTGCTTCTCCCCTGGTTCGTTGCCAGAAGATCCATTGTCTTGCACTGTGTCTTGCCACGCTTCTGCCCTTTTCTCCTGCCACGCGTTCAGTCTCGAGTTTTTTGCCTGTGATCCTGTTGTTCTCCCGACACGAGAAACTCCCTGAGTAAGGTGATTTTCTGTTGTTACTTTGTTCCCTCAAGTTATCTCCCTGTTTAAGGTGATTTTCTGTTGATACTTTGTTTTTTCCCCTTGTTGTTTTTTCCCGTAACGGTGATTTTGTGTTTTTCTAGTTATTAGATTTTTGAGCTTTAACTTTTGTTTTGTTTTTGTTCCCATCCAGCCTCCAGAGCCCTTTTTCCCGTTGTGGTGATATTCTGTTTTCTTTGTGTTGAAACTTTTTGTGCTTGAATAAACTTGTGCTCTTGTTCTCTGCACTCTGGGTCCTGGCCTCGCTTTTTGCCTCGCGGCACCTAACACTGACAGTACTAAGAACTCAGGGAGGACAAAATAAATAATTAACATGCACATGACAAAAACAAACTGAAATAAAAAAAAAAAAGATCAACAAGTAGTGGACTAAAAATGGGTCCAAATGTCTCTTTAATTCATCAAAGTTTTGTCTAATCAGACTCCAAGTGGATTCAAATTTCTCAGAATGTCTCCACAATGAAAACTTGTTTTTTCTCCAGTTTTAGAAAAAACACTAGACCCCTCATGCAAGAATCTGGGGGATGACAAGACTTTGATTCCACTAGGATTTGCCTCCAGAATGGGATGTCGTATGCTGTAAAGCCCTGTGAGGCAAATTATGATTTGTGATATTGGGCTTTATAAATAAAATTGATTGAATTGATTGATACGTGTGAAAAGTGCTGAGAAAGAAATTATGTTTTTGTGTCTATATTTTAAAGACTGATCTTCGACACCCTGAACACCAAAGATGCACATCCAGGTGCTGGGTTGAAGATTTAGATCGAGTGACTCAGATTAGACTTTGAATATTGTATCCCTGTAATTTCTCAGTTGTGGGCACAATGAAAACGTGTGTCTGCTTGTGAATAGTGACGTGTATTTCAGGGTAGTGCAGGCAACGCAGTGCTGTTACTTTACACTTCCTCTCCACTCTAGGCAGTAATTCAAAATATATAAAAGGGAGATACATTCCCTCTGATATTCAAATATGCTCAAAATGTCCCCCAGTATATTGATAGTAAATGATTAAGAAAAAATATATCTATACTGCAACATGCAACCAGGCACCGCTGTCCAAAATAATCATCAGCAGGCGTAATCAGAATAAACTTAACAAAGAGCCATTATTGTTACTACTGGTTCTGATATTACAGTGTGCTGCAGTTCTGCCTGTGGTTTGTCCAAGTGGTGTTGCCGTACTCCAGCAGCAGCTGTTGCTCGACTGCTGTGAGTACAATCAATGTCAAACACTGTCTCTCTATTCATTCACTTTCAAATGTATTAACATCTGGAAAACTAAAATTTAGTATGAGTGTTATTTTGGCTATATAACTGTGGATTGTTGTAGTTTTGTTAAGTGTTATTATGTCATAAAAAGGTCATAAAGTCAGCGTATATCATAAAAAAGTCATTACAAATATCATGGTATTACAGATCACAGAAGTCAGTCTTTGTGCTCTTTTCCTGTGCTGTCCTCACTTATACGCTGGCTCCCTGAAATGGCACTCAGTCATCAAAACATTAAGAACAACTGATCAAAGATTTTTGTTTTAAATGCTCTAAAATGGTCAGTTTAGCTGGTAAGTTTCTGAAAATGTCCCCTCAGACCCCTCTGCAGGGTCGCACAAGATATCTGTTGAAATGATGAGCACAGCCCTGACTCCACTTCATCTCAGAGGTAAATATTGTGTTTTTTCACGGCACTACATTTTGTCTGACAGATTTAGTTACTTTACAGAAGTTATTCATCCCCGTCCCGTCCAGTGAAAACCATGTATCTCCTGATGTGTTGATTTTAAATGTTTGTGATAAACTGAAGGACGTAATGTTCCTTATCATATAGCTGCAGTGCATCATGATATTGTTCTGATAAGAGTTCTGTAGCCACAACAATATATCAGTGACTGTAATAAAAGACCATAAAACATATAAAACACTTGCCTGCCATGATGAGCAGAAGAACTGTGTCCATCTCTGTCTGCTGTTGTTTGCTGATCTTCCATCGTCTGAATGCGTGACTTCAGTGTTGTAGCTTTAGAAAGAGCTCTTTGTTATACCTGAACAGTGCACAGTTCCCTGGTATCATGCAAACTGGTTCCAGTAACAATTATTTGAATATTATGCCTTTATTTAGATGAGTTTATTTTCAGCATCACAGGCCTTTACTTGTTCAGGTGTTGCAAATATAATGATTTGAATTCTCCATCTTTCACAGAGGACACGTGACCTCTGGGTCAGAACACAGGTCAGCTAAGACACGCCCATGAACAACAGAGTGCTGAGTGCCAACTGGTGACGAAGCTGCCAGTTCATCAAGATACGATCTGCTTTTAAGGGCCAGTGTCCCATGGTCAGGATGATCTCTGGCTTTCATCAAAGACTCAGAGACAAAGGACAAAGAAGCTGACTTTTCAATGCAAAATTAAATTTTACATTAATCGACGTGTTATGCTGAGCCTTGTGTTAATTTGTGTCTCTTTGTGGCTGTTTGATTGAAATTTGAACAAGAAATGTTAACAGGCATTTCAAACAGAGGCTGTGGCTCAGAGGGCCCCTGACACCTTGGGCAGTTAAACAGATGACCCACTTTCCTCGAGCAATGTACTCATTCACTTCTTCAGATAACTGGCTTTGTCGTTTTTCTTTTGGCGAGCACTAATGAAACGATGGAGCTTGAAGCCTGCAGGTTCCCAGTCAGCTAAAACCACCTTTATTATAAGTGAGTAGCCACCGCTGAGTAGATAAACTTTTCAACCTACAACTCCCTCCAAAGATTCGTCAGATCCAGCGGCTGCCAACCACTTGTCACTGAGTAGGCACCCAGCACCAACCTTGTGTTTTCCAGACAGTTAAACACGTGGCATGTGTATGGGCCCTTAATCGGGGTGACTGTAGCTCAGAGGTAGAGTGTGTCGTCCAGTACTTTGAAGATCAGTGGTTCAATCATCGACTTCTCCAGTCCGCACATCGAAGTATCCTTGGGCAACATACTGAACTGCAAATTGCTCTGATGGCTGTTCCATCGCTGTGTGAGTGTGTATGTATGGTTACTGAGTAGCAGGTGGCACCATGTGCGGTAGCCTCGGCCACCAGTGTGTGACTGTGTGTGAATGGGTGAATGTGACTGGTAGCATAAAAGTGCTTTAAGTAGTCAAAAGACTAGAGAAGCACTGTACAAGTGCTGTCCATTCACCATTACCATTTAATCATCTAACAACCCCTTGGATTTATCTGGTGACCCTTTGGAGGGGCCCGAACCTTCTTTGGGAACCATTTGACTAAACTAAAATTCAGCTTAAGTAATTAAAAGTGGCTCCACTTGGAGCAGCTACACCAGTAACATGCTGTTCTGACACTGACACTTCAGTATTTACTATGTGATGATGTCACTGTTTGTTTTTGTCTCTCTGACATGACATGTGCTCTAGTGATGTTTGGATCTTTAAGCACTTAAAAAAATGAATTTTAAATATAAAGCTAACTGTGAATATTCTGTTTGTTTCGGTGTGCTCCTGCAGCATGACACCCCTGCCCGCAGTAAGAACTGTGCACACTTTGTTTACTGTTGTTTGCTGCTCTCTTTATTTGCATGCGTGCGTGACTTCAGTGTTGTAGCGTTGAAAAAGCTTTGTGACACCCAAACAGTGCACAGGTCCTTGGTATCATGCAAACTGGTTCCAGGCAACAATTATTTGAATGTTACGCCTTTATTTAGATGAGTCTGGCTGTTTTGTGACCTGTCCACAAGTCCTTTCACCTTTCCCCTAAAACACCCATCAGTGCCCAGTGCGTACACTTCAACATAACGTAGTAGAACGCTTCATATATCCTACGAAAAATGCATGCACAACAGTTTGTATGATGTCTTAAGGATTTGGGCCCCGTGACTGACGTAACATTACGTAATTAACGTAAAAGTTACAGAGGTGAGATTAAGGAAAAGAAACATGGATCTGAAGACACGACTCCAGGCAAAAGTCAGATTTTTGTGTGAGCCATTCACCACCCCAACCTGCCTCCTTACAAGCACTCAGGACTGCTTCCTTGTTTACTGCCGTCACCTCATTGGTCACATGATTGCAGCCTTTCAAAGTATGTTGGATATGTAGGAATTTTTGTGTGTTGCTTTTCGAAGGAAAACATAGGATAAAATTGTGAGAACAGCCTGACAAATGTGTGTACACCTACACTGAATCACTGAATCACCAGAAACAGAGAGGTGACAGAGGTGAAATGAGAGTGTCTATGAGCAGCATCTAATTTCTGTCATCAGGATTTCTCTGCATCAGTACTGATTCAGTATCTGATGGTTTCATCATGTTTTTGTTGTTCACAGCTCCAACCACTTCCAGTCCAAACCAGACTCTTCAACCATTTTCAGCACTGGTCCCATCAGACTCCACACCAACAGCAACTCAGAGCTTTACGTCCAGCTCAGGAGGTTTCACACCTTCAGCAGTTTTCCTTGAAGACATCGACCAGCTTGAAGGTACACACAACAGTTAATAGCAACGGTGGGACCAAGTCATTGTTTGCAAGTCTCAAGTCTTTCCACTCAAGTCCTAAACTTAGTTTTGAGTCCTGAATAGGTCGTGATCACTTTGACACTGCCTATTCCAGACAGGAATTTCAAGCCATTAAGCCTCTTCGCTGCTCCATATACTGTAAAAGGTACTATCACGGAATGGGGGGACAGAGTTGTCTCGCCTTTAAGCCGGCATTGGACGTAGTAACAGCATCAGAACAATGTCTGTACAGGACAGCCAGGAGGACGGGATCACGGGCAGGTTGGGTGTGACATTTTGGTGATGTGTTATGCAACCCACTGCAGGAGATTTAAAAAGCAGCAGTTAGCAGTTAGCAGCTAACTCAAAGAAGAAGGACAGAGGCTGTAAATGTCCATAAATTGGGAAAACAATAAGGTATGTGAGCTCCTTACCCTCCTAGCAGAGGACGAGACACACAAGAGGCCGACACTGTTGTGTTACATCACCCCCATCATTCCTCTTTTGCTTGATGGCAGCATGATGCCGTACCAGCATGATGCTGTCGTTTTTGGTTCTGTCTAAAAATGCGAAGGCCACATGAAGACGGGACTTCGTAGCGGCTCTATCTGCATTCTCTATGGAGATGGATCAAATGCCTTGTGTGAGAAAGCTGCTCCTGATTGGTCAGAATTTCCATGTGGGAAAAATCAAGGAAGTAAACAAACGTTGAAGAAGAGAACACTTGCAAGATAAATGTGACACTTTCTAATGCAAGTTGGAGATGAGCATGGCGGCAGGCACGTCAGGTGTGCTGGCAGCGCTCCTGGCCTACGGACTTATTTTAAACTTTTTAAACAATAGTCCGCTTTTAGAAACCAAGCCCACTATCAAAACAAACTCCACAAAACTGAGGGCAAACGCCACAAGGACAGCTACACCATAATAGCGTTATGCCTACTTTTATCCGGAGATGTCCACCAGTGCCCCGGCCCGAGCATCGCCAACGGTGCCAACATTAAACCGCAGCGGGGGACGAACATCCTGGACCGACAGGTACGCAATCACAGAACATTCACAGGCATTGATTTCATGCACCAACCTGATGTTCCTGCTTCTGTGTGCTCCGCGAGCCCTGAGATCTCGGCGTCGGGTGGAGGCCAGGCGACGGATGGGCTCCTGACGGGGATAAACCACCACGCAGTGACCGAGACGAGTGCCGGGTGTCTCAGCTCTACGAGCCGCGAGGGAGTGCTGGCGGCAGCGGAGGAGAGCCAGGCGGTGGACGGAGGCCTCGCGACCGGGAGGGAGCTCCAGGCAGTAGCCGAAGCAAGCGTCAGGTGTTTGAAACAAACATCCATGGAATTCGGCGGCACGACGCAAGATAACTCCGCGAGTGCGAGTGGGTCTGCATTACCAACGCTGGATATCGGGAATGCTATAGAACAAATAACTCCATCTGCCAATGAACGTCCAGTGCCAGCTAAGGTGTCAGTCCCGGTAACGAGTGAGTACGGTGCCACAAAACAACACGGAAGTAATCACAACATCACCACAACAACAACAAACAAAAAGCACTGGACAACAATTTCCTCACATAAAGCTTGCAATGACTCTGACAGCCGGTGTGTGAATCCTGCTATCAAAAAACATCGTAAATTAAACATTTTTAAAACTGTTAACCACTCTAAAATTATATGGGATTCTCAATCCAAACTCAGAGGACTCCTAGGGGGTCATCTGAATATTCGCAGTGTTATTCCTAAAATTGACCAAGTGCACCATATTCTTCATGATTCCAACCTAGATTTTTTAGCCCTGTCTGAAACATGGCTACATAGTAATTCCCCATTAGCTGCAATAGAGGTACCAGGTTACAAGGTTTTTAGACGAGACAGGTCAAAGGGAAAGGGGGGGGGGGTCATGGTTTATCTGAAGGAGTCTATTTGCTGTGAGCAAATTAAATGGCATTCTGATAATGAAATTGAATGTATAGGTCTAACTGTAACTCTCTCACCTCAAATGTCTTTTGTGCTCATAGTTCTGTATCGCCACCCTCCTCAAATATTGATTTTTATGAAAGACTGAAAAATACTCTTAAAGAGTGCAACTTCAGTAAGGAAATAATATTAATGGGGGACTTTAATGTACACTGGCAAGATAAGAAAAGTAGGAAATCCCTTAAACAAATTACAGATAGCTTTGACCTCACCCAATTAATCAATGGGCCTACCAGAATTACTACTTCATCCCAAACCCAGATCGATCTGATTTTTAGCAATAGACCAGAGAGAGTAACAAAGACTTTTAACTTCGTAACAGGGCTCTCTGACCACAACTTAACCATTTTTTTAAGAAAACTTTCAAAGAAACGATTTCAGAGTGGGTATGCATCTTCTGAGCAGCTTAGGATCCCTAGAGGTGAACTTGAGAACTTTCAAAATACTATACAACAAACAGACTGGGAGGACTTTCTACTGGACAGAATGCGAACGAAGACAGCAGTAATTTATTAAACAAAATTCAGGAGATAGCCCTTAAGTTTTCCAAAAAAGTCAAAACCAAAAGTAATCAAAAGAGGTCTTTGCCATGGCTAAACTCTGACTTACTAAAACTGATGAAAGAGAGGGACTGTGCATGGAAACAGGTTCTTAAGTCTAAACAGGCATATGACAAACGTAATTTCATAGCACTACGAAATAAGGTTACCAAAGAGATAAGAAAAGCTAAAGCTAACTTCTTTATCAATATCATTAAAGAGGCAAATGGCAACACCAAACTTATATGGAAACAAATCCAGAATTTGACAGGGACTGGTTACCCAAGGTGCAGTAAGCAACTAGAATTAAAAATATGTGGTAAACTTGTACAAGATCCAGAGGAACAGGCAAGAGAATTCAATGAATATTTTACTGGCTCTATTGCAGAGATTGCACAGTCCTTTTCCAACCTATGTGTGAATCCCACTCCAGTGAATGCTAGTCTGCCCTCTTTTAAAATTGCTCATATCACAGAGAGCAAAGTAAAAATGATCATAAATTCACTTAAATCGTCTAAAGCTAAAGATATCCACGGAATGGACACATCAATGCTTAAGAGCCTCAAGGACTCACTAGCTTCCCCATATCAAAAAATATCAATTTGTCCATCTCACAAAGGGTATTTCCAAGAGCATGGCAAACAGCAATTGTGACACCTATCTACAAATCAGGTGACCCTCAGGATATTTCTAACTACAGGCCAATCAGTATTCTACCTGTAATATCTAAAGTAGCAGAGAAGTGGATAGCTGAACAGCTTACATCTCATCTAAATAACAGCCCCTTTTCATTGCATCCAATGCAATTTGGGTTTAGAACTCACCACTCCACAGACTCTGCGAACTGCTTCCTTCTTGAAAAAATAAGATCTATGATGGACAAGAGAGGTGTTGTTGGGGCTGTTTTCCTCGACTTGAGGAAAGCATTTGATACTGTAAATCATAAAGTGCTCATTTCCAAACTCTCCACATTTAATTTCTCAGACGAAGCCCTTGAGTTAATAAAGTCATATTTGCACAATAGAATTCAACATGTGAAGGTTCACAACCACTTATCTGATGCTTTAAATTGTCCAACTGGTGTTCCGCAAGGATCCATTTTAGGACCACTTTTGTTCAGTTTGTATATAAATGATTTGCCCTCTGTATGCCCTGAAGTTGAGACCCAGCTTTATGCTGATGACACGGTGATATATGCACATGGCAGCTCAAAACAACAGGCCGCAGAAAAACTCACCAAGGCTTTGGATGGTGTCACAGCATGGCTAAATAAGTCTTGCCTCAAATTAAATACGAGTAAAACAGTTGGACTGTTCTTTTCAAAAAAGTCAACATCGAGTCCAGATCCAGACATAACTCTATTGGGTGAAAAACTTCAAATTGTAAATAAGCACAAATATCTTGGCATACTGATTGACCAACAGCTGTCCTTTAAATCCCATGTGAAGACAGTCTGTCATATGACTAAATTTAGTGTATCCAATTTAAGATTTATTAGAAACTTCATGACCATGGATGCAGCAAAGCTCTATGTAAATGCAATGATTGTTTCACGTTTAACATACTGTTTGATGAGTGTTGCACAAGCAAATAAGACCACTCTCAAACCGCTTGAAACATTATACAAACAAAGCCTTAAGATCCTAGATCAAAAACCTAACTCTCACCATCACTGCCTCATTTTAAAAAAGCATGATCTTCTGAGTTGGGATAATTTAATAAAGTATGCAAATCTCTGCCTGGTCTTTAAAATACTGCACAATACTGCTCCTCCTCCTCTCCAAACATTCATAACCCAAAGATCAATCAACGACAGGGCAACCAGAGGATCAGCTCGAGGAGACTGTGTTGTTCCCATGAGAAAAGTGTCTTTGGCCAAGCTGCCTTCTCAGTAAAGGCAGTGCAGGACTGGAACTCAACACCAGGGTCTATTAGAGAATCAAACACTCACTATTCTTTTAAAAGACAGTTAAAGCAGTGGTTAATTAATAATCAATCATGTAATCACTAATCATGTAATCACTAATCATATAAATCACTAATCATGTAAATCACTAATCAATCATTAGGCTATTTATGCTGTTTCTCAATGCTTGTAATCATATGTCCTTTTTTTTTTTTTTTTTTTGTTTTTGTTTTTTTTTTATTCTGTTTGTTTGCTTATTTGTTAGCTTTGGTTCTCTTGCCTAATGCCGTTCCATGTCCTGCCTTGTAATGTCTGATATTGTTTGTTTGTGCTAATGTTTTAGCTTTGTGTGCTACTTGCATGTGCTTCTAGCAATGCTTTCTTCTCTTGCTTCCTCTCGCTCTTCTTCTCTCTGTCTGCATGTTATGTCTGCATGCCATGAGCTTTTGTCATGTTGTATGTCAGACTTCTTACCTGTTTTACTTGTTATTATTATGAGCTTTTACTACTAGATAGATTACTAGATTGTTATGTAAGTTGTGTCTTGAAAGTACTTAATTGTTGCCCCCTTTTTTTGGCTTTTAGGTTGCCTTTAACATCTGGCCAGGGACAACGGACGAAAACTAGCCTTGTTGGCTAACTCTGGCCCACTTACAGTTTTTCTTTTAACTCTGTTGATTAGTGGTGCACTGTCCCTATGAAATAAACTATGAAATAATAAATGTCACAATGGAGGGACAACTACGCAGGTTGATTGTAGCTATTGTAACGAACAGCACCAGAGTTTGTTTGTAAACAGACTGAGACCACCTCTTCAAGAAGGTCTCAGTCCGGTTGTTTTGGTGCACAGCTGAGTGTGATTGCTGTGCTCACAGCTGCCCAAACGAACCGCACTGAGGGGGCAAATGAACCTTATGTATTTATCAACTTTCTGACAGAAGTCTGACTCAAGTCCAAGTCACGTGACGTAAGTCCAAACCTCTGGTTTAAAGAGACAGTTTGTCTGGCTGTCAGCCTTCTCTCCTGCCGACTTCAAGAATAACATTTTCTGTTTGGTCTCTGTCTCTCTATCGCTCTTCTTTTTCCCAGCCTCTGCCCATGACTCTCACCAAGGTTACTTCCTGCCTCTGGTTGTATGCGTGTCCCTGGTTGCTGTGTTACTGTTGGCTGTTTTTCTGCTGCTCCTCTACATTTGGAAGACACGATGGAGCTTCACCCCAAACAGCAGAGACATGGTGAGAAGGACCGAGCCAAACACTCCGATCCGCTACAGATGATGTACTTTATATGAATGTGAATACTATACCAGTAAAATGTGTCAGTATCTGTACTCCTGATGAGAGGAGGTCGTTATTTGGGTACTTGTGTTTATCATTCACTCTTTTCATCAAAAATGCCTTGACGCTTTATTCTCAGATTGTAGTATGTAAATAGTTTTATAAAGAGTGATACATATAGCATCTACTGATCAATTCATACACATTACACACATTACAAGTGTGATCCTAACGCCGTCCATTTTGTGTACAGATACAGATAATAGGTGGTTGAACACTTACAGACACAGATAATGGTGTCCTCGCTCATCCCTAATGGTGAGTTTCCTTAACTGTTCACTCTTCTCTGTCATCTTCCACAACACGATAGAACAAATGACTGTAACATTACATTTAAGAGAAAATCTGCAATTTCTCACTCTTTTTTGAGACCACGGTTCCTTGTCTTTAGACACACGCAGACTTAAGCAAATTTCCCCATCTTACTGCAGCGAAGGTTGATTTTTCAGTCTAAAATGATGACTGTCCATTTGAAACAAAGATAAAGCTCCCTTGCACCTGCTCCTAAAAACTGCTGGCAGCATTTTGCAGTGAGTATCGACAGGTTTATGCTGCCCTCTGCTGCACAATACTGCAACTCACCTCTTCACTTGATCCTCTGTGTTTTAATTTGATTTTTGTTGTATACAGTAGTTTAGAGAGAACTGGACCCGAAAGCCTGACTCAGACAGTCAGACAGCTGTGCAGTTTAAAGTGGAATTATTTTCAATAAAGCAAGAAGGGGTGTCTTCAGTTGATCCAGGGCACTATGTTACTGTTGTGATGTCATTTCCTGCCACCTTGGTAAAGTTGTTGATTTTATTTTCAGTTCCCTGTCATCTATAAGGAGTTGGCTCCAGCCTCCACATGTGAAGACCCCACCTACGAGACCAGCAGGGATCAGGACAAACCTGCTACACCCACACAGACTGAGCACAGATGATGTTTGTGGTTCTGTATCTGATGCTGTGTTACATGCTGTGTCCATACAAGCCAGGAAATGCTCCTTCTCCACAGAATCAGTGGCTGACCTGACAAGATGTGACGCTTCATGGAAACAGTGTTTAAATAACTGAGAGAGGCAGACACAGTGACTGGAGGGTGCAGCAGTATGAGGAGGGGGCGAAGAAAGGTTTTGATTGAAACAATGATTTATAAAGCTGTGGAAATGGAATCATCTCTGCAGTCAGTATATACTCATAATGTGATGTGTGTTTAATCTGTACAACTCAAGGCTCATTTATACTCCCTGTTCGTACGAGGATTGATTCGTCCATCTAAACATTGTAGCTGTCACTGCCTGCATACTGCACCTCCACGTGTCCTTTTGTTAGTACAGAGGGCAGCGTCAGAAGTTTGGGTCTCACACCGAGTGCTCAGTCACTGGATGACCCAAAATGTCCTGCAGCTAAACAAAGAAAGACTGAGATCTCTGTGACACACGCTGCAAATCAGACACCAGAGATCTAGCTGGACTACTGTAATGTCCTTCTTTGTAGAGTGAGGACTACAGTGTTTTCTTCCGCTGAATGTAAACAGGTAACATACGCCCCGCGCCCTGTCCAATCAGAAACCTTCCCTGCCCCAAACCTTGCACAGACCTGAATACAGGCGATTAAAAGGCGATTAAACTGATCTCCCGTGTAAACCGTCATTCGGAATGAATATTTCCCATGTAAACTACCTGGAAAGACTTCAATTCTGAGTGATTTCATTCAGATTTATTTCATTCTGAATGAGAAGCCATCATGTAACCGCACCTACTGTTTGCAAGTCACTGAATGGTTTAACCCCCAGATACATGTCTGACCTGCTTACTGCTTACAAACCCTCCAGAACTCTCACATCATCAGACACTGGTCTCCTAACTGTACCCAAATCTGGTGAAGGTGCATTCAGTCACGATGGACTCACAGTGCCTGATGATATATGATGAACCACAGCTGTGTTGTCTTTTAACTTCTTTCAGTTGCTGAGTCAAATATTAATGATTCTAAATGTTCTTCTGTTCAGATGACTGTGAATCAAAGGTTTGAAATAAACTTCTGAGTTGCAATTACTTAAAAAATTCTTGGTTTCACAGACTATACTTTTTTTTTGCAAATCTGTCCAAGAGATAAATTTGTCTCCATTCATTAAACACCATCCAGGCACTGATTTGTTTCTTCCAACTTAAAAGCCTCTGCACCAAACTCCCTTCAGAAAAACTGTCATTTAAACCTGCTCTTCTTTTTGCAAAACTTCACGTGGGGAAATCTGGGAATCTTGTGAACGGTTTTGGTGCTCTGATGGTTTGAGCGTCTTCATTCTGATGTGGGAGAATATCCAGAAAATCCAAGTGTTAAAAATCACTAAAACATGAAATGATGGAACTCTTTCATGTGTTGTCGTTAGGCCCCGATCACACAGAAAGTGATTTGCCTTTTTTGTTTGTTTAATTAAATGCCACGAGTAAAAAATGCTTGTTACGTCACTTGCTGTGTCACTCTGCAGTTACACCTCCAAAACACTAGTCGACTTCTGTGAAGTGCTGTAAAGTTCAGTTGATTCAAAACACACATTAAACACACATTAAACACACATTAAACATGGCTTAATAGAGACAGTTTCAAACACAAATCAGCTTCACTATAACTCGCAGCATTCACAGACAAACACTTGTCTTTATCTGGACACATTCTCCCCACAAATACAACATGCTAATGTTATTAGCACAAGCCTATGGCATTTTACATTGTATAAATTAGCCTAGCAGCTAGTGGACTTTTCCTCTACTCATATGAAGCCAGAAATAAATCACACAAGACTTAAAATGCCAATTTGTGGAGGCTTATTGTCTTCACAATTTATTGTTTCTTATCTGTGAAATGAAAATAAATAAAACCTCCTGAGATGAAAAGTGTGTACATAATCAATAGGATGCATCATACGCTGACTGTATCATTAGAGACGTTCAGATCCACCCTCCATTCCAATGGACAGATATTTCAAATAAAAATCCTGAGTAAAAGCTGAAAATTTTTTATATGATATTTGACATGTATATTAATATAACATCTCATGTTTACTATAAACACAGTTAAACACAAATTATGAACTTTAACAATATGATTAATAGACTGAAGCGTCCCTCACACTTCCTCCTTGCTTCACGGTTGTCCATGCTCGTTAAAAAGGGGGCGTGGCTCTGGTGCAGTCCACTTTAGATGATGAGACACACTTTGATTGGTTTGTAGACATCCAATCAAATGAGTCTGTGAACTTGGGTGGAGTCACATGACAGTAATCATAGATCTAGACATCCTAGAAAGAGACATCCATTGGAATAGACAGGGAATCTGAACAGGTTAATTTACCACAACACAAGCAGATAAATTCTAATGTCTTATTTTAATCAACCAACAGCTTAAGATATTAAGTTTATATATGACAAAGAAAAACATCACATCTTTATATCTGAGAAGCTGAAACCAACAAAGAAGACATTACAGTAACATTAAAAGTAACTTTGGTAACTTTTGGGGAAATGCTTAAAGGCTGCATCCATGATAAGGTGACAGCATGAGAATAACACATATCATTATTTTCTCTATAACTTGTTTGTGTATGTTTGACACATTACAGGGAGACAACAACACATTTTTTGGATGCAACATTATTCTCAAATGAATTGACATTTTTCCTCATAAAAATACATTTTAAAAGATTTAACAAAACATTAAAGGCTCTTTTTTAAGGTGTTTTTTCATTGGAGTTGCCTTCAGCTGAATCCTATTTTATCTCATCTTATAGTATCTTTAATGTTTACAAAATCGTATCGTATATTACCTTATCTAAAACTATTATATGTATGAAATGCCAGAAAATAGTGAAATATGTCTTTCAAAGTTTACAACAGCCCAAACAGATAAATCCCTAGTGTCTTGTTTCAATTGACCAACAGCAACAACATTCAACTTATAATAATATATGACAAAGAAAAGCATCAAATATTCACATTTGAGAAGCTGCAACCAGCAAATATTTGGTATTTGTGCTTGGAAGATGTAACAGTAACATAAAAAGTCACATAAAAAATTTTAGGGAAACTCCTTAAAGTTTGTAATAAGGTGACAGCATGAGAAAAATACATGTAATTAATTTCCATACAACTCATTTGTAGATATTTTGACACATTACAGGGAGACAACAAATAGTTTAGACACAATTTTACCCTTAAATAAAGAAATTCATTCATTCATTTTCTGGAACCACTTATCCTGTTGGGGGTTGCGGGGGGCTGGAGCCTGTCCCAGCTGAGGCAGGTTCACCCTGGACAGGTCACCAGACTATCACAGGACTGACACATAGAGACAGACAACCATTCACACTCACATTCACACCTACGGACAATTTTAGAGTCACCAATTCACCTGCATGTCTTTGGACTGTGGGAGGAAGCTGGAGCACCTGGAGGAAACCCACGCTGACACAGGGAGAACATGCACAGAGGGCTCCCCCACCCCAGGGTTCAAACCAGGAACCCTCTTGCTGTGAGGCAACAATGCTAACCGCTGCACCACTGTGCCATCCTAAAGAGGAAAGAAAAGGGTTTGAAGATATCACAAAACATCAGAGCTCATCTTTTTTAAAGGTGTTTGTTTTTGTTTCCTTGAGTCAAATCTTATTATAAAGTATCTTAACTTATTTTATCTCACAGTATTTTAAGTGAAAAATGTCACAAAAAAGGTTGAAATAATTCCAACAGCCCAAACACATAAAGACTAATGTCTTGTTATAACTGACCAACAGTTTAAGATATTGAATTAGTGATAATTTATGACAAAGAAAATCATCAAGTCTTATATTTGAGAAGCTGGAACCAGCTCACAAAATGACTAAAAGGATAAACTGATTGTCAAAATAGTTGTGACTGATGGATTAATCAGCTAATTGTTGCAGATCTATTCTGACCCATTACATGAAGACTTTAAGGAAAGAAATCCACTTTTCTCTGATGAAACCAAACACAACAATTCAGCCTTAAAGCTCGTCCTTTTTGGTCTTCTTCTTCTTCTTCTCTTCCTTGTGGAAGACTTTTCCATCTGGCTGCTTCCTCCAGCTCAGTTTGATGTTGTCATCCAGCCCCTGGGCCTTCAGCTGCTGTTTGAGCTGAGACACAAAACTCCTCATCATTATCATCACTCACATACACAGATTACATTCTGCATTCTTATTTATATTGGACTCATCTGGAAGCTCTATTTTAGGAGCACTCTGCTTCATATATACTTGTTTTTCCTGAGGTGGTGCCGACCTGTTGGTCTGTTGTAGATTTTTCTTCTCTTGTAAACTCTCTGTCTTTTCTCAGATTGCTGGATTGTATTTGTACAGTTTCCTGCTGCATTTGGTGGCAGATAGTGAAGTTTCTGCTGACTGTTGATTCTTCATTAGTCACACATCAATAAGGCCTGCAGAGTGGCACTAACACACTCTTTACTTCTGCACATATGGATTGGCACAATGCTCAAGTCATGTCCTGTATGTGACCAAAGTATTGTAATGTATATCATGTATATAGCTTCTCAATGTCATTTATTAAATGTTCTTATTTTACTGTATTTATGATTTTAAATAGCTCTTTATCTCTTTCCTCCTCAGTCTGTTTCTTGTACTGCTGCAATGTGGATTTCCTCTCTGGGGATCAATAAAGTTGTATTTTTTTTAATTTGCTTTCAGAGTCAATTGATTGGTTTTGAATAAAATCAGAAAACATGATTTACCTTCTTCAAGGTGTCCTCCATCACAGCAGGGTCATTCAGATCCAGAGAGGAGTCCTGTGTCTGAAACTTCAGTCTGAACACTTGTTTTGTCGTAGCTGTGGAAACATTTCAGAATTTCATCAGTTTAAACACTAACAGGCAAACTGTGGTAGAAATTTTGCCTGCAATTCCGCCCTTATTGACATTGTAAAAATAGACTTTCATATTCTCCATGTGTGGACAAATGGACAAAAACACTCCAGATGTACAGGCCAGGATGAGCTGCATGTGTAAGTGATGTGAATATTGTGATAAGAGTATTTGTGAATATTTGATAGAATGATACCAAAAATGTTTCTGGATTTGGCCATATTTACATTAGAAAACATGACTGCAGCAGTAACATACAGTTACAGAACTCACCTGATTCAGGCTGTGTCTCACTGGAAGTCGTGAGGTAGTGAGGTGGTGTGCTGAATCCAGCCGTGCTGCTGCTTGTTGTCTGACTTGTAGCTGTATTCAAACATACAGTACATCCATACTGTTACACCACTGCTTTAAGTCTGTTGTGTCATTCTACTTCATATAAAGTGAAGCACTGTACAAATAGACTTTATTTTATTTCACCTACATTTACTCTAATTAGTAACAAGGTTAAACTGGAACATTCAACAGTAATAATAATGACATTATAATAATAATAATATTAATAATGATAAAAATGACAACATAGCAGTGTATCAGAGACCACCAATAATTGGCTGAACTTATATTCTTCAGCGAGTGGAGGAGATGTCAGAGAAGGCCCCTCTGCAGCAGCTTCTCGGGGCTTCTTGTTCAAATATTTTCTCAGTGCATCTGGACAGATGTAGAGTAGATTTACCTCTTACTGTACAGCACAAGCAAAACATGTAGCTGCAGCAGACAGACTACTACTTGCACCAGTGATGTGTTCAACATAACATCAATTACTATCTAGTTGTCATTATGCATTACTAAAATAAAAGAGGATGCACTGCAATTATATAGTCAGACATTAGTTTTACAGTTGTCCCTATTTGTTATTGAATTTCAGGGTTATGATAGTTTTGAAAGGATTCAAATTTGAAATAAGTCATCAACCATCTATATGTGCTTAAAATAGCTGCTGAAATTAGCAAGGATTCTTTTTTAATATTTATTTGGGGGGCATTTTGCCTTAAACTGACAGGACAGTTGAGCGTGAAAGGGGGAGAGAGACAGAGGGAGTGACATGCAGCAAGGTGCCACAGGCCGGAGTTGAACCCGGGCCGCTGCGGCAAAAGCCATATATATATGGGACACCTGCTCTATCCACTAAACCACCAACATCCCATCAAAGACAATTCTGCTTGCTACATTTCATAGGCCGCCTCTCTTCCCTTGGCAGCTTTAGCGCTGTTCATTTTTTTCATGAAATATGCTCATATTGGCTGTAGGCATTCATGAGCACCTCCAATTCCACAGGTGGAAAATAAGTTGGAACCGGATACTCAGAGTTTCCCAGCTCAGGGTAAGTCAAGTCAGAGTTCAGGATTAGACTCGGAGTTTGTTGAACCTCCTACCTGGAATACCCCTCTGGTCTCTGAACACCAGTTGTGTCATCAACACAGAGACTTGACTTTCTGAGGTGTGTGAGGAAACACAGCATGTCAACAAAAACCCTCATCTACTTCTACCAGTCCAAAATAGGAAGCACCTTGACTGGATGCATACTGCTATGGTTTGGCAGCATAACAGCACAGGATCATAAACACCTGATGAGGATGGTGAAAATAGCGTCAATAATCATAGGATCACCATTACATCAGATACAGGACATGTTCACCACCTGCTGGAGGAAGAAAGCACTTTGTATTTTAAAGGACACTAGTCACCCAGCACACAGCCTTTTCTCTTATCTTCACTCAGGGAAGCATCTGCAGAGCATCAGAGCTCCAACCTCCCGCCTCAGAGATAGTTTTTACCCCCAGGCGCTCAGACTACTGAACAGGAGCACTTAAAGACTGTGGATGCTGTGGATTATTTACATATGTTCATTATATGCTGCTATTATATGTTGCTGTATAAATCCAAATACAATTTGAATAACGGGTCAGAACTCACGTGTGCTGTAGCAAATGAACGGTTGCCTGTAGGAACAGTGGTAGTCATCCCATTGTTCGTGTGAGTGAAAGTATGTATACACACAATCCTGATTCCCTCCAGCGTTATCAGGTTGTCCTGGCATCCAGGCCCTAAATGAGGAGCTACTTCCATCCGACCACTTCCAGGAGTCTCTGAAGAGGCCGATCCAGACACGTTCTCCTTCAGGTATCAGCTCCTGTACCTTCTGGTTCTCGGTCATGTTTCTCACACTGGTCAGGTCTGTGTAGTTTACTCTGCAGTGGCTCTGGGCCTCAGTCCATGTCATGGATTTGGTGATGAGGATAAATGTCACATCCGACCCTGAAAATAGAGCACAGTGAGGCGCTGTGTAGAGGCACCGTAACATACAGCCTCCCATCCATGCCTCTGTGTGCTACTTTGCAAACCATTATATAATATTGATAAACTAATGAATATGTAATAATAACAAAGTAAAACATTATCCTCTTAACAAATAAAGTAAATTAATAACAGTATTTCTGAACCATCTCTCTACATTCATGAAAACATCCTTAAAATCACCAAAAATAGACACATACAATATATTGTTTTTAAATATGGATATTTTTCTCAGTTATTAAACACACACACACACACACACACACACACACACACACACACACACACACACACACACACACAGTGTCCAGTCTGTCCATATCAGCCCTCTGTGATGTCATCAGGAGACACACTGAGCTGTTTTACTGTTTCCATTTGTTCTGTCTTATTCTCAGCCTGTCAGTCACCTTTAAAGCACTTTGAACTGCTCTCACCTGTATGAAAGGTGCTACAAATAAAGTTGGTTTGATGGACTGACTGATACTACAGAGGCCCAAATAATGAAAACAAAGAGGCAAAGAGAAGCAGAGAAGGAAAACTTCACTAGTTCATATTCTCACCTCTGACATATGAGCAGACGAACTTAAGGCTGTTACTACACAGGGTGTTGTTCCACAGTCCATCCTCATCCATCGCTGTGCAGTGTTCTGTACTGTTAATATTGCTTGGTTCTCCAGCCCTCCATCGTCTGAACTCTGTCTCCCCGTGTTTGTAGAAACTTGTGTCTGTCAGTGACCACTTCCAGCTGTATGTGTCTCTGTACAGTCCAATCCAGGCCCACTAAAAACAATATTTGACAGTGAGATAAAGAATTAGACGTCGCTCTAGCTTTTGTTCAAGGCAACATTTTTACATCAACTTCCCATTAACAGTCTTGATGCTGCCTGTCAGTCTGATCCTCGACCACTTTATTACAGGATTTTACAGCTGAGAGATTCAATGTGTAAAACTCTTAAAGGACAGGTTCACAAAATTGAAGTCTGTCCCCTCCGGTCCCTCTCGGGACGAAAAACATCCGTTCAGCCATTTTTCAGTTTTTATTTTTTTATAACTTTGGCTGTGTTCATGCATACAGCATGACATTTGGTCAGAAAACTTATTTTTGGTGATATTTTGAAATTTTAAAGCCACTCCTTAATCAGGCCTAAAATACACAAATGGCAACCTTTTACGACATCTCGCCCCCTTGGACGAAAAACGTCCCCATTGAAAACCATTAAAACAACATTTTTTGATTCCCCTTCAATTTACATAAAAAAGGTGATTTTTTCTATCTCTGGTAGTCAGGTTGGTTAGAGAGACCCAAGAATTGTGAAAAAAAAAAATACCAGATGGGGCCATTTTCCATTTTGGGGCCCTGCTGTCTTTTCAATGCAATTCCTGGTTTGGCCACTTGAAGCACTATAGGCCCCGAACAGGCAGGGCAAATGCAGAGTAGATCAAAAAATGGTCTTGCTAGGCTCATAAGAATGTGACAGTGTGGTCTGTATCAAAATGTTCCAATATTAGTTTGTGTGTGTGTGTGTACATGGACTTAAAATACACAATGTCAAATCCCTATGTGAAAATATAGCTAAATGTAAAACCATAAATACCATATTTCTTCATCACATCCTCATGGCAACTTAGAAACATGAAGTTGATGATATTAGTCATGCATTCCAGAGTTAGGACATCAAAATTGAAGTTTTTACTAAAATCCAGCTGAATCATACATTTTCTCCTGCTTCCCCAGCAGAGTAAACACAAACTAAATAATAAGCAGTAAAATTGCCTGTAGTTTTCTCCTATTTTTTCCATTATTCAGGTTTACAAGCCATTGCTGCAAAAAAAAATTTAAATAAATGCTAGGTTAGTGTTTATATGGATGTCTGGGGGCTGTGGCTGTGTAGCTACTAAAAAAATATTGTGTGTCTATGTGTGTGTGTGTACATGTGCATGTGTGTAATTATGGAGCAAAAATTATGAGCAAATTATGAGCTGCAGGTTACATTACTGTTCTCTCAATCGCTCTCTGTCACACACACACATGCATCCACTTTCACTCATCCACACGCTCACACACTGAATTTTTGTATAATTTTTTTTTTGTATAATCTGAGTAGGAGTTGGTTAAATGATTTAAACAAAAAAAAAGTAGAAAAAACATTAATTTATTATATCTTTATGGCTATTTTTCAGCAAGGACGAAAAACGTCCCGAAGGGGACAGGTGTCGGCTTTTATTTCCAATTGAAACTGCACAAAAAATAATGATGCATCAAAATTGGTGTTGTCACTATTCATTCACATATTCCAGACTGTGATAATTTAAAAAAAAAAAATTTCAAAAAAAATTTAGAAATTTAGAAAATAATATAGAATTCATGTTTTTTTTCATAAAAGTAACACTGACATTATGTACAGAAAATGGCATATAAAGGGTTAAAAATCCTCAAAATGAATGAATGTTTGATATGTATAATCTGAGTAGGAGTTGGTTAAAAGATTTAAGCAAAAACAAGTAGAAAAAAATATTAATATTCAAGATTTTTATTGTTATTTCTCAGCAAGGACGAAAAACGTCCCGAAGGGGACAGGTGTGACTTTTTTTTAACATTCAGGAGTTCATATGAACAGTGAAACAAGTTTTGCCTCCTGTAATCATTCCTGCTGTTCATACTGGACATTAAGAGATTCCCTCATATTGGACTTTCAGTGTAAGTGATGCTGTTGCAACTCATAATGAAATCATTTCAATGTACGCGATAACAGTTTTGTAATAACACTGGTGTCATGTAAGATTAGAAGAGTTTCTTTGCTCTAAGAAACAAGGAGAGAACTCTTTTCTTTAAATGATCACATCATACACTGAATTCATTACATTATTCAACATTTTTCTACTTAGTTTATACATAATCATTTTCCTACATTATTACATTTGGCATAAAACTCTTAATTACTAATTAAGCACTCAGGTTTTCTGACATTATATGCTGAATATTATTATTATTATTATTATTATTATTATTGTTATTATTATTATTATCATTATTATTTTGAGCTGCTACAGCTGGGGAACAAACTCTACAGTCCTCGTTCTGTGTAAAATATATTCAAAGGTTGATGTGAAGTTAATCTGAGGCTTCATCTGTCTGTGGAGATCTTCCAAAGTTAGAGTCTTCCTCCTTTTGTTACCATCCCTCCACTGCAGCTCAACAGGGAAACACTGTCTGCTCAAACACCATGAGGGAAGTTTAGACTAAAAACACTTTATACTTCTACTCTACTACATTTTACAGGAGATATTTACTATAGTTACTGTGTAGGATCAGATTTCAATACTTTCAAACCACCTGTCACTGACACACTTATCAAAGAGACTTTTAAATGAAAGACAAAGAAAAGTGAACTCAAATAGCTGTAACATACTTTGGTTGTAGCTGCCATGTTGATCAGGGTCGCCACGTCCTCCATGTTGTCGACAGTAGCCAGGTCTGTGTATTTCTCTCTGCAGTAACTTTGTGCTTCAGTCCAGGTCTTCGGGTCAAAAACAAAATGGTACTGACGTTCAGCATGTGATGAGACAGCATACAGCCCTGTAGTGACACACATGCATAGTGATCAGATTCAGGCTATAAATGACTTTTTATATCTTTTCACTTTGTAATGTTTCATTTCAGTGTATTCAGGTGTGTCTTTGGAGTAAACTCAAATATATACCATTTTTTAAACACACTTTATAAGCTACTTCTGCTCCATTTCACACTGCACTACTGTACTTTTTACTTTTTAACATATGAGAAATGTATATAATACATCATTCTGCATTAAATCAGGTGTCAGATGAGTCTGAGTTGTTATCAAAGAGACATTTCTCCTCTAAACTTATATCTAAACATATAAAACAGTTGATGAGCAGAAGAACTACAACCATCTTTGTTTGCTGCTCTTTGTTTAATGCCTGTCTTCAGACTTGTGGCTGTTGAAACAGCTCATTGTTTCCCATGAACAGCGTACGGTCCCTCAGTGTCATTTCACTTCATGCTAATTAGTCACAGGCAGTTATTCATTGAATATTAGCATATGCAGCAATTTGAATTTAACTATTTATAGATTTATGGACAAATATTGTGAATGTTCACTTTTGTCAGAAACATGTTTGATATCATTTTGTTGGACCACAGCGACAGATAAATCCTGACAACAATCTGTAGTGAATGATCTGATTTCAAAGCAGTCATAGACGATAAGATAGAACCTAATAATGAAATAATTAAGATGAATTTCCATCATGTCCACTGTGAATGAGGCAGAGCCTGAAGACTCAGGGGAAGTCTCGCCCATATCCCTGGCAGAGGTCGCTGAGGTAGTTAAAAAGCTCCCCAGTGGCCATCAGTGTCGCGTGGAGGTTGGGTAGGGTGCCTGCAGAGCGGCAGACCAGGATGTTGGTCCCCATCTTCAAAAAAGGGGACCAGAGGGTGTGATCCAATTATCAGGGTATCACACTTCTCAGCCTCCCGGGTAAAGTTTACTCCAGGGTGCTGGAAAAAAGGCTCCGACTGATTGTCAAACCTCAGATTCAGGAGGAGCAATGCAGATTCTGGCTGCTGGAGGTAGCGTGGGAGTTTGCCTATTCAGTCTACATGTGTTTTGTGGACCTGGAGACGGCTTATGACCGCGTCCCTCGGGGGGTCTTGTTGGGATACTACGGGAGTATGTGGTGCCATGCTCGCTGCTATGAGCCATCCAGTCCCTGTATGACCAAAGTGAGTGCTGTGTCTGCATACCTGGTGTAAAGTTGAACATGTTCTCGGTGGGTGTTGGCCTCCACCAAGGTTGTCCCTTGTCATCGATCCTGTTTGTGACCTTCATGGACAGGACTGTGAGGCACAGCTGGGGGAGGAAGGGGTCCAGTTTGGGGGCCTCAGAATTGCATCCCTGCTTTTTGCAGATGATGTGGTTCTGTTGGCTCCATCACACTGTGACCTCCAGCATGACCTGGAGTGTTTTGCAGCCGAGTGTGAAGCAGCTGGGATGAGAGTCAGCACCTCCAAGTCTGAGGCCATGGTTCTCTGTAGGAAACCAGTGGATTGCCCTCTCTGGGTTGGGGGAGAGTTACTGCCTCAAGCGAGGGAGTTTAAGTATCTCTGGGTCTTGTTCACCAGTGAGGGCAGAATGGAGCCTGAGATCGGCGGGTCGGTGCGGCTTCTGCAGTGATGCGGGCACTGCACCTTCCATCGTGGTGAAGAGGGAGCTGAGCCAGAAAGCAAAGCTTTCAATTTACTGGTCCATCTACGTCCCAACCCTCAGCTATGGTCATGAGCTCTGGGTAGTGACTGAAAGAACAAGATCTTGGAAACAAGTGGTGGAAATGAGTTTCCTCCGTGGGGTGACTGGGCTCAGCCTTAGAGATAGGGGGAGGAGCTCGGACATCTGGAGGGAGCTCGGAGTAGAGCCGCTGCTCCTTCGTGTCGAAAGGGGTCAGTTGAGGTGTCTCGGCCATCTGATCAGGATCCTCCTGGGCGCCTCCTGCTGGAGGTGTCCTGAGCACGTCCCACTGGTAGGAGGCCCCGGGGCAGACCCAGAACACGCTGGACGATTACATATCTCGTCTGTCCTGGGAACATCTTGGGTCCTCCAGGAGGAGCTGGAAAGCGTCACTGGAGAGAGGGACGTCTGGGGTGCTTTGCTTGGCCTGCTGCCCCTGCGACCTGGCCCCAGATAAGCGGATGAAAATGGATGGATGGATGGATGGATGGATGGATGGATGGATGGATGGATAGATGGATGGATGAATTTGTTCTTGGGCTGAATGCTCACATCGACATGCTAACACTCTTTCAGTGGCCATGCTAACATGCTAATATTTAACACAAAGTACAGCTGAGGCTGATGGGATGTTCTGATGGTTGTGGTGGCAAAAACTCAAGGTCCAGAATCGTGCCAGAAGGCTCGCAACCTCGCTCTTTTCCTCCCGAACAAACTTTCTTTGTCTTCCATTAGATATCAAAAACTCAAATACTCAGAAGTCAAAAAATCACTGGAGACACGTAGAATTAGATGCAACTGAGTTTAATGTGCTCGCAGGCAACAAACACATACAAACTCTTGAGGCACGCTCCAGAATGTGACTGATGTTCAGTCCTTGCGCTCTGTCTTTTAAGCTGGAGGGGTAGCAGGCATCAACAACAGGTGTTAGGCCTTGACATTAGTGTTGTCTTCCATTGTCACTGTGCTTTTTCAAAAACATGCAGGTGTAATCATTCAGGGGAACTCCTTGCATCTTATTTATCACAATATCCTTCAAAACATGCGGGTGTGTAATCACTCAAGGGAACTCCTTGCCTCTTATTTGTCACAATGTTTTTGGTTTCGGGCACACCTATTTTTAAAAGTTTGTGAGACCCGTGAGACCCAAGGATTTTGTATGTATCCCTGATATAGTTTTAACCTTGAGTGTGTGTGTGTGTGTGTGTGTTGTGTGTGTGTGTGTGTGTTTTAGTCAGTACATTTGTGTGTGTGTGTGTGTGTGTGTGTGTGTGTGTGTGTTTTAGTCAGTACATTTGTGTGTGTGTGTGTGTGTTCTCAGTAATACATTTGTGTGCTCTCAGTACTCAGGCTTGAGTGAAGTGTTTCTATCATGCAGGAATACATAACACATTTCTATATGAGCTGAGTTTTCAGTCTTAATCAACTTAAGCAAGATAAAGCATTTACCTGATTAATGAACACATTTATCAATGAACATAGTTACTTGATTAATGAATATTCTTCTGATTGGTAATTAAATCTACATGGTGTCTGGTCATGAATCAAAATATTGGACAAAAGTCAGGAGATCAGAATGATCACAATTTTTTCAAACTGTTATATACTTTTAAAAAATGTTAACATCAGGTATTTAAGAGTGTTTTAAACATGGAGCACTTATTATTATTCATGTGTGTTCATCGTTGTTGCTGTGAAAACATTCGGCTGAGCCTGAGAGGAAGAAGGGTGTGTCTGTAGAGTTGTGTGAATATTATTAAAATGAGGATGAGTTCGTTTCAGGGGAGCACTCATGTTGTTTTGGGGTTTTCATTTTAAAACTATATCTAATCTAAATGGCACCTGACAGTACTAAGAACTCAGGGAGGACAAAATAAATAATTAACATGCACATGACAAAAACAAACTGAAATAAAAAAGAAAAAAGATCAACAAGTAGTGGACTAAAAATGGATCCAAATGTCTCTTTAATTCATCAAAGTTTTGTCTAATCAGACTCCAAGTGGATTTAAATTTCTCAGAATGTCTCCACAATGAAAACTTGTTTTTTCTCCAGTTTTAGAAAAAACACTAGACCCCTCATGCAAGAATCTGGGGGATGACAAGACTTTGATTCCACTAGGATTTGCCTCCAGAATGGGATGTCGTATGCTGTAAAGCCCTGTGAGGCAAATTATGATTTGTGATATTGGGCTTTATAAATAAAATGGATTGAATTGATTGATACGTGCCAAAAGTGCTGAGAAACAAATTATGTTTTTGTGTCTATATTTTAAAGACTGATCTTTGACACCCTGAACACCAAAGATGCACATCCAGGTGCTGGGTTGAAGATTTAGATCGAGTGACTCAGATTAGACTTTGAATATTGTATCCCTGTAATTTCTCAGTTGTGGGCACAATGAAAACGTGTGTCTGCTTGTGAATAGTGACGTGTATTTCAGGGTACAGTGCTGTTACTTTACACTTCCTCTTCACTCTAGGCAGTAATTCAAATATATAAAAGGGAGATACATTCCCTCTGATATTCAAATATGCTCAAAATGTCCCCCAGTATATTGATAGAAAATGATTAAGAAAAAATATCTACTCCAGCAGCAGCTGTTGCTCGACTGCTGTGAGTACTATCAGTGTCAAACACTGTCTCTCTATTCATTCACTTTCAAATGTATTAACATCTGGAAAACTAAAATTTAGTATGAGTGTTTTTTTGGCTATATAACTGTGGATTGTTGTAGTTTTGCTAAGTGTTATTATGTCATAAAAAGGTCATAAAGTCAGCGTATATCATAAAAAAGTCATTACAAATATCATGGTATTACAGATCACAGAAGTCAGTCTGTGTGCTCTTTTCCTGTGCTGTCCTCACTTATACGCTGGCTCCCTGAAATGGCACTCAGTCATCAAAACATTAAGAACAACTGATCAAAGATTTTTGTTTTAAATGCTCTAAAATGGTGAGTTTAGCTGGTAAGTTTCTGAAAATGTCCCCTCAGACCCCTCTGCAGGGTCGCACAAGATATCTGTTGAAGTGATGAGCACAGCCCTGACTCCACTTCATCTCAGAGGTAAATATTGTGTTTTTTCACGGCACTACATTTTGTCTGACAGATTTAGTTACTTTGCAGAAGTTATTCATCCCCGTCCCGTCCAGTGAAAACCATGTATCTCCTGATGTGTTGATTTTAAATGTTTGTGATAAACAGAAGGATGTAATGTTCCTTATCATATAACTGAAGTGCATCATGATATTGTTCTGATAAGAGTTCTGTAGCCACAACATTATATCAGTGACTGTAATAAAAGACCATAAAACATATAAAACACTTGCCTGCCATGATGAGCAGAAGAACTGTGTCCATCTCTGTCTGCTGTTGTTTGCTGCTCTTCCTTTGTCTGAATGCGTGACTTCAGTGTTGTAGCTGTTGAAAAAGCTCTTTGTTATACCTGAACAGTGCACAGTTTCCTGGCATCATGCAAATTGGTTCCAGTAACAATTATTTGAATATTATGCCTTTATTTAGATGAGTTTATTTTCAGGATCACAGGCCTTTACTTGTTCAGGTGTTGTATATGATGATTTGAATTCTCCATCTTTCACAGAGGACACGTGACCTCTGGGTCAGAACACAGGTCAGCTAAGACACGCCCATGAACAACAGAGTGCTGAGTGCCAACTGGTGACGAAGCTGCCAGTTCATCAAGATACGATCTGCTTTTAAGGGCCAGTGTCTCATGGTCAGGATGTCTGGCTTTCATCAAAGACTCAGAGACAAAGGACAAAGAAGCTGACTTTTCAATGCAAAATTAAATTTACATTAATCGACGTGTTATGCTGAGCCTTGTGTTAATTTGTGTCTCTTTGTGGCTGTTTGATTGAAATTTGAACAAGAAATGTTAACAGGCATTTCAAACAGAGGCTGTGGCTCAGAGGGCCCTGACACCTTGGGCAGTTAAACAGATGACCCACTTTCCTCGAGCAATGTACTCATTCACTTCTTCAGATAACTGGCTTTGTCGTTTTTCTTTTGGCGAGCACTAATGAAACGATGGAGCTTGAAGCCTGCAGGTTCCCAGTCAGCTAAAACCACCTTAATTATAAGTGAGTAGCCACCGCTGAGTAGATAAACTTTTCGACCTACAACTCCCTCCAAAGATTCGGATCCAGCGGCTGCCAACCACTTGTCACTGAGTAGGCACCCAGCACCAACCTTGTGTTTTCCAGACAGTTAAACACGTGGCATGTGTATGGGCCCTTAATCGGGGTGACTGTAGCTCAGAGGTAGAGTGTGTCGTCCAGTACTTTGAAGATCAGTGGTTCAATCTTCGACTTCTCCGGTCCGCACATCAAAGTATCCTTGGGCAACATACTGAACTCCAAATTGCTCTGATGGCTGTTCCATCGCTGTGTGAGTGTGTATGTATGGTTACTGAGTAGCAGGTGGCACCATGTGCGGTAGCCTCGAGTGTGTGACTGTGTGTGAATGGGTGAATGTGACTGGTAGCATAAAAGTGCTTTAACTAGTCAAAAGACTAGAGAAACACTGTACAAGTGCTGTCCATTCACCATTACCATTTCATCATCTAACAACCCCTTGGATTTATCTGGTGACCCTTTGGAGGGGCCCGAACCTTGTTTGGGAACCATTTGACTAAACTAAAATTGAGCTTAAGTAATGAAAAGTGGCTCCACTTGGAGCAGCTACACCAGTAACATGCTGTTCTGACACTGACACTTCAGTATTTACTATGTGATGATGTCACTGTTTGTTTTTGTCTCTCTGACATGACATGTGCTCTAGTGATGTTTGGATCTTTAAGCACTTAAAAAAATGAATTTTAAATATAAAGCTAACTGTGAATATTCTGTTTGTTTCGGTGTGCTCCTGCAGCATGACACCCTCTGCCCGCAGTAAGAACTGTGCACACTTTGTTTACTGTTGTTTGCTGCTCTCTTTATTTGCATGCGTGCGTGACTTCAGTGTTGTAGCTGTTGAAAAAGCTTTGTGACACCCAAACAGTGCACAGGTCCTTGGTATCATGCAAACTGGTTCCAGGCAACAATTATTTGAATGTTACGCCTTTATTTAGATGAGTTTTGTGACCTGTCCACAAGTCCTTTCACCTTTCCCCTAAAACACCCATCAGTGCCCAGTGCGTACAAAATACTTCAACATATTTTCGTAGAACGCTTCATATATCCTACGAAAAATGCATGCACAACAGTTTGTATGATGTCTTAAGGATTTGGGCCCCCATGACTGACGTAACGTTACGTAATTAACTTAAAAGTTACAGAGGTGAGATTAAGGAAAAGAAACATGGATCTGAAGACACGACTCCAGGCAAAAGTCAGATTTTTGTGTGAGCCATTCACCACCCCAACCTGCCTCCTTACAAGCACTCAGGACTGCTTCCTTGTTTACTGCCGTCACCTCATTGGTCACATGATTGCAGCCTTTCAAAGTATGTTGGATATGTAGGAATTTTGTGTGTTGCTTTTCGAAGGAAAACATAGGATAAAATTGTGAGAACAGCCTGACAAATGTGTGTACACCTACACTGAATCACTGAATCTCCAGAAACAGAGAGGTGACAGAGGTGAAATGAGAGTGTCTATGAGCAGCATCTAATTTCTGTCATCAGGATTTCTCTGCATCAGTACTGATTCAGTATCTGATGGTTTCATCATGTTTTTGTTGTTCACAGCTCCAACCACTTCCAGTCCAAACCAGACTCTTCAACCATTTTTCAGCACTGGTCCCATCAGACTCCACACCAACAGCAACTCGGAGCTTTACGTCCAGCTCAGGAGGTTTCACACCTTCAGCAGTTTTCCCTGAAGACATCGACCAGCTTAAAGGTACACACAACAGTTAATAGCAACGGTGGGACCAAGTCATTGTTTGCAAGTCTCAAGTCTTTCCACTCAAGTCCTAACCTTAGTTTTGAGTCCTGAATAGGTCGTGATCCCTTTGACACTGCCTATTCCAGACAGGAATTTCAAGCCATTATGCCTCTTCACTGCTCCATATACTGTAAAAGGTACTATCACGGAATGGGGGAACAGAGTTGTCTCGCCTTTAAGTCGGCATTGGACGTAGTAACAGCATCAGAACAATGTCTGTACAGGACAGCCAGGAGGACGGGATCACGGGCAGGTTGGGTGTGACATTTTGGTGATGTGTTATGCAACCCACTGCAGGAGATTTAAAAAGCAGCAGTTAGCAGTTAGCAGCTAGGCAAGGCAAGGCAAGGCAAGGCAATTTTATTTATATAGCACCATTCATACACAAGGCAATTCAATGTGCTTTACAAGAGAAAACATTAAAGGAACAATAGATCATTAAAAACAAAAGCTAAAAGCAAGACAATAAATAGTTAAAAACAGTGCAGAAAATGCATTTAAAAAGCAAACATAAAGCCAAAGCAACAGCAGACAAATATAAAAACAATAGCTACAGATTATCCTAACAATAAGTTACATATCTAGTTCACTGGTAAGCTGCAGTAAATAGTAATGCTTTAAGCCCTGATTTAAATGAGCTGACAGTTTCAGCCGACCTCAGATATTCTGGAAGTTTGTTCCACAGGCGGGGAGCATAGAAACTGAAGGCTGCTTCACCGTGTTTGGTTTTGATCCTGGGAACACTGAGTAAACCTGTTCCAGATGATCTGAGGGGTCTGGATGCTTCATAACGTACAAGTAAATCAGATATGTATTTAGGCCTGAGACCATTTAGTGCTTTATAGGCAAGTAACAAGATTTTAAAGTCTATCCTTTGACACACAGGAAGCCAGAGCAGTGACTTAAGCACTGGTGTAATGTGCTCCACTCTCTTGGTTGGTGAGGACTCTGGCAGCAGCGTTCTGGACGAGCAGTTGTCTGATTGATTTTTTACTCAGACCTGTGAAGACACCGTTACAATAGACCAGCCTGATGAAAATGAAAGCATGAACAAGTTTTTCTGTATCTGGTTTAGACAGAAATTATTTTATTCTTGCTATGTTTTTAAGGTGGTAGTAGGCTGATTTAGTGATTGTCTTAATGTGACTATTGAAATTTAGGTCTGAGTCCAGAACTACACCAAGATTTCTGGCTTGATTTGTAGGTTTTAGTGTCAAGGCGTCAAGGTGAGCACTGACTATTGATCTTTGCTCTTTGGGGCCAAAAACAACTATTTCAGTTTTGTCTGTGTTTAGTTGTAGAAAATTCTGGCACATCCACATATTGATTTTGTCAATGCACTTATTTAGCAGATGTAGAGGACTGTAGTCATCTGGTGACACTGTTATGTAAAGTTGTGTCATCTGCATAAGTATGGTAGGAGATGTTATGATATGCCATAATCTGAGCAAGAGGGAGCATATAGATGTTGAAGAGAAGAGGCCCAAGAATGGACCCTTGAGGAACTCCACATGTAATTTTTGTTCGCACAGATTCATAATTGCCAAGTGACACAAAGAAATCCCTGTCTTGTAAATAAGATTTAAACCAATTTAGCACAGTGCCAGAAAGTCCCACAAACTTTTCTAGTCTGTCGAGCAGTATCTGATGGTCAACTGTGTCGAATGCAGCACTGAGGTCCAGTGATACCAGAACCGAAATCTTTGATGCATCACTGCTCAGATGAATGTCATTTAAAACTTTTACAAGTGCAGTCTCAGTGCTGTGATGTGCTCGAAATCCAGACTGAAGGGCATCAAAGGAATTGTTTTGCTCCAGGAAGGTGTTAAGTTGCTGAAAAACAACCTTTTCAATGATCTTCCTAAAAATGGTAGGTTTGATATGGGCCTGTAGTTATTTATTACTGAGGCATCCAGATTAGGCTTTTTTAAGAGAGGTTTAATGACTGCAGTCTTCAGGGCCGTTAGGAAAAGGCCTGACTGAAGAGAACAATTGACTATCTGTAGTATATCTGATGCTATGCAGTTAAAAACATCTTTAAAAAAGCTTGTTGGCAGAGTGTCAAGGCAGCAGGTAGTGGACCTAAGGTTTCTAACTATGTCTGTCAAAGTAGCATAATTTAATGGGTGAAAAAGTGCCAAATTAACTGGAGTAGTCTTAATGAGGCACAGGTGAAATAGCCACTGTGTTGGAGTTAGAGACTGTCTGTCTTATCTTTAAAACCTTGTCTGTGAAAAAAGAAGCAAAGTCATTGCATGCCTTGGTGGATAGTAGTTCAGGAGGGACTGACGCTGATGGGTTTGTCAGTCTGTCAACTACAGTAAATAAAGTCTGTGCACTTTTGTTATTTTTGTTGATAATCTCAGAGAAAAAGGACTGCCGCGCCTTTTTCAGCTCCAAGTTACAGATGCGCAGACTTTCTTTATAGATGTCATAATGAACCTGGAGTTTGGTTTTTCGCCACCTACGTTCTGCTTTTCTACATTCTCTTTTTTGAGCTTTTACCCGTGTGGCGTTCCTCCATGGTGGTTTTTTCTTACCAGAGACAACTTTGACCTTCATGGGGGCAATATTGTCCATAATATTCAAAGCTTTAGAGCTGAAACTATGAACCAGATCATTGACAGACTGAGGGCAGAGCTGGTGTGGGTGTAAAATCCTGGGTGAACAGTGTACAGGTGTTTTCGTTGATATAGCGTTTTCTGATTACCTCTGTTGAAATTTTACTGGTGTCAACGGAGATGGCCATTTTAAAGAAAACACAGTAATGATCAGAAAAGGCAACATCAGTCACCACAACCTCAGAAATGTTGAGCCCTTTGGAGATAATTAGATCTAAGATATGTCCCTTATTGTGTGTTGCCTCTGTTACATGCTGGGAAAGTTCAAAGTTCTCCAGGATGTAGAAAAGTTCTTTCGCACTGCCATCTTTGGGATTATCAATATGAACGTTAAAATCACCCACTATAACAACACAGTCAAAATCAATGCAAACAACAGACAATAGATTAGAAAAGTCATCAACAAAGTGTGCACTATATTTTGGAGGCCTGTAGATGGTTACTAATACTGCTTGCCAGGAGGATCTCAACTGCAGTGCAACATATTCAAAAGACTCAAACTTCCCATATGACAACTGTTTGCACTGGTAAACATCCTTAAATAAAGCTACTCCATCTCCTTTCTTTCGTTCTCTAACTGAGCTGATAAAATGGAAGTTTGGGGGGCTGATTCAATAAGTACTGCTGCACTGTTGTTTTCATTGAACCAAGTTTCAGTTAAAAACATAAAATCAAGGTTTTTCTTGATAATAAAGTCATTAATTAATAGTGACTTGCCAGCCAGTGATCTGATATTAATAAAGCTAAGTTAGTGTACTAACATTGTCTGACACAGTCTGTGGCTGACGCATAACTGGAGTCAGATTAGATAGAGTAGCTGTGCGCTTTGAGTACACATTGTTTTTCCTGATGCTAGTCAAAACAGGAATGACAGACCTTGGAGATGACTCTGGCTGATACTTTTCAATTTCAAGATGTGTTTGACCATGCCACCGGCTATTTAAGATCGCCGGTATGTTTAAGGAAGCGGCATGGGGTCTGTCTCATCTCTGACAGGCACCTGAGTGACGTCTAGGGCTACTATTTAACAGTTCATCAATTTGGCTAAGCTTTAGTGTGGCAGCTTTAACTAGCTCCTGGATTGGTGAGCGTGGTGGTGGTGGGGAGGGTCGACGCTGGCTCCTTAGTGGTTGTGCCGGTGCTGGGGGGGGGGTGACGTTGGCTTCTTGGTGGTTGTGGTGAAGGGCAGGAGGGGGGTTGTTGGATTCCTGACTGGGACAGGGACATCCTCTGAATGCCTTGGGTGATGTGGAGCAAAGGGTCAGGTGAAGGGGGAGAGATGCAGGTTGTCTGTCTCTGTGCCCCGTACTTGTCCTTGGCTCTTCTTCCATTCTTGTTTTGGTATGGCATTCCAAGGGCATGACGTAGATTGGCCCCGAGTAGTCTGCATCCAGTGATGTTTGGATGAATCCCATCACGCTGAAAGCGATCCTTACAGTTCCAAAAGATGTTAAAATTGTCAATAAACTTTATTCCATGAGTGAAGCATGCCGATGTCAGCCATGTATTCAGGGCAAGGAGTCTGGTAAAAGACTCGATTCCTTTCCCCAGGGTTGGAATGGGGCCAGAAATGAACACATTTTGTGACTGACAGTCACTCAGTTTCTCCAGGAGCAGGGAAAAGTCTTTTTTCAGGATCTCAGAGCCAGTTTTTCTTAGTAGAATGTCAAAAGACCCAGCATGGATGATAATCCTCATGTTACTTGGGTGTACTGTGTTGCCAGTGACACTGTTGTGTTACATCACCCCCATCACTCCTCTTTTGCTTGATGGCAGCATGATGCCGTACCAGCATGATGCTGTCTTTTTTGGTTATGTCTAAAAATGCGAAGGCCACATGAAGACGGGACTTCGTAGCGGCTCTATCTGCGCTCTCTATGTAGATGGATCAAATGCCTTGTGTGAGAAAGCTGCTCTTGATTGGTCAGAATTTCCATGCGGGAAAAATCAAGGAAGTAAAGCAAACGTTGAAGAAGAGAACACTTGCAAGATAAATGGAAGGCTTTCTAATGTCACAATGGAGGGACAACTACGCAGGTTGATTGTAGCTATTGTAACGAACAGCACCAGAGTTTGTTTGTAAACAGACTGAGACCACCTCTTCAAGAAGGCCTCAGTCCGGTTGTTTTGGTGCACACCTGAGTGTGATTGCTGTGCTCACAGCTGCCCAAACGAACCGCACTGAGGGGGCAAATGAACCTTATGTATGTATCAACTTTCTGACAGAAGTCTGACTCAAGTCCAAGTCACGTGACTTAAGTCCAAACCTCTGGTTTAAAGAGACAGTTCGTCTGGCTGTCAGCCTTCTCTCCTGCCGACTTCAAGAATAAGACATTTTCTGTTTGGTCTCTGTCTCTCTATCGCTCTTCTTTTTCCCAGCCTCTGCCCATGACTCTCACCAAGGTTACTTTCTGCCTCTGGTTGTTGCTGTGTTACTGTTGTCTGTTTTTCTGCTGCTCCTCTACATTTGGAAGACACGATGGAGCTCCACCCCAAACAGCAGAGACATGGTGAGAAGGACCGAGCCAAACACTCCGATCCGCTACAGATGATGTACTTTATACGAATGTGAATACTATACCAGTAAAATGTGTCAGTATCTGTACTCCTGATGAGAGGAGGTCGTTATTTGGGTACTTGTGTTTATCATTCACTCTTTTCATCAAAAATGCCTTGACGCTTTATTCTCAGATTGTAGTATGTAAATAGTTTTATAAAGAGTGATACATATAGCATCTAATGATCAATTCATACACATTACACACATTCCAAGTGCGATCCTAACGCCGTCCATTTTGTGTACAGATACAGATAATATAGGTGGTTGAACACTTACAGCCACAGATAATGGTGTCCTCGCTCATCCCTAATGGTGAGTTTCCTTAACTGTTCACTCTTCTCTGTCATCTTCCACAACACGATAGAACAAATGACTGTAACATTACATTTAAGAGAAAATCTGCAATTTCTCACTCTTTTTTGAGACCACGGTTCCTTGTCTTTAGACACACGCAGACTTAAGCAAATTTCCCCATCTTACTGCGGCGAAGGTTGATTTTTCAGTCTAAAATGATGACTGTCCATTTGAAAAAAAGATAAAGCTCCCTTGCACCTGCTCATAAAAACTGTTGGCAGCATTTTGCAGTGAGTATCGACAGGTTTATGCTGCCCTCTGCTGCACAATACTGCAACTCACCTCTTCACTTGATCCTCTGTGTTTAATTTGATTTTTGTTGTATACAGTAGTTTAGAGAGAACTGGACCCGAAAGCCTGACTCAGACAGTCAGACAGCTGTGCAGTTTAAAGTGGAATTATTTTCAATAAAGCAAGAAGGGGTGTCTTCAGTTGATCCAGGGCACTATGTTACTGTTGTGATGTCATTTCCTGCCACCTTGGTAAAGTTGTTGATTTTATTTTCAGTTCCCTGTCATCTATAAGGAGTTGGCTCCAGCCTCCACATGTGAAGACCCCACCTACGAGACCAGCAGGGATCAGGACAAACCTGCTACACCCACACAGACTGAGCACAGATGATGTTTGTGGTTCTGTATCTGATGCTGTGTTACATGCTGTGTCCATACAAGCCAGGAAATGCTCCTTCTCCACAGAATCAGTGGCTGACCTGACAAGATGTGATGTTTCATGGAAACAGTGTTGAATAACTGAGAGAGGCAGACACAGTGACTGGAGGGTGCAGCAGTATGAGGAGGGGGCGAAGAAAGGTTTTGATTGAAGCAATGATTTATAAAGCTGTGGAAATGGAATCATCTCTGCAGTCAGTATATACTCATAATGTGATGTGTGTTTAATCTGTACAACTCAAGGCTCATTTATACTCCCTGTTCGTACGAGGATTGATTCGTCCATCTAAACATTGTAGCTGTCACTGCCTGCATACTGCACCTCCACGTGTCCTTTTGTTAGTACAGAGGGCAGCGTCAGAAGTTTGGGTCTCACACCGAGTGCTCAGTCACTGGATGACCCAAAATGTCCTGCAGCTAAACAAAGAAAGACTGAGATCCCTGTGACACACGCTGCAAATCAGACACCAGAGATCTAGCTGGACTACTGTAATGTCCTTCTTTGTAGAGCGAGGACTACAGTGTTTTCTTCCGCTGAATGTAAACAGGTAACATACGCCCCGCGCCCTGTCCAATCAGAAACCTTCCCTGCCCCAAACCTTGCACGGACCTGAATACAGGCGATTAAAAGGCGATTAAATCGCCTTTTAATCGATTTAATCGCCGTCATTTGGAATGAATATTTCCCATGTAAACTACCTGGAAAGACTTCAATTCCGAATGATTTCATTCAGATTTATTTCATTCTGAATGAGAAGCCATCATGTAACTGCACCTACTGTTTGCAAGTCACTGAATGGTTTAACCCCCAGATACATGTCTGACCTGCTTACTGCTTACAAACCCTCCAGAACTCTCACATCATCAGACACTGGTCTCCTAACTGTACCCAAATCTGGTGAAGGTGCATTCAGTCACGATGGACTCACAGTGCCTGATGATATATGATGAACCACAGCTGTGTTGTCTTTTAACTTCTTTCAGTTGCTGAGTCAAATATTAATGATTCTAAATGTTCTTCTGTTCAGATGACTGTGAATCAAAGGTTTGAAATAAACTTCTGAGTTGCAATTACTTAAAAAATTCTTGGTTTCACAGACTATACTTTTTTTTTGCAAATCTGTCCAAGAGATAAATTTGTCTCCATTCATTAAACACTGTGAAGGGACTGATTTGTTTCTTCCAACTTAAAAGCCTCTGCACCAAACTCCCTTCAGAAAAACTGTCATTTAAACCTGCTCTTCTTTTTGCAAAACTTCACCTGGGGAAATCTGGGAATCTTGTGAACGGTTTTGGTGCTCTGATGGTTTGAGCGTCTTCATTCTGATGTGGGAGAATATCCAGAAAATCCAAGTGTTAAAAATCACTAAAACATGAAATGATGGAACTCTTTCATTTCTTGTCGTTAGGCCCCGATCACACAGAAAGTGATTTGCCTTTTTTGTTTGTTTAATTGAATGCCACGAGTAAAAAATGCTTGTTACATCACTTGCTGTGTCACTCTGCAGTTACACCTTCAAAACACTAGTCGACTTCTGTGAAGTGCTGTAAAGTTCAGTTGATTCAAAACACACATTAAACACACATTAAACACACATTAAACATGGCTTAATAGAGACAGTTTCAAACACAAATCAGCTTCACTATAACTCGCAGCATTCACAGACAAACACTTGTCTTTATCTGGACACATTCTCCCCACAAATACAACATGCTAATGTTATTAGCACAAGCCTATGGCATTTTACATTGTATAAATTAGCCTAGCAGCTAGTGGACTTTTCCTCTACTCATATGAAGCCAGAATAAATCACACAAGACTTAAAATGCCAATTTGTGGAGGCTTTATTGTCTTCACAATTCATTGTTTCTTATCTGTGAAATGAAAATAAATAAAACCTCCTGAGATGAAAAGTGTACATAATCAATAGGATGCATCATACGCTGACTGTATCATTACAGACGTTCAGATCCACCCTCCATTCCAATGGATGGATATTTCAAATAAAAATCTTGAGTAAAAGCTGAAAATGTTTTATATGATTTTTGACATGTATATTAATATAACATCTCATGTTTACTATAAACACAGTTAAACACAAATTATGAACTTTAACAATATGATTAATAGACTGAAGCGTCCCTCACACTTCCTCCTTGCTTCACGGTTGACCATGCTCGTTAAAAAGGGGGCGTGGCTCTGGTGCAGTCCACTTTAGATGATGAGACACACTTTGATTGGTTTGTAGACATCCAATCAAATGAGTCTGTGAACTTGGGTGGAGTCACATGACAGTAATCATAGATCTAGACATCCTAGAAAGAGACATCCATTGGAATAGACAGGGAATCTGAACAGGTTCATTTACCACAACACAAGCAGATAAATTCTAATGTCTTATTTTAATCAACCAACAGCTTAAGATATTAAGTTTATATATGACAAAGAAAAACATCACATCTTTATATCTGAGAAGCTGAAACCAACAAAGAAGACATTACAGTAACATTAAAAGTAACTTTGGTAACTTTTGGGGAAATGCTTAAAGGCTGCATCCATGATAAGGTGACAGCATGAGAATAACACATATCATTATTTTCTCTATAACTTGTTTGTGTATGTTTGACACATTACAGGGAGACAACAACACATTTTTTGGATGCAACATTATTCTCAAATGAAGACATTTTTCCTCATAAAAATACATTTTAAAAGATTTAACTAAACATTAAAGGCTCTTTTTTAAGGTGTGTTTTTTCATTGGAGTTGCCTTCAGCTGAATCCTATTTTATCTTATCTTATAGTATCTTAAGGTTTACAAAATCGTATCCTATATTACCTGATCTAAAACTATTATATGTATGAAATGCCAGAAAATAGTGAAATATGTCTTTCAAAGTTTACAACAGCCCAAACAGATAAATCCTAGTGTCTTGTTTCAATCAACAAACAGCAACAACATTAAACTTATAATAATATATGACAAAGAAAAGCATCAAATATTCATATTTGAGAAGCTGCAACCAGCAAATATTTGGCATTTGTGCTTGGAAGATGTAACAGTAACATAAAAAGTCATATAAAGAATTTTAGGGAAACTCCTTAAAGTTTGTAATAAGGTGACAGCATGAGAAAAATACATGTAATTAATTTCCATACAACTCATTTGTAGATATTTTGACACATTACAGGGAGACAACAAATAGTTTAGACACAATTTTACCCTTAAATAAAGAAATTCATTCATTCATTCATTTTCTGGAACCACTTATCCTGTTGGGGGTTGCGGGGGGCTGGAGCCTGTCCCAGCTGAGGCAGGTTCACCCTGGACAGGTCACCAGACTATCACAGGACTGACACATAGAGACAGACAACCATTCACACTCACAATCACACCTACGGACAATTTAGAGTCACCAATTAACCTGCATGTCTTTGGACTGTGGGAGGAAGCTGGAGCACCTGGAGGAAACCCACGCTGACACAGGGAGAACATGCACAGAGGGCTCCCCCACCCCAGGGTTCAAACCAGGAACCCTCTTGCTGTGAGGCAACAATGCTAACCGCTGCACCACTGTGCCATCCTAAAGAGGAAAGAAAAGGGTTTGAAGATATCACAAAACATCAGAGCTCATCTTTTTTAAAGGTGTTTGTTTTTGGTTCTTTGCGTCAAATCTTATTATAAAGTATCTTAACTTATTTTATCTCACAGTATTTTAAGTGAAAAATGTCACAAAAAAGGTTGAAATAATTCCAAAAGCCCAAACACATAAAGACTAATGTCTTGTTATAACTGACCAACAGTTTAAGATATTGAATTAGTGATAATTTATGACAAAGAAAATCATCAAGTCTTATATTTGAGAAGCTGGAACCAGCTCACAAAATGACTAAAAGGATAAACTGATTGTCAAAATAGTTGTGACTGATGGATTAATCAGCTAATCGTTGCAGATCTATTCTGACCCATTACATGAAGACTTTAAGGAAAGAAATCCACTTTTCTCTGATGAAACCAAACACAACAATTCAGCCTTAAAGCTCGTCCTTTTTGGTCTCCTTCTTCTTCTTCTCTTCCTTGTGGAAGACTTTTCCATCTGGCTGCTTCCTCCAGCTCAGTTTGATGTTGTCATCCAGCCCCTGGTCCTTCAGCTGCTGTTTGAGCTGAGACACAAAACTCCTCGTCATCATTATCATCACTCACATACACAGATTACATTCTGCATTCTTATTTATATTGGACTCATCTGGAAGCTCTATTTTAGGAGCCCTCTGCTTCATATACTATACTTGTTTTTCCTGAGGTGGTGCCGACCTGTTGGTCTGTTGTAGATTTTTCTTCTCTTGTAAACTCTCTGTCTTTTCTCAGATTGCTGGATTGTATTTGTACAGTTTCCTGCTGCATTTGGTGGCAGATAGTGAAGTTTCTGCTGACTGTTGATTCTTCATTAGTCACACATCAATAAGGCCTGCAGAGTGGCACTAACACACTCTTTACTTCTGCACATATGGATTGGCACAATGCTCAAGTCATGTCCTGTATGTGACCAAAGTATTGTAATGTATATCATGTATATAGCTTCTCAATGTCATTTATTAAATGTTCTTATTTTACTGTATTTATGATTTTAAATAGCTCTTTATCTCTTTCCTCCTCAGTCTGTTTCTTGTACTGCTGCAATGTGGATTTCCTCTCTGGGGATCAATAAAGTTGTATTTTTTTTAATTTGCTTTCAGAGTCAATTGATTGGTTTTGAATAAAATCAGAAAACATGATTTACCTTCTTCAAGGTGTCCTCCATCACAGCAGGGTCATTCAGATCCAGAGAGGAGTCCTGTGTCTGAAACTTCAGTCTGAACACTTGTTTTGTCGTAGCTGTGGAAACATTTCAGAATTTCATCAGTTTAAACACTAACAGGCAAAATGTGGTAGAAATTTTGCCTGCAATTCCGCCCTTATTGACATTGTAAAAATAGACTTTCATAGTCTCCATGTGTGGACAAATGGACAAAAACACTCCAGATGTACAGGCCAGGATGAGCTGCATGTGTAAGTGATGTGAATATTGTGATAAGAGTATTTGTGAATATTTGATAGAATGATACCAAAAATGTTTCTGGATTTGGCCATATTTACATTAGAAACATGACTGCAGCAGTAACATACAGTTACAGAACTCACCTGATTCAGGCTGTGTCTCACTGGAAGTCGTGAGGTAGTGAGGTGGTGTGCTGAATCCAGCCGTGCTGCTGCTTGTTGTCTGACCTGTAGCTGTATTCAAACATACAGTACATCCATACTGTTACACCACTGCTTTAAGTCTGTTGTGTCATTCTACTTCATATAAAGTGAAGCACTGTACAAATAGACTTTATTTTATTTCACCTACATTTACTCTAATTAGTAACAAGGTTAAACTGGAACATTCAACAGTAATAATAATGACATTATAATATTAATAATAATATTAATAATGATAAAAATGACAACATAGCAGTGTATCAGAGACCACCAATAATTGGCTGAACTTATATTCTTCAGCGAGTGGAGGAGATGTCAGAGAAGGCCCCTCTGCAGCAGCTTCTCGGGGCTTCTTGTTCAAATATTTTCTCAGTGCATCTGGACAGATGTAGAGTAGATTTACCTCTTACTGTACAGCACAAGCAAAACATGTAGCTGCAGCAGACAGACTACTACTTGCACCAGTGATGTGTTCAACATAACATCAATTACTATCTAGTTGTCATTATGCATTACTAAAATAAAAGAGGTTGCACTGCAATTATATAGTCAGACATTAGTTTTACAGTTGTCCCTATTTGTTATTGAATTTCAGGGTTATGATAGTTTTGAAAGGATTCAAATTTGAAATAAGTCATCAACCATCTATATGTGCTTAAAATAGCTGCTGAAATTAGCAAGGATTCTTTTTTAATATTTATTTGGGGGGCATTTTGCCTTAAACTGACAGGACAGTTGAGCGTGAAAGGGGGAGAGAGACAGAGGGAGTGATATGCAGCAAGGTGCCACAGGCCGGAGTTGAACCCGGGCCGCTGCGGCAAAAGCCATATATATGGGACACCTGCTCTATCCACTAAACCACCAACATCCCATCAAAGACAATTCTGCTTGCTACATTTCATAGGCCGCCTCTCTTCCCTTGGCAGCTTTAGCGCTGTTCATTTTTTTCATGAAATATATGCTCATATTGGCTGTAGGCATTCATGAGCACCTCCAATTCTACAGGTGGAAAATAAGTTGGAAGCGGATACTCAGAGTTTCCCAGCTCAGGGTAAGTCAAGTCAGAGTTCAGGATTAGACTCGGAGTTTGTTGAACCTCCTACCTGGAATACCCCTCTGGTCTCTGAACACCAGTTTGTCATCAACACAGAGACTTGACTTTCTGAGGTGTGAGGAAACACAGCATGTCAACAAAAACCCTCATCTACTTCTACCAGTCCAAAATAGGAAGCACCTTGACTGGATGCATACTGCTATGGTTTGGCAGCATAACAGCACAGGATCATAAACACCTGATGAGGATGGTGAAAATAGCGTCAATAATCATAGGATCACCATTACATCAGATACAGGACATGTTCACCACCTGCTGGAGGAAGAAAGCACTTTGTATTTTAAAGGACACTAGTCACCCAGCACACAGCCTTTTCTCTTATCTTCACTCAGGGAAGCATCTGCAGAGCATCAGAGCTCCAACCTCCCGCCTCAGAGATAGTTTTTACCCCCAGGCGCTCAGACTACTGAACAGGAGCACTTACAGACTGTGGATGCTGTGGATTATTTACATATGTTTATTATATGCTGCTATTATATGTTGCTGTATGAATCCAAATACAGTTTGAATAACGGGTCAGAACTCACGTGTGCTGTAGCAAATGAACGCTCTCCTGTAGGAACAGTGGTAGTCATCCCATTGTCCGGGTGAGTGAGTTAATGCAATCACACAATCCTCAATCCCTCCACTGTTATCAGGGTGCTCTGGTACCCAGTGCCTAAATGAGGAGCTACTTCCATCCGACCACTTCCAGGAGTCTCTGAAGAGGCCGATCCAGACACGTTCTCCTTCAGGTATCAGCTCCTGTACCTTCTGGTTCTCGTTCATGTTTCTCACACTGGTCAGGTCTGTGTAGTTTACTCTGCAGTGGCTCTGGGCCTCAGTCCATGTCATGGATTTGGTGATGAGGATAAATGTCACATCCGACCCTGAAAATAGAGCACAGTGAGGCGCTGTGTAGAGGCACCGTAACATACAGCCTCCCATCCATGCCTCTGTGTGCTACTTTGCAAACCATTATATAATATTGATAAACTAATGAATATGTGATAATAACAAAGTAAAACATTATCATCTTAACAAATAAAATAAATTAATAACAGTATTTCTGAAACACACACACACACACACACACACACACACACACACACACACACACACACACACACACACCAGTGTCCAGTCTGTCCATATCAGCCCTCTGTGATGTCATCAGGAGACACACTGAGCTGTTTTACTGTTTCCATTTGTTCTGTCTTATTCTCAGCCTGTCAGTCACCTTTAAAGCACTTGAACTGCTCTCACCTGTATGAAAGGTGCTACAAATAAAGTTGGTTTGATGGACTGACTGATACTACAGAGGCCCAAATAATGAAAACAAAGAGGCAAAGAGAAGCAGAGAAGGAAAACTTCACTAGTTCATATTCTCACCTCTGACATATGAGCAGACGAACTTAAGGCTGTTACTACACAGGGTGTTGTTCCATAGTCCATCCTCATCCATCGCTGTGCAGTGTTCTGTACTGTTAATATTGCTTGGTTCTCCAGCCCTCCATCGTCTGAACTCTGACTCCCCGTGTTTGTAGAAACTTGTGTCTGACAGTGACCACTTCCAGCTGTATGTGTCTCTGTACAGTCCAATCCACGCCCACTAAAAACAATATTTGACAGTGAGATAAAGAATTAGACGTCGCTCTAGCTTTTGTTCAAGGCAACATTTTTACATCAACTTCCCATTAACAGTCTTGATGCTGCCTGTCAGTCTGATCCTCGACCACTTTATTACAGGATTTTACAGCTGAGAGATTCAATGTGTAAAACTCTTAAAGGACAGGTTCACAAAATTGAAGTCTGTCTTAAAACAACATTCAGGAGCTCATATGAACAGTGAAACAAGTTTTGCCTCCTGTAATCATTCCTGCTGTTCATACTGGACATTAAGAGATTCCCTCATATTGGACTTTCAGTGTAAGTGATGCTGTTGCAACTCATAATGAAATCATTTCAATGTACGCGAACAGTTTTGTAATAACACTGGTGTCATGTAAGATTAGAAGAGTTTCTTTGCTCTAAGAAAGAAGGAGAGAACTCTTTTCTTTAAATGATCACATCATACACTGAATTCATTACATTATTCAACATTTTTCTACTTAGTTTATACATAATCATTTTCCTACATTATTACATTTGGCATAAAACTCTTAATTACTAATTAAGCACTCAGGTTTTCTGACATTATATGCTGAATATTATCGTTATTATTATTATTATTATTATTATTATTATTATTATTTTTATTATTGTTATTATTTTTAGGTGCTACAGCTGGAGAACAAACTCTACAGTCCTCGTTCTGTGTAAAATATATTCAAAGGTTGATGTGAAGTTAATCTGAGGCTTCATCTGTCTGTGGAGATCTTCCAAAGTTAGAGTCTTCCTCCTTTTGTTACCATCCCTCCACTGCAGCTCAACAGGGAAACACTGTCTGCTCAAACACCATGAGGGAAGTTTAGACTAAAAACACTTTATACTTCTACTCTACTACATTTTACAGGAGATATTTACTATAGTTACTGTGTAGGATCAGATTTTAATACTTTCAAACCACCTGTCAATGACACACTTATGAAAGACACTTTTAGATGAAAGACAGAGAAAAGTGAACTCAAATAGCTGTAACATACTTCGCGAGGCAGTTTGCTTGTAGCTGCCATGTTGTTCAGGGTCGTCACGTCCTCCATGTTGTCGACAGTAGCCAGGTCTGTGTATTTCTCTCTGCAGTAACTTTGTGCTTCAGTCCAGTTCTTCCGGTCATAAACAAAATGGTACTGACGTGCAGCATGTGATGAGACAGCATACAGCCCTGTAGTGACACACATGCATAGTGATCAGATTCAGGCTATAAATGACTTTTTATATCTCTTCACTTTGTAATGTTTCATTTCAATGTATTCAGGTGTGTCTTTGGAGTAAACTAAATATATACCATTTTTTAAACACACTTTATAAGCTACTTCTGCTCCATTTCACACTGCACTACTGTACTTTTTACTTTTTAACATATGAGAAATGTATATAATACATCATTCTGCATTAAATCAGGTGTCAGATGAGTCTGAGTTGTTATCAAAGAGACATTTCTCCTCTAAACTTATATCTAAACATATAAAACAGTTGATGAGCAGAAGAACTACAACCATCTTTGTTTGCTGCTCTTTGTTTAATGCCTGTCTTCAGACTTGTGGCTGTTGAAACAGCTCATTGTTTCCCATGAACAGCGTACGGTCCCTCAGTATCATTTCACTTCATGCTAATTAGTCACAGGCAGTTATTCATTGAATATTAGCATATGCAGCAATTTGAATTTAACTATTTATAGATTTATGGACAATATTGTGAATGTTCACTTTTGTCAGAAACATGTTTGATATCATTTTGTTGGACCACAGCGACAGATAAATCCTGACTTAATGAAATAATTAAGATGAATTTCCATCATGTCCACTGTGAATGAGGCAGAGCCTGAAGACTCAGGGGAAGTCGCCCATATCCCTGGCAGAGGTCGCTGAGGTAGTTAAAAAGCTCCCCAGTGGCCATCAGTGTCGCGTGGAGGTTGGGTAGGGTGCCTGCAGAGCGGCAGACCAGGATGGTGGTCCCCATCTTCAAAAAAGGGGGCCGGAGGGTGTGATCCAATTATCAGGGTATCACACTTCTCAGCCTCCCGGGTAAAGTTTACTCCAGGGTGCTGGAAAAAAGGCTCCGACTGATTGTCAAACCTCAGATTCAGGAGGAGCAATGCAGATTCTGGCTGCTGGAGGTAGCGTGGGAGTTTGCCTATTCAGTCTACATGTGTTTTGTGGACCTGGAGACGGCTTATGACCGCGTCCCTCGGGGGGTCTTGTTGGGATACTACGGGAGTATGGGGTGCCAGGCTCGCTGCTATGAGCCATCCAGTCCCTGTATGACCAAAGTGAGTGCTGTGTCCGCATACCTGGTGTAAAGTCGAACACGTTGTCGGTGGGTGTTGGCCTCCACCAAGGTTGTCCCTTGTCGTCGATCCTGTTTGTGACCTTCATGGACAGGACTGTGAGGCACAGCTGGGGGAGGAAGGGGTCCGGTTTGGGGGCCTCAGAATTGCATCACTGCTTTTTGCAGATGATGTGGTTCTGTTGGCTCCATCACACTGTGACCTCCAGCATGACCTGGAGCGTTTTGCAGCCGAGTGTGAAGCAGCTGGGATGAGAGTCAGCACCTCCAAGTCTGAGGCCATGGTCCTCTGTAGGAAACCGGTGGTTTGCCCTCTCTGGGTTGGGGGAGAGTTACTGCCTCAAGTGAAGGAGTTCAAGTATCTCTGGGTCAGTGAGGGCAGAATGGAGCCTGAGATCGGCGGGTCGGTGCGGCTTCTGCAGTGATGTGGGCGCTGCGCCGTCCATCGTGGTGAAGAGGGAGCTGAGCCAGAAAGCAAAGCTTTCAATTTACTGGTCCATCTACGTCCCAACCCTCAGCTATGGTCATGAGCTCTGGGTAGTGACCGAAAGAACAAGATCTTGGAAACAAGTGGTGGAAATGAGTTTCCTCCGTGGGGTGACTGGGCTCAGCCTTAGAGATAGGGGGAGGAGCTCGGACATCTGGAGGGAGCTCGGAGTAGAGCCGCTGCTCCTTCATGTCAAAAGGGGTCAGTTGAGGTGGCTCGCGTATCTGATCAGGATCCTCCTGGGCGCCTGCTGCTGGAGGTGTCCTGAGCACGTCCCACTGGTAGGAGGCCCCGGGGCAGACCCAGAACACGCTGGACGATTACATATCTCGTCTGGCCTGGGAACATCTTGGGTCCTCCAGGAGGAGCTGGAAAGCGTCACTGGAGAGAGGGACGTCTGGGGTGCTTTGCTTGGCCTGCTGCCCCTGCGACCTGGCCCCAGATAAGCGGATGAAAATGGATGGATGGATGGATGGATGGATGGATGGATGGATGGATAGATGGTTGGATGGATTTGTTCTTGGGCTGAATGCTCACATCGACATGCTAACACTCTTTCAGTGGCCATGCTAACATGCTAATATTTAGCACAAAGTACAGCTGAGGCTGATGGGATGTTCTGATGGTTGTGGTGGCAAAAACTCAAGGTCCAGAATCGTGCCAGAAGGCTCGCAACCTCGCTCTTTTCCTCCCGAACAAACTTTCTTTGTCTTCCATTAGATATCAAAAACTCAAATACTCAGAAGTCAAGAAATCACTGGAGACACGTAGAATCAGATGCAACTGAGTTTAATGTGCTCGCAGGCAACAAACGCATACAAACTCTTGAGGCACGCTCCGGAACGTGACTGATGTTCAGTCCTTGCGCTCTGTCTTTTAAGCTGGAGGGGTAGCAGGCATCAACAACAGGTGTTAGGCCTTGACATTAGTGTTGTCTTCCATTGTCACTGTGCTTTTTCAAAAACATGCAGGTGTAATCATTCAGGGGTACTCCTTGCATCTTATTTATCACAATATCCTTCAAAACATGCGGGTGTGTAATCACTCAAGGGAACTCCTTGCCTCTTATGTGTCACAATGTTTTTGGTTTCGGGCACACCTATTTTTAAAAGTATGTGAGACCCGTGAGACCCAAGGATTTTGTATGTATCCCTGATACAGTTTTAACCTTGAGTGTGTGTGTGTGTGTGTGTGTGTGTGTGTGTGTGTTTTAGTCAGTACATTTGTGTGTGCGTGCGTGCGTGCGTGCGTGCGTGCGTGCGTGTGTGTGTGTGTGTGTGTGTGTGTGTGTGTGTGTGTGTTCTCAGTAATACATTTGTGTGCTCTCAGTACTCAGGCTTGAGTGAAGTGTTTCTATCATGCAGGAATACATAACACATTTCTATATGAGCTGAGTTTTCAGTCTTAATCAACTTAAGCAAGATAAAGCATTTACCTGATTAATGAACACATTTATCAATGAACATAGTTACTTGATTAATGAATATTCTTCTGATTGGTAATTAAATCTACATGGTGTCTGGTCATGAATCAAAATATTGGACAAAAGTCAGGAGATCAGAATGATCACAATTTTTTAAACTGTTATATACTTTTAAAAAATGTTAACATCGGGTATTTAAGAGTGTTTTAAACATGGAACACTTATTATTATTCATGTGTGTTAATTGTTGTTGCTGTGAAAACATTTGGCTGAGCCTGAGAGGAAGAAGGGTGTGTCTGTAGAGTTGTGTGAATATTATTAAAATGAGGATGAGTTCGTTTCAGGAGCACTCATGTTGTTTTGGGCTTTTCATCTTAAATCTATATCTAATCTAAATGTCACCTGACTGTCATGGTTTTGTTGTGACCAATATTATTGTTTTGTTGTTTGCTGCCTGCGGTTGCTTCTCCCCTGGTTCGTTGCCAGAAGATCCATTGTCTTGCACTGTGTCTTGCCACGCTTCTGCCCTTTTCTCCTGCCACGCGTTCAGTCTCGAGTTTTTTGCCTGTGATCCTGTTGTTCTCCCGACACGAGAAACTCCCTGAGTAAGGTGATTTTCTGTTGTTACTTTGTTCCCTCAAGTTATCTCCCTGTTTAAGGTGATTTTCTGTTGATACTTTGTTTTTTCCCCTTGTTGTTTTTTCCCGTAACGGTGATTTTGTGTTTTTCTAGTTATTAGATTTTTGAGCTTTAACTTTTGTTTTGTTTTTGTTCCCATCCAGCCTCCAGAGCCCTTTTTCCCGTTGTGGTGATATTCTGTTTTCTTTGTGTTGAAACTTTTTGTGCTTGAATAAACTTGTGCTCTTGTTCTCTGCACTCTGGGTCCTGGCCTCGCTTTTTGCCTCGCGGCACCTAACACTGACAGTACTAAGAACTCCGGGAGGACAAAATAAATAATTAACATGCACATGACAAAAACAAACTGAAATAAAAAAAAAAAAGATCAACAAGTAGTGGACTAAAAATGGGTCCAAATGTCTTTAATTCATCAAAGTTTTGTCTAATCAGACTCCAAGTGGATTCAAATTTCTCAGAATGTCTCCACAATGAAAACGTGTTTTTTCTCCAGTTTTAGAAAAAACACTAGACCCCTCATGCAAGAATCTGGGGATGACAAGACTTTGATTCCACTAGGATTTGCCTCCAGAATGGGATGTCGTATGCTGTAAAGCCCTGTGAGGCAAATTATGATTTGTGATATTGGGCTTTATAAATAAAATTGATTGAATTGATTGATACGTGTGAAAAGTGCTGAGAAAGAAATTATGTTTTTGTGTCTATATTTTAAAGACTGATCTTCGACACCCTGAACACCAAAGATGCACATCCAGGTGCTGGGTTGAAGATTTAGATCGAGTGACTCAGATTAGACTTTGAATATTGTATCCCTGTAATTTCAGTTGTGGGCACAATGAAAACGTGTGTCTGCTTGTGAATAGTGACGTGTATTTCAGGGTAGTGCAGGCAACGCAGTGCTGTTACTTTACACTTCCTCTCCACTCTAGGCAGTAATTCAAATATATAAAAGGGAGATACATTCCCTCTGATATTCAAATATGCTCAAAATGTCCCCCAGTATATTGATAGTAAATGATTAAGAAAAAATATCTATACTGCAACATGCAACCAGGCACCGCTGTCCAAAATAATCATCAGCAGGCGTAATCAGAATAAACTTAACAAAGAGCCATTATTGTTACTACTGGTTCTGATATTACAGTGTGCTGCAGTTCTGCCTGTGGTTTGTCCAAGTGGTGTTGCCGTACTCCAGCAGCAGCTGTTGCTCGACTGCTGTGAGTACAATCAATGTCAAACACTGTCTCTCTATTCATTCACTTTCAAATGTATTAACATCTGGAAAACTGTGGATTGTTGTAGTTTTGCTAAGTGTCATTATGTCATAAAAAGGTCATAAAGTCAGCGTATATCATAAAAAAGTCATTACAAATATGGTATTACAGATCACAGAAGTCAGTCTGTGTGCTCTTTTCCTGTGCTGTCCTCACTTATACGCTGGCTCCCTGAAATGGCACTCAGTCATCAAAACATTAAGAACAACTGATCAAAGATTTTTGTTTTAAATGCTCTAAAATGGTGAGTTTAGCTGGTAAGTTTCTGAAAATGTCCCCTCAGACCCCTCTGCAGGGTCGCACAAGATATCTGTTGAAATGATGAGCACAGCCCTGACTCCACTTCATCTCAGAGGTAAATATTGTGTTTTTTCACGGCACTACATTTTGTCTGACAGATTTAGTTACTTTGCAGAAGTTATTCATCCCCGTCCCGTCCAGTGAAAACCATGTATCTCCTGATGTGTTGATTTTAAATGTTTGTGATAAACTGAAGGATGTAATGTTCCTTATCATATAACTGAAGTGCATCATGATATTGTTCTGATAAGAGTTCTGTAGCCACAACAATATATCAGTGACTGTAATAAAAGACCATAAAACAGATAAAAACACTTGCCTGCCATGATGAGCAGAAGAACTGTGTCCATCTCTGTCTGCTGTTGTTTGCTGCTCTTCCTTTGTCTGAATGCGTGACTTCAGTGTTATAGCTGTTGAAATAGCTCTTTGTCATACCTGAACAGTGCACAGTTCCCTGGTATCATGCAAATTGGTTCCAGGCGACAATTATTTGAATATTACACCATTTTTTTCAGGATCACAGGCCTTTACTTGTTCAGGTGTTGCAAATATGATGATTTGAATTCTCCATCTTTCACAGAGGACACGTGACCTCTGGGTCAGAACACAGGTCAGCTAAGACACGCCCATGAACAACAGAGTGCTGAGTGCCAACTGGTGACGAAGCTGCCAGTTCATCAAGATACGATCTGCTTTTAAGGGCCAGTGTCTCATGGTCAGGATGATCTCTGGCTTTCATCAAAGACTCAGAGACAAAGGACAAAGAAGCTGACTTTTCAATGCAAAATTAAATTTTACATTAATCGACGTGTTATGCTGAGCCTTGTGTTAATTTGTGTCTCTTTGTGGCTGTTTGATTGAAATTTGAACAAGAAATGTTAACAGGCATTTCAAACAGAGGCTGTGGCTCAGAGGGCCCCTGACACCTTGGGCAGTTAAACAGATGACCCACTTTCCTCGAGCAATGTACTCATTCACTTCTTCAGATAACTGGCTTTGTCGTTTTTCTTTTGGCGAGCACTAATGAAACGATGGAGCTTGAAGCCTGCAGGTTCCCAGTCAGCTAAAACCACCTTTATTATAAGTGAGTAGCCACCGCTGAGTAGATAAACTTTTCGACCTACAACTCCCTCCAAAGATTCGTCAGATCCAGCGGCTGCCAACCACTTGTCACTGAGTAGGCACCCAGCACCAACCTTGTGTTTTCCAGACAGTTAAACACGTGGCATGTGTATGGGCCCTTAATCGGGGTGACTGTAGCTCAGAGGTAGAGTGTGTCGTCCGGTACTTTGAAGATCAGTGGTTCAATCATCGACTTCTCCGGTCCGCACATCGAAGTATCCTTGGGCAACATACTGAACTCCAAATTGCTCTGATGGCTGTTCCATCGCTGTGTGAGTGTGTATGTATGGTTACTGAGTAGCAGGTGGCACCATGTGCGGTAGCCTCGGCCACCAGTGTGTGACTGTGTGTGAATGGGTGAATGTGACTGGTAGCATAAAAGTGCTTTAACTAGTCAAAAGACTAGAGAAACACTGTACAAGTGCTGTCCATTCACCATTACCATTTAATCATCTAACAACCCCTTGGATTTATCTGGTGACCCTTTGGAGGGGCCCGAACCTTGTTTGGGAACCATTTGACTAAACTAAAATTGAGCTTAAGTAATGAAAAGTGGCTCCACTTGGAGCAGCTACACCAGTAACATGCTGTTCTGACACTGACACTTCAGTATTTACTATGTGATGATGTCACTGTTTGTTTTTGTCTCTCTGACATGACATGTGCTCTAGTGATGTTTGGATCTTTAAGCACTTAAAAAAATGAATTTTAAATATAAAGCTAACTGTGAATATTCTGTTTGTTTCGGTGTGCTCCTGCAGCATGACACCTCTGCCCGCAGTAAGAACTGTGCACACTTTGTTTACTGTTGTTTGCTGCTCTCTTTATTTGCATGCGTGCGTGACTTCAGTGTTGTAGCTGTTGAAAAAGCTTTGTGACACCCAAACAGTGCACAGGTCCTTGGTATCATGCAAACTGGTTCCAGGCAACAATTATTTGAATGTTACGCCTTTATTTAGATGAGTTGTGACCTGTCCACAAGTCCTTTCACCTTTCCCCTAAAACACCCATCAGTGCCCAGTGCGTACAAAATACTTCAACATATTTTCGTAGAACGCTTCATATATCCTATGAAAAATGCATGCACAACAGTTTGTATGATGTCTTAAGGATTTGGGCCCCCATGACTGACGTAACGTTACGTAATTAACTTAAAAGTTACAGAGGTGAGATTAAGGAAAAGAAACATGGATCTGAAGACACGACTCCAGGCAAAAGTCAGATTTTTGTGTGAGCCATTCACCACCCCAACCTGCCTCCTTACAAGCACTCAGGACTGCTTCCTTGTTTACTGCCGTCACCTCATTGGTCACATGATTGCAGCCTTTCAAAGTATGTTGGATATGTAGGAATTTTTGTGTGTTGCTTTTCGAAGGAAAACATAGGATAAAATTGTGAGAACAGCCTGACAAATGTGTGTACACCTACACTGAATCACTGAATCTCCAGAAACAGAGAGGTGACAGAGGTGAAATGAGAGTGTCTATGAGCAGCATCTAATTTCTGTCATCAGGATTTCTCTGCATCAGTACTGATTCAGTATCTGATGGTTTCATCATGTTTTTGTTGTTCACAGCTCCAACCACTTCCAGTCCAAACCAGACTCTTCAACCATTTTCAGCACTGGTCCCATCAGACTCCACACCAACAGCAACTCGGAGCTTTACGTCCAGCTCAGGAGGTTTCACACCTTCAGCAGTTTTCCCTGAAGACATCGACCAGCTTAAAGGTACACACAACAGTTAATAGCAACGGTGGGACCAAGTCATTGTTTGCAAGTCTCAAGTCTTTCCACTCAAGTCCTAACCTTAGTTTTGAGTCCTGAATAGGTCGTGATCCCTTTGACACTGCCTATTCCAGACAGGAATTTCAAGCCATTATGCCTCTTCACTGCTCCATATACTGTAAAAGGTACTATCACGGAATGGGGGAACAGAGTTGTCTCGCCTTTAAGTCGGCATTGGACGTAGTAACAGCATCAGAACAATGTCTGTACAGGACAGCCAGGAGGACGGGATCACGGGCAGGTTGGGTGTGACATTTTGGTGATGTGTTATGCAACCCACTGCAGGAGATTTAAAAAGCAGCAGTTAGCAGTTAGCAGCTAGGCAAGGCAAGGCAAGGCAAGGCAATTTTATTTATATAGCACCATTCATACACAAGGCAATTCAATGTGCTTTACAAGAGAAAACATTAAAGGAACAATAGATCATTAAAAACAAAAGCTAAAAGCAAGACAATAAATAGTTAAAAACAGTGCAGAAAATGCATTTAAAAAGCAAACATAAAGCCAAAGCAACAGCAGACAAATATAAAAACAATAGCTACAGATTATCCTAACAATAAGTTACATATCTAGTTCACTGGTAAGCTGCAGTAAATAGTAATGCTTTAAGCCCTGATTTAAATGAGCTGACAGTTTCAGCCGACCTCAGATATTCTGGAAGTTTGTTCCACAGGCGGGGAGCATAGAAACTGAAGGCTGCTTCACCGTGTTTGGTTTTGATCCTGGGAACACTGAGTAAACCTGTTCCAGATGATCTGAGGGGTCTGGATGCTTCATAACGTACAAGTAAATCAGATATGTATTTAGGCCTGAGACCATTTAGTGCTTTATAGGCAAGTAACAAGATTTTAAAGTCTATCCTTTGACACACAGGAAGCCAGAGCAGTGACTTAAGCACTGGTGTAATGTGCTCCACTCTCTTGGTGTTGGTGAGGACTCTGGCAGCAGCGTTCTGGACGAGCTGCAGTTGTCTGATTGATTTTTTACTCAGACCTGTGAAGACACCGTTACAATAGACCAGCCTGATGAAAATGAAAGCATGAACAAGTTTTTCTGTATCTGGTTTAGACAGAAATTATTTTATTCTTGCTATGTTTTTAAGGTGGTAGTAGGCTGATTTAGTGATTGTCTTAATGTGACTATTGAAATTTAGGTCTGAGTCCAGAACTACACCAAGATTTCTGGCTTGATTTGTAGGTTTTAGTGTCAAGGCGTCAAGGTGAGCACTGACTATTGATCTTTGCTCTTTGGGGCCAAAAACAACTATTTCAGTTTTGTCTGTGTTTAGTTGTAGAAAATTCTGGCACATCCACATATTGATTTTGTCAATGCACTTATTTAGCAGATGTAGAGGACTGTAGTCATCTGGTGACACTGTTATGTAAAGTTGTGTGTCATCTGCATAAGTATGGTAGGAGATGTTATGATATGCCATAATCTGAGCAAGAGGGAGCATATAGATGTTGAAGAGAAGAGGCCCAAGAATGGACCCTTGAGGAACTCCACATGTAATTTTTGTTCGCACAGATTCATAATTCACAAACCTTACCATGGTTTCTCTGCCTCAAGCTGAGCATGATGGCGCCGGTGTATGTGGCTGTCCGTCTGCCGCTGTCGGCTTTGTTTGTTTTTACACTGGTTTTGTCACTTGTCACTGTGAGAGTCAACTCTCTGCTTGCGTATGATCGCCAAGAACTCCTGAATATTCGCCTTGCTAGTGAATATCTGATCAAGTTTGATCCGGGACAGAGAACGTTTCCTCCACCGCTTCTTGCGGGAATACCTGCTCACCTCTTCTGTGTAGCAGCTCCTCCTCCCCGGCGGAGACGCCTCAGAGCTCGGGGTAAACGCAGCGGGCGACTCGTGAAGCTGAAAGCCTCTCTACTGTTTTCGTCAACGTCTGCTTTGGTCGGATATGGATCGGCCCGTCACTACTCCGCCTCCCGTCGCTTCCTGGAGCCCATGGGCACCTGGCTGGTGCCTGTCATCGGCAGGGATTTCCCTACCCGCACCTGTCCTCCTCGCCGGCGCAGTGGAGGAGTGAATCCCCGCAGCCTTCGATCTCTGGCCCGAGCTCCCCGGACAGACGACCAGCTTCCTACTCCACCATCTACCAGGATCGCCTTGGTGAACGCTAGATCGCTAGCGAATAAAACGTTCATTCTAAATGACTTTTTTTTATCACACGTGATCTGGACTTTTTGTGCATCACAGAGACCTGGCAGAGCGCGGGTGATTCAAGCTCCTTCTCCGAACTGTTGCCGCCTGGCTGTGCGTATTTCAGCGCTCCGCGGGGAACCGGCCGAGGAGGGGGAATCGCAGCAGTTTTCAAGCAAAGCTTTGACTGTAAGCAGCTGTCTCCTGTCACTTTCTCCAGTTTTGAGCTGATTATGTTCGAGCTGGGTCGCTCTCGCCCTGTTCTGTGTGCAGTGATATACAGACCCCCAAAATACAACAAACATTTCATTTCTGATTTTTCCGATTTCCTGGCTGAAATTATGCCTAAGTATGATCATGTTCTAATCCTTGGTGACATGAATGTGCATGTATGTTGTCCCTCCAGGCCGCTTGCTAGAGACTTTCTAAGTGTCATTGCTGCCTTTGATCTTGTGCAGTCTGTGTGTGGTCCCACACAAGAGCTCGGGCACACGCTAGATCTTGTCCTATCACATGGCTTACCTGTGACCAATGTTGAAATTTGTGCGGCTTTTTTCTCTGACCACATGCCTGTTTTGTTTGATATATCTCTGCCATGTTATGTTGACAAACAACACGCACCGGCGCGCAGATGCCGTATGCTTAATCCCTCCACTGCCGTTCGCTTCGCTTCTGCATATACCAGTGCTACTGCTGGCCCTGTTAATTCTGCTAGCCCTATGTATGCTAATACAGATGAGCTAACCTCCTGCTTTGACTCTATCTGCCTAAAAATCCTTGACACTGTCGCCCCTTTAAAAACCAGACGTCTCAAACTAGTCACTGAACCCTGGTTAAACGACAGTACACGCAAAGCCAGAAGATAATGCAGGAGGGCGGAGCGCCAGTGGAAAAAGGACAGACTCCAGGTCTCTTATGACATTTTGAGAGACAGCTGGCGCAGTTATCAACAAATTGTTAAAGCTGAAAAGACGAAACATTTTTCAGACATCATTCTAACCAACCGCCACAAGCCCCAGGTCCTCTTTAAAACTATAAATGAGATCCTGGATGTCCCCCAGCCTGTCTGCCTTGATGCTTCCTCTATGACATGCGAGCTCTTTTTAAAATTTTTTATTGAAAAAGTGGACAACATCAGAACCAGTATCCCGACCTCGACACATGACCCCTCCATTACGGTCACCTGCCCCGCCACTCTTAGCTGTTTTGAGCCTGTGACCCTGACCAAATTGGAAGAAATCATCTCTCACATGAAACCCTCTGGCTCCCCATTAGACATCCTTCCCCCACGCTTTGTTAAGGAGACCTGCAGGGGTTATCGGATCAGCTGTCCAAAATATCATGAATAAAAGCCTTGCAGGAGATGTACCACCTAGTTTTAAACATGCTGTGGTACAACCACTCATCAAGAAGCCCAACCTTGATGCCTCTGTCTTATCAAACTTCAGACCTATTTCTAAGCTCCCGTTTCTTTCCAAGGTTTTGGAAAAAATTGTTCTTGCCCAACTGATGGTTTTTCTGGACACCTATGGCATTTTAGAAGTGTTTCAGTCTGGTTACAAAGCACTGCACAGTACTGAGACTGCACTCCTAAGAGTTTTTAATGATATCTTTCTGGCCACGGACTCCGGCAACTCTCTCATCCTCGTTTTATTGGATCTCACTGCAGCTTTCGACACAGTAGATCACAAAATTTTGCTGTCCCGCCTGGAGCACTGGGTCGGTATTAAAGGTTCAGCCCTAGAGTTTTTTAGGTCATACCTGTCAGACAGAAGTTTTTGTGTCAGCCTGGGGGATGCTGTGTCCTCCACAGCCCATCTCCACTGCGGAGTGCCTCAGGGCTCAATCCTTGGACCAATCTTATTTATGTTGTATCTGCTTCCCCTTGGTTCGATTTTTAGAAAACATGGCGTCTCCTTTCATTGTTATGCTGATGATAGTCAAATCTACCTGCCTGTACAGCGTAACAATCCTGGCTCATTACAACCCTTGTTTGCATGCCTGAAAGATGTCAAAGCATGGCTGGCTTTAAACTTTTTAAATTTTAATAACAGTAAAACTGAGGTTATGGTGTTCACTCCCAGTGACTCACACGTTTTCCTCCCTGCAGATCTGGGTCCCCTTGAACTTTTTATGAAGCCAACTATCACTAATCTTGGGGTGAAAATTGACTCTGACCTAAAGATGGACAAACAATAAACGCTGTGGTGGGGAAGAGTTTTGTCCAGCTCAGAAAGCTGGCTAAGGTCAAACCTTTTTTAAACGCGTTCTGTCTTTGAAACTGTGATTCATGCTTTTATGACATCTCGCCTTGACTACTGCAATGCTTTGTATACTGGTGTTAGTCAGGCCTTAATCTCCCGCCTACAGTTGGTACAGAACGCTGCTGCTCGTCTCTTAACAGGTACACGGAAGCATGAGCACATCACCCCTGTTCTAGCGTCCCTTCACTGGCTTCCTGTGCATCTTAGGATTGATTTCAAAATTTTATTGTTTGCTTTTAAGTGCCTAAATGGACTTGCACCCACCTATCTCTCTGACCTGCTGGAACCCTATGTTCCCGCGAGGTCCCTCAGGTCCTCCGATCAGCTTCTCCTGGCTGTCCCTAAGTCCAGGATGAAGCTCAGGGAGACCGGGCCTTCACAGTAGTGGCCCCAAAGCTGTGGAACAAGCTGCCCCTGCATGTCAGGCGAGCCCCCACTCTGCAAATTTTTAAATCACGCTTAAAGGCACTTTTTTATTCCTTGGCTTTTGAATCTTAGCAGGAGTGACTGTCCTTTCGGCATGTGACACCATATGTTGTTTTTTATGTTATCTTTTGTTGATCTGTGTGTTTGTTTTTTCCTGATCTGTACAGCACTTTGGTCTCAACTCTGTTGTTTTAAATGTGCTATATAAATAAAAGTGGTATGGTATGGTATGGTATAATTGCCAAGTGACACAAAGAAATCCCTGTCTTGTAAATAAGATTTTACCAACCTGGCACAGTGCCAGAAAGTCCCACAAACTTTTCTAGTCTGTCGAGCAGTATCTGATGGTCAACTGTGTCGAATGCAGCACTGAGGTCCAGTAATACCAGAACCGAAATCTTTGATGCATCACTGCTCAGATGAATGTCATTTAAAACTTTTACAAGTGCAGTCTCAGTGCTGTGATGTGCTCGAAATCCAGACTGAAGGGCATCAAAGGAATTGTTTTGCTCCAGGAAGGTGTTAAGTTGCTGAAAAACAACCTTTTCAATGATCTTCCTAAAAATGGTAGGTTTGATATGGGCCTGTAGTTATTTATTACTGAGGCATCCAGATTAGGCTTTTTTAAGAGAGGTTTAATGACTGCAGTCTTCAGGGCCGTTAGGAAAAGGCCTGACTGAAGAGAACAATTGACTATCTGTAGTATATCTGATGCTATGCAGTTAAAAACATCTTTAAAAAAGCTTGTTGGCAGAGTGTCAAGGCAGCAGGTAGTGGACCTAAGGTTTCTAACTATGTCTGTCAAAGTAGCATAATTTAATGGGTGAAAAAGTGCCAAATTAACTGGAGTAGTCTTAATGAGGCACAGGTGAAATAGCCACTGTGTTGGAGTTAGAGACTGTCTGTCTTATCTTTAAAACCTTGTCTGTGAAAAAAGAAGCAAAGTCATTGCATGCCTTGGTGGATAGTAGTTCAGGAGGGACTGACGCTGATGGGTTTGTCAGTCTGTCAACTACAGTAAATAAAGTCTGTGCACTTTTGTTATTTTTGTTGATAATCTCAGAGAAAAAGGACTGCCGCGCCTTTTTCAGCTCCAAGTTACAGATGCGCAGACTTTCTTTATAGATGTCATAATGAACCTGGAGTTTGGTTTTTCGCCACCTACGTTCTGCTTTTCTACATTCTCTTTTTTTGAGCTTTTAACCCGTGTGGCGTTCCTCCATGGTGGTTTTTTCTTACCAGAGACAACTTTGACCTTCATGGGGGCAATATTGTCCATAATATTCAAAGCTTTAGAGCTGAAACTATGAACCAGATCATTGACAGAGACTGAGGGCAGAGCTGGTGTGGGTGTAAAATCCTGGGTGAACAGTGTACAGGTGTTTTCGTTGATATAGCGTTTTCTGATTACCTCTGTTGAAATTTTACTGGTGTCAACGGAGATGGCCATTTTAAAGAAAACACAGTAATGATCAGAAAAGGCAACATCAGTCACCACAACCTCAGAAATGTTGAGCCCTTTGGAGATAATTAGATCTAAGATATGTCCCTTATTGTGTGTTGCCTCTGTTACATGCTGGGAAAGTTCAAAGTTCTCCAGGATGTAGAAAAGTTCTTTCGCACTGCCATCTTTGGGATTATCAATATGAACGTTAAAATCACCCACTATAACAACACAGTCAAAATCAATGCAAACAACAGACAATAGATTAGAAAAGTCATCAACAAAGTGTGCACTATATTTTGGAGGGCCTGTAGATGGTTACTAATACTGCTTGCCAGGAGGATCTCAACTGCAGTGCAACATATTCAAAAGACTCAAACTTCCCATATGACAACTGTTTGCACTGGTAAACATCCTTAAATAAAGTGGCTACTCCATCTCCTTTCTTTCGTTCTCTAACTGAGCTGATAAAATGGAAGTTTGGGGGGCTGATTCAATAAGTACTGCTGCACTGTTGTTTTCATTGAACCAAGTTTCAGTTAAAAACATAAAATCAAGGTTTTTCTTGATAATTAAAGTCATTAATTAATAGTGACTTGCCAGCCAGTGATCTGATATTTAATAAAGCTAAGTTTAGTGTACTAACATTGTCTGACACAGTCTGTGGCTGACGCATAACTGGAGTCAGATTAGATAGAGTAGCTGTGCGCTTTGAATACACATTGTTTTTCCTGATGCTAGTCAAAACAGGAATGACAGACCTTGGAGATGACTCTGGCTGATACTTTTCAATTTCAAGATGTGTTTGACCATGCCACCGGCTATTTAAGATCGCCGGTATGTTTAAGGAAGCGGCATGGGGTCTGTCTCATCTCTGACAGGCACCTGAGTGACGTCTAGGGCTACTATTTAACAGTTCATCAATTTGGCTAAGCTTTAGTGTGGCAGCTTTAACTAGCTCCTGGATTGGTGAGCGTGGTGGTGGTGGGGAGGGTCGACGCTGGCTCCTTAGTGGTTGTGCCGGTGCTGGGGGGGGGGTGACGTTGGCTTCTTGGTGGTTGTGGTGAAGGGCAGGAGGGGGGTTGTTGGATTCCTGACTGGGACAGGGACATCCTCTGAATGCCTTGGGTGATGTGGAGCAAAGGGTCAGGTGAAGGGGGAGAGATGCAGGCTGTCTGTCTCTGTGCCCCGTACTTGTCCTTGGCTCTTATCTGTCCATTCTTGTTTTGGTATGGCATTCCAAGGGCATGACGTAGATTGGCCCCGAGTAGTCTGCATCCAGTGATGTTTGGATGAATCCCATCACGCTGAAAGCGATCCTTACAGTTCCAAAAGATGTTAAAATTGTCAATAAACTTTATTCCATGAGTGAAGCATGCCGATGTCAGCCATGTATTCAGGGCAAGGAGTCTGGTAAAAGACTCGATTCCTTTCCCCAGGGTTGGAATGGGGCCAGAAATGAACACATTTTGTGACTGACAGTCACTCAGTTTCTCCAGGAGCAGGGAAAAGTCTTTTTTCAGGATCTCAGAGCCAGTTTTTCTTCGTAGAATGTCAAAAGACCCAGCATGGATGATAATCCTCATGTTACTTGGGTGTACTGTGTTGCCAGTGACACTGTTGTGTTACATCACCCCCATCACTCCTCTTTTGCTTGATGGCAGCATGATGCCGTACCAGCATGATGCTGTCTTTTTTGGTTATGTCTAAAAATGCGAAGGCCACATGAAGACGGACTTCGTAGCGGCTCTATCTGCCGCTCTCTATGTAGATGGATCAAATGCCTTGTGAGAAAGCTGCTCTTGATTGGTCAGAATTTCCATGCGGGAAAAATCAAGGAAGTAAAGCAAACGTTGAAGAAGAGAACACTTGCAAGATAAATGGAAGGCTTTCTAATGTCACAATGGAGGGACAACTACGCAGGTTGATTGTAGCTATTGTAACGAACAGCACCAGAGTTTGTTTGTAAACAGACTGAGACCACCTCTTCAAGAAGGCCTCAGTCCGGTTGTTTTGGTGCACACCTGAGTGTGATTGCTGTGCTCACAGCTGCCCAAACGAACCGCACTGAGGGGCAAATGAACCTTATGTATGTATCAACTTTCTGACAGAAGTCTGACTCAAGTCCAAGTCACGTGACTTAAGTCCAAACCTCTGGTTTAAAGAGACAGTTCGTCTGGCTGTCAGCCTTCTCTCCTGCCGACTTCAAGAATAAGACATTTTCTGTTTGGTCTCTGTCTCTCTATCGCTCTTCTTTTTCCCAGCCTCTGCCCATGACTCTCACCAAGGTTACTTTCTGCCTCTGGTTGTTGCTGTGTTACTGTTGTCTGTTTTTCTGCTGCTCCTCTACATTTGGAAGACACGATGGAGCTTCACCCCAAACAGCAGAGACATGGTGAGAAGGACCGAGCCAAACACTCCGATCCGCTACAGATGATGTACTTTATACGAATGTGAATACTATACCAGTAAAATGTGTCAGTATCTGTACTCCTGATGAGAGGAGGTCGTTATTTGGGTACTTGTGTTTATCATTCACTCTTTTCATCAAAAATGCCTTGACGCTTTATTCTCAGATTGTAGTATGTAAATAGTTTTATAAAGAGTGATACATATAGCATCTAATGATCAATTCATACACATTACACACATTCCAAGTGCGATCCTAACGCCGTCCATTTTGAGTACAGATACAGATAATATAGGTGGTTGAACACTTACAGCCACAGATAATGGTGTCCTCGCTCATCCCTAATGGTGAGTTTCCTTAACTGTTCACTCTTCTCTGTCATCTTCCACAACACGATAGAACAAATGACTGTAACATTACATTTAAGAGAAAATCTGCAATTTCTCACTCTTTTTTGAGACCACGGTTCCTTGTCTTTAGACACACGCAGACTTAAGCAAATTTCCCCATCTTACTGCGGCGAAGGTTGATTTTTCAGTCTAAAATGATGACTGTCCATTTGAAAAAAAGATAAAGCTCCCTTGCACCTGCTCATAAAAACTGTTGGCAGCATTTTGCAGTGACTATCGACAGGTTTATGCTGCCCTCTGCTGCACAATACTGCAACTCACCTCTTCACTTGATCCTCTGTGTTTTAATTTGATTTTTGTTGTATACAGTAGTTTAGAGAGAACTGGACCCGAAAGCCTGACTCAGACAGTCAGACAGCTGTGCAGTTTAAAGTGGAATTATTTTCAATAAAGCAAGAAGGGGTGTCTTCAGTTGATCCAGGGCACTATGTTACTGTTGTGATGTCATTTCCTGCCACCTTGGTAAAGTTGTTGATTTTATTTTCAGTTCCCTGTCATCTATAAGGAGTTGGCTCCAGCCTCCACATGTGAAGACCCCACCTACGAGACCAGCAGGGATCAGGACAAACCTGCTACACCCACACAGACTGAGCACAGATGATGTTTGTGGTTCTGTATCTGATGCTGTGTTACATGCTGTGTCCATACAAGCCAGGAAATGCTCCTTCTCCACAGAATCAGTGGCTGACCTGACAAGATGTGATTTCATGGAAACAGTGTTGAATAACTGAGAGAGGCAGACACAGTGACTGGAGGGTGCAGCAGTATGAGGAGGGGGCGAAGAAAGGTTTTGATTGAAGCAATGATTTATAAAGCTGTGGAAATGGAATCATCTCTGCAGTCAGTATATACTCATAATGTGATGTGTGTTTAATCTGTACAACTCAAGGCTCATTTATACTCCCTGTTCGTACGAGGATTGATTCGTCCATCTAAACATTGTAGCTGTCACTGCCTGCATACTGCACCTCCACGTGTCCTTTTGTTAGTACAGAGGGCAGCGTCAGAAGTTTGGGTCTCACACCGAGTGCTCAGTCACTGGATGACCCAAAATGTCCTGCAGCTAAACAAAGAAAGACTGAGATCCCTGTGACACACGCTGCAAATCAGACACCAGAGATCTAGCTGGACTACTGTAATGTCCTTCTTTGTAGAGCGAGGACTACAGTGTTTTCTTCCGCTGAATGTAAACAGGTAACATACGCCCCGCGCCCTGTCCAATCAGAAACCTTCCCTGCCCCAAACCTTGCACGGACCTGAATACAGGCGATTAAAAGGCGATTAAATCGCCTTTTAATCGATTTAATCGCCGTCATTTGGAATGAATATTTCCCATGTAAACTACCTGGAAAGACTTCAATTCCGAATGATTTCATTCAGATTTATTTCATTCTGAATGAGAAGCCATCATGTAACTGCACCTACTGTTTGCAAGTCACTGAATGGTTTAACCCCCAGATACATGTCTGACCTGCTTACTGCTTACAAACCCTCCAGAACTCTCACATCATCAGACACTGGTCTCCTAACTGTACCCAAATCTGGTGAAGGTGCATTCAGTCACGATGGACTCACAGTGCCTGATGATATATGATGAACCACAGCTGTGTTGTCTTTTAACTTCTTTCAGTTGCTGAGTCAAATATTAATGATTCTAAATGTTCTTCTGTTCAGATGACTGTGAATCAAAGGTTTGAAATAAACTTCTGAGTTGCAATTACTTAAAAATTCTTGGTTTCACAGACTATACTTTTTTTTTGCAAATCTGTCCAAGAGATAAATTTGTCTCCATTCATTAAACACTGTGAAGGGACTGATTTGTTTCTTCCAACTTAAAAGCCTCTGCACCAAACTCCCTTCAGAAAAACTGTCATTTAAACCTGCTCTTCTTTTTGCAAAACTTCACCTGGGGAAATCTGGGAATCTTGTGAACGGTTTTGGTGCTCTGATGGTTTGAGCGTCTTCATTCTGATGTGGGAGAATATCCAGAAAATCCAAGTGTTAAAAATCACTAAAACATGAAATGATGGAACTCTTTCATTTCTTGTCGTTAGGCCCCGATCACACAGAAAGTGATTTGCCTTTTTTGTTTGTTTAATTGAATGCCACGAGTAAAAAATGCTTGTTACATCACTTGCTGTGTCACTCTGCAGTTACACCTTCAAAACACTAGTCGACTTCTGTGAAGTGCTGTAAAGTTCAGTTGATTCAAAACACACATTAAACACACATTAAACATGGCTTAATAGAGACAGTTTCAAACACAAATCAGCTTCACTATAACTCGCAGCATTCACAGACAAACACTTGTCTTTATCTGGACACATTCTCCCCACAAATACAACATGCTAATGTTATTAGCACAAGCCTATGGCATTTTACATTGTATAAATTAGCCTAGCAGCTAGTGGACTTTTCCTCTACTCATATGAAGCCAGAATAAATCACACAAGACTTGAAATGCCAATTTGTGGAGGCTTTATTGTCTTCACAATTTATTGTTTCTTATCTGTGAAATGAAAATAAATAAAACCTCCTGAGATGAAAAGTGTGTACATAATCAATAGGATGCATCATACGCTGACTGTATCATTACAGACGTTCAGATCCACCCTCCATTCCAATGGACGGATATTTCAAATAAAAATCTTGAGTAAAAGCTGAAAATGTTTTATATGATTTTGACATGTATATTAATATAACATCTCATGTTTACTATAAACACAGTTAAACACAAATTATGAACTTTAACAATATGATTAATAGACTGAAGCGTCCCTCACACTTCCTCCTTGCTTCACGGTTGACCATGCTCGTTAAAAAGGGGGCGTGGCTCTGGTGCAGTCCACTTTAGATGATGAGACACACTTTGATTGGTTTTGTAGACATCCAATCAAATGAGTCTGTGAACTTGGGTGGAGTCACATGACAGTAATCATAGATCTAGACATCCTAGAAAGAGACATCCATTGGAATAGACAGGGAATCTGAACAGGTTCATTTACCACAACACAAGCAGATAAATTCTAATGTCTTATTTTAATCAACCAACAGCTTAAGATATTAAGTTTATATATGACAAAGAAAAACATCACATCTTTATATCTGAGAAGCTGAAACCAACAAAGAAGACATTACAGTAACATTAAAAGTAACTTTGGTAACTTTTGGGGAAATGCTTAAAGGCTGCATCCATGATAAGGTGACAGCATGAGAATAACACATATCATTATTTTCTCTATAACTTGTTTGTGTATGTTTGACACATTACAGGGAGACAACAACACATTTTTTGGATGCAACATTATTCTCAAATGAAGACATTTTTCCTCATAAAAATACATTTTAAAAGATTTAACTAAACATTAAAGGCTCTTTTTTAAGGTGTGTTTTCATTGGAGTTGCCTTCAGCTGAATCCTATTTTATCTCATCTTATAGTATCTTAAGGTTTACAAAATCGTATCGTATATTACCTGATCTAAAACTATTATATGTATGAAATGCCAGAAAATAGTGAAATATGTCTTTCAAAGTTTACAACAGCCCAAACAAATAAATCTTAGTGTCTTGTTTCAATCAACAAAGCAACAACATTAAACTTATAATAATATGACAAAGAAAAGCATCAATATTCATATTTGAGAAGCTGCAACCAGCAAATATTGGCATTTGTGCTTGGAAGATGTAACAGTAACATAAAAAGTCATATAAAGAATTTTAGGGAAACTCCTTAAAGTTTGTAATAAGGTGACAGCATGAGAAAAATACATGTAATTAATTTCCATACAACTCATTTGTAGATATTTTGACACATTACAGGGAGACAACAAATAGTTTAGACACAATTTTACCCTTAAATAAAGAAATTCATTCATTCATTTTCTGGAACCACTTATCCTGTTGGGGGTTGCGGGGGGCTGGAGCCTGTCCCAGCTGAGGCAGGTTCACCCTGGACAGGTCACCAGACTATCACAGGACTGACACATAGAGACAGACAACCATTCACACTCACATTCACACCTACGGACAATTTAGAGTCACCAATTAACCTGCATGTCTTTGGACTGTGGGAGGAAGCTGGAGCACCTGGAGGAAACCCACGCTGACACAGGGAGAACATGCACAGAGGGCTCCCCCACCCCAGGGTTCAAACCAGGAACCCTCTTGCTGTGAGGCAACAATGCTAACCGCTGCACCACTGTGCCATCCTAAAGAGGAAAGAAAAGGGTTTGAAGATATCACAAAACATCAGAGATCTTCTTTTTTAAAGGTGTTTGCTTTTGGTTCTTTGCGTCAAATCTTATTATAAAGTATCTTAACTTATTTTATCTCACAGTATTTTAAGTGAAAAATGTCACAAAAAAGGTTGAAATAATTCCAACAGCCCAAACACATAAAGACTAATGTCTTGTTATAACTGACCAACAGTTTAAGATATTGAATTAGTGATAATTTATGACAAAGAAAATCATCAAGTCTTATATTTGAGAAGCTGGAACCAGCTCACAAAATGACTAAAAGGATAAACTGATTGTCAAAATAGTTGCAGCTGATGGATTAATCTGCTAATTGTTGCAGATCTATTCTGACCCATTACATGAAGACTTTAAGGAAAGAAATCCACTTTTCTCTGATGAAACCAAACACAACAATTCAGCCTTAAAGCTCATCCTTTTTGGTCTTCTTCTTCTTCTTCTCTTCCTTGTGGAAGACTTTTCCATCTGGCTGCTTCCTCCAGCTCAGTTTGATGTTGTCATCCAGCCCCTGGTCCTTCAGCTGCTGTTTGAGCTGAGACACAAAACTCCTCGTCATTATCATCACTCACATACACAGATTACATTCTGCATTCTTATTTATATTGGACTCATCTGGAAGCTCTATTTTAGGAGCACTCTGCTTCATATATACTTGTTTTTCCTGAGGTGGTGCCGACCTGTTGGTCTGTTGTAGATTTTTCTTCTCTTGTAAACTCTCTGTCTTTTCTCAGATTGCTGGATTGTATTTGTACAGTTTCCTGCTGCATTTGGTGGCAGATAGTGAAGTTTCTGCTGACTGTTGATTCTTCATTAGTCACACATCAATAAGGCCTGCAGAGTGGCACTAACACACTCTTTACTTCTGCACATATGGATTGGCACAATGCTCAAGTCATGTCCTGTATGTGACCAAAGTATTGTAATGTATATCATGTATATAGCTTCTCAATGTCATTTATTAAATGTTCTTATTTTACTGTATTTATGATTTTAAATAGCTCTTTATCTCTTTCCTCCTCAGTCTGTTTCTTGTACTGCTGCAATGTGGATTTCCTCTCTGGGGATCAATAAACTTGTATTTTATTATTTGCTTTTAGAGTCAATTGATTGGTTTTGAATAAAATTAGAAAACATGATTTACCTTCTTCAAGGTGTCCTCCATCACAGCAGGGTCATTCAGATCCAGAGAGGAGTCCTGTGTCTGAAACTTCAGTCTGAACACTTGTTTTGTCGTAGCTGTGGAAACATTTCAGAATTTCATCAGTTTAAACACTAACAGGCAAAATGTGGTAGTTACATCCTCCATCTGTTGCATATTTTCAGCATTGAGTCGACACAAACTGATCATCTGCGGCTGATCACCACTGCTGCTCACCTTACAAACAACTCCATAAAATGATCAGCATCATGAGGGTTAAAATTTATTGTCCGGGACTTGATCACAACAACAATCTATCCTTTAACGCTGAGAAAACAAAAGAGCTCATCACTGACTTCATAAAAATTAAAACTGTTCAGCAACCTGTTGACACAAACAACACCCCTGTTGAAATTGTTAACAGCTTCAAGTTCTTAGGCATCCAGATCACCAGCTCCCTCTCCTGGTCTCTGAACACCAGTTGTGTCATCAACACAGAGACTTGACTTTCTGAGGTGTGTGAGGAAACACAGCATGTCAACAAAAACCCATCTACTTCTACCAGTCCAAAATAGGAAGCACCTTGACTGGATGCATACTGCTATGGTTTGGCAGCATAACAGCACAGGATCATAAACACCTGATGAGGATGGTGAAAATAGCGTCAATAATCATAGGATCACCATTACATCAGATACAGGACATGTTCACCACCTGCTGGAGGAAGAAAGCACTTTGTATTTTAAAGGACACTAGTCACCCAGCACACAGCCTTTTCTCTTATCTTCACTCAGGGAAGCATCTGCAGAGCATCAGAGCTCCAACCTCCCGCCTCAGAGATAGTTTTTACCCCCAGGCGCTCAGACTACTGAACAGGAGCACTTACAGACTGTGGATGCTGTGGATTATTTACATATGTTTATTATATGCTGCTATTATATGTTGCTGTATAAATCCAAATACAGTTTGAATAATGGGTCAGAACTCACGTGTGCCGTAGCAAATGAACGCCATCCTGATGTCACAGTAGATGTCCTCCCATTGTCCGTGGGTGGAGTCAAAGTGTGCTAACACACAATCCTCAATCCCTCCAGCGTTATCAGGGTGCTCTGGTACCCAGTTCCTAAATGAGGAGCTACTTCCATCCGACCACTTCCAGGAGTCTCTGAAGAGGCCGATCCAGACACGTTCTCCTTCAGGTATCAGCTCCTGTACCTTCTGGTTCTCGGTCATGTTTCTCACACTGGTCAGGTCTGTGTAGTTTACTCTGCAGTGGCTCTGGGCCTCAGTCCATGTCATGGATTTGGTGATGAGGATAAATGTCACATCCGACCCTGAAAATAGAGCACAGTGAGGCGCTGTGTAGAGGCACCGTAACATACAGCCTCCCATCCATGCCTCTGTGTGGTACTTTGCAAACCATTATATAATATTGATAAACTAATGAACTCGACGATATTTCTTGTCACATTAAAAATCTGTCTCGCAAGATTTGTGAGCTATCTAGGGTTGTAGTCAACCAAAGAAAATTTTGGTCGACTAAAGTTGCGCATAATCTTCAACTAATTGATTAGTCGTGGGGGAAAAAAATCTGCATGTTACCTTTACTTCTGCAGTGATGTCTGTGTCATTCTGCAGTTACACCTCCAAAACACTAGTGGGCGGTGGAGGACCGTGTTAAATGCTGTAAAGTTTAGTTCAAATCAAACTTTATTTGTATAGTTGATTCGAAACACACAGTAAACATGGCTTAATAGAAACAGTTTCAAACACAAGTACACAAATCAGCTTCACTATAAATCGCAGAACTGACAGACAAACGCTTGTCTTTATCTGGACACATTTCCCCCACCAATACAACATGCTGATGTTTTTAGCACAAGCCTATGGCATTTTACATTGTATAAATTAGCTAGCGTCTAGCGATCTTTTCCTCTTCTAATATAAAACCAGGGACAACAGCAACATGTAACAAAGGTAACGGTGCATAATTTGGCTCCATTACAACTCACAACAGTCACCGACAAAACAACTGTCTTATACTAAACATGTTTTCTAAGCATACACAACACGATAACGTTATTAGCGCCAGCCTATTGCATTTTACATTGTATAAATTCGCCTAGCGACTAGGGCTGTGGACATGCTAATATTCTTAAAAAAGAACATGGCTGTGTAGTTGCAGCAAGTAGTCAGAGACATACTTGGTCAGGCTCTGTTTGCACTATTTGCACTCTGTATTGACAGAGTAGAACTTTGATTTGGTTTTGCACATAATATTGTTTGCACTTGAAAAAAAAGCAAGAAATATTTAATTTTATTTATTTTATTTTAACTTTTATAAGTTTTAGTTTCAATTTGTGGAAGAAGTTTATTAAAAGCTCATGCTTACATCATGCATGTAAAGAGTTATAATAAAACATTTCAAAATGCATGTGCAACTTGATTAAATAAAAGTCTGTTGGTCCAGTCATATATTTTGTCATTGTAGTTTTCTTAAAATCTCGTCTTGTCTCGTTCTCGTGAACCCAATATCGTGTCTCGTCTCGTCTCGTGAGCTGAGTGTATCGTCACACCCCTAATATGTAATAATAACAAAGTAAAACATTATCATCTTAACAAATAAAATAAATTAATAACAGTATTTCTGAAACACACACACACACACACACACACACACACACACACCAGTGTCCAGTCTGTCCATATCAGCCCTCTGTGATGTCATCAGGAGACACACTGAGCTGTTTTACTGTTTCCATTTGTTCTGTCTTATTCTCAGCCTGTCAGTCACCTTTAAAGCACTTTGAACTGCTCTCACCTGTATGAAAGGTGCTACAAATAAAGTTGGTTTGATGGACTGACTGATACTACAGACGCCCAAATAATGAAAACAAAGAGGCAAAGAGAAGCAGAGAAGGAAAACTTCACTAGTTCATATTCTCACCTCTGACATATGAGCAGACGAACTTAAGGCTGTTACTACACAGGGTGTTGTTCCACAGTCCATCCTCATCCATCGCTGTGCAGTGTTCTGTACTGTTAATATTGTTTGGTTCTCCAGCCCTCCATCGTCTGAACTCTGACTCCCCGTGTTTGTAGAAACTTGTGTCTGACAGTGACCACTTCCAGCTGTATGTGTCTCTGTACAGTCCAATCCAGACTGACAAATACTAATATTTGACAGTGAGATAAAGAATTAGACGTCGCTCTAGCTTTTGTTCAAGGCAACATTTTTACATCAACTTCCCATTAACAGTCTTGATGCTGCCTGTCAGTCTGATCCTGGACCACTTTATTACAGGATTTTACAGCTGAGAGATTCAATGTGTAAAACTCTTAAAGGACAGGTTCACAAAATTGAAGTCTGTCTTAAAACAACATTCAGGAGCTCATATGAACAGTGAAACAAGTTTTGCCTCCTGTAATCATTCCTGCTGTTCATACTGGACATTAAGAGATTCCCTCATATTGGACTTTCAGTGTAAGTGATGCTGTTGCAACTCATAATGAAATCATTTCAATGTACGCGATAACAGTTTTGTAATAACACTGGTGTCATGTAAGATTAGAAGAGTTTCTTTGCTCTAAGAAAGAAGGAGAGAACTCTTTTCTTTAAATGATCACATCATACACTGAATTCATTACATTATTCAACATTTTTCTACTTAGTTTATACATAATCATTTTCCTACATTATTACATTTGGCATAAAACTCAATAATAATAATGATGATGATGATAATATTCAGCATATAATGTCAGAAAACCTGAGTGCTTAATTAGTAATTATGTTATTATTATTGTTATTATTATTATTATTATTATTATTATTATTATTATTATTATCATTATTATTTTGAGCTGCTACAGCTGGGGAACAAACTCTACAGTCCTCGTTCTGTGTAAAATATATTCAAAGGTTGATGTGAAGTTAATCTGAGGCTTCATCTGTCTGTGGAGATCTTCCAAAGTTAGAGTCTTCCTCCTTTTGTTACCATCCCTCCACTGCAGCTCAACAGGGAAACACTGTCTGCTCAAACACCATGAGGGAAGTTTAGACTAAAAACACTTTATACTTCTACTCTACTACATTTTACAGGAGATATTTACTATAGTTACTGTGTAGGATCAGATTTTAATACTTTCAAACCACCTGTCACTGACACACTTATGAAAGAGACTTTTCGATGAAAGACAGAGAAAAGTGAACTCAAATAGCTGTAACATACTGAGTTTGTAGCTGGCATGTTGTTCAGGGTCTTCATGTCCTCCATGTTGTCGACAGTAGCCAGGTCTGTGTATTTCTCTCTGCAGTAACTTTGTGCTTCAGTCCAGGTCTTCGGGTCATAAACAAAATGGTACTGACGTGCAGCATGTGATGAGACAGCATACAGCCCTGTAGTGACACACATGCATAGTGATCAGATTCAGGCTATAAATGACTTTTTATATCTCTTCACTTTGTAATGTTTCATTTCAGTGTATTCAGGTGTGTCTTTGGAGTAAACTCAAATATATACCATTTTTTAAACACACTTTATAAGCTACTTCTGCTCCATTTCACACTGCACTACTGTACTTTTTACTTTTTAACATATGAGAAATGTATATTATACATCATTATCTTATATCATTTTGTTGGACCACAGCGACAGATAAATCCTGACAACAATCTGTAGTGAATGATCTGATTTCAAAGCAGTCATAGAAGATAAGATAGAACTTAATAATGAAATAATTAAGATGGATTTCCATCATGTCCACTGTGAATGAGGCAGAGCCTGAAGACTCAGGGGAACTCTCGCCCATATCCCTGGCAGAGGTCGCTGAGGTAGTTAAAAAGCTCCCAACCCTCAGCTATGGTCATGAGCTCTGGGAAGTGACCAAAAGAATGAGATCTTGGAAACAAGCAGTGGAAATGAGTTTCCTCCGTGGGGTGTCTGGGCTCAGCCTTAGAGATAGAGGGAGGAGCTCGGACATCTGGAGGGAGCTCGGAGTAGAGTCGCTGCTCCTTCATGTCAAAAGGGGTCAGTTGAGGTGTCTCGGCCATCTGATCAGGATCCTCCTGGGCGCCTCCTGCTGGAGGTGTCCTGAGCACGTCCCACTGGTAGGAGGCCCCGGGGCAGACCCATATCTGGACGATTACATATCTCGTCTGGCCTGGGAACATCTTGGGTCCTCCAGGAGGAGCTGGAAAGTGAGAGAGAGGGATGTCTGGGGTGCTTTGCTTGGCCTGCTGCCCCTGCGACCTGGCCCCAGATAAGCGGATGAAAATGGATGGATGGTTGGATGAATTTGTTCTTGGGCTGAAAGCTCACATCGACATGCTAACACTCTTTCAGTGGCCATGCTAACATGCTAATATTTAGCACAAAGTACAGCTGAGGCTGATGGGATGTTCTGATGGTGTCTGATCATGAATCAAAATATTGGACAAAAGTCAGGAGATCAGAATGATCACAATTTTTTCAAACTGTTATATACTTTTAAAAAATGTTGACATCAGGTATTTAAGAGTGTTTTAAACATGGAGCACTTATTATTATTCATGTGTGTTCATCGTTGTTGCTGTGAAAACATTCGGCTGAGCCTGAGAGGAAGAAGGGTGTGTCTGTAGAGTTGTGTGAATATTATTAAAATGAGGATGAGTTCGTTTAAGGGGAGCACTCATGTTGTTTTGGGGTTTTCATTTTAAATCTATATGTTGATCAAAACTGATGTTTGGAACATTGTGCAACATGTTTGGGTTCTTTTCAGGACTGACCCAGTAACTGTTTAACATGTAACCAGGACTGGAATGTGATCAAGTACGTGTACAAGTCCTGGAGCTCAGGACCAAGTCAAGGTACATGTACTTTAGCTGAGTATTACTATTTTCTGTCACTTTAAACTTTTTTAGTGTATTATATTTATTCTCAAAAAACACAAAGTACACAATCTGTACACGTCATTTTCTATTTTCTCTGGCTCAATCACTCCTCCGTCCAGTTCTTACCTTCAAATTTCACAAATAGAGAACAAATCACACTGCCTCAAATGTTAAATGGCACCTGACAGTACTAAGAACTCAGGGAGGACACAAAATAAATAATTAACATGCACATGACAAAAACAACCATTAATAAAAAAGAAAAAGATCAACACGTAGTGGACTAAAAATGGATCCAAATGTCTCTTTAATTCATCAAAGTTTTGTCTAATCAGACTCCAAGTGGATTTAAATTTCTCAGGGTGTCTCCACAATGAAAACTTGTTTTTTTCTCCAGTTTTAGAAAAAACACTAGACCCCTCATGCAAGAATCTGGGGGATGACAAGACTTTGATTGCACTAGGATTTGCCTACAGAATGGGATGTCGTATGCTGTAAAGCCCTGTGAGGCAAAATGTGATTTGTGATATTGGTCTTTGTAAATAAAATTGATTGAATTGATTGATACGTGCCAAAAGTGCTGAGAAAGAAATTATGTTTTTGTGTCTATATTTTAAAGACTGATCTTCGACACCCTGAACACCAAAGATGCACATCCAGGTGCTGGGTTGAAGATTTAGATCGAGTGACTCAGATTAGACTTTGAATATTGTATCCCTGTAATTTCTCAGTTGTGGGCACAATGAAAACGTGTGTCTGCTTGTGAATAGTGACGTGTATTTCAGGGTAGTGCAGGCAACGCAGTGCTGTTACTTTACACTTCCTCTCCACTCTAGGCAGTAATTCAAATATATAAAAGGGAGATACATTCCCTCTGATATTCAAATATGCTCAAAATGTCCCCCAGTATATTGATAGTAAATGATTAAGAAAAAATATCTATACTACAACATGCAACCAGGCACCGCTGTCCAAAATAATCATCAGCAGGCGTAATCAGAATAAACTTAACAAAGAGCCATTATTGTTACTACTGGTTCTGATATTACAGTGTGCTGCAGTTCTGCCTGTGGTTTGTCCAAGTGGTGTTGCCGTACTCCAGCAGCAGCTGTTGCTCGACTGCTGTGAGTACAATCAATGTTAAGATGGATGGCACTCAGTCATCAAAACATTAAGAACAACTGATCAAAGATTTTTGTTTTAAATGCTCTAAAATGGTGAGTTTAGCTGGTAAGTTTCTGAAAATGTCCCCTCAGACCCCTCTGCAGGGTCGCACAAGATATCTGTTGAAATGATGAGCACAGCCCTGACTCCACTTCATCTCAGAGGTAAATATTGTGTTTTTTCACGGCACTACATTTTGTCTGACAGATTTAGTTACTTTACAGAAGTTATTCATCCCCGTCCCGTCCAGTGAAAACCATGTATCTCCTGATGTGTTGATTTTAAATGTTGGTGATAAACTGAAGGATGTAATGTTCCTTATCATATAACTGAAGTGCATCATGATATTGTTCTGATAAGAGTTCTGTAGCCACAACAATAGATCAGTGACTGTAATGAAAGACCATAAAACATATAAAACACTTGCCTGCCATGATGAGCAGAAGAACTGTGTCCATCTCTGTCTGCTGTTGTTTGCTGCTCTTCCGTCGTCTGAATGCGTGACTTCAGTGTTGTCGCTGTTGAAATAGCTCTTTGTTATACCTGAACAGTGCACAGTTCCCTGGTATCATGCAAATTGGTTCCAGGTGACAATTATTTGAATATTACACCATTTTTTCAGGATCACAGGCCTTTACTTGTTCAGGTGTTGCAAATATGATGATTTGAATTCTCCATCTTTCACAGAGGACACGTGACCTCTGGGTCAGAACACAGGTCAGCTAAGACACGCCCATGAACAACAGAGTGCTGAGTGCCAACTGGTGATGAAGCTGCCAGTTCATCAAGATACGATCTGCTTTTAAGGGCCAGTGTCCCATGGTCAGGATGATCTCTGGCTTTCATCAGAGACACAGAGACAAAGGACAAAGAAGCTGACTTTTCAATGCAAAATTAAATTTTACATTAATCGACGTGTTATGCTGAGCCTTGTGTTAATTTGTGTCTCTTTGTGGCTGTTTGATTGAAATTTGAACAAGAAATGTTAACAGGCATTTCAAACAGAGGCTGTGGCTCAGAGGGCCCCTGACACCTTGGGCAGTTAAACAGATGACCCACTTTCCTCGAGCAATGTACTCATTCACTTCTTCAGATAACTGGCTTTGTCGGTTTTTTTTGGCGAGCACTAATGAAACGATGGAGCTTGAAGCCTGCAGGTTCCCAGTCAGCTAAAACCACCTTTATTATAAGTGAGTAGCCACCGCTGAGTAGATAAACTTTTCGACCTACAACTCCCTCCAAAGATTCGTCAGATCCAGCGGCTGCCAACCACTTGTCACTGAGTAGGCACCCAGCACCAACCTTGTGTTTTCCAGACAGTTAAACACGTGGCATGTGTATGGGCCCTTAATCGGGGTGACTGTAGCTCAGAGGTAGAGTGTGTCGTCCAGTACTTTGAAGATCAGTGGTTCAATCTTCGACTTCTCCAGTCCGCACATCGAAGTATCCTTGGGCAACATATTGAACTGCAAATTGCTCTGATGGCTGTTCCATCGCTGTGTGAGTGTGTATGTATGGTTACTGAGTAGCAGGTGGCACCATGTGCGGTAGCCTCGGCCACCAGTGTGTGACTGTGTGTGAATGGGTGAATGTGACTGGTAGCATAAAAGTGCTTTCACTAGCAAGGATCACACCACAACAATATGAAGTTAAACATTTTAATGAATGTTCTGAGGTATGAGATGATGTTGATGGTGAATGAATGTAGAGGGGAGGGGCAAAGATGGATGGAGGATGTTGTCGGCCAGGCTGGATGCTGGGCAGGAGGAGACTCATTGTGGGGGTTCTGTCTCAGCGTTTTCCGCCCAAGCTGATTATGGACCCAGAAAAGAGTTGGATTTTTATAAGCTCAATTGGATGTGAGCTTGACATAGATCATTGAGGTTGTTATGTATGTATGTGGTGTATGCCTGAGAGGACCAGCGACCTAGGACCTGGATGGTTTGATCAGAGATGCCCATTCTGGCTGCGGTAGAGACTGCGCCGATGCGGAAGGAATGTCTTGAAGAAATGCCTGAAATATTGAGGACTCTGTGTAGATGTTTCTGGAACCACAATCTGGGGGCCATTTTTCCTGTTTCAGTGAGAAATAGTGGGTGTTGGGGTAATGCGCTGGAAGCAAACCTGGAGTGGATGTATTTTGTCAGCGGCTCATATGGGCTGAGACAGGAGTTGAGGCAGAAGAGGTAGATGGGGAAGGAAATGCCCAGTTGATCGGTTTTGCTCCTTCGGGGTGTGAATATGAGAGAGTCAGAGGTGTGGATGGTTATGTCGGACATACTGGGATGACGACATGGGCTGTAAGCAGAAGAAGTTGGGGCGAATTTGGAGCATCTCAGGAACCCAAAGAAAGCTAGCGGGAACATGGATTCGAATGTGAATGAGAAGTGGCTGGACAAGGGGAGCCAGTGACTAGTTTATGGAAACAGTTGATTCCTGCTAGGTAGGTCTGGATAGTGGATGCTCGGATGTTTAAGATGGAATGAGCATGGGTGATGAAGTTGCAAATGGGCGTGATGTCGAGAGAGGGAAATGACATCTGGTAGGTGGCGTGATATGCTTTAAAAGAGTTCCAGCCGGTTAGATAGGCAGAGAGAGTGCTGGGAGCGAGGCTGTTCAGTATGGCCTCTTGTGAGGTGCTTGTGAGGTTTCTTAGCTGTGGAGCTAATTGAATTTTGTGGATGAAAACGGTGGGACTGATGTGCGATGAAGATCTGAGTTTGGAGCCAAGTGTCTGAGTTTCTGGAATGAAAAGCGAGACAATGAGTCAGTGATGCTGTTGTAATGACCGGGAACGTGAGCTGCCTGGAGAATGAACTGTTGTTGAGCTGAGATTAGTGTGAGTCTGCGCATGAACTGCATGATGATGGGAGAGCGAGATCGCCCTTTGTTAATGATCTCTGCAGCTGCTGCGTTATCGGAGTGGATGAGTATGGATTTTTTTGACCATTCGTGCCCCCAAAGAGTGGCAGCTATGATGATGGGATATAGCTCATGGAGTGCGGATGAAGGAGAGCGGGACTCTGAATCGAGAGAGCTAAACTCTGGGGGCCAAGCTGAAGCAAACCACCTCCCTCCATAGTAGCCGCCGAAACCTATGGAGGGAGCTGCATCTGTGTAAAGTTGGATGTCCTCGGGCTGCGTGAGGTAGTCTTCGTGAAAGAACGAAATACCATTCCAGGAGGACAGGAAATGCTGCCACATGCGTATTTCCATTTTTCAGGCATCATCTAGGGTGAGTCTGTCGTGGAGTGAGGGGACGCTTGCTGCTTTAGTCAGGAGGTTGGAGAGGAAGGATTTTGCTTGAGGAATTATGCGAATGGGATAATTGAGATGGCCAAGGAGGGCTAGCAGTTGGCGTTTGGTGCATCTGGCTGCCAGGAGATAGTTAGACAGGAGCAAAGTGATGCGCTGTATTTTCTCGGCTGGCAGAGAAGCATGGAAGGAGACTGAGTCGAGAGTGATGCCCAAGAACTCAATGGATGTGTCAGGCCCTGAGGTTTTCTCTTCAGAAAGAGGAACACTGAGTTCTGAAAAGGCTTTGATGAAGGTAGTGAGCTCGTGGCGAGGGGGTGAAGATGGTGGAGTGACGATGAGAAAATCGTCGAGGAGGTGTAGTACATGAGGGAGTTTGTGACTGTTGACCAAGATCCAGCAAAGGGCTTCTGAGAGTGAGTCAAAGATCTTGGGACTGCTTCTCTATCCGAAGGTGAGGCGTACTGAGAGGTAATAACTTCCTTTCCAGCAAACGTTGAAAAAACGGCAGTAGTCTGGGTGAATGGGCAGAACTTTAAATGCGCTGGTAATGTCAGCTTTGGAAAGCCAGGCCCCGCGTCCTGCTAGATGGATGAGGGTGACGGGGTGGTCAGTGTTTGTGTATTGCATGGAGAAATCTGGGCATAGTATGATGCTGTTGATGCTCAGAATGTGTGAGCCGTGTGGTGGTGAAGATAGATTTATGATTAGCCTCTTTTTGCCTGAATATTTCCGAGTTGCGATGCCTATGGGACTGATGCGGAATATAGGAAGTGGGGGACTGTCAAATGGCCCTATCATGAAACCCTCTTTGACTTCCTTAGCCATCAGGGTGTCGACAGTGTGAGGTTCAGCAAGAGCAGACTGGAGGTTATGACAGATGTGTGAAGTGTCGGGAAGTACTTCCACACTGGGATGGAAACTGTGCGTGAAGCCATTGATGAGAAAATCAACAAACAGTCTATCGGGATGATGTTGTAGAGCTGTTGTAGAGCAGTGGCAAGAATGTTCACCTTAATGGGTGTGCCAAGGTGCCATTCTAGTCATGCTGCATGTGTGGTAGGGTTGTGAGGGCAGGTGGTCCTGGCATGCGCACCTCCGCAGAAGGAACAGACGTGCAAGAAGCGGCAGTTGGAGAGGGAGCAGCCCAGGTGGTTGAAATTATTGCAGACCATCCTTCCTGCCTAGTAGAGGACTGGGCGCCCCCGTTTATCAACCCCCTTAGGCACTGGGACATTGACTGAGGGATGTAAGTCTGCAGGCTTAGGCCGGCAAAGATGCGGCAGTATAATTCGGAATCGAGAGTGCCCCAGTATGTTCCTTGGTTAAATTGTTGTATGCAGTCAGTTGCCTGATTAGCGAAATGGACGTGGTAAGAGTAAAACCCTGTCCCTCCGAACCGTAGTGCCATGTCGAGCACTATTGACAGGTAGTCGTCTAGCTCAGGTCTCCGTGCAGGGAAGGCTGAGCAGATGACATCTCTGTCGAGTGAAAAGGCAAGGGCGAATTCAGTGGGACTCAAGTCTTTGGACCAAGAAGGTAAAGGATGGCGGAGCTGCACAGAACCGGAATGAGTGTGAATTTCTCTGCGCTGACTGGTGTCTATGATGGATGGCTGCAGGAGTTGGGCTAGATTGACATAATAACCAGTAAGAATTTGGTGGCGCAAGATGGGAGAGACAGGAGAAGGGTGGTAGAGTGCTGAAGCTGGTTGGCTGGGTGGTGCTGCTGTGGCGAGAGTGTAGTTAGTTGCACAATCGGAAAAAACATTTGGATGTTGGGGAAGGGAGGGAGTAGGGAGGGGAAGAAGAGGGGGGGATAGACAAGCCAGAAAAAGGGAAGGAGGCTGTGCAGCTTGTGGTGGAGCCCTCTGGTTTGTTGTATTGGGCTCTTGACCTGCTGTGCTGCTGGTGAGAGAAGATAGAGGAGCAGAAGCCATGTTGTTTTGGATAACTGAAGGAAAGGCAGAGGAAGGGATGATGGGATGAAAGGATGCATGTGCACGGGGATTTTGTGAAGCCTGCAAGGACAGGGATGAAAAGAAAGCTGAGATTAGCTGAGAGAAGTCAGAGACAGAGGGAGCAGGCACAGGGGGGCAAACAACCTCCCCCCAGCTAGAGGGGGCTGATGCTGCAAGCTGTGGTTGTGGCGGGGTGACCTGAGTGACGTCACTGCTGGCGATGCTGGCAGAGGTTGGCCTGGGCGCCGAACCCGGAAGCACGGAAGAGTGGTTGAAGCAGCGGCGATAGAGGCTGAATACAGCTGAAACAGCTTGGCTTTGTTGTCGGTACAGTGGAAGGGGATGCCTCTCTCCCTCAGGAACCTGTGGAGATGAGCGACGGTCCAGTTTCTAGTGTAGGGCAGTGATTGTGGACGTGGAGACTGTCGGGTTGGAGGTGAAGGTGGAGTGTGAGGGTGCAGTGTTTGTAGACCGGAGGCTCTTCCAACTGCGACTGGTGTTGTGGATCCTCGCCAAAGGTGAAGATGAGGCCCGGGTTCTGCTGTGCGTGGGAGAGATCTCGTTGATGGAGCTTGAGCGGCGAGATTGTGGTACGCTGATCACCAAGCGCACCCGACTCCTGCGGGCCGCTTAGCTGCGGTCCCGTTGCTGCTCCAGAGGAGGATAACCGGTCTCGTACAATTCGTCGGACAGATCGCTGTCGGAATCAGGTGGACCGATGTGCAATTCAGCGTCCATAGTGGGTGAGTAGCTAATCGCTGTATTGACTTTAGTCGAGGATGCTGTAAGCTGTGCGTAAAGCACTGTATGTCTGAGGATCTGTTGAGAAACAGGGCTGGATGGGTTGGCCAGGTATAAGTAGGCTTGTCAGGTGATTAGAGGTGTGGGTGAGGCGTGACCCTGCTCCCGAACCTAAGTTAACTAGTTAACTTCATTTAACTAGTCAAAAGACTAGAGAAACACTGTACAAGTGCTGTCCATTTACCATTACCATTTAATCATCTAACAACCCCTTGGATTTATCTGGTGACCCTTTGGAGGGGCCCGAACCTTGTTTGGGAACCATTTGACTAAACTAAAATTGAACTTGGAGCAGCTACAACAGTAACATGCTGTTCTGACACTGACATTTCAGCATTAACTATGTGATGATGTCACTGTTTGTTTTTGTCTCTCTGACATGACATGCGCTCTTTAAGCACTTAAAAAATGAATTTTAAATATAAAGCTAACTGTGAATATTCTGTTTGTTTCGGTTTGCTCCTGCAGCATGACACCCCTGCCCGCAGTAAGAACTGTGCACACTTTGTTTACTGTTGTTTGCTGCTCTCTTTATTTGCATGCGTGCGTGACTTCAGTGTTGTAGCTGTTGAAATAGCTCTTTGTTATACCTGAACAGTGCACAGTTCCTTGGTATCATGCAAACTGGTTCCAGGCAACAATTATTTGAATATTATGCCTTTATTTAGATGAGTTTATTTTCAGGATCACAGGCCTTTACTTGTTCAGGTGTTGTATATGATGATTTGAATTCTCCATCTTTCACAGAGGACACGTGACCTCTGGGTCAGAACACAGGTCAGCTAAGACACGCCCATGAACAACAGAGTGCTGAGTGCCAACTGGTGACGAAGCTGCCAGTTCATCAAGATACGATCTGCTTTTAAGGGCCAGTGTCCCATGGTCAGGATGATCTCTGGCTTTCATCAAAGACTCAGAGACAAAGGACAAAGAAACTGACCTAAAATCTACATTGATTGACATGTTGTGCTGAGCTCACACAGTAACAATAGGAAGCTTTGTTTTAACATGGTGGTTTTCATGGAACCAAAACTTCTGTAAAGGAGAGTTTAAAGTAAAGAATCAACCAGAGAGTTTTATTGATTGTCAGGATCCTAGTGTATTTCCATTGTTTTCCCTCCCCTTTGTTTTTGTCTTGTCTTCCTGTCTTGTGGGTGTGTGTGTGTGTCTGGAGCTGGGCGGAGTTGAAGTCACCACTCACCTGCACACCTGCCAGCCATCAGTAATCAAGCCATCTGCACTCCACTCTGTATGAAAGCCTGCTTAGCCTTGTTACCTGCATGGTAGTGTGCTTTGGCTCATGATTCTTTGTCTTTTGAACTTTAGTTTTTGGTCATCTGTTAACTCTCCAGATTTTGACTCTGTTCTCTGCCTCTTAGATTGTTCCTGTCTTGCTGCACTCAGCCTCACCCAGCCTCATACCACCACGTCCATACCCACCTGGATCCTTCTGGACCCCTCAGACTCTGCAACCCCCACCCCACCCCGCTCCAGCTCCGCCCTTCTCTATTTACAATAAAAGACGTTCTTCATCTACCAGCAGCTTTTCTGAGTCTTATGTCGGCACTGTGGGTCCAGGTTTGACACTACTTTATGACATTGATGGGAGGGATTAACATATCACACCAGTGACCTGATCTCAGATTTGGAGGAGAAATTAATAAGCATAAGATCATTTGATCTCCCATCAAGAGAGAATCATCTCTGAATTGCTTCCAAATCTTCCCTGTTGCTTTCCAAACTCTCAGCTGCTCAACGGTGCATTAATTCAATGAATTAGTACAGCGCCCTTTTAAAATGTGCCTGTCCTGAATGGGCTGATTGCTCGGCCTCTGGTACATCATCCAAACAACTTTTGTCTCCACACTTCCCTCCCTGAGCAACACCTGTCATCACCTCCTCTAACAATGACAGAGTATCTGCCTCATTGTGGTGCAAAACCTCACACAGCGAACATTTTTGGACTTGATGAAGTAAAGCCTGCGATTCCCAGGAACAAACATGTTCATTCTTAAAGTTACATCACTGACGCTTGAAATGTTTGAGTTTGGTACAATGAAACATCTCTGGTCTCTTTTTCTTCATCTGTCGTGAAAACATAGCATTACATGGTTTTTATTACAGGCTTGAGTGTTGTTTTGTCATATCTTGACAGTTTCGACGACTGCGTCTGTCGTCATCATCAGAAGCATCTACTAATGGTTTTAGTAGGGTGTCAGTGAAGATTCTCAGTCATCCAGGTCATGGTAATCGTAAGTACTATATTGTAGGCAACTGGACTTGCTTGCATTTCTTGAAGACAGTTCACCTCTCATCCAAGAAGCTTCTTCAGTTCTAAATGACTGTGAGTCGTTAGGGTCAGGTGGGACCAGGGGTGAATGGGCGTGAAGTCGTCTGGGGAGGGATCCCAAGACTGCACTGTAGGTGGGTGATAAGTGGTGTCGTGAGCCACCCCCTCTGTTTAACGATGGTCGTTCCAGCTTGACGTAGATCGCTTCTTTAACTCCTCTCTCAAACCATCTTTCCTCCCTGGCCAAAATGTACATATTGCTGTCCTCAAAGGAGTGTCCCTTCTCCTGTAGATGTAAGTGGACAGCTGAGCTCTCCTGTGCTGCGCCATGTGCTTGTGGAGTCGTTGTTTTGTCTCCCAGTGTATAAATCTGTGCATTCCTGGCTGCACTGAACTGCATACGCTACATTGCTCTGCTTTTGTCTGGGTGTTTTGTCCTCGGGGTGGACAAGTTTCTGTTTCAGTGTGTTACTGGGTTTAAAGTGCACTGGGATGTGGTGTTTGTTGAAAATCCTCCTGAGTTTGTCAGACACTCCTGCGACATAAGGAATGACAATGTTGTTACGTTTTTGTGTCCATTCCTCTCTGTCTGCTCTGGGTCTTTCAGAGGTTTTTGCAAAGGCCCAGTTGAGTCGCCACAGGTTTGAAGTGCTTCCCCGATGTGTTTCTGTTTGTGTACCTTCCCCTCTGTCCTTGTGGGCGTGTGCATTCGGTTCACAAATTAGGTCACACAATATAGATGGACTGGTTCAGTTTGAAACGCTGCCAGTGGCGACATAATACCAGGAGCTGGAAAGTCCCCATAGGATGAGTGGGAGGGAGACTTTCACCCAGGAGTCTGCTGTTTGCTTCCCATATGAATGTAGAGCCAAACCATGATGTTTTTTCATAAACCCAATTACATGCTTTTGTTTACATCCAGGCATTGGTTGTGGCATCTGAGAACACCAGCAACAGACACAGGAAGATACATGGTGCATAATATATCGACATGAAAGTTCAGTGACAGAGCAGTGATATACGATGCCTTGGGATGAGAATGTGTTGGAGAAACCCAGCTTCACAGCTTCAGCTGGAGATCTAATGTTTTATGCGGTCAATTCAATCAATCAGTTTTATTTATAAAGCCCAATATCACAAATACAGTTTGCCTCACAGGGCTTTACAGCATACGACATCCCTCTGTCCTTTAGACCCTCACAGCTGATCAGGAAAAACTCCCCAAAAAACCCTTTAACAGGGAAAAAAACGGTAGAAACCTCAGGAAGAGCAACTGAGGAGGGATCCCTCTTCCAGGACGGACAGACGTGCAGTAGATGTCGTACAGAACAGATCAACATGATAAATTAACAGTAATCAGTATGACACAATGAGACAGAAAGAGAGACAGAGACAGAGACAGAGAGAGATGCAGCACAAACGGTAATGACAGTAGCTTACAACAACATTAATGAAAGTAATAATATTATAATTAATAATAATATATTAATATCTGATAGTATACATGTATGATAATAATCATATGTGTATAATAACAGTAGAAGTATGACTAATGATGCAGCATCTGGCAGGACCACGGCAGCAGCACAACCACACACGTCACACTATCCAGGCACCGCTGCATTATGAGTTAACCTGAGAGACAGTGGAGCACAGTAAGAGCTTATATGTGACCTCAAAGACTCTGCAAGGGTTAACCCCTCCAAATTGTGACTTGTGATATTGGGCTGTATAAATAAAAAGAAAGAAAGAAAGAAAGAAAGAAAGAAAGAGAGAAAGAAAGAAGGAAAAGAAGGCAAACTGACAGACAGAACCAAAAGGTGCATGAGAGAGACATGGATTGAGAGAGGAAGGGTGGGGGGCCCACAGAGGCTGCTTATGCACAAGGCCCAGAGTTTGGTGCTACGCCCCTGCACAGCTTCATGATTTAAGCTTTAAAGAAATGTTTGTGTTTAATAAATGTGAGGAACTATTCATCCATAATATATAGCATTTATGTTGCATGTTATGGTGCCTCTACACAGCGCCTCACTGTGGTGTATTTTCAGGGTCGGATGTGACATTTATCCTCATCACCAAATCCATGACATGGACTGAGGCCCAGAGCCACTGCAGAGTAAACTACACAGACCTGACCAGTGTGAGAAACATGACCGAGAACCAGAAGGTACAGGAGCTGATACCCCAGACCCCCCACCATTTATGTATCTTTCCAAGTTTGCTCCATCATTACTCCAGCATAATCAGGCACCCACGCAAGTACATAATTTGAAAGTCTGGCCCCCAAAGTGTCTGCTTAGAAAAGGTCTGTCCCTTGGACAAATCTAGTTCATGACCCCTGCTCTCTTTACACAGACATCTGCATGCAGGGTCTGGAAGCGATGATGCAAGATTTTGGAACCACAGCAGCTGAGCTCTGAAGTTAGTGATCCTCTGACTTTGCCACCAGTCGGTCAAAGTTTTCACTGACCCTGTTAAATATCTACAACTAGTCCATACCCACTGAGTGCACAGTTGCCCATGTACAGTTTCACATGGTGTGTGTTTGTGATACAGGTCATAGGAAATTGCAGATTAAATAGTCAACTGAACCCATTAAGAAGAGCAATGTATTCAGACAGAGTGTTTGTGAAGTTGATAGTACGATTGCTTTATTGAGTACAGTAGTACCATTGCCAATAAGGGGGATAGTTAGTGGGCTAAAACTGTACATTAGTAGTTGAGGTAGCACTTTGAAAGGCAGATAGTTAAAGTGTTTATATGTTGTATTGACTTCAAAGTGGGGCGCACTGGTAGTTCACATGGGAAAGGTGCAGCTAGCCCTTGTTGCAGCGGTGGGGGTTCAAATTCAGCCTTTGTTCTTCCATCCTTCCTGTCATGCATCACTGTCCTGTCAAATATAGGCCAAAAGAAATGAGCTCTCTAGCGCCCCCATTTTGTTTGATGGGGTCAATAATGGAGGGGTCCCCTCAGATTATGTGTGGTCATATGCCTACAAAGTTGCGTGGTGATGGGTGAAACCCTTGAGATGTTATACACCTTTATGTGATGAGCCACGCCCTCCGCAATATTCATTGCCTTATAGAAGCTCAGTTTTAGGAAGTTTTCCAACTTTTGCCAAGAGGGCACTTTAGATATTGGTCCCTAGATTATGTTCACCCAGTTTCATGCAGATGGCTCAAACTTCCTAGGAAGAGATCCATTTGAAGTGTTTTTCAAAACATTCAAAATGGCGGAAAATCTATATAAGCGGAAGTTATGGGTTCTTGAGGCAAATGTGTTCCTCATGAGGAGAGACATCTCTGTGCAAAGTTTCATGTCTCTATGACATACGGGGCATGAGATATGCCCATTCAGAGTTTGACATTTCAATCGGTTGCTATAGCGGACCCTGAACCCAGAGACTGTGTAGGGGCTCTGCACCTGAAGAATTATCTGTCAGCTCATGTTCATGTTACCTTGTACATAATAAAAGTCATTACCAACTGTCAGCCTGCCTCTGAGTGCTGCATTTGGTTACTATCACACCCCGTTACAGTTCTTGTCTATTTGAATTAGATTGTTTTCTGGTGTCGATCTGCTTTAGTTGTTGACATTAAGTTGAAATTAATCATAAATTTTTCTGCAATTTAAAATATTTTAAAACAGGTACTGTACCTACACCAACTCATGTCAGTTCCACTAAAGATGACACTACTAAGCATCTTCAGCAGGAGCATTGTGATTTAACTTGTGATTTATTTAGTTGCAGTTTACAGCTCTGGGTGCATGCTTGCAGATTTCCACCGCATCTGCCATCCAACACTGGTACTTGCTGCTTTCCGTTTGAATGACCTTGGCCTCTTTCCAGTTCATGATGTGATTCTCCCTTTTGCAGTGGTCCGAGATGGCTGATTTCAGATTTTCCTGCTCTGCTTTTTCTTTTTTTGCACGGGTCTGCCCTCCAGATGTTTCCTTTTCACACTCTTTCCTATGTTCATTTCTTCTTGTACTGAAGGCTCTACCTGTCTCCCTGATATAAGTTTTGTTGCATGATAGGCATGGGATCTCATAAATGATACTACATTCACTGTTGAGCAGCTGAGAGTTTGGAGGGAAGTCTGAGGGGTCCAGAGAATGTCCAGAAGGATCCAGGTGGGTATGGACGTGGTGGTATGAGGCTGGGTGAGGCTGAGTGCAGCAAGACAGGAACAATCTAAGAGGCAGAGAACAGAGTCAAAATCTGGAGAGTTAACAGATGACCAAAAACTAAAGTTCAAAAGACAAAGAATCATGAGCCAAAGCACACTACCATGCAGGTAACAAGGCTAAGCAGGCTTTCATACAGAGTGGAGTGCAGATGGCTTGATTACTGATGGCTGGCAGGTGTGCAGGTGAGTGGTGACTCCAACTCCGCCCAGCTCCAGACACACACACACACACACACACACACACACACAAGACAGGAAGACAAGACAAAAACAAAGGGGAGGGAAAACAATGGAAATACACTAGGATCCTGACAATCAATAAAACTCTCTGGTTGATTCTTTACTTTAAACGCTCCTTTACAGAAGTTTTGGTTCCATGAAAAACCACCATGTTAAAACAAAGCTTCCTATTGTTACTGTGTGAGCTCAGCACAACATGTCAATCAATGTAGATTTTAGCTCAGCTTCTTTGTCCTTTGTCTCTGAGTCTTTGATGAAAGCCAGAGATCATCCTGACCATGGGACACTGGCCCTTAAAAGCAGATCGTATCTTGATGAACTGGCAGCTTCGTCACCAGTTGGCACTCAGCACTCTGTTGTTCATGGGCGTGTCTTAGCTGACCTGTGTTCTGACCCAGAGGTCACGTGTCCTCTGTGAAAGATGGAGAAAATCATCATATACAACACCTGAACAAGTAAAGGCCTGTGATCCTGAAAATAAACTCATCTAAATAAAGGCATAATATTCAAATAATTGTTGCCTGGAACCAGTTTGCATGATACCAGGGAACTGTGCACTGTTCAGGTATAACAAAGAGCTTTTTCAACAGCTACAACACTGAAGTCACGCACGCATGCAAATAAAGAGAGCAGCAAACAACAACAAACAAAGTGTGCACAGTTCTTACTGCGGGCAGGGGTGTCATGCTGCAGGAGCACACCGAAACAAACAGAATATTCACAGTTAGCTTTATATTTAAAATTCATTTTTTTAAGTGCTTAAAGATCCAAACATCACTAGAGCACATGTCATGTCAGAGAGACAAAAACAAACAGTGACATCATCACATAGTAAATACTGAAGTGTCAGTGTCAGAACAGCATGTTACTGTTGTAGCTGCTCCAAGTGGAGCCACTTTTCATTACTTAAGCTCAATTTTAGTTTAGTCAAATGGTTCCCAAACAAGGTTCGGGCCCCTCCAAAGGGTCACCAGATAAATCCAAGGGGTTGTTAGATGATTAAATGGTAATGGTGAATGGACAGCACTTGTTCAGTGCTTCTCTAGTCTTTTGACTACTTAAGCACTTTTATGCTACCAGTCACATTCACCCATTCACACACAGTCACACACTGGTGGCCGAGGCTACCGCACATGGTGCCACCTGCTACTCAGTAACCATACATACACACTCACACAGCGATGGAACAGCCATCAGAGCAATTTGGAGTTCAGTATGTTGCCCAAGGATACTTTGATGTGCGGACCGGAGAAGTCGAAGATTGAACCACTGATCTTCAAAGTACTGGACGACACACTCTACCTCTGAGCTACAGTCACCCCGATTAAGGGCCCATACACATGCCACGTGTTTAACTGTCTGGAAAACACAAGGTTGGTGCTGGGTACCTACTCAGTGACAAGTGGTTGGCAGCCGCTGGATCTGACGAATCTTTGGAGGGAGTTGTAGGTCGAAAAGTTTATCTACTCAGCGGTGGCTACTCACTTATAATAAAGGTGGTTTTAGCTGACTGGGAACCTGCAGGCTTCAAGCTCCATCGTTTCATTAGTGCTCGCCAAAAGAAAAACGACAAAGCCAGTTATCTGAAGAAGTGAATGAGTACATTGCTCGAGGAAAGTGGGTCATCTGTTTAACTGCCCAAGGTGTCAGGGGCCCTCTGAGCCACAGCCTCTGTTTGAAATGCCTGTTAACATTTCTTGTTCAAATTTCAATCAAACAGCCACAAAGAGACACAAATTAACACAAGGCTCAGCATAACACGTCGATTAATGTAAAATTTAATTTTGCATTGAAAAGTCAGCTTCTTTGTCCTTTGTCTCTGAGTCTTTGATGAAAGCCAGAGATCATCCTGACCATGGGACACTGGCCCTTAAAAGCAGATCGTATCTTGATGAACTGGCAGCTTCATCACCAGTTGGCACTCAGCACTCTGTTGTTCATGGGCGTGTCTTAGCTGACCTGTGTTCTGACCCAGAGGTCACGTGTCCTCTGTGAAAGATGGAGAATTCAAATCATCATATACAACACCTGAACAAGTAAAGGCCTGTGATCCTGAAAATAAACTCATCTAAATAAAGGCATAATATTCAAATAATTGTCGCCTGGAACCAGTTTGCATGATGCCAGGAAACTGTGCACTGTTCAGGTATAACAAAGAGCTATTTCAACAGCTATAACACTGAAGTCACGCATTCAGACAAAGGAAGAGCAGCAAACAACAGCAGACAGAGATGGACACAGTTCTTCTGCTCATCATGGCAGGCAAGTGTTTTATCTGTTTTATGGTATTTCATTACAGTACACTGATATATTGTTGTGGCTCTTATCAGAACAATATCATGATGCACTGCAGCTATATGATAAGGAACATTACATCCTTCAGTTTATCACAAACATTTACAATCAACACATCAGGAGATACATGGTTTTCACTGGACGGGACGGGGATGAATAACTTCTTTAAAGTAACTAAATCTGTCAGACAAAATGTAGTGCCGTGAAAAAACACAATATTTACCTCTGAGATGAAGTGGAGTCAGGGCTGTGCTCATCACTTCAACAGATATCTTGTGCGACCCTGCAGAGGGGTCTGAGGGGACATTTTCAGAAACTTACCAGCTAAACTGACCATTTTAGAGCATTTACAACAAAAATCTTTGATCTAAACTAAATGTAGTGCAATAGAAAGTACAGTAGTGCAGTGTGAAATGGAGCAGAAGTAGCTTATAAAGTGTGTTTAAAAAATGGTATATATTTGAGTTTACTCCAAAGACACACCTGAATACACTGAAATGAAACATTACAAAGTGAAGAGATATAAAAAGTCATTTATAGCCTGAATCTGATCACTATGCATGTGTGTCACTACAGGGCTGTATGCTGTCTCATCACATGCTGCACGTCAGTACCATTTTGTTTATGAATGGAAGAACTGGACTGAAGCACAAAGTTACTGCAGAGAGAAATACACAGACCTGGTTACTGTCGACAACATGGAGGACGTGACGACCCTGATCAACATGGCAGATACAAGCAAACTGGTCTATCCACATGGATGGAACAACGTTAGTTCACTTTTCTCTGTCTTTCATCTGAAAGTTATTTTTGACAATAATGTTAAAGACAGGTGGTTTGAAAGTATTAAAATCTGATCCTACATAGTAACTATAGTAGATATCTCCTGTATTCAAATAAACACAAGAAGTTTGTGCTCTAGAAAAGGATCAGCACTCAGTGAATAACCTCCTGAGCCCTATTATAAGCTATTATGGCAAGGCTTAACTATACAGATCAGTGAGCAGTGATCACTAACATGTTGGGGTCATCGGGTGGGAACCTCCTTTCACCAGTGTTTCGTCTAGTTGGTCCGACGACACCTCCAGGAGGCTAGACAGTGATCTCTGGCGTCCCAGAGACACTCCCCTAATGCCAGGTCTCACTGCTCTCCACACCAACACAACAACTTCCTTTACCTTACTGACACATGGCTTTCTCGGCCCAAACAGCACTGCCACCTTCAACCAAACCCAGGCTCCGTACATGCGAGCTCCAGGTAGAGGCTGCGCTGATACTACCTTTCCTAGCACATTCACCATACTCTAATTCACACACTACATAGCGTAACTACAATATAAGCTAAAGTTAAAGGAGATAGATAAACTCACAGGATCAGCAAACACACTCACCTCGCCACATGGTCTCAAACAAAATGGATTCAAATAGGCCACTCCCTCACTTAAATACCCTTCCTCTTCCTGGATTTCCTCCTGAGAGGAAGTGGATCTCTCCACCTGATCTCAAGGAGTTATGTGCCCTGCTTAGTAGTTCCCCCTGCTGGCCCCCAACTGACATTATTTCTTCTGTAGTAGATAAGCTGGCTCGTTCTCATGGCTTCATCTGACATTTCCTTCACTGTCTTCCTCAAACTCTGTCCCCGCACTCTGAGTTCCTCCAGGAGCGAGATAGCTGATCTTGCTATAAATCCCCTACACCCCACTTCCACTGGACAAATCCTAGTCTTCCATCCTCACTGCTCAGCTTCTGCTCCTAAATCTGCATATCTAAGCTTTTTCCTTTCATAGGCTTCTTCCACTGAGTCTTCCCAAAGAACTGTCAGCTCAGTGAAATAAACTATCCGTTGACTCAATGACCACAACACTATGTCAGGCCTCTGCTTAGTACAAACTATTTCCTGGGGAACAACAAGCTTTCCCCCTAAATCTACTTGAATTTCCCAATCACAAGCACCTACTAGGCGGCCACACCCCTGCCTCCTTACTAACTTATCCCTTCTGTATTTGTCTCCCTCACGGACAAACTGAATTGCTAAACTCCTTAACACCTTCTGAATACATGGTCTTTGTTTTCATTCGATTCCTGCAGCTAAAAGTCGCCATGTCTCTCGGCCTTGTGACAAGCTAACTTTACAGCCTGACAAAATATGCTTTAAGGTTGCCGTACGTGAACACAATGGGCATGATGGGTCCTCATTTACCCACAGTTTTAGGTTCTGGGGGGTTGGTAACACATCGTATGTAGCCCCTACCAGGAATCTAATACTATTCTCCTCCATACTCCACAGGTCCCTCCAACTAAGCCTCCTCTTCTCTACACTTTCCCAATTCAACCACTGTCCCTGTTTAGCCTGGGCCACTACCTTTGCACCCCTTACTATCTCCTCCTGTCTACGTATCTGTTCCACAACCAGCTTTCTTTTATCTTTGAGACCTGCTGTATTCCAAACCGGTTTGCCTGAGCCAAGCCCCAGGCCTCCCCGGCCAAACTGAACATTACCTACGATCTCCGCATGCCTAAGAGCTGCCTCTGCCTCCTGAACTGCCATTCTTGGGTTTCCACTTCCTCCCCTTGGTTGGATTTGGAACCACACTCCTGACTACCACGTCCTTACTCCCAGATAACAAGAGCTCTGTCCTGACCTTAGTACATTTAAATTCCTCCGTTAAACTAGATGCTGGCAGCTGAAGTATCCCTTTTCCATACAATGCAACACTACTTAGACACCTAGGAACGCCCAACCACTTCCTAATATAGGAGCTAACCGACCTTTCAATTCTCTCCAGATACTGGAATTTGATAAATTGACAATGGCCACATTAACCTGGGATAAAGCCCAAATTGTAAACACCACAAATTCAATTTTCCTGGAAGCTCTGATTTATCTATTCTAGCCAATCCTTCAGCCACATCTTTTCTAAATTTCACCACCTGTTCCTCATCATTCAACTCCACATTGTACCACCTACCTAAGCTCTTCACTGACTTTTTCCTAATTGTTGGGATATCCTCATCATCTGTGACAAACTTCCTATCACTTAACTTCCCTCTATGTATCGAGATGCTTCTAGATTTACTAGGCTTGATCTTCATGCTGGCCCACTTCAGGTTCTTATTTACCTTCTCTAGTAGCCTCTTTGTACATGGCATTGTTGTGGTCACCAGTGTCATATCATCCATGTAAGCCCTAACTGGTGGAAGATGCAACCCGTTCTGCCGTCTCTCTCCACCTACCACCCGCTTAGAAGCCCTGATGATTACTTCCATCGCCATAGTAAATGCTAATGGAGAAATTGTACACCCTGCCATGATGCCTATTTCTAGTCTCTGCCAACCTGTTGTGAAATCTGCCGTACTTAGACACAACCTAATATCCTGAAAGTATGCTTTCACTAAGTTAACAACTAACTGTGGCACTCTGAAGTTATCAAACGCACTCCAAATGAGGCTGTGGGCTACTGAACCAAACGCATTTGCAAGATCTAAAAATATTACATGTAGGTCCCTTTTGTTAATCTTCGCTGCCTGAATCTGGTGCCAGATCATGCTAGTATGTTCTAAACACCCTGAAAAACCTGGTATTCCTGCCTTCTGCACCATGGTATCAATTAATCTATTCCTTTCTAAGTAGCTGGCTAATCTCTGCGCAACTACACTGAAGAAAATCTTCCCCTCCACATTCAAGAGGGAAATCATCCGGAACTGGCTAATGTCCACAGACTCCTTCTCCTTAGGAATGAGGACACCTCCTGCTCTACGCCATGCTCTTGGTATAATTTGCTTTTCCCAAACTATTCTTAGCTGTTTCCACAAAAATTTAAGGATATCAGGCGCACTTTTATACACCCGGTAGGGGACTCCATTAGGCCCTGGGGCCGAAGAAGCCTTTGCACGCCTGACCACCTCCTGAATTTCCTTCCACCTAGGTGGCCTGACATCCATCTCATGCTCTATCTCTTCTAATGGAGGGATATCGGGTGGGAAACCTACTATCCTATTCTTTTCGAAATCTGAATATGTATTTCTCAAATATTATTCAACCTCTAGCTTTCCCGCTTTAAGCTGCCCTCCCTTTTCCTGGCTGAACAATCCTTTAACAAACGTAAAAGGGTCCTTGAAAAAAACTGTCCTAGCATATTCCTTCTTCCTCCTCTTTTTCCTGAGATGCTCTGCCCTTCTAAGAACCGCTAGCCTGCTTCTCAGCTCCTCTTGCAACACCTTAATTCCCTCCCTTTCTTATTCTGTAGCCTTTTTCCACTGCTTTCTTAACTGTCTCCTTTCCTTGACTAACTTCTCTATTTCTCTTTGCCGCCTAGACTTACCTGACTGTACCCTCCCACTCCTCTTTCTCTCATGCACCCCAAACCTCTCTACACCATATGAATACATTATATCTCCCATCTTTTCTAACCTTTCTATTGCATTTCCTCTAAGCCTACTCAAGATTACTGATAAATCTCTATTAACTATCTCCCACTCTTTGCTGTCATTTGCTCTAGGCCATCTAACTCTAACCTTTTGCTCCATGGTTCTCTCTCTGACTGGCGTACTGGCCTCAGTGTCACCTGCATCCTCTCTTACTACCCCCTCCTCCTCCTCCTCAGTGGCAGCGTTACTGATATCCTGCGAACTGTGGTTTTCTACCTGCTGCTGGACTTCATCCGACTGACTCGACTGATTTCTTAGGAAGTACTGATCAATGCGGCTACTCTGCCCCTTCTTTGCCACACACTTCTTCTTTCCCTGATGAGTTCTGAGGCCTTTTACTGATGGTTTTTTTCTGCCAGCCACAAGGACAAACCTGAAGCATCTTGTTCTCAACTGTGCTACTTTTATCCTCTACAGATGCGCTCGCCTTGCCCTGAGTGCTGCTAATTCTAGCCCTGGTGGATAGGTCCGTGCCCCTATCCTTCATTGAGTCACAGATCCAAGTCATAGTTGTGTCCGTTCCAATGTCTGTTACCATGTAATCCACCTGTGAGTCATCTTCCACCCCTGCTCTCGCTGACTCTTTTTCCCTATGTTGGCTTTAGCTAATTTTGATTGTAGTAAGGCTGATAGGCCTCACCACTGCTACCATGGGTTGCTAGCCCATGCCAGCACCTTTGGGGTCTTTTCCCTCCTGTCAGCTGTCTTTCCAAGCGGTCACATCGTCTTTCCCTTGTTGTCAGCTGCCCTATTCACAGCAGTCACTAGCTAAGCTAGTTCTGAATTCAAATAAACACAAGAAGTTTGTGCTCTAGAAAAGGATCAACACTCAGTGAATACTCTCCTAAGCCTTATGATAAGCTATTATGGCAAGGCTTAAATAAGTGTGTCAGTGACAGGTGGTTTGAAAGTATTAAAATCTGATCCTACACAGTAACTATAGTAAATATCTCCTGTAAAATGTAGTAGAGTAGAAGTATAAAGTGTTTTTAGTCTAAACTTCCCTCATGGTGTTTGAGCAGACAGTGTTTCCCTGTTGAGCTGCAGTGGAGGGATGGTAACAAAAGGAGGAAGACTCTAACTTTGGAAGATCTCCACAGACAGATGAAGCCTCAGATTAACTTCACATCAACCTTTGAATATATTTTACACAGAACGAGGACTGCAGAGTTTGTTCCCCAGCTGTAGCAGCTCAAAATAATAATAATAATAATACTAATAATAATAATAATAATAATAATAATAATAATAACGATAATATTCAGCATATAATGTCAGAAAACCTGAGTGCTTAATTAGTAATTAAGAGTTTTATGCCAAATGTAATGTAGGAAAATGATTATGTATAAACTAAGTAGAAAAATGTTGAATAATGTAATGAATTCAGTGTATGATGTGATCATTTAAAGAAAAGAGTTCTCTCCTTGTTTCTTAGAGCAAAGAAACTCTTCTAATCTTACATGACACCAGTGTTATTACAAAACTGTTATCGCGTACATTGAAATGATTTCATTATGAGTTGCAACAGCATCACTTACACTGAAAGTCCAATATGAGGGAATCTCTTAATGTCCAGTATGAACAGCAGGAATGATTACAGGAGGCAAAACTTGTTTCACTGTTCATATGAGCTCCTGAATGTTTTTTCAAGACAGACTTGTAATAAAGTAATAAAGTGGTCGAGGATCAGACTGACAGGCAGCATCAAGACTGTTAATGGGAAGTTGATGTAAAAATGTTGCCTTGAACAAAAGCTAGAGCGACGTCTAATTCTTTATCTCACTGTCAAATATTGCTTTTAGTTAGCCTGGATTGGACTGTACAGAGAGGACGCCCTGAGCAGCTGGAAGTGGTCGGATGGAAGTAGCTCCTCATTTAGGCCCTGGATGACAGGGCAACCTGATAACGCTGGAGGGAATCAGCATTGTGTGGCTGCAGACTTTGGCTACTCCGGGCAATGGCGCGACTTGTCCCCTTACAGGATAGCGTTCATTTGCTACGGCACACGTGAGTTTTGACCCGTTATTTAAATTGTATTTGAATTTATATAGCAACATATAATAGCAGCATATAATAAACATATGTAAATAATCCACAGCATCCACAGTCTGTAAGTGCTCCTGTTCAGTAGTCTGAGCGCCTGGGGGTAAAAACTATCTCTGAGGCGGGAGGTTGGAGCTCTGCAGATGCTTCCCTGAGTGAAGATAAGAGAAAAGGCTGTGTGCTGGGTGACTAGTGTCCTTTAAAATACAAAGTGCTTTCTTCCTCCAGCAGGTGGTGAACATGTCCTGTATCTGATGTAATGGTGATCCTATGATTATTGACGCTATTTTCACCATCCTCATCAGGTGTTTATGATCCTGTGCTGTTATGCTGCCAAACCATAGCAGTATGCATCCAGTCAAGGTGCTTCCTATTTTGGACTGGTAGAAGTAGATGAGGGTTTTTGTTGACATGCTGTGTTTCCTCACACACCTCAGAAAGTCAAGTCTCTGTGTTGATGACACAACTGGTGTTCAGAGACCAGAGGGGTGTTCCAGGTAGGAGGTTCAACAAAGTCCGAGTCTAACCCTGAACTCTGACTTGACTTACGAGTATCCGGTTCCAACTTATTTTCCACCTGTGGAATTGGAGGTGCTCATGAATGCCTACAGCGAATATGAGCATATATTTCATGAAAAAAATGAACAGCGCTAAAGCTGCCAAGGGAAGAGAGGCGGCCTATGAAATGTAGTAAGCAGAATAGTCTTTGACAGGATGTTGGTGGTTTAGTGGATAGAGCAGGCATCCCATATATATGGCTTTTGCCGCAGTGGCCCAGGTTCGACTCCGGCCTGTGGCACCTTGCTGCATGTCACTCCCTCTGTCTCTCTCCCCCTTTCACGCTCAACTGTCCTGTCAGTTTAAGGCAAAATGCCCCCCAAATAAATATTAAAAAAGAATCCTTCCAAATTTCGGCAGCTATTTTAAGCACATATAGATGGTTGATGACTTATTTCAAAACTATCATACCCAAGAAAGATACCCTGAAATTCAGTAATAAATAGGGACAACTGTAAAACTAATGTGTGACTATATAATTTCAGTGCAACCTCTTTTATTTTAGTAATGCATAATGACAACTAGATAATAATTGATGTTATGTTGAACACATCACTGGTGCAAGTAGTAGTCTGTCTGCTGCAGCTACATGTTTTGCTTGTGCTGTACAGTAAGAGGTAAATCTACTCTACATCTGTCCAGATGCACTGAGAAAATATTTGAACAAGAAGCCCCGAGAAGCTGCTGCAGAGGGGCCTTCTCTGACATCTCCTCCACTCGCTGAAGAATATAAGTTCAGCCAATTATTGGTGGTCTCTGATACACTGCTATGTTGTCATTTTTATCATTATTAATATTATTATTATAATGTCATTATTATTACTGTTGAATGTTCCAGTTTAACCTTGTTACTAATTACAGTAAATGTAGGTGAAATAAAATAAAGTCTATGCAACAGTCTTAATATGCAACAGATGGAGGATGTAACTACCACAGTTTGCCTGTTAGTGTTTAAACTGATGAAATTCTGAAATGTTTCCACAGCTACGACAAAACAAGTGTTCAGACTGAAGTTTCAGACACAGGACTCCTCTCTGGATCTGAATGACCCTGCTGTGATGGAGGACATCTTGAAGAAGGTAAATCATGTTTTCTGATTTTATTCAAAACCAATCAATTGACTCTGAAAGCAAACAAAAAAAATATAACTTTATTGATCCCCAGAGAGGAAATCCACATTGCAGCAGTACAAGAAACAGACTGAGGAGGAAAGAGATAAAGAGCTATTTAAAATCATAAATACAGTAAAATAAGAACATTTAATAAATGACATTGAGAAGCTATATACATGATATACATTACAATACTTTGGTCACATACAGAACATGACTTGAGCATTGTGCCAATCCATATGTGCAGAAGTAAAGAGTGTGTTAGTGCCACTCTGCAGGCCTTATTGATGTGACTAATGAAGAATCAACAGTCAGCAGAAACTTCACTATCTGCCACCAAATGCAGCAGGAAACTGTACAAATACAATCCAGCAATCTGAGAAAAGACAGAGAGTTTACAAGAGAAGAAAAATCTATAACAGACCAACAAGTCGGCACCACCTCAGGAAAAACAAGTATATATGAAGCAGAGTGCTCCTAAAATAGAGCTTCCAGATGAGTCCAATATAAATAAGAATGCAGAATGTAATCTGTGTATGTGAGTGATGATAATGACGAGGAGTTTTGTGTCTCAGCTCAAACAGCAGCTGAAGGACCAGGGGCTGGATGACAACATCAAACTGACCTGGAGGAAGCAGCCAGGTGGAAAAGTCTTCCACAAGGAAGAGAAGAAGAAGAAGAAGACCAAAAAGGACGAGCTTTAAGGCTGAATTGTTGTGTTTGGTTTCATCAGAGAAAAGTGGATTTCTTTCCTTAAAGGGACATTGTGTAACATTTTCAGTTGTTTATTGGCAAAAATTGATATCTGCATTCATAAATATGTCATCACTGGTGTACTATTACGTCCACCAATAATCTGACTTATTCTCCTAAAAGGAGAACTTCGGATTTGTTTGTACATTGTGCGGGTAAGTCGTCTGGGGGGTTCCATTACGGTTCGCCATCTTGAAAATACACCCACCAGCAAGGGACATACAGCACCGCCTTCGGCGTTTTCGTTGAGAGCCAGGCCAGCACTGCGTGACTGAGGAGCCGAAGGAGAGGAGCAAGAGGCGCTTTGCTACTACCCTGGCAAATTTGAAACAAAGTCCCACTGTTTGAGCATAATGCAGGATCATGGGAGACGGAATCCTTGTTGCCAAGAAAGCGCAAAAGGGAATAGAAGAGGCAGCATGACCGGCGAATTAAAAAAACGAAGGCCCACATCGGGTTAGCCTTTCCCAGGTAGAGAGAGCTGCTGAGCGAGGATGGTAATACAATCACAGGCCAGCGCCACTGTTGGCTGTTAGCCTGTGTTAGCGGCCAGTCGCTAACAGCCTCATCCCTCTCCTCGCATCACTGCACTGCCGTTAGCCGCCATTAGCCGTTAGCCGCCGTTAGCGCTGGCCTGTGATTGTATTACCTTTCTCCTTCAGCAGCTCTGTCCACCTGGGAAAGGCAACCCCAGTGCTAACCCTTGTTTTTTTAATTCGCCGGTCACGCTGCCTTTTTGATTCCCTTTTGCACTTTCTTGGCGACAAGGATTGTGTCTCCCGTGATGCTGCATAATACATGATCCTGCATTATGCTCAGAGTGGGACTTTGTTATGCGGCAGTAGTGCCGCTGGCCACTAACAGCTGTTTCAATTTACACCCGCCCCAACAGTCCTATGTTGTAAACACAGCCAGCATGGTGAGGAGGGGGTTTGTCAACTCGCGTCGCGTGTGTCTGTGTAGGAGCCTGAATTAATCCTCCATGTAGTATCGGATGACATGGTTTCATTAGTGTTATCATAGCTTTTTGGTACACAGCGGCTACAGTTGTTGCAATACGTGTTTGAAACAGTGAGGCGCTAGAGTGCGCCATCTGTTTGAATGCAATATGTGATTTCAACGTTAGATGGGAGAAATTCCTACACACTGTGGCTTTAAAGTCTTCATGTAATGGGTCAGAATAGATCTGCAACAATTAGCTGATTAATCCATCAGTCGCAACTATTTTGACAATCAGTTTATCCTTTTAGTCATTTTGTGAGCTGGTTCCAGTTTCTCAAATATAAGACTTGATGATTTTCTTTGTCATAAATTATCACAAATTCAATATCTTAAACTGATGGTAATATAAATGTCAAAAATCATATAAAAAAATTTCAGCTTTTACTCAGGATTTCTTATTTTAGATATCCGTCCATTGGAATGGAGGGTGGATCTGAACGTCTGTAATGATACAGTCAGCGTATGATGCATCCTATTGATTATGTACACACTTTTCATCTCAGGAGGTTTTATTTATTTTCATTTCACAGATAAGAAACAATAAATTGTGAAGACAATAAAGCCTCCACAAATTGGCATTTTAAGTCTTGTGTGATTTATTCTGGCTTCATATGAGTAGAGGAAAAGTCCACTAGCTGCTAGGCTAATTTATACAATGTAAAATGCCATAGGCTTGTGCTAATAACATTAGCGTGTTGTATTTGTGGGGAAAATGTGTCCAGATAAAGACAAGTGTTTGTCTGTGAATGCTGCGAGTTATAGTGAAGCTGATTTGTGTTTGAAACTGTCTCTATTAAGCCATGTTTAATGTGTGTTTAATGTGTGTTTTGAATCAACTGAACTTTACAGCACTTCACAGAAGTCGACTAGTGTTTTGGAGGTGTAACTGCAGAGTGACACAGCAAGTGACGTAGCAAGCATTTTTTACTCGTGGCATTCAATTAAACAAACAAACAAACAAAAAAGGCAAATTACTTTCTGTGTGTTCGGGGCCTAACGACAACAAATAAAAGAGTTCCATCATTTCATGTTTTAATGATTTTTAACACTTGGATTTTCTGGATATTCTCCCACATCTTGTAAAAAGAAGAGCAGGTTTAAATGACAGGTTTTCTGAGGGGAGTTTGGTGCAGAGGCTTTTAAGTTGGAAGAAACAAATCAGTGCCTGGACGGTGTTCAGGGTCAAAAGCTCGGCATCTTTAAATGTTTTACTGAGTGAACTCATCAACATTGTGTGCTGGGAGTGAATATTTAAGCGTATAGTGACGTATGGACTACAGTGCAAAATGTACGCAGCTTAAAGACAGTTGGCATACAACAGAGCCTGCTCTCTAAAAATCTGTTCAGATCAAACTACAAACTTCTGTCCCTGTTTCCTTCTGATGTGTAATCAACTAGTAATGTTGTCATATACTCAAACAAATCTTTTTGTCTTATTTACTATCACACACAGTATCCACAGGCCACATTATGCACTGCAGACCCCACGCAACATCTACCAGAAGCCCCTCATTCACTGTAACCATCACTTCCTAAACCTTTAGTTTAAGTCATTCTTTGTTCATGATTGTTATCAACAACCATGGCCTGGATCAACCTTTTGAATCAGCCCAGTAGCTTTGGTGGAGGCAGGTTGTGATGTGGCTTGCAGAGGAAGCAGCAACAGTCAGCAGGCCAGAGCAGTTTAAATAGGGAGCTCTGAATGAGATCTGCCAACTGGCTGAATAGAAAGGAGCCATGTGATATATCAGCTGACTCCCTTCCATCCATCAGCTGATCCATCAGTTGATTGGGCTGCTTGAGATCTGAAGCCTGCGCTACAAAGCCAGTTCAACTTGCCCAAGATTTCTTTTCGTTATCTGGTCAGACTAACCCGTCACATTGTCTGTCTGGATAACCTGGTTGTCAACTAGTTCAGTCAACTCTGGGTTTTCCTATCCAGCCACAACATTCATGTGACAGAGGCGGGGTCCTTCAGTGCGACGTCATCAGAACCATGAATGAAGTAGGCTGCTTCATATGATATGAGATGAAACGGTAGAAAAAGTGTCTGTGACTGTGAGACTGTAAAATGTCAGTGGCCTGGGATGTAAATGAAAATCTGTCACCTTTAAACAGAAAATCTAGAAAAAACAGTGTCTTAAATTACATGTAGGTATCACTGAGCTATGGACCTGTGTGACATTGGTATGGAGTATTTTTTGCTGTTTAGTTGGATGATGATAAAACTTCACTGAATATGTCACATAAAACACTTTAACTTTAACCAGTGAAATAAGTGTCTGTTGACAGTTTTTGTGGTCTGTGTGTGATGCCGATGACTGAATAGCTTAATCAGTACGTTGCATCGTCTTGTGATGTCATATGAGCACACCTGGAGATTTACAGTGAAGTATTCAGGCTTCTCTCCGTGACTGACTGTTTCAGTCTGACTCTGTGGTTAATATGAAGCAGGAAACGTTTGATCAGAGTGCAGCATCTTACAGGAAGTACAGACAGTAACTAATGACTGTTCATCTAAGATCATGTGAAGACGCTCTCTGCTTCAATACACTGAGGGGTAAACTCATCTTCACTATATTACTCCCTGTCGGCACAATCACAACCTTCCTAGAGCACTCCTTAGCGTAGCCACCGAAGCTATTTCTAGCAGCACCCTCCATGAGCTGCGATACACACACTCACACTTACTCTTTTAATCGCGGTCAAAGTCAATGGGCCTCATTCACTAATATCTGTGCAGAAATGTTCTTACTCTCCGCAAAAAGTAAGTACTTGCACAAAATCACCATCGGATTCATGACACGTGCGTACCGGCCAATTATGTTCTCACCACCGTGCGTATGTTAGTAAATCAGAACCATTCTAAATTGACAGGCGCGTGTCCGTGATCTGCAATCAGCATACCACCACGCCCCCATTTCTCAATATAAGGAAACCGCTTGCCTAGAGTTGATTCATGAATGAAGGAAGCGGTTACGCGAGGAGAAAAGTAGTAAATTTCACAGTTTGTTAGAAGCGATGGCGCCAGGTCTTACAGGAATGCCATGCCATTGCAAGATTGTGGAGGACACAGCATGCCAGGATGATCTTGCACCTTCTCAGGGGTATAAAGTAGTTTGCCACCAGCTGTATCTGATCCAAACACATCCAACGGCCCTTAAGCACGCCAAAAGTGCGCTCTACGGCGCGTGTGTCGGCATGTATGTTATTATAGCGCAGCTCTTGAGGGGTTTCAGGGTTTGCGTATGGTGTCATCAGCCATGTTTTAAGGCCATATCCGCGGTCACCCAAACAATCTAACATTTTAACAACGGAATAGAGACTTACTGAAAATACTAACTTAAAACAACTGAAATTAAAGACCAGAACAAAAGACGCTCACCAACAAGCCATCCACTTCTCACAGCTCCTGCTTCCAAACGCATTCCCACTGTACTGTTTTGCAAAGTAAATGAGTCGTGGGTGCCTCCTTGCCAGCGGGCTACAGCGTTAAGGATATGGCAGTCGGCATTGCAGATCATCTGCACGCTGATGGAGTGATAGTTTTTCTGTTCATGTTATTGTAGATATTTTAATTGTCACGATGAGGGTGAACGTGTGTCAATTTCATGGTAATTTAATCCATTTGGCCAATATATTAGTAAATTAATGATTTTAAAAAATGTTAATTAAATCTATTTTTAATGAATGTGGTTTTATAGACTCTGCATGTACTTAAAAGGTATGTGTTTGCATTTTCTAAGTCAATTTGGCCTTCCTCATTTGTGCGTACGCATGGTCTGAGGCAGTTCTAAATTTGTTCGCAGAGTAAGAACAAATTCAGGTAAGAAAATATTGATGAATCCCAGATTTGTGCGCACAGTTCAAGCACAAATTCGTGCATACGCACTGTTCGTAAATGAGGCCCAATGTCTCTGAGTGTCACAGTTACACACTAAGGTTCTGCTAACACATACTACTGTTATCTGTGTGTTCATTATACTCACCTTACCTGTAGGAAATTTAGAAACATGACTGGCTGCTAGTTCAAGTATGACCTTCATCTCTGTAGCTAAAGCTGCTAGCCTAATTATTACTGACTGAAGTCCTGAACTAGGACTAGCTAAAAATCAACAAGCTAATGTTAGCCCATAGCCTACTTTAACAAACTAACTTACCACAGGGGCAGAAACAGATGAAACATCGTCTTCAGAGTCCCGACGCCAAGTGTCGCATCCTACTCCAACTGGAGCGGCACTGGAGGAGCTTGCATCAGTTGTTTCAACCATCTCAGCATTGCTGGGTTCTGTGCTCTGATGTGAAGTGGCGAGCATAGGTGGCGAGTGGCACCCAGCGTGACTGTCAAGCAGCGAGTTGAGTTCCGTGTATGTGCATGCGAGCGCGTGTGGAGCCAGATCAAGTGCAGCAAAAGCCACTGTATTTATGCTGTTCATAAGTTTTTATTTAAATTATTCAAGCGACAAAAAGCAACGCTCAGCTACCCATACGTAATGGCGTTGTAAATAACACCCATTCCAATATTGCTTTGACTTTTTTTTTTTTGTGCTGTCCCGAAATTGTCCCAGACACATCATCTTTGTCTACCAGTAGCCATTTTTATAGTCCCCGGGACGTCGCGACACAGTTAGTTTCGAGCCCTGGGAGCATATTAATAATTTATTAACCTTTATAGGACACTGTTGCCACTTTAGATCCAGTAGCTGCAAAGGATCATTGTTAACTATTAATAACACCTTATTAATTTAATTTGATAGGGTCTTGTAGTGTCTTACAAACCAGTAATAAATGTGGTTATTGTGCTATAATTAACCTTTATAAATCATAATTAATGTAAATAGACATCTTATTCATTAATATTTAGGATAGCTTTATAAACTGTTATCAAGTTTCTATTAAGTGCTTATAATGCTCCTATATGCAATAATACCTGTGTTAATTATGCTTTAATTAACACATAGTCTTATTAATATTAACCCTTTAAGCGCCAAAGTCGCAAAATTGCAACAAGCAACATAGCTGAATAAAACAGGCTGTATCTATAAATGTGGTGCCGAATCTTGTTACTACTTTTCACCAGGAGATGGCGGACATGTGTGCCTGTAATCTGAGCAGCATTTGTGGCCGTGGTTCTATTCAAAGTTTTAGAGTAAAAAGAGTTTGTAAAACACACTCCGGCGCAGAGACGCGGTGGCAAAGCAGTGGTAGTAGTGCTGAGCGTAGCGAGAGCAGAGCAGAGCGAAAGAGTGTATTTTCATTTACTCACGATGCCGAGAGGTCGGTTTACCGTCGACGAAGTACTTCGTCAGGTACTGGCTCCGAGGAGGAAGACATGCAGTTGTCCAGTGAAGCCGAAACTGATGTTAGTAGTGACGGCGAGTCCGAGCGCCATAGTCCACAATCAGCACATGGTAAAACGGATGCTTCACCTCACCGTGGCCGGGGTGGAAGTATTCTGCGAACGCCAAGTAGGGGACGTGGTCGAGGTGGCAGGGGGGCTCATAACACCGCAAATAGCGGTGAATGTAGCGGGGATGAAAACAACCGCGGTGGTCGCAGCAAACACACCGCTAATGGCGGCGGAGGTGGCGTTCACTGCCGCATCGTAAATCACGGCCGAAAGGCCGTCGCCAGACACAGTTCAGGTGCCGTCAGTGTGGAGTGGGTCTTTGCGCTGTGCCTTGCAATGAAAGATACCACACACTGAAAAACTACAAGCAGTGCTATCTTGATCATTGAAGGTCTTTGAAAATAATACAATTCCATATGGCCGCCGACCAGTGCTAAAAGATTATACAAATTGGATCAGTGAATTTATTTCCATCCCAAATTTCGTTTCATACTAAAAATATTTCACATTGACTGTTGACAGTATTCTCTTATCTCAAACCGCTCTCAAACTACAGCCTTTTGAAATCTTTATAAGAAAATTGACATTTTCCAATATGGCCACCACCTGTTCATGTCACAATATGCAAATTAGATGACAATTTACTTCCAGCCCAAATTTTGCTTCAAACTGAAGATATTCCTCAATTACAGTATGCCCTTATCTCAAACCACGTTCAAACTGCAGCCTTTTGAAATCTTGAAAACAAAAATGGATGTTTTCCAATATGGCCGCCACCTGGTGATGTCACAGTAATCAAATTAGATGACAAATCTACTTCCATCCCAAATTTTGGTTCATACTGAAGATATTTCTCATTTACAGTATGCCTTTATCTCAAACCACTTTCAAGTTATAGCCTTTTGAAACCTTGATATCAAAATTGAACATTTTCCAATATGGCCGCCACCTTGTGACGTCATAGTATGCAAATTAGATGAATAATTTCACTTCCATCACAAACTTTGAGTCATACTGAACAATTTTCTCATTGACAGTATACCTTTATCTCAAACTACTTTGAAGCAATAGCCTTTTGAAATCTTGATATCAAAATTATATATTTTCTTGAAAAAACTCCGGCGCCTAAAGGGTTAATAAACATCTTATTCTTTCTTATAAGTGCTCATTAACTGGTTAATTGGTGCTTATTAAGCATTAATTAACGTTTATTACAGTACATTAATATAAAATGTTTCCCTATTTTCATCTTCTTACTCCTGTCAAAACACCTACAGACTGTCTTTTGACTGAGGATCCTCCCCCGTCTCCTTTGCCTCCTTCTTGTCACATGTGCATTTTTGTACGTCTCTTTTACAAATAAATATACGCCCAGAAACAGGTTTTAGGAAATTAAAACGACATACTGTCTTGTTTTTTCTGCATGACTTTGAATGTCGTTTGGAATGTGTTTGCACTGATGACACAATGTCCAATAATGCGTCATCCAGTGTTGTTTTCGTCAACGATGACGATGACAAAATCATTTCGTTGACGCCCCTTTTTTTTATGACGATAACGCATATTTATGTCCGAACCCGAACCGAGCCCGACATTATTTAATGACCAAAGCACTGAGTTTGTGTCACACAGTTGTTACGGTTACAGGGTATTTAACAGGCCGGATGTGCTCAGCTGAGAGTGAGACTTCCGTGTTTGAGACGGGAGCGGGAGGTCCGACGCTTCCAGTAAGAGTAGAGGGAGAAATTAAACAAAATAAGATAAAATAGGAAAAAACTTGTCTCCATCTTTCATTTTATTTTCAGTGTTTAATCAAGGCGGAGACGGGCGGCGGGAGGCCTTGAGGTCTCCTCTTCCAGCGAGGGGAGAGGTAGAAACAAACAGCCAGTGTGTGTCTGTGTGTGTTATGTTCAGGAGTTGTCACGTAAATAACAGTGCCCAAGCAATAAACAGGACAGACAATAGGATTTTATTTATTTTTACACTACATTTTCACTGAAAGCTGACCGAATCCGACCTCAGCCCGAATACAATTTATAGCTACATTTTTGACTAAATCCGGCCCGACCCGTCACGATGTGTTGAACTTATAGATCTGCTATTTTCACAACTTATGTGTGACAATTCATGAAAAAAACAGTTGAAATATGTTTTTTTTTTCTTTTTTTACTAAAACTGACTAAAACTAGACTAAAACCTTTTTGAGTTTTCATCGACTAAAACTGGACTAAAATTATCACATATAAAAATGACTAAAAACTAATAAGCATTTTAGTTCAAAAGACTAAAACTAAGACTAAATCTAAAATGCCTGCCAAAAACAACACTGACATCATCATCTGAGGGCAACTCACACAATACGTACTTATCAATAAACTCTACAACCTCCTCATCTGTATTCTTATCAATTTGGGGAGCACCCTCGATCCAAAACAGACAGTGAACATGAGGAGAATCGCGCTGCTGAAACTCGACCCTATAAAAGTAATCTATGATTTGCAATTGGTTGAGAAGGAGACATGAGAACCTCTTTCAGAAAACAATGCCACCTGTAATCAAACATCCTTGCTGTTGTAACTGGGTTACCACGCAACAACTCGCACCTGTCTGCCCACTCCAAATCCTCTACTCTCTGCATTCTGCCTTCCTGCTTCAGGATGCTGGTTAGGAGATTCTGCCAGCGCAGATCTGCAGACAAAAACAAGCAAAACCACGTCGGAATCTCTAACTGACGCACACAGGCCATGATGCCCGTCTGCACTGACTGCCAGAATGCAGGAGTCCCTCTAACTGGCTTCAGAAACCTAAACCCATCATCAAACTGCAACAACTGCTTCAGAGACTCCTCATCCTTCAACATACTCTGACTAATCCTTTGACACCTCTGACCTCCCTTACCTTTACACTACGCCACAGAAACACTCGACATCACCTGATCTATCTCTGACATGTACCGAGCAAAAAATATGTACTCTACATTACGTGCAAAACGACCATCACAGTGCATAATCCTTTTGTTGAAATAACGCGACAGACTCAACTGATGAGACAACCTGTCATGGAACGTCTTCTCACCCAGAGGAAACAACACGGGGAGACACTTTGCTTCATTGCTGTGGTCAGAAAGCATCCTAACTGGACTACTTCCCTCTGCAGGCGCTATATTCACAAAATCATCAAAATACTGATCTAATGCTTCCTGACCAATATCAACAGGCATAAGACACGTGTCCTGAAACATGCAGTGCTGCTGTCTGTCATGTAACATTTCATCTTGTGCTATGTCTGCTGATTCTGCTACATCATCAACCTCAGCCTTTTCTACAACCTGACCAGCAACCTCACTTGCTATACCAGCTTCAACCTCACTAGCATATCGTCTACCAGCTTCATTCTCACTACCTGATTCAATGTCTTCCCTCTCCTGTTCTTCCTGCCTCAGAAACACATTAATCCACTCATCATTAAACTCTATGTCTCTATAATGAACATTGGTCCTCTTTATATACTCCAGCGCCTGTCTTACATGCAACGTATCCACAAACTGGTACTTGTAATGTCCCTTATATGTCAACTTGTGCTTTAACTTCACCTGTACCAAATACTCTTCCATACTGGACTTCAGACATCCTAGTTCTGGTGGAATGGGATCAACTTCCAAGTTATTACTCCAACATTCAGCTGGCAACTCACCTGCACTAATCTTACGATGACACGATGACACCATTATTCCTGTCCAAAAGTGCCACCATTATTCCTGTCCCAAGGAAGTCAAACCCAGCCTGCCTAAATGACTTCCGCCCCGTGGCCCTCACACCAATACTAATGAAACGTCTTGAGCGGCTGGTCATGCACTACATTAAGAACAGTCTTCCTGCAAACCTGGACGCCCTACAATTCACATACAGAACCAACCGATCCACAGAGGACGCCATTGCCACCACACTCCACCTCACACTGTCTCACCTAGAGAGGAAAAACACCTATGCCAGAATCCTCTGCACTGACTTCAGCTCAGCCTTTAACACCATCATTCCACAACAGCTGGTGGAAAAGCTGAAGCTGCTAGAGGTGGACACTGGCACCTGCAACTGGGTCCTTAACTTCCTGACACAGCAGCAGCAGGCAGTCAGGGTGGGCAGTCAAACATCTAGAACCATCTCAGTAAGCACAGGCTCTCCTTAAGGCTGTGTCCTGAGCCCCCTGTTGTTCAGCCTCCTCACCCATGACTGCACTGCTAGACACAGCACCAACCACATCATAAAGTACACTGATGCCACAGCAGTGGTGGGTCTTGTAAGACGAGGCTTGTAAGGAAAGAAACATCTTCGTCACCACCTCTGGTTGTGAGGACATCATCCTGGGACATCACTTTGAGAACATGAAGGACGATGCCATCATTTGTAACATCGTTAGTTTTGGCAGTAACTAATACTCTAACACGTTAGTTTTTAAATTCAGTAACTCAGTTACCGTTACCAAACGGTGCGTTACTCCGTTATTTTCGGCCAGGTTTTAAAACGGTGTGCAGCATGTAGTATTCCTTCACAAACACAGACAAAACACAAAGTTCCCTTTCACTAAAACATTTTAGCCCTAAACAATAAAAGATAGTTATGTCAGATAGAGGTATATGAACAATTCTTACCAGAGCATCTTAATGAAACACGTCTCTCACCATCTCTGAAGTCACTGTCATCCTGCTGGCCTCACCACAGTCCTGTAATGTTACATTAAGCGGTTGCGCTTCTGTAGATTTTTAGTCCCAGTAACGTTATATCCAATGACGTGATATCCATTCTTATCCCGTACTGTAGTTGTAAAACATTTAGCTGCCTGACAGTGAGTGACTCCACAGTAGAAGACCACTGCATGTTTCCTATACCATTCACAATAGTTTTGTCAAGTTGTAGACCCTTGAGCAGTCCCTTGGTTATATATTATATATATATTTATTACAACTAAGAGGACCACCTTATCAGATCCACCCACTTTGGCCGGTTAAAAACATGTGCAATCTGGTGCGCTCCCGCTCTAGTGTGTGTCTCTTGTTTTCCTCTGTTTTTCTCTTGTCTCACTCTCTTGTGCTATTCTTCTTGTTTTGTTTTTCTTGTTTCTTCTTTTTCACATCTTAGCCTCTTTCATATTTACATTTTAGTTAAGCTTTTATACTCTCACGATCAGTTATTTTAAACTTTTAAGTTTTGCTTATCCAGTTTTCTTATATCTCCATATTTTTGTTTCAATATTTTTATGCGTGTTGAAATTAACTTTAATAATTTCTAATAATGTCGAACAGCCAACAATATTGTTTTCACCATTATTATAAGCAAGTAATTATAACAAAGTAGACAAGTGCCTTTTTGCAACCTGCCTCTTCAACCAAAGATTCATCAAACCCAGCGGCTGCCAGCCACTTGCCACAGTGGTTCATGTGCCAAACCCAAAGGCTTTTTGCAGCGTAAGGAAAACGACGTGGGGTACCCACAAAACTTCACAGGCTCAACCGCTCCCCCCCCACTGCAATGCACTAGCTGATGCCATTCTGCTGGAATGTCCGGGGGTTGCAAAGTGAAAGTTTGGGGCCCCAGGATAAACGTCCGATGGTTCGCTGCTAAGAAGAGAGGCAACAAACTCCTCCTCCTTTAATCTAGGACTTCTTAGATAAATATTTTGTGCATTCCTGTGTTCCCGATTTATCTTAACACTCACTATCGCCAAATTAAATAACCCACACCAGTGTTACTTCTTGTTTAATCCATTGTACATGTTGTTGATTTTGTGTTATTTCAAATTTTCCTCATTCATTTATTCAGTTGTTGCCCATTTAGCTTAAATAAATCTTCATTTATCGCCAAGTCATTGTCTGTGGATATCTCTTTTGAGCAGGAAACAAGATCACTTTCAGGAGAATTCTTAACCCAGATATTGAGATTGATTCATTATTAATAAGTGTGCTGACAAATTAATAATTGGTTTACGGAGTTATTCATCTGATTAGTCGCTTCCCTCATTAGGAGGGTGGTGCCCCAAACTTTATTACGAGAAAATAAATAAAGAAAGTCATTCGCTCATTTTCTGCAACCACTTATCCTGTTGGGGGTTGCGGGTCACCAGACTATCACAGGGCTGACACATAGAGACAGACAACCATTCACACTCACATTCACACCTACGGACAATTCAGAGTCACCAATTAACCTGCATGTCTTTGGACTGTGGGAGGAAGCTGGAGCACCTGGAGGAAACCCACGCTGACACAGGGAGAACATGCACAGAGGGCTCCCCCACCCCAGGGTTCAAACCAGGAACCCTCTTGCTGTGAGGCAACAATGCTAACCGCTGCACCACTGTGCCATCCTAAAGAGGAAAGAAAAGGGTTTAAAGATATCACAAAACATCAGAGCTCATCTTTTTTAAAGGTGTTTGTTTTTGTTTCCTTGCGTCAAATCTTATTATAAAGTATCTTAACTTATTTTATCTCACAGTATTTTAAGTGAAAAATGTCACAAAAAAGGTTGAAATAATTCCAACAGCCCAAACACATAAAGACTAATGTCTTGTTATAACTGACCAACAGTTTAAGATATTGAATTTGTGATAATTTATGACAAAGAAAATCATCAATTCTTATATTTGCTGGATCCAGCTCACAAAATGACTAAAAGGATAAACTGATTGTCAAAATAGTTGCGACTGATGGATTAATCAGCTAATTGTTGCAGATCTATTCTGACCCATTACATGAAGACTTTAAGGAAAGAAATCCACTTTTCTCTGATGAAACCAAACACAACAATTCAGCCTTAAAGCTCGTCCTTTTTGGTCTTCTTCTTCTTCTCTTCCTTGTGGAAGACTTTTCCATCTGGCTGCTTCCTCCAGCTCAGTTTGATGTTGTCATCCAGCCCCTGGTCCTTCAGCTGCTGTTTGAGCTGAGACACAAAACTCCTCATCATTATCATCACTCACATACACAGATTACATTCTGCATTCTTATTTATATTGGACTCATCTGGAAGCTCTATTTTAGGAGCACTCTGCTTCATATATACTTGTTTTTCCTGAGGTGGTGCCGACCTGTTGGTCTGTTGTAGATTTTTCTTCTCTTGTAAACTCTCTGTCTTTTCTCAGATTGCTGGATTGTATTTGTACAGTTTCCTGCTGCATTTGGTGGCAGATAGTGAAGTTTCTGCTGACTGTTGATTCTTCATTAGTCACACATCAATAAGGCCTGCAGAGTGGCACTAACACACTCTTTACTTCTGCACATATGGATTGGCACAATGCTCAAGTCATGTCCTGTATGTGACCAAAGTATTGTAATGTATATCATGTATATAGCTTCTCAATGTCATTTATTAAATGTTCTTATTTTACTGTATTTATGATTTTAAATAGCTCTTTATCTCTTTCCTCCTCAGTCTGTTTCTTGTACTGCTGCAATGTGGATTTCCTCTCTGGGGATCAATAAAGTTGTATTTTTTTATTTGCTTTTAGAGTCAATTGATTGGTTTTGAATAAAATCAGAAAACAAGATTTACCTTCTTCAAGATGTCCTCCATCACAGCAGGGTCATTCAGATCCAGAGAGGAGTCCTGTGTCTGAAACTTCAGTCTGAACACTTGTTTTGTCGTAGCTGTGGAAACATTTCAGAATTTCATCAGTTTAAACACTAACAGGCAAAATGTGGTAGTTACATCCTCCATCTGTTGCATATTTTCAGCATTGAGTCGACACAAACTGATCACCACTGCTGCTCACCTTACAAACAACTCCATAAAAATGATCAGCATCATGAGGGTTAAAATTTATTGTCCGGGACTTGAGCAGAATCAGAATCAGAATATCTTTAGTCATTGTAACAAGTACAACGAAATTTCAGTGCAGTCCTTGACAGTGCAAACAGAGCTAATAAATAGTATAAAAAATAGTAAAAAAAAAAAAAAAGAGAGAAGGAACACATAAAAACAACATAAGAACACATAATAAGAACACATAGAGATGGTATCATGAAGTGCATATGAAGTGCATGACCGGTTATACGGAAGTGCATGTGTTTTGTCAGTCACTCAATGTCTAGCAGTATTTAATGTAACAATGGCTGTGGGGTAAAAACTGTTTTTTAGTCTATTTGTACGCATTTTGATGACCCTGTGATGTCTGCCTGATGGAAGCCGTTCAAACAGATTGTGTCTGAGATGTGATGAGTCCTGTGATATTCCGCCCTTATTGACATTGTAAAAATAGACTTTCATATTCTCCATGTGTGGACAAATGGACAAAAACACTCCAGATGTACAGGCCAGGATGAGCTGCATGTGTAAGTGATGTGAATATTGTGATAAGAGTATTTGTGAATATTTGATAGAATGATACCAAAAATGTTTCTGGATTTGGCCATATTTACATTAGAAACATGACTGCAGCAGTAACATACAGTTACAGAACTCACCTGATTCAGGCTGTGTCTCACTGGAAGTCGTGAGGTAGTGAGGTGGTGTGCTGAATCCAGCCGTGCTGCTGCTTGTTGTCTGACTTGTAGCTGTATTCAAACATACAGTACATCCATACTGTTACACCACTGCTTTAAGTCTGTTGTGTCATTCTACTTCATATAAAGTGAAGCACTGTACAAATAGACTTTATTTTATTTCACCTACATTTACTCTAATTAGTAACAAGGTTAAACTGGAACATTCAACATTAATGATAATGACATAATAATAATAATAATATTAATAATGATAAAAATGACAACATAGCAGTGTTGTCAGACTACTGAACAGGAGCACTTAAAGACTGTGGATGCTGTGGATTATTTACATATGTTTATTATATGCTGCTATTATATGTTGCTGTATAAATCCAAATACAATTTGAATAACGGGTCAGAACTCACGTGTGCTGTAGCAAATGAACGCTATCCTGACGTGACAGAACCAGTCGTACCATTGTCCGGAGAAACGGGAGTAGGTAAAGGCTACAACCACACATTCACGTTTATAAGGGTACCACGGTCTCCAGTGCCTAAATGAGGAGCTAGTTCCATCCGACCACTTCCAGGAGTCTCTGAAGAGGCCGATCCAGACACGTTCTCCTTCAGGTATCAGCTCCTGTACCTTCTGGTTCTCGGTCATGTTTCTCACACTGGTCAGGTCTGTGTAGTTTACTCTGCAGTGGCTCTGGGCCTCAGTCCATGTCATGGATTTGGTGATGAGGATAAATGTCACATCCGACCCTGAAAATAGAGCACAGTGAGGCGCTGTGTAGAGGCACCGTAACATACAGCCTCCCATCCATGCCTCTGTGTGCTACTTTGCAAACCATTATATAATATTGATAAACTAATGAATATGTGATAATAACAAAGTAAAACATTATCATCTTAACAAATAAAATAAATTAATAACAGTATTTCTGAAACACACACACACACACACACACACACACACACACACACACACACACACACACAGTGTGCATGTGAACATACAAGTGTCCAGTCTGTCCATATCAGCCCTCTGTGATGTCATCAGGAGACACACTGAGCTGTTTTACTGTTTCCATTTGTTCTGTCTTATTCTCAGCCTGTCAGTCACCTTTAAAGCACTTTGAACTGCTCTCACCTGTATGAAAGGTGCTACAAATAAAGTTGGTTTGATGGACTGACTGATACTACAGAGGCCCAAATAATGAAAACAAAGAGGCAAAGAGAAGCAGAGAAGGAAAACTTCACTAGTTCATATTCTCACCTCTGACATATGAGCAGACGAACTTAAGGCTGTTACTACACAGGGTGTTGTTCCACAGTCCATCCTCATCCATCGCTGTGCAGTGTTCTGCACTGTTAATATTGCTTGGTTCTCCAGCCCTCCATCGTCTGAACTCTGTCTCCCCGTGTTTGTAGAAACTTGTGTCTGACAGTGACCACTTCCAGCTGTATGTGTCTCTGTACAGTCCAATCCAGACTTCTCGATACTAATATTTGACAGTGAGATAAAGAATTAGACGTCGCTCTAGCTTTTGTTTACATGCAACTCATAATGAAATCATTTCAATGTACGTGATAACAGTTTTGTAATAACACTGGTGTCATGTAAGATTAGAAGAGTTTCTTTGCTCTAAGAAACAAGGAGAGAACTCTTTTCTTTAAATGATCACATCATACACTGAATTCATTACATTATTCAACATTTTTCTACTTAGTTTATACATAATCATTTTCCTACATTATTACATTTGGCATAAAACTCTTAATTTTTAATTAAGCACTTAGGCTTTCTGACATTATATGCTGAATATTATTATCATCATCATCATCATTATTAGTATTAGTATTATTATTATTATTATTTTGAGCTGCTACAGCTGGGGAACAAACTCTACAGTCCTCGTTCTGTGTAAAATATATTCAAAGGTTGATGTGAAGTTAATCTGAGGCTTCATCTGTCTGTGGAGATCTTCCAAAGTTAGAGTCTTCCTCCTTTTGTTACCATCCCTCCACTGCAGCTCAACAGGGAAACACTGTCTGCTCAAACACCATGAGGGAAGTTTAGACTAAAAACACTTTATACTTCTACTCTACTACATTTTACAGAAGATATTTACTATAGTTACTGTGTAGGATCAGATTTTAATACTTTCAAACCACCTGTCACTGACACACTTATCAAAGAGACTTTTAAATGAAAGACAGAGAAAAGTGAACTCAAAAAGCTGCAACATACTGAGCCAGTCAGTCTGCTTGTAGCTGCCATGTTGATCAGGGTCGCCATGTCCTCCATGTTGTCGACAGTAGCCAGGTCTGTGTATTTCTCTCTGCAGTAACTTTGTGCTTCAGTCCAGGTCTTCAGGTCAGAAACAAAATGGTACTGACGTGCAGCATGTGATGAGACAGCATACAGCCCTGTAGTGACACACATGCATAGTGATCAGATTCAGGCTATAAATGACTTTTTATATCTTTTCACTTTGTAATGTTTCATTTCAGTGTATTCAGGTGTGTCTTTGGAGTAAACTCAAATATATACCATTTTTTAAAGACACTTTATAAGCTACTTCTGCTCCATTTCACACTGCACTACTGTACTTTTTACTTTTTAACATATGAGAAATGTATATAATACATCATTCTGCATTAAATCAGGTGTCAGATGAGTCTGAGTCGTTATCAAAGAGACATTTCTCTTCTAAACTTATATCTAAACATATAAAACAGTTGATGAGCAGAACTATAACCATCTTTGTTTGCTGCTCTTTGTTTAATGCCTGTCTTCAGACTTGTGGCTGTTGAAACAACTCATTGTTTCCCATGAACAGCGTACGGTCCCTCAGTATCATTTCACTTCATGCTAATTAGTCACAGGCAGTTATTCATTGAATATTAGCATATGCAGCACTTTTGTCAGAAACATGTTTGATATCATCTACATCTACATGTGTTTTGTGGACCTGGAGACGGCTTACGACCGCGTCCCTCGGGGGGTCTTGTTGGGATACTACGGGAGTATGGGGTGCCAGTCTCGCTGCTATGAGCCATCCAGTCCCTGTATGACCAAAGTGAGTGCTGTGTCTGTATACCTGGTGTAAAGTCGAACACGTTCTCGGTGGGTGTTGGCCTCCGCCAAGGTTGTCTCTTGTCATCGATCCTGTTTGTGACCTTCATGGACAGAACTGTGAGGCACAGCTGGGGCAGGAAGGGGTCCGGTTTGGGGGCCTCAGAATTGCATCCCTGCTTTTTGCAGATGATGTGGTTCTGTTGGCTCCATCACACTGTGACCTCCAGCATGACCTGGAGCGTTTTGCAGCCGAGTGTGAAGCAGTTGGGATGAGAGTCAACACCACCGAGTCTGAGGCCATGGTTCTCTGTAGGAAACCAGTGGTTTGCCCTCTCTGGGTTGGGGGAGAGTTGCTGCCTCAAGTGAAGGAGTTCAAGTATCTCTGGGTCAGTGAGGGCAGAATGGAGCCTGAGATCGGCGGGTCGGTGCGGCTTCTGCAGTGATGTGGGCGCTGCGCCGTCCATCGTGGTGAAGAGGGAGCTGAGCCAGAAAGCAAAGCTTTCAATTTACTGGTCCATCTACGTCCCAACCCTCAGCTATGGTCATGAGCTCTGGGTAGTGACCGAAAGAATGAGATCTTGGAAACAAGTGGTGGAAATGAGTTTCCTCCGTGGGGTGACTGGGCTCAGCCTTAGAGATAGAGGGAGGAGCTCGGACATCTGGAGGGAGCTCGGAGTAGAGCCGCTGCTCCTTCATGTCAAAAGGGGTCAGTTGAGGTGTCTCGGCCATCTGATCAGGATCCTCCTGGGCGCCTCCTGCTGGAGGTGTCCTGAGCACGTCCCACTGGTAGGAGGCCCCGGGGCAGACCCAGAACACGCTGGACGATTACATATCTCGTCTGTCCTGGGAACATCTTGGGTCCTCCAGGAGGAGCTGGAAAGTGTTGCCGGTGAGAGGGATGTCTGGGGTGCTTTGCTTGGCCTGCTGCCCCTGCGACCTGGCCCCGGATAAGCGGATGAAAATGGATGGATGGATGGATGGATGAATTTGTTCTTGGGCTGAATGCTCACATCGACATGCTAACACTCTTTCAGCGGCCATGATAACATGCTAATATTTAGCACAAAGTACAGCTGAGGCTGATGGGATGTTCTGATGGTGTCTGATCATGAATCAAAATATTGGACAAAAGTCAGGAGATCAGAATGATCACAATTTTTTCCAAACTGTTATATACTAACAAAAACAAACTGAAATAAAAAAGAAAAAAGATCAACAAGTAGTGGACTAAAAATGGATCCAAATGCCTCTTTAATTTATCAAAGTTTTGTACAATCAGACTCCAAGTGGATTCAAATTTCTCAGGGTGTCTCCACAATGAAAACTTGTTTTTCTCCAGTTTAAGAAAAAACACTAGACCCCTCATGCAAGAATCTGGGGGATGACAAGACTTTGATTCCACTAGGATTTCCCTACATGCCAAAAGTGCTGAGAAAGAAATTGTGTTTTTGTGTCTAGAGGCAGAGAGCTCTATTGTTTTTGGTGCATTTATTTGGGACCTCAGCCGAAGGACGAAGTCTTTTTGTCTTTAATATGATCCCCTGTGCTCGCATGCAATACAGACCTTAGTGTGTGTGTGTGTGTGTGTGTCTATTTGCTACATTTTCAGGTGGTGCATAATGTCTTATGTGTGTGTGCTTTAAACCATACAAGGTATGAGGTGTTTCAATCATGTGTGTGTGGTTACAACAGTCATTCACTTAACACGGTTACATAAGACATCACACAACTTAATCATTAGATGTAATCAGCTTGCATAGAATAAAGTATTTATCTGATCATTGTAGAGTTTTTCTTATGCTCAATCAATCTATGCAGGGTAAAAACCTTTACTTGATTAATCATAAAATCTTACACTACAACCTCTGTAAGAAAAGATGAGGGGCAACACATCGTAAACTTGTGACTAAGGCACCTTTTTTGAGGCCGTAGACATACAAGCTTTATATGTATGCGTCAGAACAAGTTTATCTATCTGGTGATGCTTTCAGATTTAAGATCGGACTCACGGTTTGGGATTTGAAAGGACTAGTTTGAGAAACTTTCAACCCATTCTGCTCTCATTCTGTCTGCCTGTCAGCCACATGCAGTCCTTAATTAGCATAACAAAAGCTTCACTCTGACAGACACAAGCCACAAGTGTGTGTGTGTGTGTGTGTGTGTGTGTGTGTGTGTGTGTGTGTGTGTTACAACAACATTAATGAAAGTAATTATACGACAATTGTAAGTCTGGCTTACAATTGACAGACATACACACACACAGACAGACATACACACACACAGTCAGACAAAAACACACACACAGATGCTTGTATGTGGTTTTTTTTGCCTTGGTGCTATTTATTATTAGAAGCTAAATCATGTTGCTGTGTGCAAATTTGTGTTATGCTTGATGTGAATTAAACAGGGAGTTATTTTGTCTCTGGGCATGTCATCATAGAAATGGATCATATAATGTTGTGGTGGTCACTGTAACACTTCAGCATAGAAAACGTCCATAGCAACTTCTGTTTCTGTGTGGTTTCTGTTACCTTACCTTCAAAATTACTACTGGCTTACTGGAGTCAGTCCTGCTCTGTCTGAGTTCTGTTTCTCAATGTGAATGCATGCTTAGGCATCAGTGTTAATTGGCTATAACTTGTGCTGTGTAACCAATTGTTCCAAACCACAGTGCAATGGGGAGGCAGACAGTCAATCTGAAAGACACAAGCTTGTTTTGTTTTGTTTTTTTTGTTTTTTTTTGTGTGTGTGTGTGTGTGTATGTGTAGTAACACACCTGACAGGCTAAAATTGACTAAATTGATTTCTTCAATAAATGCCTGACAGCAAAAACCTGTAAATACAATATTTCCCAGGGCAAACTCTTTAGCCTCATTTAGAACTGTCATTAAATCTGTAGGTAAAACTGTGCTGCAGCATTCTAGATCAAATGAAGCAGAGCCAGCAGCTAGTTAGCATGCTAGTTAGCCACCGTGACAGTGCCACCTGTCACTCAAAGTGACCACGCCCTTAATTATGCACAATTTTAAACCTTATTAACATTGAAACGGATGAGATATAACCCCCACCCCCCGTTGTCATGAAAGGGGAAATTAGCTATAGAGACCAAAACCGTCACTCGTCACCCCCAGAGGTTGCTGCTTGGTCAAGGCGAGTGAGCGCTTCTTCCTACGTGCTCAAAAACGTAGGTGCTGATTGGCTGAAGAGGAGTCCTGTGTATTTGCGCTCGATTGCTCTTCCTTCGTCCTTAAACTACCGGGATGTCTGTCACAGTAAATTGAAATTGAATTTGGAGAACTGAATGTGAATACATATAGAAATGAATTCAATTTCAAATTATACTATTCAAATTCAGTTTTGCAATGCAATTATTCAAGTTTAGAAATTCAAATTCAAATGTAAATGATTCAAATTCAGTTTCTAGTGGCACATATTTCAGCCCATACCCCTGCCCGCAGTAAGAACTGTGCACACTGTTGTTTACTGCTCTCTTTATTTGCATGCGTGACTTCAGTGTTGTAGCTGTTGAAATAACTCTGTGACACCCAAACAGTGCACAGTTTCCTGGTATCATGCAAACTGGTTCCAGGCAACAATTATTTGAATGTTACACCTTCATTTAGATGAGTTTATTTTCAGGATCACAGGCCTTCACTTGTTCAGGTGTTGCAAATATGATGATTTGAATTCTCCATCTTTCACAGAGGACACGTGACCTCTGGGTCAGAACACAGGTCAGCTAAGACACGCCCATGAACAACAGAGTGCTGAGTGCCAACTGGTGACGAAGCTGCCAGTTCATCAAGATACGATCTGCTTTTAAGGGCCAGTGTCCCATGGTCAGGATGATCTCTGGCTTTCATCAAAGACTCAGAGACAAAGGACAAAGAAACTGACCTAAAATCTACATTGATTGACATGTTGTGCTGAGCTCACACAGTAACAATAGGAAGCTTTGTTTTAACATGGTGGTTTTCATGGAACCAAAACTTCTGTAAAGGAGAGTTTAAAGTAAAGAATCAACCAGAGAGTTTTATTGATTGTCAGGATCCTAGTGTATTTCCATTGTTTTCCCTCCCCTTTGTTTTTGTCTTGTCTTCCTGTCTTGTGGGTGTGTGTGTGTCTGGAGCTGGGCGGAGTTGGAGTCACCACTCACCTGCACACCTGCCAGCCATCAGTAATCAAGCCATCTGCACTCCACTCTGTATGAAAGCCTGCTTAGCCTTGTTACCTGCATGGTAGTGTGCTTTGGCTCATGATTCTTTGTCTTTTGAACTTTAGTTTTTGGTCATCTGTTAACTCTCTGGATTTTGACTCTGTTTTCTGCCTCTTAGATTGTTCCTGTCTTGCTGCACTCAGCCTCACCCAGCCTCATACCACCACGTCCATACCCACCTGGATCCTTCTGTTGGCACTCAGCACTCTGTTGTTCATGGGCGTGTCTTAGCTGACCTGTGTTCTGACCCAGAGGTCACGTGTCCTCTGTGAAAGATGGAGAATTCAAATCATCATATTTGCAACACCTGAACAAGTAAAGGCCTGTGATCCTGAAAATAAACTCATCTGCATAATTTGTAATATTTAAATAATTGTTACTGGAACCAATTTGCATGATACCAGGGAACTGTGCACTGTTCAGGTATAACAAAGAGCTCTTTCTAAAGCTACAACACTGAAGTCACACATTCAGACGACGGAAGAGCAGCAAACAACAGCAGACAGAGATGGACACAGTTCTTCTGCTCATCATGGCAGGCAAGTGTTTTATATGTTTTATGGTCTTTTATTACAGTACAGTGATATATTGTTGTGGCTACAGAACTCTTATCAGAACAATATCATGATGCACTTCAGTTATATGATAAGGAACATTACATCCTTCAGTTTATCACAAACATTTAAAATCAACACATCAGGAGATACATGGTTTTCACTGGACGGGACGGGGATGAATAACTTCTGTAAAGTAACTAAATCTGTCAGACAAAATGTAGTGCCGTGAAAAAACACAATATTTACCTCTGAGATGAAGTGGAGTCAGGGCTGTGCTCATCATTTCAACAGATATCTTGTGCGACCCTGCAGAGGGGTCTGAGGGGACATTTTCAGAAACTTACCAGCTAAACTGACCATTTTAGAGCATTTAAAACAAAAATCTTTGATCAGTTGTTCTTAATGTTTTGATGACTGAGTGGAGTGTAGTGTTTTTTCTAAAACTGGAGAAAAACAAGTTTTCATTGTGGAGACATCCTGAGAAATTTTAATCCACTTGGAGTCTGATTAGACAAAACTTTGATAAATTAAAGAGACATTTGGATCCATTTTAGTCCACTACTTGTTGATCTTTTTCTTTTTTATCAGGGGCCGAAACTGCCAGGACCCTATTGTTCTGCTGCATGTTCTTCTTCTTCTTCTTCTTTCTGAGGAAATCTTACTTCCCATGCACAAAAAATGACCAAACTTTGCACAAAGGTCCAGTCCCATATCAGCTGCAAAAACAGGCAATAGTCCTGATGGTGGCGCTACAGCAAGCCTCTAAAGTCCAAAATTTTGAAATTTCACAACAAATCAACCATATCTACAGTACATCAAAATGTTTGACTGTAAATGGTATTGTAAACATATACTTGCAAATTCTTGCTAAATACATTTTCAATGTTCATTAAATGAGTTCAAAAAATGACAAAATTTTGGAGTCATGGTAGATGATGTTTTGAAAATATCAGAATTTTATCTCAAAAACTTATTTTTTTACAGCATTTTGAATTTCGCTCTCATGCCAACAATTGGAGTCAATGCAAAAATGGCATTTTTAAACATCAGTTTTTCAATTATGGAGCCAATTAATCATTGTTAAAACAAATCACCAACATCTCCCTGCTATCCACATGCAATTTGTGTATTTTCAGATTTTTGTCTTAATAACTGAATTTTTGACAGCTGTTTGAAATCTGCCTCTACACACTAACAGCTGCTGTCTGGCACACAAGTGACTGTATTAGTCAGTTTGTGAAGCTACAGGTGACATTTCTGTTTGCCAGTTAGCTCAGTGAGCTAGAGGCTGGTTCTTGGTGTTGAACATTGTGTGTTCAAGTCTCAGCTCGTGCAACATTTCCATATGAGAAATCTAGCCAAACTTTTCATAAAGGTCCAGTCTCATGCCAGATGTCCTCAACTGGACACACAAGACAATAGTCCCGATGGTGGCGCTACAGCAAGCCTCTTGATTTCAAAACTTTGAAAATTCATCACAAATCAACCATATGTGCTACAGCTTTGGAACTTTCACTGTGAAATGTGCTTTTCCATGGCATGAATGGCTCCTGTCTGGCACCCTGATGCTTGGCTTAGTCAGTCTGTGACGCCACACATGAACTTTCACTTGCAAATTAGCTCAGTGAGATAGAAGACAGACCTCAGTCTCAGAAGTTGTGTGTTCAAGCCTCAGCTGGGGCAGAATGGACATTCTAATGTGAAATTCTATGTTCAGACATCATGCTATGTGTATTAGAGATGACTAAGGTTAATATGTTTATGATCCAGGCAGTTTCGCAGAGAGACAAATACTCTTTATCAACACTTTTCCCTGTTATCCCTTGTCTCTTTTCCCTGTTTTTTTCTGCTTAGCCTAATTTTATTTTATTTGTGCAGTTTTGCTGTTGAAAGGTAATGTTGATTGCCTTTTAAAATGAAGGTCTAATGGTGCATTTACAATTTTACAAATAGGCCTATCTCTGCTATGAATCATTTCATTATTGATTAGCATTCCAGTTATTTTCTATATTAAATGTTTGTCTATAAAATTATATAAAATTCATATTACCTTTCCCCAATTCCATTCTGGCATCCACAAACATCTCACATTGTCTGACTAAAGGTCCAAAACCATGATAAAGCAAGATTTGAGGAGGATATCCTCAAATCTGTGAAGGTAACTCCAACACTGACGCCTGAAACAATCAATCCATCATGAAATAGTTGTGGATTAATTATGCGTTTGACTTACTGATTTACTGACTAATCACTGCAACTGTAGAATTCCTATAATGAGATAGAAGAAGTAATTAGCTCAGTGAGATAGAGCATAGTCTCTTATGCTTAGAATGCCTCCTCTTTTTCATCTTCCTACACTCTGCTTGTTGCACAGAATTGCCTAATTTTGCCTAAAATTGCCCAGCCCTGACCATTGCTGCGCAGCAGCTGTAATTTCAGTTTGTTTTTGTTATGTCATGTTAATTGTTTATTTTGTGTCCTCCCTGAGTTCTTAGTACTGTCAGGTGCCATTTAACATTTGAGGCAGTGTGATTTGTTCTCTGTTTGTGGAATTTGAAGGTAAGAACTGGACGGAGGAGTGATTGAGCCAGAGAAAATAGAAAATGACGTGTACAGATTGTGTACTTTGTGTTTTTTTGAGAATAAATATAATACACTAAAAAAGTTTAAAGTGACAGAAAATAGTAATACTCAGCTAAAGTGCATGTACCTTGACTTGGTCCTGAGCTCCAGGACTTGTACACGTACTTGGTCACATTCCAGTCCTGGTTAAATGTTAAACAGTTACTGGGTCAGTCCTGAAAAGAACCCAAACATGTTGCACAATGTTCCAAACATTAGTTTTGATCAACATATAGATTTAAAATGAAAACCCCAAAACAACATGAGTGCTCCCCTTAAACGAACTCATCCTCATTTTAATAATATTCACACAACTCTACAGACACACCCTTCTTCCTCTCAGGCTCAGCCGAATGTTTTCACAGCAACAACGATGAACACACATGAATAATAATAAGTGCTCCATGTTAAAACACTCTTAAATACCTGATGTTAACTTTTTTTAAAAGTATATAATAGTTTTAAAAAACTGTGATCATTCTGATCTCCTGACTTTTGTCCAATATTTTGATTCATGATCAGACACCATCAGAACATCCCATCAGCCTCAGCTGTACTTTGTGCTAAATATTAGCATGTTATCATGGCCACTGAAAGAGTGTTAGCATGTCGATGTGAGCATTCAGCCCAAGAACAAATTCATCTTAACTATTTCATTATTAAGTTCTATCTTATCTTCTATGACTGCTTTGAAATCAGATCATTCACTACAGATTGTTGTCAGTATTTATCTGTCACTGTGTAGTCTCGTCTTGCACTTCCTGTTTTATTTTGTACTCACCTTTTCCCTCTCGTTTCAGACCCTGACTTTCTCCCTTTGTGTGATTTTCCCGCCACTGTGATTTTCTCCCTGATTGGCCTCATGTATATAAATAGTCCTCGTCTCCTCTTGTCTTGTGTCAGTTCGTCTTGTTATGTTGATCAGGAGAGTACTGTTTAGTGTCCAAGCCATCCACACGTTACCAGGTTTTTGCTTCAAGACTTTGTTTTGTTTGCGAGCCTCAGTACAATTGTTTGATTCTCCATTGAGAGTGCTTTTGTTTTGTGTGTTTTTTCAAGTAAAGATTTTTATTAAACTTCACTACTGTCTCCAGAGTGTGCATTTGAGTCCTAGTCATTGGCGTCACGTTCACAACAGTACGGTGTTCATGGGAAACAATGAGCTGTTTCAACAGCCACAAGTCTGAAGACAGGCATTAAACAAAGAGCAGCAAACAAAGATGGTTATAGTTCTTCTGCTCATCAACTGTTTTATATGTTTAGATATAAGTTTAGAGGAGAAATGTCTCTTTGATAACAACTCAGACTCATCTGACACCTGATTTAATGCAGAATGATGTATTATATACATTTCTCATATGTTAAAAAGTAAAAAGTACAGTAGTGCAGTGTGAAATGGAGCAGAAGTAGCTTATAAAGTGTGTTTAAAAAATGGTATATATTTGAGTTTACTCCAAAGACACACCTGAATACACTGAAATGAAACATTACAAAGTGAAGAGATATAAAAAGTCATTTATAGCCTGAATCTGATCACTATGCATGTGTGTCACTACAGGGCTGTATGCTGTCTCATCACATGCTGCACGTCAGTACCATTTTGTTTATGAACGGAAGAACTGGACTGAAGCACAAAGTTACTGCAGAGAGAAATACACAGACCTGGCTACTGTCGACAACATGGAGGACATGGCGACCCTGATCAACATGACAGATACAAGCAAAGTATGTTACAGCTATTTGAGTTCACTTTTCTCTGTCTTTCATTTAAAAGTCTCTTTGATAATTGTGTCAGTGACAGGTGGTTTGAAAGTATTAAAATCTGATCCTACATAGTAACTATAGTAAATATCTCCTGTAAAATGTAGTAGAGTAGAAGTATAAAGTGTTTTTAGTCTAAACTTCCCTCATGGTGTTTGAGCAGACAGTGTTTCCCTGTTGAGCTGCAGTGGAGGGATGGTAACAAAAGGAGGAAGACTCTAACTTTGGAAGATCTCCACAGACAGATGAAGCCTCAGATTAACTTCACATCAACCTTTGAATATATTTTACACAGAACGAGGACTGTAGAGTTTGTTCCCCAGCTGTAGTAGCTCAAAATAATAATAATAATAATAATGATAATAATAATAATAATAATAATAATAATAATAATAATAACAATAATAATAATAATAATAATAATGATATCCAGCATGTAATGTCAGAAAACCTGAGTGCTTAATTAGTAATTAAGAGTTTTATGCCAAATGTAATAATGTAGGAAAATGATTATGTATAAACTAAGTAGAAAAATGTTGAATAATGTAATGAATTCAGTGTATGATGTGATCATTTAAAGAAAAGAGTTCTCTCCTTGTTTCTTAGAGCAAAGAAACTCTAATCTTACATGACACCAGTGTTATTACAAAACTGTTATCGCGTACATTGAAATGATTTCATTATGAGTTGCAACAGCATCACTTACACTGAAAGTCCAATATGAGGGAATCTCTTAATGTCCAGTATGAACAGCAGGAATGATTACAGGAGGCAAAACTTGTTTCACTGTTCATATGAACTCCTGAATGTTTTTTCAAGACAGACTTCAATTTTGTGAACCTGTCCTTTAAGAGTTTTACACATTGAATCTCTCAGCTGTAAAATCCTGTAATAAAGTGGTCGAGGATCAGACTGACAGGCAGCATCAAGACTGTTAATGGGAAGTTGATGTAAAAATGTTGCCTTGAACAAAAGCTAGAGCGACGTCTAATTCTTTATCTCACTGTCAAATATTAGCATCGAGATACCTGGATTGGACTGTACAGAGGGGAGGCCCTGAGCAGCTGGAAGTGGTCACTGTCAGACACAAGTTTCTACAAAAACGGGGAGACAGAGTTCAGACGATGGAGGGCTGGAGAACCAAGCAATATTAACAGTGCAGAACACTGCACAGCGATGGATGAGGATGGACTGTGGAACAACACCCTGTGTAGTAACAGCCTTAAGTTCGTCTGCTCATATGTCAGAGGTGAGAATATGAACTAGTGAAGTTTTCCTTCTCTGCTTCTCTTTGCCTCTTTGTTTTCATTATTTGGGCCTCTGTAGTATCAGTCAGTCCATCAAACCAACTTTATTTGTAGCACCTTTCATACAGGTGAGAGCAGTTCAAAGTGCTTTAAAGGTGACTGACAGGCTGAGAATAAGACAGAACAAATGGAAACAGTAAAACAGCTCAGTGTGTCTCCTGATGACATCACAGAGGGCTGATATGGACAGACTGGACACTGTGTGTGTGTGTGTGTGTGTGTGTGTGTGTGTGTGTGTGTGTGTGATAACGCTGACAAAAATATCCATATTTAAAAATAAAAATATATTGTATGTGTCTATTTTTTGGTGATTTTAAGGACGTTTTTATGAATGTATAGAGATGGTTCAGAAATACTGTTATTAATTTATTTTATTTGTTAAGATGATAATGTTTTATTTTGTTATTATTACATATTCATTAGTTTATCAATATTATATAATGGTTTGCAAAGTAGCACACAGAGGCATGGATGGGAGGCTGTATGTTACGGTGCCTCTACACAGCGCCTCACTGTGCTCTATTTTCAGGGTCGGATGTGACATTTATCCTCATCACCAAATCCATGACATGGACTGAGGCCCAGAGCCACTGCAGAGTAAACTACACAGACCTGACCAGTGTGAGAAACATGACCGAGAACCAGAAGGTACAGGAGCTGATACCTGAAGGAGAACGTGTCTGGATCGGCCTCTTCAGAGACTCCTGGAAGTGGTCGGATGGAAGTAGCTCCTCATTTAGGAACTGGAGACCAGGGCAACCTAGTAACTTGGGAGGGAATCAGCATTGTGCAGTTGCAGATTTTTTCAACTCCCAGTACTTCGGACAATGGTACGACTACTTCTGTGACCACAGAAAAGCGTTCATTTGCTACAGCACACGTGAGTTCTGACCCGTTATTCAAATTGTATTTGGATTTATACAGCAACATATAATAGCAGCATATAATGAACATATGTAAATAATCCACAGCATCCACAGTCTTTAAGTGCTCCTGTTCAGTAGTCTGAGCGCCTGGGGGTAAAAACTATCTCTGAGGCGGGAGGTTGGAGCTCTGATGCTCTGCAGATGCTTCCCTGAGTGAAGATAAGAGAAAAGGCTGTGTGCTGGGTGACTAGTGTCCTTTAAAATACAAAGTGCTTTCTTCCTCCAGCAGGTGGTGAACATGTCCTGTATCTGATGTAATGGTGATCCTATGATTATTGACGCTATTTTCACCATCCTCATCAGGTGTTTATGATCCTGTGCTGTTATGCTGCCAAACCACAGCAGTATGCATCCAGTCAAGGTGCTTCCTATTTTGGACTGGTAGAAGTAGATGAGGGTTTTTGTTGACATGCTGTGTTTCCTCACACACCTCAGAAAGTCAAGTCTCTGTGTTGATGACACAACTGGTGTTCAGAGACCAGGGGCCTGTTGTTCGAAACCTAGATAAGGGATTAAGCCAGAATATGTTGGTTATCCTGGCTTAATTTAGCGTTGATTCGGTTGTTCGAAAGCAGAGGCACATATGTTGTCATGGATATTTATTCTGTGCACTTAACCTGGTCCCGACCAGGCTAAAAACCAGGCTTAGTTTAGCCTGGTGCCTTATCTGTCCATTCAGCTGTCACTGCGATCGGAAATCAATGTGTTTTACAGTCATTTCATGTTCTTATGTACATCTTTGCCTAATTTTTTAACAAAATACATTAAGCCTACAAAAAAAACCCATTTAAAACATTATTTTTGTAATAGCCCAAGCATATTTTGACATGCACATATCTTTACCAATAAAAGGATTAATTGTTGGAATAAACATACAAGTAGGTGTATTTGGCATTAACACAATTAGTGGTTATTAGGTTTCATAACTGTATGACCTTCCCAAATTATATTCCCAGTTAACTGGACCAACTTTACATCAATGAATGAAAACATGAAGATGAAACCACAATATTCTTTGACCTCATTTTATTTAAATGAAAAATACTGTAATCAGTCACTGTCTGCTTTGAGCTGTGGAGAGAAAGAGAGAAATAATATTGATTAATACATTGCATCACAGTAATGCTTACAGTGTGCATCAAAGTCACTTACTTCTTTGTGTAGTTTCTTAATTTCCAAGTCCAATTTCCTTAAGGTTTTTCTTTTAATTTGTCAATTTGTCTTACACTGCAAGACAATCCAAAGTCAGACAGTCCACATAACACCATTGGTTGATTAATGAATGAATAAAATGATTGATTCCATGTACAGTATACTGGAATAATGAAGAGAGCGGTTTCTGTGGGTGGGACAGAGTCTGTAGTTTCACCTTTAAGGTGAAGTGTACAACTGCTGATTTGTGGAAGGAAATTTAATTGTAATTATGACAGATTCATTTGCGCAGCAAGTGTATATTTTTAGATTACTTACGCATTCAGTCGGTCCGCAATTGTCACGCACTGTCTCTCTGCTTTATTATCGCTGCAGTGTTTCCTTTCTTCGTGATTATATGTTTTACCTCTTCATAAGTGTCCATGATGAGACGCTGCTCACTGGGTGAGAAGTATGCGGCACGTGCCCTCTCCATTGCTGCATCGGTGAATCTGTGATCAATCTTGGGGTCTATTTAAGAAAGCCGTGGACGCGCACTCACCTGAATAAGTTACACCTGGCTTGACAAAGCCGCGCCTCCTCAGCCTGGCTTGGTGTTCGAACAACCAATTGAGCCAGGATGGACTTAGGGGAATTTGTCCAGCCTCGCTTTCCCACTTATCCTGGATTGGTTCATTCTACTTTCGAACAACAGGCCCCAGGAGAGGGAGCTGGTGATCTGGATGCCTAAGAACTTGCTGTTAACAATTTCAACAGGGGTGTTGTTTATGTCAACAGGTGGCTGAACAGTTTTAATTTTTATGAAGTCAGTGATGAGCTCTTTTGTTTTCTCAGTGTTAAAGGATAGATTGTTGTTGTGATCAAGTCCAGGACAATAAATTTTAACCCTCATGATGCTGATCATTTTATGGAGTTGTTTGTAAAGTGAGCAGCAGTGGTGATCAGCTGCAGATGATCAGTTTGTCTCGACTTAATGCTGAAAATATGCAACAGATGGAGGATGTAACTACCACATTTTGCCTGTTAGTGTTTAAACTGATGAAATTCTGAAATGTTTCCACAGCTACAACAAAACAAGTGTTCAGACTGAATTTTCAGACACAGGACTCCTCTCTGGATCTGAATGACCCTGCTGTGATGGAGGACACCTTGAAGAAGGTAAATCATGTTTTCTGATTTTATTCAAAACCAATCAATTGACTCTAAAAGCAAATAAAAAAAAAAAATACAACTTTATTGATCCCCAGAGAGGAAATCCACATTGCAGCAGTACAAGAAACAGACTGAGGAGGAAAGAGATAAAGAGCTATTTAAAATCATAAATACAGTAAAATAAGAACATTTAATAAATGACATTGAGAAGCTATATACATGATATACATTACAATACTTTGGTCACATACAGGACATGACTTGAGCATTGTGCCAATCCATATGTGCAGAAGTAAAGAGTGTGTTAGTGCCACTCTGCAGGCCTTATTGATGTGTGACTAATGAAGAATCAACAGTCAGCAGAAACTTCACTATCTGCCACCAAATGCAGCAGGAAACTGTACAAATACAATCCAGCAATCTGAGAAAAGACAGAGAGTTTACAAGAGAAGAAAAATCTACAACAGACCAACAGGTCGGCACCACCTCAGGAAAAACAAGTATATATGAAGCAGAGTGCTCCTAAAATAGAGCTTCCAGATGAGTCCAATATAAATAAGAATGCAGAATGTAATCTGTGTATGTGAGTGATGATAATGACGAGGAGTTTTGTGTCTCAGCTCAAACAGCAGCTGAAGGACCAGGGGCTGGATGACAACATCAAACTGAGCTGGAGGAAGCAGCCAGATGGAAAAGTCTTCCACAAGGAAGAGAAGAAGAAGAAGACCCAAAAAGGACGAGCTTTAAGGCTGAATTGTTGTGTTTGGTTTCATCAGAGAAAAGTGGATTTCTTTCCTTAAAGTCTTCATGTAATGGGTCAGAATAGATCTGCAACGATTAGCTGATTAATCCATCAGTCGCAACTATTTTGAAAATCAGTTTATCCTTTTAGTCATTTTGTGAGCTGGTACCAGCTTCTCAAATATGAGACTTGATGATTTTCTTTGTCATAAATTATCACTAATTCAACATCTTAAACTGTTGGTCAGTTATAACAAGACATTAGTCTTTATGTGTTTGAGCTGTTGGAATTATTTCAACCTTTTTTGTGACATTTTTCACTTAAAATACTGTGAGATAAAATAAGTTAAGATACTTTATAATAAGATTTGACGCAAGGAAACAAAGACAAACACCTTTAAAAAAGAAGAGCTCTGATGTTTTGTGATATCTTCAAACCCTTTTCTTTCCTCTTTAGGATGGCACAGTGGTGCAGCGGTTAGCATTGTTGCCTCACAGCAAGAGGGTTCCTGGTTTGAACCCTGGGGTGGGGGAGCCCTCTGTGCATGTTCTCCCTGTGTCAGCGTGGGTTTCCTCCAGGTGCTCCAGCTTCCTCCCACAGTCCAAAGACATGCAGGTGAATTGGTGACTCTAAATTGTCCGTAGGTGTGAATGTGAGTGTGAATGGTTGTCTGTCTCTATGTGTCAGTCCTGTGATAGTCTGGTGACCTGTCCAGGGTGAACCTGCCTCAGCTGGGACAGGCTCCAGCCCCCCGCAACCCCCAACAGGATAAGTGGTTCCAGAAAATGAATGAATGAATTTCTTTATTTAAGGGTAAAATTGTGTCTAAACTATTTGTTGTCTCCCTGTAATGTGTCAAAATATCTACAAATGAGTTGAATGGAAATTAATTACATGTATATTTCTCATGCTGTCACCTTATTACAAACTTTAAGGAGTTTCCCTAAAATTTTATGTGACTTTTTATGTTACTGTTACATCTTCCAAGCACAAATGCCAAATATTTGCTGGTTGCAGCTTCTCAAATATGAATATTTGATGCTTTTCTTTGTCATATATTATTATAAGTTTAATGTTGTTGCTGTTGGTCAATTGAAACAAGACACTAGGATTTATCTGTTTGGGCTGTTGGAAACTTTGACAGGCATATTTCTCTATTTTCTGGCATTTCATACATATAATAGTTTTAGATCAGGTAATATACGATACGATTTTGTAAATATTAAGATACTATAAGATGAGATAAAATAGGATTCAGCTGAAGGCAACTCCAATGAAAAAACACCTTAAAAAAGAGCCTTTAATGTTTTGTTAAATCTTTAAAATGTATTTTTATGAGGAAAAATGTCAATTCATTTGAGAATAATGTTGCATCCAAAAAATGTGTTGTTGTCTCCCTGTAATGTGTCAGACATACACAAACCAGTTATAGAGAAAATAATGATATGTGTTATTCTCATGCTGTCACCTTATCATGGATGCAACCTTTAAGCATTTCCCCAAAAGTTACCAAAGTTACTTTTAATGTTACTGTAACGTCTTCTTTGTTGGTTTCAGCTTCTCAGATATAAAGATGTGATGTTTTTCTTTGTCATATATAAACTTAATATCTTAAGCTGTTGGTTGGTTAAAATAAGACATTAGAATTTATCTGCTTGTGTTGTGGTAAATTAACCTGTTCAGATTCCCTGTCTATTCCAATGGATGTCACTTTCTAGGATGTCTAGATCTATGATTACTGTCATGTGACTCCACCCAAGTTCACAGACTCATTTGATTGGATGTCTACAAACCAATCAAAGTGTGTCTCATCATCTAAAGTGGACTGCACCAGAGCCACGCCCCCTTTTTAACAAGCATGAGCTGTTTCTCAACATGTGTTCTTGTGGACTTGTGACACGTCATCAGTCGCAGCCCAAGTACTGTTCCAATTCAAAGTTCACATCTGGCGAAGTTCAGTCCAAATTCCCGGATGTGTTCTCGCCACGCCCATTTCACCAGGGATGCATCGGAGCAGACTTGTGTGGACTTCAGACAGCCAGGTATCCCAGCATGCATTTCACACCAGTCATCGGAAAATGACAAGTGAGGGAAACGTCAGAGCCGTGGTCGATGTTTTAATATAGAGCCCAGTTGAATGTGACTGAGGTCCGCTAGATGACAGCTGTCAGCGCTCATAGATTATAAACGTGTGTGTGAGCGCTCAGGCTGCCCCAGAGAGCAGCCTCTCTCAGGTAGGCCTTTTGAAACTCGTGGCTGATTATCTCTGCAGTGATTAAATATGAAATGAAATTTGTTTGGGGGAATGTCTAATGGGCCATATTCAGTCTCAGTATAAGATATATCCTGATATTATTAAATGTTGTAACATATTATTGTTCTTTGCATTCTTTTGCTTATTTATGTGTTTTTACCATTCAATAATGATTTTAAGAATTTATTGTAATTTATTTATTGTATTTACAGATTAATTGTCTTTATTGTATTTATTCAACAGCATTTTAAATATTGATTATCTGATATGAATTGTTAACCTGATGTCTGAAGTGTGGCTGAATAAACTTTTCCTCTTCACATCTGACCTGTTTGATCCATTTATATTGGTGAGGACAGACTAAATGAGCGGTCAGTGTAATCCAGTACAGTTCAACAGCACCACAATCTACAACTCAACACTTCAGTAAAATGTCAGACTTAATACAATATTAAACTGCTGTTGTTTTTTTCTATGTGAACCAAGTAAACTGTCAAGTCTCCATTAAAAATAGACAGAAAGCATATTGGTGAGACAAATGCAGTGATGGACAGTAACTCAGTATATTACTCAAGTAGCTACTGTACTTAAGTACAAATTTGATGTACTTTGGGTACTTTTCCATTTACTTAGAGGGAAATACTGTACATTCTACTCAAGCTACATTTATTTGATAGCTATAGTTACTGTTCAGATAGTTTGTTTTATATGTTGTTGTTTCATGTTTACAAGTTGCTGTGTATTGTTATAGATCAGACTAGTGCACCAGTGAAAGGTGTTATAATTAGTTCTACCATGACAACATTTAAATGCTGTTCACATTTAGCCTACGATGAGCAATTAATACTCAACACATATTCATGTATATGATGATCACAACACTTGAAATTGGGTCACTCTGCATCACGAGTACTTTGAACTTTTAATTTTAAGTAGGCTACATTCTGCTGACAATACCCAGATACTTTTACTCAAGTCAGATTTGGTGTGCAGCACTTTGACTTGTGACTGAGTTTTTGTTCTTTGTTGTGATATTCCTGGTACTTTGTCCACAACTGGACAAACATATCCAACAGACATGCAAGTATCGCACGTCTCATCCTCCTCATTCTCTGCTGTCTTTCTGGGATCTGCCTCCTCAGCTGGACAGCCTCCTCCTCAGCTGGGCAGCCTCCTCCTCAGCTGGACAGCCTCCTCCTCAGCTGGACAGCCTCCTCCTCAGCTGGGCAGCCTCCTCCTCAGCTGGACAGCCTCCTCCTCAGCTGGACAGCCTCCTCCTCAGCTGGGCAGCCTCCTCCTCAGCTGGACAGCCTCCTCCTCAGCTGGGCAGCCTCCTCCTCTGCTGGACAGCCTCCTCCTCAGCCTGCAGGTACAGCAGTCCTGCTGCAATAACTGCGCCAAGACACCTTCTCCGATCCGTTATTGATTTTTGATTTACATTTCGCCAGTGCTCACGATCTCAATAACCACCAACTCTCCACACACGTTTCCCCCCGCACTTGACTTTTGATTATAATCAGAAGCCAGCTGCGGGGAAAAGGTTTTAAAAGACATTTTATGAAAATGTTTTGGCTATTTATATGTTTTTGTATGTCAGTTATATATGTTGGAACGTTAAAAACATATACATATTAATTTCTTACAATGTCAAAGACGCAGGCTGGGCTGTGTTTATATTGTTTTATTCTAAATGCAAACAACACAGCACAACAGCCAAGGCCAGCGGAGGTGGTGACATCATCATGTTCGCTGCTGTTCCAAAAGCAGAAATGACTGTACTCCCGTCCTCACGTTCTTGGGAAGTCCGGACTTTCGCGTGGACTTGCCAAGTCCAAACTTGCCAAGTCCACAAGTCCGAACTGCCGTACTTGAGTATTGAGAAACGGCTATGGTCAACCTTGAAGCAAGGAGGAAGTGTGAGGGACGCTTCAGTCTATTAATCATATTGTTAAAGTTCATAATTTGTGTTTAACTGTGTTTATAGTAAACATGAGATGTTATATTAATATACAGTACAGGCCAAAAGTTTGGACACACCTTCTCATTCAATGCGTTTTCTTTATTTTCATGACTATTTACATTGTAGATTCTCACTGAAGGCATCAAAACTATGAATGAACACGTGGAGTTATGTACTTAACAAAAAAAGGTGAAATAACTGAAAACATGTTTTATATTCTAGTTTCTTCAAAATAGCCACCCTTTGCTCTGATTACTGCTTTGCACACTCTTGGCATTCTCTCGATGAGCTTCAAGAGGTCGTCACCTGAAATGGTTTTCCAACAGTCTTGAAGGAGTTCCCAGAGGTGTTTATTGGCCCCTCTGCCTTCACTCTGCAGTCCAGTTCACCCCAAACCATCTCGATTGGGTTCAGGTCCGGTGACTGTGGAGGCCAGGTCATCTGCCGCAGCACTCCATCACTCTCCTTCTTGGTCAAATAGCCCTTACACAGCCTGGAGGTGTGTTTGGGGTCATTGTCCTGTTGAAAAATAAATGATCGTCCAACTAAACGCAAACCGGATGGGATGGCATGTCGCTGCAGGATGCTGTGGTAGCCATGCTGGTTCAGTGTGCCTTCAATTTTGAATAAATCCCCAACAGTGTCACCAGCAAAACAGCCCCACACCATCACACCTCCTCCTCCATGCTTCACAGTGGGAAAATTGTCCATATTAAGCCATGTTTAATGTGTGTTTAATGTGTGTTTAATGTGTGTTTAATGTGTGTTTTGAATCAACTGAACTTTACAGCACTTCACAGAAGTCGACTAGTGTTTTGGAGGTGTAACTGTGTAACTAAATGAAAATCTGTCACCTTTAAACAGAAAATCTAGAAAAGACAGTGTCAAAAAATTCCCCGCCATCTGAGACTTAAATTACATGTAGGTTTCACTGAGCTATGGACCTGTGTGACATTGGTATGGAGTATTTTTTGCTGTTTAGTTGGATGATGATAAAACTTCACTGAATATGTCACATAAAACACTTTAACTTTAACCAGTCTGTTGGCAGTTTTTGTGGTCTGTGTGTGATGATGATGACTGAATAGCTTAATCAGTACGTTGCGTCGTCTTGTGATGTCATATGAGCACACCTGGAGATTTACAGTGAAGTATTCAGGCTTCTCTCCGTGACTGACTGTGTCAGTCTGACTCTGTGGTTGATGTGAAGCAGGAAACGTTTGATCAGAGTGCAGCATCTTACAGGAAGTACAGACAGTAACTAATGACATCGTTTCAGCAGCACTGATGGAAGGAAACTCTGGCTTTATCAATACATTCACTGAAGGAGAGAACGTCACATTTCCATGCAGCTACGATTTCTACGGAGGGCCGAGGAAGTTCTTCTGTAAAAACAAATGTGAAAAAGTAGAAGACGTTCTTGTTGAAACCGAAGGCAATAGAACTCAGAATGGCAGATACAGAACTGAATATGTAGAAGACTCTCCATATGGACTGCGTGTGACCATCACACAGGTGACCAAGTCGGACACCAGACCGTACGCCGGGGGATAGAGTTGTTTCGCCTGTTAGTCGGCAGCGGAGATTCTAACAGCACCGAAACAGTGGTTATATAAACGGGACAGCCAGCAGGTCCAGGAGCTCGAGATTTCAAACATGTAAACAAAATGAGATAAAAACAAAATAGTGGATTGTTCCCTCTGGGTTGGGAGGGAGTTGCTTCTCCAAGTGAAGCGGAGTTTAAGTATCTAATTTGTTAACGAGTGAGGGTAAATGTGTGTGAGATGGAGAGGCAGTTTGGGTGGTGCCAGCAGTGACGTGAGTAGTGTGCCGGACACAAGGTTTTTTCTGTCCTGGGATGGTGGCGGTATGACCTGCCCTACTCTGCCCTACTCTGCTTCTGATTGGCTTACCCTGATATTTTTATCTAACCATCTTACTCCTAATGCCTTAACCTAACCAATCCAACCAATGAAGACAGTGAGCACTAGCCGCTCAGAGGGAGTGTCGGCAGGTCATGCCTTCGCCATCCTAAACAAAAAAAATTTGGTGCACCAGACTGTTGTAGTAAAGAGGGAGCTGAACCAGAAGGTGAAGTTTTTGTTTTACCAGTGGCTTTACGTCCCACCCCTCACCTTTGGCCATGAGCTTTGGGAAGTGACCAAACGTATGAGATCGCAGATACAAATGGCTGAAGTGAGTTTCCTCTGTAGGGTGTCTGCACTCAGCCTTAGAGAGCAGGAAAGAAGCTCAGACATCCGCAGGGAGCTCCGAGTAGAGCTGCTGCTCCTTTCTGTCAGAGGGGGCCAGCAGAGGTGGTTCAACATATGATCAAGGTTTCCCAGGCACGTCTAACTGGTAGGAGGCTCCAGGGCAGACCCAGAACACACTGGAGAGATTATACATCTCTCTGTCTTGGGAACAACTCAGGATCCACCAGGAAGAGCTGGAAAACATTACTGAGGAGAGGGACGTCTGGAATACTTTGCTTAGCCTGCTGGATGAGCAGGAGATAATGGATGGATGGACGTCTGTTTGATTACTGATACTGATTTGATGCCTGAGACATTTCGTGGTTTGAGCTCTGTTAATGTGAAGACTTGCTGCTTTTCTTCGTCTTAAGAGACAGAAACTGAATTACTGTGAGGTTTGAGGTGCTGGTCAAACAAGAGAGACTTTCCTGTCATACAGAGAGAAGAGATGCATTGTTCCAAATTTAGCTACAGACACATTTCCAGTGAAGTGAAGGATCTGTATACTTCCTCAAACTTTATGCAAACACAGACTGATTTGAATGTTGCTGCTGACATTAGATTTTGTTATTGAGATTTTTGTTGTTTTCTGTCCCCTAACTTTGAGCCATGCTAGCAGCGTAGCTCTAGGGACGGCACAGTTGATTGGTCTTTGGTCCAGACTGACGCATCTCAACAGCAACTGGATGGATTGCTGACTTTGGTGAACTCCTGACTTTCACTCCAGTACCACCATGAGGGTGACATTTGTGGTTATGATTGAATTATATAACAATGATATCAAATACTATGAAACTTACAAAAGACACTTAAGGTCCCAAGAGGATACATTCCAACAACTTTGGTGATACTCTGATTTTTTTCTTTGGCTCCACCAGCCGGTCAAAGGTCCTGTTAAATATCTCAACATCTACAACACGGATTGGCACAATAGTCATGGTGCCAAGAGGATGAATCCTGCTGACTTTGGTGACCCTTTGACCTTTTCTCTAGCACCACCATGAGGTTGACATTTTAGTTCTTTGTTAAAATTATATAGAGCTTCTGGTATGACCGTACACTTTTACTGTGTGTCCCAGTACCCATACTGCCATAGTATTGAGTATGCCAGGAAAAAAGATCTGGTATGTCACAATACACAGCAGGTCAGATGCAGTACGTCAAAAATACAGTGATGTTTTACTGCATGCAGTTGGATTTTGCAGTATGAAAGCCAGCATGCTTCTCTGGCTATTCTGACCCACAATCCTCTGCACAGCGCAAATTACGTCAAATTAACTGACCCGCAAACACAAATCGTCAGCTCATTGACATCTGGCTGAAGCCAAAATGATGAATGAGGATGTATTCAAGTGACAGTAATAATAAGAAAATGAATTGTTCAAGTGAACAAAATAATCATAAAATAACCAACAACAAAAGGACACAAGTATAAAAATAACAATGACAGAGAAATGAAAATACTGTTATGAATACTAGGATTCATTTATGCTCAACGTTAGAGACAGAGATGGAGACAGACGGAGTCTTCTGTCCATACTCTACGTTAATATCATGCATATCTGTGTACGTTGTCTGAAAGTTTACAGATACGGACGAAACAGAGCAGCATCACCGGCGATAATGGAGGCAGTGCAGTGTAGTTCAAGCGAGATACGTCCATAGGAGATGACAGCGACACTTAAATAATGGCGGAATGCAACAAACCAGTAATATATAATAATATATAGTGAAAATAGCCTGCATAGTCATGTCTAAGGCTCGTCCTATTTACTGGAGATGTGAATAATGTTTCCATTGCATCAGAATCTTACAGGGCAGCAATGATTGTTCCAGATATTAGGTAAACCCTTAGGTGTTACCAGGGAAACCAAGTTATAGCTTGTGGAAAACAAAAAAATATTATTGAATATTTTTACTTTTTATTTCTTTTGTAAGTGACTGGACACCTTGTTGGGCATTATCCCTTACTTTAAACATTGGGCACATAAAAACACAATTTTCTAAGAATGAAGTTAATATTTGGTGACGCGACAGTGTCTAAGAATGAATTTTATTGTATATTTTTCTTTTTGCTGTTGCACTTTGTAAACGGTCCCTTCGCACTAGTCTCACTGTAGGCAGCATACATACAGTAGAGCAACGTCATCTGTCCACCTCTGTTTTAATGAAATGTAACTCGTGTCGGTTGGAAAGAAGAGTCATTTGAGTTTTATCGACATTTACCTTCTGAGTTATAGGTCAATGAAGTTCAACTCCATGAATCTTTTCAACTTTATTTAACTGCTTTAGGCAGGCAGCAGCTGTCCTCTCTGCCCGGCACTGCACTCTGACACGGAATCTTTTAGCGGTACAGAGTACCGGACCGCACTGGCCTCCTTTCCTCTCTGGTTATAAGTTAATATTGTGAAGAAAACACCAAAGATCTACACAGACACATGGTGAAATATACATGGCAGACAAGTCATGCTTGACTCACAGTCTGCTCTCTGCTGAGGCCTGAAGCCCCGCCCCCACCTCGACACATAGACACAGACAGCTGGTGACTTGTTTATTCAAAGTAATACAATAGCCAATATACAATATACAATAGCCCAGTAATACACCCGCCTACTGTGAAGAAGATTGGATGAATGGTTCCTTAGATATGCAAAGACAGACAGACAGACAGACAGACAGGGATTCCTGGCTGTACAGTTAGATTACTAATGTAGTTTCTAGATGACAGATTAATGCTGCAGTAGTTAAATATGTGGTCAATGCCACTGCTTGTTTTCCTGAAGCTGAAGAAGCCTGATATTACATTTCATAAACATTTAGCATTTTCTCTGACGTCAGCAAAGGCGATTTCAGGGAAAGTGGGGCATCTCAGTTCTCTCTATCATCAGCACAGAAGTGAAAAGAAATACGTTTATAGGTAATATCTACGACCAAATGGTAGCTGTAGTAAGAGAACAAGTACCGCACGCTGGAACCTTGAGGACCATGTTAAGCTGCACAGTAACAGATTCCAGAGCTGTGTCAGAAATCATAAACTCATTCACTATTCCCTGCTCACTATATAGAGGACCGTTGTTTCATTCATGTAGAAATATAACACTCTGTTTCTTCCACTAACAGGGCTCTCGTTTTAACGTAGAGTGTCCGACTGAATTTACCATTGGTCATTTGTGATGATGCTCTGCTCACATTAAATATATTAATAACGTTACACCGGCAGACAGACAAGAGGAAAGAGAGCAGCGCAATTACAAACTGTCCCACTTATGTTGGTAATTTTCTGTTTAACATTCGATATGATGAAGTTAGCCCTCCTCTGCACAGTGATGCTGAGAGAAATATTAATTGCCAATTTATTTTTAATCTCATCAGAGACGACTTCTAATTAAATTGAAAATGTATTACATGTCTGAAAAAAGTGCTAAAACAAACTTCAACATATCATCACAAGTTAAACATGAAGAGCAGGTTGTAGTCGAGCAGCTCCATCTCTTCTTCCGTCCATCTGAGCCTTCTGCGCAATGCATGATGGGATGTATTGCTTGGTGAGTGACCATTAGTTGTACTCTCACTTTGACAGTGCATTGTGGGATACTTTGATTACACTATAGGGGACAATAGTTCCCACTATACAGTCAGACGACCCTTTACAAATGGCGAAGTCACCATAAAGTGCACTATGAGTGGTGAGTGATTTCAGACACAGGCTCATGTGTGTTGTGTTGACTCTACACGGTGTGGCAGGTTTCTTCCTGATCCCTGCCGGCTGGATCGACGTTCTGATAGGTGGCGCCAGATGTGGAGGCTGCAGGATGGTTCTCATAGGTCACACACTGGAAATAAAAACAACTGGATGGGTCACAAAAAACAGACTTTCACTTGGGACTTTTCAACCTCTGAGACTTTTCCCACTCAGCTTCAAACATGCAGTTATACAAAATCATCCAAATAATATTGTTACACACAGAAACGTTACACACTGATTCCAAAGTGTTTTATTGTACTATGTGATTTGGAAATTCTCAGTACGTGACAAAATGAAAAGACACATTTCATCTTTTGCCTCTTCACTGGAGTTATCTCTCTGGCTGTCATCACTTCCTCTCTCTTTCTTTTGGCAGCACAGCTGCAAGCATGAGCCTTCATCCCTCTCTCTGTCTCTGCACATCCTCCTCCTCTTCATCATCATCATCCAGCTGAACATTACTATCTGACCTGTTAAAAGTAGCTGTCTGAATCATGAAATGATTCTGTGTGCCCTGTTCCTCTGTCTTGTTGCGGCTGTGTCTTGCAGCCACATATTTCTCACTGATTCTCGGTCAAACGTTTCTAAAGGTTCTGACGAATGTGAAAAACACAGAGAATCAAACCTGTGCCAAAATTTTAACGGCGGATGAAAGTTTCAGACTCAGTTTCCAAACATGATTGACACAACGTGAAGTCGTATTTATTTTTAGACATGTGACAATTTTGGACGAAAAAAACGGACTCAGTGTGCAAAAGCCTTTAGTCTGCGCATAAAATAACACCATTGGATTCATGACAAGTGTGCTGATTTTGTTCTTTTTGCACTTGTTTGTGTTGCTTTGATGTTTTCTCTGCCCTCCTGTGACTAAAGTGAACCTACAGAGCTGTTTTGCAGTGCAGAGAAAGGAAACCTGCCGCAGGACTAACCAGAGACAGAAAGGGTTAAAGACAGTCACCTCCATGTTCCTGCCGTCTGAGTTCCTGTTTGTCTTCATCCTGTAGAAGAGCAGCAAAACACCAGCTAACAGCCACACGACCACAAGCACACACACAACCACAGGAGGGATGTAGACTGGGCCAGGCACGTCTGAGGAGAGTGGGGAGGAAGACGGAGAGAAACGACATTAAAAAAGAAGTTGTCGGGATCATGATGACAAAAATCTTAAATGAATAAAATACTTAGGCCTGATGAACTAAGATAAACGAGAAAAAAAAAATAGAAATACTCGTGAAACAAGAGCGGCAAGGTTGATATACTCATACTCAGCTCCATCATGTGAAAGATTTGACATGTTTTACATCATGTATACAACTGCAAATAATTTGCACCTTGTACAAATCCAGTTTCATCCTTGTAATCTGTAAAATATTATTATTTTACATAAATCCCCTTTCCATTCCTGTAAATTTCGCCTAAAATGCCTGTCCAAGGCGTACCCAAAGTAAATTGAACACTGTTCTTGAACCGTTTGGAGTATATGGATGGTTTTGGTCTCTTTTGAAAGGAAACACTAAAGTTTTTTCCCAAACTGTAAGAATCACTGTAAGTGCTACTGTCATTGAGTAATATAAGTTTGAACAAACTAAAATATAAGGTTTTTTATTCTCGCCTGAATTTTCTTGCAAAAAGATGCCTGCAGATGAGTGTGGCTGGGAGTTTTTAGCTGGAAAACACTGTGGGGCCACCACATTTAGCCTTAACTAGTCCCAGTTCAAATGTGATAACAATCCTAGAGAAAATAAGTATTTTACACGTTTTTCTAAGGGTATGTCTAGGCGTTTCCAAAAATGTGCCATTTGGAGACTCCAGAAAAAACATGTTCACAGATCTGCAGCTTTCTCCTGCAGTGTGTTTACTGGTTGGCATCCTTTTTGCCATTTTTAACTCTAAAACTCTGTAAAACACCGTCAAACTCCGACTACAGTCAGGCCCAATTCCAATCCGGCCCCTAAAGACTCAAGCCCTGAACCCTCACTGACTTAACTCACGTCAGCTGTAAGTGATTGAGTGTGAGAGTCTCAGGATGCTACAAACAGGAATGGGACAGCACTTATCCCCCTCTCTACAAAATGTTGTTGACACTGGCAGCTCTGGGCGTGATCATTATCGGTTATTGTCAGCATATATTCCACACACAAATAATATCTATCTATCTATATAGATAGATAGATAGATAGATAGATATGTTTTATGTATGTACATATATATTATATAATATATATACATAATTTATATATATATATATATATATATATATATATATACATGAATGTGTATGTATAGATAGATATATAGATATATAGCCTATTCTTTGTGTGGAATATAACCGCTGGTATTCCTGCATATCGTTGTTTTCAGAATTTGATTGGCTACACAGTCCGTCAGTCATCTGACCATTTGGTTTCAATTGGCTCAAGTTATACATGCTAGAAGAGAGGCAGGAGCTTCGTGTCAACACAGGCTCTCGTTGGCTGTTTCAGGCTCTGGATGGGACAGGGAAGCTCCTAACTGGTCGTGTGAGGTGTCAATCGAAAGCTTAGAGTGCCGGCTATTGTTTGAGTGCAGGAGAACCGGCGAACTCGCTTGTGAGCAGGAGTTACAACGAGAAATACGGCGGAGTTTTTCGATATTGACCAGCGCATTTCAAACAATGAAGGACCATTATGTGGATATCTACCGGACCTATAATGTGTTCTGGACTAAATACTTTACTGGATTCGATAGACTGGACCTTTGTGAATGTAGCAAGACCGTGTTTGTGGAAATACTTTTGACCGGAGGATGACTATGAGGCTTCATCGGTGAGTCACGTCAGCTTTGTAACTGTTTGTTTGTGTGTTTGAAGTCTGACAAAGGTATTGATTGTACCTGCTGTGGTGATTGTATCTTGAAATGGTTGGTATCAATTTAATCACAAGAATCTTAGCTTTCCGGGGTTATGAGGCATGAGTAGCTCACTTGATATACACATAGTGTAAATTACGGGCGGGCCGCGGGCGGGCCGTCAGAATGGCAACTGGTACATAAATTAATTTATTAGTTAATTAGTTTCTTCTGGATGTGTTCTTGCAAGTTTTCTGTCGCCGCCAGGGTGTCGTTACAGTTTACCTTTTCCCTCTGCAATTTCTTTTTGTATTCTCTGTAAAGTTTTTTTTTTTTTATTGTTCTGTTATCTCTTTTATTGATAAACTATGGAAGCGTATTGCATTCACTTGACAAATAAAAAAAAAATCTGTTTTATTGAGTAATTTTTTCTGTTTTTCTGAGTATTTTTTCTGAGTTAAGAGAGCAATAAAACAACAGACACTTTCATTCCTTTCTTGAGAGCTCGATATAATGGAAGCAAACATGACCCGCTTGTGACCACGAAAAACAGAAAAAAATTACTCCAAAAAACAGAAAAACACTTTTTTTTTTTAAATTCGTCAAACGAATGCAATACGCTTCCGTAATAAACAGCCTATTAACCTTTTATCATTTTTATATATTACTTTTTTCCCACTGAACTCCTTGGCACATTTTTGATTTGTTTTTACTCATCTATTAATGTGTCTACATGTTACTGTTATAGTATGTGTGAAAGGCAAGCTGTTCGAACAAATTGCCCCTGGTGGGATTAATAAAGTTGTCTGAATCTGAATCTGAGTGTGTGGGCACAGCTCTCACTGTGATTATACAGGGACAGAGTGCCAGGGCTGTGCCTTGTCACTGACTCCCCCCCCGGGTTGGGAGAGAGTTTTTGCCCCAATAGAGGTTTCCAGGGTATGTTCAACTGGCAGGAGGCCCGGGGCAGACCCAGAGTACGCTGGATGGATTATGCATTTCATGTGGCCTGGGAACGCCTCGGGATTCCCTTGGAAAAGCTGGAAAACGTTGCGGAGGAGAGGGACGCCTGAAATACTTTGCTCAGCCGCCTGCCCCTGCGACCCGGCCCCAGATAAGCAGATGAAAATGGATGGATGAAATTACTTATGAACTGCGATGCACCTGTACCTGTTGTTGGTGTGGAGGGTGACGTGGCCAGTGTTGAAAAAGGTTGAGTAGTCCAGTTTGGTTTAGAAGTGGTTGGAGCTGTGAACAAGACCCAAAAAATGGTCCGATACTGAATCAATAGTTAAACAGAGAGTTTCTGTAGATAGATAGATAGATAGATAGATAGATAGATAGATCAGGTCTTAGGTCTTAAAAATATAACTTTGTACCTCAGAAACTGTTGATACCTTCCAAATTAATTGTACCCTTACTCCACTAAATTTATTTGACAGCTTAAGTTATTTTAAAAATTCTGATTATTAATGCAAAATAAAAATCAACTAATTAATGATAAATTATAGATTAAACAATATATACCTTCACTCACATGAGCTGAACCTTTACTATTAAGGTAATGAACACATTAATGCATCAACAGTTATAATCCAACAATACTAAATATTATTTTGAAATGGGCCAGTCTTCATAATCAGAAGAAAGTATCGTTGGCCCTCTTCCCTGGAACAACCTTCCAGAGGACGTCAGAGTTTCTGATTCAGTCGACATCTTCAAATGAAATCTTAAAACCTATCTTTTTAGACCTGCATTTTTGTAGCTTTCATCTTATTTATATCTTATTTATACTGTCTTTTATCTGCATTTATTCATTGTATTATGTAATGCACTTTGAGTTGCACCTGCTGTATGAACTGTGCTGTTCAAACAAAGTTATTTTTCATGTTTATCCACCAGTTATATCTTATTTTTTGTTACTAACCACTCATTACTTGTTAGTTTACGGCTTTTGAATGCTAAACAGCAGGTGTTAATTTGTATCGTAAATAATTATTCCTACGCTTCATAAAGATGATGCTAAATATGGAGAATATAGTGAATAAATCAGGTTTAATAACTTTCAGTAGAAACTTACCATCTGAAACTCTGAGTCCAAAGTCCTGGTATGAATATGAACCCAAAGTATTGCTTAAACCGCACCTGTACCGTCCTGCGTCAGACTTGGTCAGACGTGTGATGGTCACAGTCAGAATTCCTATTCCAGAAGATCCGTTGCTGTATGCAATGCTGTATCTGCCGTTCTGAGCTGTGACATCATCTGTTCTAATGAGAGTATCCTCTCCTTTACATTCGTCCCTACAGAAGAACTTCGTGTTTCCAGTCAGAGTCAAGTGGCAACGAATCGAACCAGTTCTGCCTTCAGTTCCTGTGTAAATGATGAGTTTGGCGCTGACGAGCCCAGTGCTCCCACCACACAGTGCTGTAGAAAACATGGACATTAATGGTCAGTACTTTCTTTGAAATAGACTTACAGTGAAACAGACTGCAGATTAATGAAGGCTAATCCATCACTTCACAGAGAAGCAGAGATGATACAGAGGCAGTACAGTTCAGCTTTTACTCTACAGCTGCTGTTGTTGTACTTCAGTGGTTGCAGTATTTCTATGCCTCTGGGTAATACCTGGTTTAATGCGTGTTGCTTTTTACAGAGTCCGTACTTTCTAATATCAAAAACATCACTGAGCATCAAGTAATTATGACACAAACTCACCTGATAAGAAGCAAAAGAAGACAACATGATGGATATTCATTCTGAATTTGATCCTGATGGCGAACTCTCTCTGTCACTTCACTCCTTCCACTGTCGGTCCGTCTGATCAGTCAAGAAGCCGAAGTTGCCCAATTTGATCTTTTCTTTCTCCCGCCCTCTCTCATTCTGTGGGTTAAACAGCTCAGCACTTTGTTTGATGATGATGATGATAATGGTGATGATGATGATAAGCGGTAAACATCTTGAACTTGTAAGCACAGAGTTGCCATGATGAAGCTGCTGTGAAGCTCCTCTGACTCCATTTACAATAAAGCACTAAACATGAATCAAAAGAGATGTCGACACTTTTCATGCAGAAAAAAGAATGAAGTCCTCAGTAATGAGACTTTTCTTTTAAGAGACTCTTAATGAGTGAGTTTTACACTTGAATCTGCAGTAAGATGATTTCATCATTGTTAAATTTCAGTCACCAGTAAATATCACTCTCCAAATTGTTACTGGCTTCTTCTTCTATGACGCATTTAATGCTTTGCTCTTCCGGGTCAAAGCCCTGCGGGAAACTATGGAGCATGATTGACTGAATACATAGAGGAGTAGTTTGACTCCCAGTCACATTATCTGTGAGTGTTGGTCAATTCAGTACAATTTCAGTCAGACGAACACATTTATATGTATTTTAAAAGTCCGGTTTTAGTCAGACTTACACAAGAAATCAATTTCCTCTAATGTTGTAAAGGTATTGAGTGACGCTGGGCCTCAGACTGAAGAGCAGTGTTGGGCTCAATCTATCATAAGTGAAACAACTGGAGACTGACAAACTGATATATGTGCCTGATAACATTTTCACTAAATTGACATCATCATCATTGGACAGGATGTGAATGTTTCTGCAACTTCCTTCTGGAAACTGTGGGGAAACTGTCCAACTTCACCACAGCTTGTTAATAGCACACCCGGCTCTCGTCTACTTTCCAGACGAGGCACAGTTCATCTTGAACAAGCCTAATGTATCACCGGTCATGACTAAAGCATCATCAGTTTTAACTCCAAGTTGTCATTTTGCCACAGTTTATCTTGTCCCAGCAGGTGTGTACAGGGCAAAGAGGGAATGACCCAAAATCAGAGAACAGAGGGGCGGTGAGGACAGTTCAGTGATTTATTCATTGAAGGAAAAGATACAAAAGCTCACAGGTAGCAAGTCCAAACTGTCCAGACAGAAGCTAAATAAAGTCCAGGGGACAGCAGGACAGACAGACACGTATGAGGGCACAGGTACGTGGTCTGAATTGGGGTCAAGTTCTGGTGGCATGAAGCACACGTCAGTTTTGACAGTCTGATGGAATTAGGCTGGTATGTAGTGAGAGGCTGATGAGGGAATGAGATGTAGGTGGGGAATGCTGGGTAACTGCAGAGCTGATGAGGGAAGTGGGAACAGGTGTGTAGATGGGTGGAGCAGTCAGGTGATGGGAAAACTTGGGACAGTTTCCGGGCACGTGGTGGATGGATGTAAAAGTCAGTGAAGGGACCCGAGGAATAAGGAATGAGGCTGGAGAGGAGGGATGGAGAGACGAATCATATTTGGCACCACACACTGGTAGCTTTGCATTGTGTGCTCTTTCTTTACCTGAGAGGCTTCACCTGTCACAGACAGCAGATGTGGCAGCAAAAGCATGACAAGGAAAAGTGGGCAGTGAATGCAGGAGACTCCAGGTGTTGCATTGTTTCTTTCACACTTTTGGGGGGTTGATACAAGGGGCCTTAATGTAAAGAGTGCAGGCAGTGTGATTGCACTGGGGCCCCTGGGGTGGAGGGGCCCGTAGAGAGAGCAGGCTCTTGCAAGTGAATCAGATTACCATTTTGGAAATATACCTGTCTTCATAAATGAATGATTAAAAAAAAGAAAGTTTGCTTTACATGTCCAAAAAAGGCAAACTTTTTTTCTTTCTTTTTATTTTATGAAATAATAATAAACTTTATTTTTTATAGCACCTTTCACACAAGAAATGCAGCACAAAGTGCTTTTGAAATAGGAGCAGTATAAGCACTGAGATAAAAAAAAACTATAAATCATAAAATCAAGTATGATACGTGTTTAGCTTTCTTTTAAAAACATTTAGCGAGCTAGCTTCCCTGATTAGGGACCCCAGTATGCAGAAATATTCCAATACAGTAGGTGAAAATACCACATCTATACTGCATGCAAAAAAACTGCATACTTTTTTTTTTTTTTTTTTTTTTTGCCAAAAACTGCATAGGACTAGCATAAAGTGGGCATGTCTGTGATGAAGAGACTCATAGGACCCCTTTTTCATTCAGATATCCTGACATGAGATGTTAAGGGCCCCTTGTTTTTTCCTCACCAAAATGTGGTCTAACTTTGGAGCATTATTTAGACCCCATCCCGACAAGCTAGCGTGGCACAGTTGGTGCCACTACGCCCCAGGTCTTCTAGTTTCATGTGTTGCTGGTATCTTCACTCTAGCTTTAAAACTCAGACTGTCTGACAGACAGTAAAGTCAGGTGAGGACACTGGCATCTTAATCTTTTAAGTGCATCAGATAAACACGTACAGTTTTTATTCATCTGAACTCAACCTTCGTCACCTTAAACCGGGGTCAGTCACCGCAGTGACGAACGCACCTGAGCAGGTTCGGTTCAGGGGATCAGATCAGACAGCTCAGATACTGATCAGTCGGTGTGATAGAGTCCTCATAGGAACAAAAACACTGCAGACTGATACAGATAAAGTTACAAGTAACAAGTAACATCACTTATGTAAATGATTCAAAAATCAGTACTTTGCACTGTGTGATGATACGATATTGCCACACAAAAACATTGCAATACTATGCTGTAATTCCCCCCCACCCCCTGTAATGAGTAGACGAGTGTGAAAATCATTATAAATGTACAGAAAGGCTCAGACCCTGACTGATGGAAAGAGGAGGTGTGTGTATGTGTGTGTGTGTGTGTGTGTGTGTGTGTGTGTGTGTGTGTGTGTGTGTGTGTGTGTGTGTGTGTTGTGTTTGGAGGAGGGACTCCATCATTTTAAGGAAGTAAGGAGTTCCTTGTTTACCACTGAAGAAGAAAAAGAAACGGCATTAAACTGTCCGAGTCCCAACATGAAAGTCCATCATGCTTTGATCTGCTTCTTCTTCTTCTGTGAGTACATTCCTGTCTCTCTTTTGGTATTGGTTTCTTTATTGATCAGTGATCTACAATGAGTGTTTGTACATGTATGTTTGCTGAGGCACGGTGGGGACAGTACCTTTGGTAGAGAGGTGAAGCTTTACCTGAACTCAGAATATGTTTTGACACAGAATGAGGGCTGTTGATTTAGATTTATTTTGGAGAAAAAGCTCTGATAAGTGATCTGTATGTGGCCAGTAGACAGAGGAACAAAAATATTTTAATGTACATTTGAGCATTTGAGTATTGTTTTAGGACCAGCTTAAAAAAATGCTTTAAAATAGTGTATTATTAGTGCGTTTAATATCCACACAAACTTTCTACTAGGAAAACAGCGAGCACAGTTATTACCAGTTTGTTGACTAACTGAATATACAGCCAAGAACAACTTAATAATAAGTTTTCTCTGTGCCATCAGTCTGCAGCTATCATCATGTTTCTTCTTTATCTTTATTACATGCTTGTTTTTAGGTTATATATATATATATATATATATATATATATATATATATATAGATAGATAGATAGAGAGATATAGATATATATACATATATAAGATGTATATAGTTTATATACAACTGATTGAAACTTTCATTTGTACAGGGAAACTGTGCAAGGAGAATCAAAGATGATCAGAATCAAATTTATCGCCAAGTAGGTTTTCAGATGTTTTTTGGTATTTTGGTGCATAATGGTAACATTAAACATAGTAAGAGAAAAGAAAAGTAAAGAAGTAGTGCAAGTGAAGGATCTTAATATAAAATAAAAGCAAAGATAATGAAGTGTGCAAAGCTTGCGAATGTTCACAGTGTTAAGAATATAAAAATATGTGCAGTAAGGATTTGTGTTAATGTAATGTGTCAAGTATGACACGGAGACTTTAAGTTAGCATAATGTGTTATGTGTCTATGGCTTAAAAAGGACAAAACCATCAAACAAAACAGCAACATTCACCCGCATTTTGCGAACTCCAGTCACAGATATGGCTGAACTGGGAAGCTTCCAGTGTAAAGCTCTGGGTCTGTGTTAAAGGGAAACCTCAAATTCAAATGTTATTCCTGTGATCTATAGCAAGATTTATGCTTGTGTGTCAGCTCTATACAGACCCTACACCGTAGCCTATGCTGTTGCAAGTGTTGATACTTGGTGGTGGTGTGTCTGTGTCACCCTGCCGTTATACCTCCAAAACACTAGACAGTGGTGGGATTTCTGTGCTGTTAAGTTTAGTTGATTTAAAACACACATTAAACATGGCTTAATAGAGACAATCTCAAACGCAAGTACACAAAATGGCTTCACTATAACTCGCAGCATTCACAGACAAACACTTGTCTTCATCTGCAACGTGCTAACATTATTAGCACAAGTCTATGGCACTTTACATTGTATAAATTAGCTTAGTGGCTAGAAGACTTTTCCTCTGCTCATGAAGCCAGGATAAATCACACACAAGACTTAAAATGTTATTTACATGTTACATGTCATGGCCTAGAAGATAAACTTCTCAGGGCAAAAAAATAGGGTCAGCGAAAAAAATCATACCGTATAGTACCACCATATTTTACATGGTGATATTGTATTGATACACGGACGGCCATTATCGATCTTTTATTATATACATTACTCTTTTTTTGCAAATATTCATTTTCATATAACTCTTGGTACTAGAACAATAAAATCAGTTGCTTTTTGGTTCACTAGATGGTGCTAATATTTTTTTACCTGGTGAGGTCAGCAGAAGTTCATCAAAACAAACATGGAGGCACCGGAGAAAGAAATCAGACTTCTGGACTTATTTTAGATATTTTAACACAGAAGGAAAGGAGGACTCGGATGTGACACGTGATTTGCAAGCAGTGTCATATGAGAATAAAATACTCTGGGAATACTACGAACATGAGGGCTCACCTCACGCGTCACCATCCAGAGATAGCGATAGCGTTAGCCGCTGACGGCCAAGCTAACACTAAACCCACTCGGCTGAAAAATCAACCAACATTGGACAAACTTAACTCGACAAAACTACCAACCCACTGTGAGAGAGCTCTGAAAATAACACAGTACATCACGTACTTCATGTGCAAAGATCTGCGTCCACACAGCACTGCTGAAAACAAAGGCTTTTGTTACATGCTAAAGACACATGAACCCAGGTGTGTGACTGACGTGAGATTTGATCGTAGCCTCCGCTCACATCCACACGGATAAATGTTGAGTTTTGTGTCAGATGTTTGTTTCATAAATGAGGGGCCCTGCCTTTGGAGCAGCTCTGGTTTCTGGCTTTGAGAGAGAGCAGCTCATGCTCACTGATACTGACTGAACCTTTCCAGGCCATGGCAATAACATAATGGAATTCTTATTTTCAGTGGGGTTCTCTTAATGAAAAGAGTATTGTGATCAGGAAGTAAAGGCACTAACTACTGATTGTCCATCTTTCCAACAGCTCTGCAGGATGGAAACACTGGTCTCATCAACGCCCAAACCCTTGTCTATTCAGGAACTGAAGGAGTTGATCTAGCAGTTGATTGCTCTTTTCCTAATACGTTCACTAGGAAGTTCTTCTGTAAGGAAGAATGTAAACAAAATGACATTCTCATTGAAACAACTGGTTTCACTGTTCAGAAAGGCAGATACAGCATTAAAAGGAGGACAAAAGGAAGAACTGTACAATATTTTGTGACCATCACACAGCTGACGAAGTCTGACTCAGGACGGTACAGGTGTGGAGTTCTGTCATCGTACAACTATATTAAAATCATTGTTATAGATGGTGAGTTTCTACTAAAAGCCATGAAAGTGTGTGTGTGTGTGTGTGTGTGTGTGTGTGTGTGTGTGTGTGTGTGTGTGTGTGTTGTTAACACTGACAGTCCCAAAAAATAATCAATTAGTATTAAATATTTATCAATTATTTATGTTTCATTTACACTTGCAAACTGGTGGTTCTCTTTGAGGGTCAAAATCATAATCAAACAGAATCAAATCAGATTGTATGCAGATGATCAGATCATATATTGAACTGTTTGTGTGAAACTGTTACAGTCACAGACTGGTTGAACTGGACAGCTCCCAGTGTGACTGGGACTAAAATCAAAAATCATAATTATTGTTATAAGACAATGTCATCTTAGGGTGCTTTCACACCTAACCTGTTTGGTTTAATCAAAGTGTGAACAGGAGCCAAATCAAAACTTGAATGCAACAATCATTTTTCCCTCTGGTTTGACCAAATGAACTGAACTGCAGGTGTGAAAGCGCCTTGAGAGTAGAGATAATAACCACTGCTCATCTTTTTAACAGCACTGCTGACTGGAGATTCTTCTGAAGAACAAACCCTCCACACAAGAACTGGAGGAAATATTGTTGTGCAATGTTCCTTCCCTCGCTCTGGGAACAGGAAGTACTTCTGCAAGGAAGAATGTAAAAAAGAAGACGTTCTTATTGAAACAACTGATTTTGAAGCTAAGAAAGACAGATACAGCATTAGCTATGCTGGAGGATTTCCATCAGGAGGATTTCTGTATGTGAACATCAGTCAGCTGACCAAGTCTGACTCAGGACGATATGTGTGCAGTCTGGACAAATTTCAAAGTCGGTGGTTTAGGATCAGTGTCACAGATGGTGAGTTTCCACTTGAGCAGAGATGCAAAGTATTTCAGTTAAATGTATTTTAAATATGTATTTAATTACTCTGCCTCTCTTTCTCTTCTACTGTTTTGCACTGTATCATACTCTGCCGTCATGGAGCTGTTTGAGATCTCAAAAACGTACTTACCTCACTGCACTTGTATGTTTATCGCTCTTGTAAAAGGCATCTGCTAAAAACAAGTGTCAGCCTCCGGGGCTGGAAAATGAAGACTATGAGTGCCAGAACTTGCAGTTTATTGAATGACCACTTGAGGATGGCTCCAAAACACAGTCAGTCCTCATAGACTTTCATGTTAAAATGCCCAACTTTACAGCAGAAATAAACAAGTTTACAGCCTGGTACAAAATCTGTTTTGGTCTCTATGAATAATTTGCATAATTAATTAATACCCAGGCATAACTGGGGGCGGGGCAGCTTGAGTGACAGGCTGTCTGTGAGTCAGATCCACTGTCTCTTAAATGTGGGCGGGGTTGTTGTCACTAACTGCTCCGTCCAGCACTCGCTGTATTTCCTCATCAGCGGTGACACAGATGGAAGTCTGCACCTGGTTTATCGTCCACAGAACGATTAATGTATATTTTTAAACACTTGAAGAGCCACTCATTACTAAAAGTGTCTGTCATATAAAAACTAAACTGATGGTCAAAGTTAACCTTAGTAACAGACACACAGGAGAATCTCATTTCTCTAATAAGGACTTATTTGTGTTTGCAACTTTTTGTTGTTCACAGCCGCGACCACTTCTACACCAGACCTGAATTCACCTGTGTTTTCATCGGCAGTCCCATCAACCTTCACACCAACAGCAACACAGAATTTAAGTTCCAGTTCAGAAGGCTCCACAACTCTGTACACTGAGACAACTAGAGGTACATCTATACACTAATAGAGACAGAGCGCAGCGCGTCATAATCTGAAAGCCACGCCTCACTTTCTCCTCCACTTCTTCACTTGTTCAATGTTATTCTGCCTCTGCAGCCGCGCCCTCAAGTCTCCACGTATGAATTGCTAGCTAGCTAGCTAAAATTATTGGCTATAGCTAGCTAATAATTAGTTAATAATAAGATGGCAAAGGATTATTTTATCACGTAATCCCAGCTCCCTGTTTCTATAAGGTAATTTCCATAATGTTGTCAGACATTTATAATAACATTTGGAGCTTTTATGTTAACGTACAGCTCTGTCTTTGATTTTATACCATGTTTCAGGAGACACATCCCTGTCTCTCCATTTTGTTTTGATCACAGTCTGTTTTTTATAAAAGTGCTCATGACACTTGTGGCCAAATGTGTCAAATGTGGCTTTGACTTGCGGCTGAATATGTTGTCCATTACAGAAATATGTATCTGTCTGAATCACTGAGGAAATGAAACAGCATGTCTGGCTTTGTCAGAGGAAGGAGTTGGAGATGAACTCAGGGTTTGTTGAAGAAAACCTGCCAACGACCGGGTTCGGTTCACAGAGTCAGTTACCATAGTTACTGACCCACAGTTTAAGTATCTGTCAGTGTCAGCGTGAAACAAACTTGTTCTCTTTAAATGACTACAGATGTGCTGCTGTACGTGGGTCTGACTCTGCTCATCATGGTGATTATATCACTGTCTGTGCTGATAATTTACAGGAAGAGGACCTCTCAGGCTGAAGGTGAGGCAACAGGAAACACACACACACACACACACACACACACACACACACACACACACCTACACACACACACACACACACACACACACACACACACACACACACACCTACACACATACACACACACACACACACACACACACACACACACACACACACAAGCCACACCTCTGCAACTTCCCATTTCGCACAGAAAAAAAAGGTTTTATTTAAAATTAACTTCTGATGCAGAACCACCATGTAGAGTTTATTTACATGCACAAAATGCCAGAATCTGTTCATGTGTTTATGTGTGATGTTTCCATCAGACTATAGCAGGTGTTTCATCAGTGTTGTGCCATTTTCTAAACTCACTGTTGTGTTTTTCAGACACTCCTGTGGAAACAGAGGTGAGATTGAGCAAATCTGAGTATCACCAGTGTTTGTGAAACCAGCTGATATTGATATAAACCAAACCCCTCGCCTCCTGTAGACCAACCAAGTGTATGAGAACTTCAGAGAGGACGGACGGAGCAGATCTCCTCCTGTGGACAGCTCTTCAGTTCACACTTACGCCGTGTATGGCAAACTGAAGAGAGCTGGAACCAGCGATGACTTCAGCACTGTCACTGCAGCTCGTTCTCAAAATACAGTAAGGAAAACAAGTCATATTATTTGAGCTGTGAGCTCAGAAAACCTCAGGCTGCGTCAACCTGACCCCTTGTACAGGCTGTTAGTTTGAACAATGTTTGACTCACATATCTTAAAAGTCTAAATATGAAAAATCACCCAACCAAAGGATGGATGATGATGTTTATTAGTTTGTGACGTCAGAGACAAACAAGCAGCTGGACTTGTGGCAGCTCTGTAACAAACAATGAACTGCAATTTAAGCAAACATATGCACACAGACACAAAACAAGCAAATGAAGAAACATCTTCTCTATAACACAACATATAGAGAAAATGCAACAACACGACAGAAACAGTTTCCAGGGGACACTAAAAGGTGATGCACACAGCAGGAACACACTCGGTTTGTAAAAATTATTTAAGTCGGCTGTCCATCAGTGAAGTGGAAGACTGACCTAAAATGTTTTTTAATATTGTGCTCACATGATCTAGGCATCAGTTCAATTCAGTTTTATTTATAAAGCCCAATATTACAAATCACAATTTACACAGTTACTGATTCTTGCTATTACAATGTAAAATAAGCCAATAAACATTATATATAGGTCATTTCCATCACTTTTAGTCTCCCCAGGAAACAGTTTCTCTTGTGTCTTGAGCAGTGTTGCAGGGCGTTACAGGCTAAAGGTGCAGACACACCAAACCAACATCAAAGAACTAGCAGCGATGAAAGCCAACTGCTGCGTAGTCTACGTGGCCTCACGTCGCCCTGTGTCAGTTGCATTTGAACACACTACACGGACTACATCCGACGGCCAAGTAGCACGTACGTTCTGCGCCTGCGTGAGAGAGAGCGGAGTGAGAGAGTGGTACATCCTGTCAGCCGAGGGGTTTCCTATCTGTGCAGCCGAGCACCGCAGCACCTCCACGGACTATTACATCCAGACGGTCCTGGTGTTTCCTCCGCAGGCTCCACTTCACTCAGCTGCCCGATAAACCCGCTGCTTCTTCCCACTTTAACCTGAATGAATGAGGCTGACAGTAGGCTACGTTATCATTGTGTTTCCATTCACATCTCCTGCAGCTGCAGAGCAACACCGACACACACTCCTGTTCTTATACATAACTCTCTCTGTGGTGCTGCTGTAGCCCACCGGCACACCAGGAACTGGCAGGTGTGTCTTTCAGCTCTGGTGTGTTCATTTGTGCTCGTCATAGTGACTGGACCACACTCCATTCTGTTTGTTAACCTCAATATTTGTTTACGGTGTTTCATATGGTACGCCAAAACAATATCTCATAATTATCAGACTAGGATCCTCTGCCTGACCCTCCCTGTGTCCACGGAGAGTCATTTATTTTAATTGTTGTTTAATTGTTCTATATCATCACACAGTTATTAATATAAGCATCAGATTTTAATATAAAGTGGTAATCACTGTATATGAATGTATGAATGGGTCAGCTCAGTAAACATGAGCTTCTGTGTTTTGATTACCTGCTGTGAAACTAAAAAAGATCTCCCCCTCTGCATTTTGCAGCCTGCATCACTATCACTATTAGGTTATATATGCCTTCACCATGGAGACACTGTGGTGGATTTATTTTGTTTTTATTTTGTACCAACAGAGAATATATGTTTTTTTTTTGTATTTTTCACTTTCTTTTCTTCCAACACAGAACATAAATTTCAACTGTAGAATTACAACAATATTTAGCAAGTAGAACAAGGCATGCTTTCCGGCCACCAGATGGCGCTATTTTCACCGTCTCATTAGACATTGGAATTGCTCCTGAGGCTGTCAGACGATCATTTTATCCACTTTGCTTCAACCGATCACCACCAAAATTTTATCATCTCTTCCTTCTCCCTTATCCACCTTTCCTGAAAATTTCATCAAAATCCGTTCATAACTTTTTGAGTTATTTTGCAGACAAACAGACCAATGGCAGCTAAGACATAACCTCCGGAGGTAATAACGCAACCGTCTTCTGTTTTAAAATGCCTCGTCTTACTTCTGAGGTCATTTTGGTTAAAGTGATACAAATGGAGCCGGCCCCATCGGCCCACTTGGTGACCAACCCATTTGGATTCATCCCCAACATCCTGATGGCCAGTCCACCATTGACCACACTGATCATAAGTGACCTGCAGATGTGTTTTTATTATGATCATTAAACTGTAGCAGAGACACACAAGTGACAAAGCTGTAGTGCAGCAGGAACACAGCTGCATCTGACAGACACTACATGTGAGAATCAAACAGTCCTTCGACACTTTGACCTCTTCTTGTTTTCTTTTTCCAGGCTGAAGATGATTCGAGTAGACTCACATATTCGGAGTTGAATTTTTCCAACCAGGCCGTCGACTCATCGAGCAGCGTGACCCTCCGTGGTGACAGCAATACCGTTATCTACTCAGTTCCTCGGGTGTAAACGAGCTCCGAAGCCAGCCGTGCTGAAGATCATCTGTCACTGTATTCCATTGCTCCAACGCTGCCGCTTTTCTTTTACGACTTCAATGTTTTATGAAATTCATTTTATAATAAGTTATTGCAATGTTATTAAAGTATCATAACCACAATAAGTTATTTAGCATTAGACAAAAAAAATTCATGTTTGAGATAACACTTTATTTAAATAGTCCACCTGGTATTTGTAACATTTTACAAGCTTATTTTTAGTTGACCTAAATTAATCTGCGTTCATATATTGTCAAATAAACTGTATGGTCAGGCTGCATGATTAATCGATTCATACATCTTTGCAATCTCATTTCTAACTGACGACGATTCACTCGCTCCTATTTCCCTGTGCATTCATGATATCATTCATAACATGCATTCAAATACTGACGCAAATACTGATGTTTGTCATTCGGAGCGAACCAACAACTCAAAGTGTCGGTATTTGACAACCTGAGAATAAGACTCAACAATCAGCTACCTTTGTCCAGAGCTGCACCTTAAAAACAGCCTCAGAGGATCAGGGCATGATTAAGACCTGAACACAAGCTGTATTAACAGAGCCCTCACTCTGCATTAGAAAGGGACGCACTTAAACAGCCAGAGAGTTAATAGAACAATGGCGAAGCATCGGGGGGAAGAAAACTCAGAATTTGTCCAAAAAAAAAATTCCTATTAAGTATGTTTGATTGATAAAAATCATTAAAAAATGACATAATGCAGACAGAGAATCGTCCTAAAAAGGAAAACTCATCTCAAACCTGTTTTACACTGCCTGTTCATGGTGGGAATATCACGCAATTATTCCGCCTCTCTGTGCTGTGTGTTAGGTGTGATCACAGAATGGGAGGACATCAGTATCTCCCCTCTGAGCCGGGAGCTGAGGTAGTAACAGCACTGAAATGATGTCTGTATAAACGGGACGGGATCATGGTAGACACAGGTGTGATGTTTTGTTTTGTGTGAGAACCACTGTAGGAGATTTTAAAAGCAGCTCTTAGCAGTTAGCAGCTAACTCAAAGAAGAGCAGTGGCTGAAAATGTCCACAAATTGGAAAAACAGTGAGGTCCAGGAGCTCCTTATCCTCCGAGCCCTGAGCAGAGGACGGGATCAGCAGCCATATAACAGGGACGGCATAGTATTGTTGATATGTTATGTCATTGTTATTGTTAATAAAGCGCTCCTGACTGAATGTTATATGTCACGCTAGAGGTCGACACTGTTGTGTTACAAGTCACGACCGTTAGCCTCTTTTGATTCCATGATGCTGGGATCATACCTGTCAAGTTTTGGAATTGAAAATAAGGGAAATTTTTTGCCAACCTTGTGAGTTGTGACAACTGCCACCCAGGCTACTGCAGGTGGCAGTTCTCTCACACAAACTTCCTGCAGTTAGTGTGTTAACTGTCGGGGTTAATTGTACAGTTTATCAGTTGTTCCGTTCTGTGATTGTTATGCATTGAATGTAATATGAAATATCTATAAAACACATCCCTTAGTGAGGCGTCATCAGTTACTAATGATAGAAAAGAGGTCCTTTAAAGAAAAAGGTTGGGAACCACTGCTTTAGTATCGTGTTTACCATTCACCTGTCTGAGTTGGGGTGTTGTGTATATTTGGATTTGCACCTTATTGCTAATCTTGTTTTTTAAATAGTATTTTATATTTGCACTCTAAACTGTATATGTGCACTTTTTTTCTACCTTGCATTGCAACTGCTGCAAAACAATTTCCCCTCAAGATTAATAAAGTTCTTATCTTGGAGAAAATATTTTTGTAATCTTCTTTTTGTAGATTTGTTTTAAATGTGCATTCTTGGCTTGAAACATCAAATTATGCTGGACTGAATATCAAAAAGATTTGACAAAGAGATCCATGTCTGATAATTAAACCACTTCAACTTAACGCCAGTTACAGTTTCTTTGTGAAACCACCTCACACACACCTGCAGGTGATGGAGAGAGGAGGAGGCAGAGCTGGGTTGTGTTCAGAGGAGGGACTCCATCATTTAAAGAAGTGAGAAGTTCCTGGTTTGTCAGTGAAGAAGAGAGTGAGACAGCGTTAAACCATCAGAGCCTCAAGATGAAACTCTGTCACACTTTGTTCTGCTTCTTCTTCCTCTGTGAGTACAGTCTGTTACCTTATTAAGAACCAGGCAGGAGATCTGCTCTCTGTATTAAAAGCTCCCAGTAGTTTTAATAGATCAGCGTTTCGATCTAACATCAGATCTTCATCAGGCATTTTGAAATCACTTTTAATTCAGAAAATATCAAAGGAGGCCAGCACTCTGTTGTTTGCTCTGCTGCCGACATGAAAAGACCTTTAAAAGTACATTTGTGAGCGCTGGCCTCCTTTAATATTTTCTATTTTTTTGTGGCCGTGCTCCTCATTCATTTGTTTCTACCTGAGTGTGATCACGTGTTTGTTCTTTCAAATCACTTTTAATTCACTCAATTTGATCAAATCCGTCGCCGCCGCTTGACAGTTGAATAGCCTGGTAATTCAGCAGTAAATAATCAGCTGTGTGTGTCTGACCGACTCTGTGAGAGGACACCAGTTTAAACCTCCAGACTAACATGTTGCACATGAAGAAACAAGTTATGTTTCTGCTTCTTAACAGTCAGTTTACAATGAACCTGGGGACAAATCCTAGTTGGCTCACATTAGTTATTTGTTGAGAGCATAAATAGAGAGATGTTGAGCTTTTCAAATGATGATCAGTAAGTGTGTGCTCGTAAATCAGCCCTTAAACCTGTCACACACTGCTGGAGACATGACACACACATTATTTTATACAACCTGTCACCTTGATTTTCTGATACATGAATCAGCCTCACTGGATCACTTTAGAGATAAAAAACAGATACGAAACACTGTGACTGAAGGTTCTCCGTAATGTCAATAAAAATAAGTAAAATGGGATTAAAACTAATAAACATTTTAATCTCAAGGCTGAATCTAAAATAGCTGTCACTGGAGAGTATTTTTCAGTGCTGATTTGCTGCAGCCTGTGTCTCAGTTAGCTGAATGAACTTTGTTCCACTGAGTGTTAATTTTACACATCTGTACATCTTTTGCACAGATAAGGCTCACAGGCTTTGTTGCACTCAGAGTGGCGTGGTTGTGTCGTTGTCTGTCTCTCCTCCAAGCAGAGCAGTGAAACACCGTGCGCCATAGATGACAACAAAACTCAAGAGACTCTCACACTGAGCTAAAATAAGAAAAACAAGTTCACATAACTTTGATGAATGACTTAAATAAACAGTTACATACTGCATGATCGTTCATGGCGTGTGGCACTTCATCATAGGCAGGGCTCAGCACACACACAGGAGCTCTGTGGAGAGAGAGAGAGAGAGAGAGCAGAGAGATGACGATAACTTACAGATCTATGGGCTCAGATCGGGACATCCCCAGTTATAACAGCAGGTTTATCAACTAGCGTTTTCTGGAGGTTTCAACAACATCTCACAATTTTCTGGTTCTCAGGGAAACCATAAACTTTCAGCTGTTCAGATATGCAAATATATTCTGTTTTTATGCCTCCACGCCAGCGATAGCTGTGGTTGGAGGCAAGATGTTTTTCGTGTTGTCCATGCGTTTGTCCGTCCCATCCTTGTGAGCACGATATCTCAAGAACGCCTCAAGGGAATTTCTTCAACTTTGGCACAAATGCCCACTTGGACTGAAACCAATTATATTTTGGTGGTCAAAGGTCAAGGTCATTGTGACCTTGCATCCGTCTCATTCTTGTGAATGTGATATCTCAAGAACGCCATAAGAAAATTTCTTCAAATTTGGCACAAGTGTTCACTTGGACTCACCAATGAACTGATTAGAATTTGATGGTTAAAGGTCAAGGTCACTGTGACCATACAGCCGTCTGGTCTTGTTGTGAATGCTTTGTTTTTACAGACATTGATGTAAACTCTAAGTGGAATTTGACTGCTTCACGAGGGCATGAAACTGCATTTTTCATGTACATATTCCTAGTTCATGTTTTATAGTAACCCGTTACTATTATTTTAGGCTATGTCATGTTTTGTATCTCAGTTATGTCTTGGTGTGATTTTCCACCTCGGTGGACGATAATTAAATGTCATCTTTTGAACTTGCCTTGATGTTCACTTTACACGTCTTTAATTATTGTGGAATCAGTTCAGTACTTTTTACAGTATACACAGATCCAATCACTGTTGTGCTGTGACTGTACTGTGCAGCTCACAGAGGGATTTCTTTGGATCTGTGCAAATATATCTGTAATTGTTTATCTTTTCAGCAGCCCTGCAGGGTGGAAGCCCCGGTCTCGTCAATGCAGAAAGACATCGCATCTATAAAGAAACTGAAGGAGCAAATATTACAGTTAAATGCTTCTTCACTTTCTCTGGAAGCAGGAAGTACTTCTGCAAGCAAAAATCTGAAGACCTCATTCTTGTCAATACAACCGCTGACAGCGCTGAAAATGGCAGATACAGCATTGAATATAGGAAAAAGCATTTGCTGTCTCATCCTGTTCTGCTTGTGAACATCACACAGCTGACGAAGTCTGACTCAGGATGGTACCGGTGCGGTCTGGACCAATCTTGGATTAAAAATGCATACAAGGACTTTGAGATCATTGTCACAAATGGTGAGCTGCCGATTTTTAAAATACCAAATATATGTAATCTAACAACTTCCCTTAAAATTCCGTAACTGCTTTCATTGATTCATGCTCACTTAAAACCACCAGATCCAACTGAAAAATAAATACCTGATAAACTGAAGCTGCGACACAGACACACTACTGTTTACCTACTGCTTCAAGCATTGTTTTAATGCCTCTTTGCCGGCGATAGCAGTGGCCAGAGGCATTATGTTTAACATCCGTATGTTTGTCCCATTCTCGTGACCATGACATCTGAAGAACGTCTTAAGGCAAGTTGTTCAAATTTGGTGCAAATGTTCACTTGGAGTCAACAATGAACTGATTAGATGTTGATGGTCAAAGGTCAAGGTCAGTGTGACCTGGGATCTCATTTATAAACATTGTGTATGCTTTAAACATGGCCTGAAAGAAGTGTACGCCACTTCCCATGCAAGACTTGTGATCTGTTAAAACAGACTTGATGGAAAAAACTTTGACTTTATGCTAATGAACATTTTGGAGATGGGAATTTAGGGACACAAATGATGAGGTGGGAGCCTGATTGTAGAAATTGTCAAATATTTTTTGGCACACTCCATTTTCAGCTTTTGTCCGTACGTTCATTCTTAGTGTGGATCCTACACTCTGTTTCATAGATGAGACCCCTGGTCCGTCTCATTCTTGTGAATGCGATATCTTAAGAAGGCCTTGAAGGAATTTCCTCAAATTTGGCTCAAACGTCCACCTGGACACAACGATGACCTGATTAGATTTTCATGGTCAAAGGTTGAGGTCAGTGTGACCTCACAAAACATGTTTTTTGGCCACAACTCAAGAATACACACACTGGTTATGCAGGCTGTTTTCACAGAGTTTTCGTGTGCTTTCCTTTGAAAAGCAATGCACCCACATTTGTATATAATCTTTATTCATAAAGCGCTTTTCAAACAGAGTTACAAAGTGTTTTACATGTCAGTGATTAAAACTGAAAAGACATGAAAACAACAACTTTTGAAAGAACTGATAAAACCACTTTAGTGTTTCTGAGGAAATAAAAAAACAGTTTAAATGAAGTTAAAACTCAATTAAAATCAGGAAAGGCTCTCCAATAAAAGTACGTTTTAAGAAGAGATCACTGACTCTCCCTTTAGTTTTAAGCCTGGAACAGACAAAAGACATCTGCTGCCCAAGAACCATCAAAGTTCCTCCTGGCCTGTAGTCACTAAGACGTCGGAGATATAGGAGATAAATTCGTACATATCCCATGTAATGTTAAAGGACGCGATCATGTGACTAATGCACTAACGGCAGTAAACGGGGAAGCAGTCCTGAGCACTTGTCATGAGGTAGTTTGGGGTGGCAGAGAGGTCACAAAAATAACAAAATAAAAACAGACTTTCATCTGACACTTCCCTCATTGTGTGTAAAAGCTGCTCATCGTCTTTCATTGTGTCTTTGTTGTTCACAGCTTCAGACACTTCAGAACCAGACTGGACTCTCAGCTCCACTTTAGGAGGTTTCACACCTTTGTCAACTTCCCCTGAAACCACCACCCAGTCTGTGCTGCAGCAGACTGAGAGCAAAAAACGTTTCGGTACGTTTACAGTTTAAGAGTTCCTCTAAATGCTCCAGTCACAGCTGAGTTGAGACCTTGGATGACTTTTTTGAAGTGCACACTTCACACTTCACTATGAGATGCTGATGAGAGATTAAGGTTAAACAGATTCAGTAAAAAGTCATGACTTGTACATACAGGATGTTAAAGGGGAGCTACACCCATTTTCAAAACTCAGACATGTTATCCGTATGGTCTCCCTCCCAAACCCAAAAGCTAGAATGCTGAAACTCAAATTTGTGATGTCATGCAAAGTCGGGAGCTGCTCCACAGACAATTAATTGGAAAAAAAGTGTTTTAGATGAAACCTACCGACACGAATGCTAACCCGAACCCTGCTACAACACTAAACTGCAATAAAACACTGAGACTTAATGTGGCAATAATGCACTTTATAATTCATAAAACATGAAGACATGATTCACTTTATATGAAACGAGATTAGCCCTAGTGATGAGTGAAGCTAATCACTAATTTAGCATTTGCATCAGTGATGAGATGTGGCCCTCCCATTACCCTCACCCTTCCCTTAACCACCTCTCTTACTCTCTAACTCCGCCAGGACGCCGGCGTCCTCGCTCCCCCCTCCTCTGTTAAATGGTATCTCCCAGGCGCAGTACGTCATCAAACCATGTGATGTTTGGTATTGCTGGATTCAGGAAGCTCTGGACTTTTCAAAAATAACATTGTTTTTCTTTTATTTATTATGTATTTTGCACCAGAGCAGCCTAAACACACAAAGTCCAAAATCACAATGAGTGGTGACAAGTCATGTCATGCTGTTTTTTGACGGGAAAAGTTAAAAGTATTACTGGCGATCTTATGTGGAGCCATTAGCAGGGACTTGCAGGGACACCTGATTTCAATAAGGTACAATGTTTGAAGCTGGCTGAGTGTTGTTTGATCACTGATAGTGCTGTTTTGAAGCCAAGTGAGCGACTTGTCATTTGGAGCTCCGCCTGGATCTTTTCATGGTAAAAACACTGTAGAATGGTCATACTTTGAGCAGTCTTCTTCAAATTATAAACAAGTGTTCATTGATAGTGTGTCTACAGCCCCACAGTGTCATTTACCTGCTCAGATGAAGCCACAGACAGTTATTCATCCTGAAACACATTTTTTATTTTATTTAAGGCAAAATCTTTTACTGACTTCAGAGGCCCATTACTCTGTCTCTGTATCACCTAGAGTGTTTCTGACACTTTCACAAGAAACTTCAGGGAGTTTTCTTTCTGGCAAGACCTCATGCATGTAGTCAGAGTGGTTCAGAAGCTACAGTCATTTTAATTTGGGTATGTCATTTTAGGCGTTTTACAAAATGGGGGTGGAGTACAATTAAATGTAATACTTCAAAGCTAATGTAAGCTAATCGCTAACGTGGAAATTTCAGGACTTCCGCTGCCAGGCCAAGAAGCAAAGGGGGCTGATCGTGGACTAGAGCTTAGATCGGGCCCAAAAAATCCAGCCCGAGCCCACCCGAGCCCGTGCATGTTCTGTCCGAGCCCGTCCTGGCCCGTCCCTTTAACTGTAATTATGAGCCCGAGCCCGGTTTAAACCAGACTTTTTTTTTTAGGATACAAACATGGACATTGAAGGCTGACTCTCGTCTTTCTTTCCATGGCAAGCTAGTCTAAGTTTCTAGGATGCACTGCAGTGTTTCTGCTGGAATCATAATTGTCTGTAGTGCTTGCAGTCAGTTTTGGCAGCAACCCGGCAGAGATCTGCACTCTGCTGAGTTCACTTTCCTGCTTACATTTGTGAACTGAGTGTGTATAGGTCTGTATCCGCATGCACTGCATTTGCTGTATATGTATGTGTAACCTACCACAGGGAGGCTGCTGTCTGTGGGCGTGACTCTGGCTATCGACATTGTTCTGTTATCGGCTGTGCTGTTTTTCCGCTGCAGGAGGAGGAGGGCCAGCAAACACAAAGGTAAGGCAACAGGAAACACACACACACACACACACACACTCATGTTTGAAAAACCTGTATACACACACTCATTTTGGTGGAAAAGCGATATACGTTAACACACCAGAAAAACTCTGTACTCAGCTGCTCCACCTTTATACAACACAGTTTATGGAAACACCATTTTAAGACATGTCAGCTCATGACCACTGTCTTTCCCCCAGTTAGATGATTCTGGCTGAAATTTGTGCAAAAAGTCAACTATCAGACGGCCTCAGTGTTCAGTATCTGATGGTTCTGTTATCTCATGTGTGTCACACAAATACATGAGATAAGTCTAACTAGCTTTCCACTGAACATTTGTCTTTCAGAGCCACCTGTGGAGACACAGGACGCCTCTGTCTCAGAGGTGAGTTGTAGTTAATTAGACACACCTGAGCATCGTCAGTGTGAATGAAACCAGCTGGTGTTGACACAAACTCCTCTGCTGCAGACCAACCGAGAGGATGAGGACATCAGTGAGGACAGACAGAGCAGATCTCCCCCTCCTGTGGAAATGTCCTCAATTTACACTTATGTCAACTATAGCAACTGTCCCACTGCAGCTGGTTCTCAACACAAAGTAAGGACAAACTCCCAGATCCAAAGATGCAGTCAAAGAATTGCTTTTTACTGCTTGTATTCTCTGTTGAGTTTGGACGCAGGCTGTCTTATGTGGCCTGAGACATATATGCTTCACTGAACAACAGAGGAAATGTGTTTTTTGTTTTTGTTTTGTTTTTGCAGAGGCTGATTACAGGAAAGCGTGTCGACCTTCTTAGAAATGTATTTTCAAGCTCCCAAGTTTTACTTTTGATTTTGGTGAAGGTTGATGTACAGCAGTTTAGGTTTCAGATTTAAAGGGAGTTTAAGTTATTTTACTAAAAAAAGACGTACACAGATTTGCTGATCAGCTGCTTGCTGTAACATGTTGTCGCTCCTCTAAAGAGTTTCTCTGTGTCAAGTTTCATCGTATTGACATGTTGTTCTCTGCTTCCTGCCCAGGCACTAATGAGATAAATTAGCTCATATTGTAGTTAACTGTGGTACAGCCAAGAAACTGTGCACTGTCCCTGTCAAATAAAAAATGTAATAAGGTTACTTGCTCTGTACATGCGTATTGTCAGCCCATCCTCACTCCCAAGTCCACCATCAGCGCCCTGTTCTCTTCATATGAGAGCAGGTTCACACTGAGCACGTGTGACAGGCGTGAAAGAGTCTGGAAATGCCGAGATGAATGTTATGCTGCCTGTGACATCATCCAGCATGACCGGTTTGGTGGTGGGTCAGTGATGGTCTGGGGAGGCAGATCCTGGAGGGTCACACAGACCTTCATGTCAGAGCCAACAGCACCCTGACTGCTGTTAGGTACCAGGATGAAATCCTCAGAGCGACTGTCAGACCTTACGCTGGTGCAGAGGGCCCTGGGTTCCTCCTGGTGCAGAGGGCCCTGGGTTCCTCCTGGTGCAGAGGGCCCTGGTTCCTCCTGGTGCAGAGGGCCCTGGGTTCCTCCTGGTGCAGAGGGCCCTGGGTTCCTCCTGGTGCAGAGGGCCCTGGGTTCCTCACCTAAATCCAACTGAACTGAGTTATGTATAAGTACGTGATGCTGCCAAGTACCGCCACAGACTGTCCAGGAGCTCACTGATGCCCTGATCCATCCACATGCCTAGACGTTGTCAGGAGGTCATACAAGCAGGCGGGGGCCGTACACACTACTGAGTCACATGATGAGTTGGATCAGTCTGTGATTTCAATTTTTTACTTTGATTTTCGGTGTGATTCTGAATCCAGCCCTCAGTGGGTTGATGACCATTGTTACGTCATTTTGTTCTCAACAAATTATAAAATTGAGTAATACGTTCACTAAGATCTGATGTGTGATTTACTGTAAGTGTGTTTTGTGCATAAGGAGAGAATAAAATAACCGTTCGTCTCTAAAAAAACAGGAACCTGTCCAGTTTGTGATCATTGTCAAACCACAAGCTTCCGTTGTTTCAAAGAGGAAGTCTACAAACTGTTTAAAGACAGTGACAGGGAGGAAAAAGTCTAGTCTAGAAATTATTATCTGGAGATAAAACCTTGTAAAGAGTTTACAGAGAGCAGCACACACACTGTTGTGAGATCCATCTGACAAACCAGCTGACTGCAGCTGAGCAGACGTCACTTCATGTGGCTGTCCTGGTGACAGAATATAGAGACAGCAGTAGACACACTTAAACACTTATTGTTGATATTAAATGTTTAACTTGTGTGCACAGTCTTTGGGGCTCTGCTGGTCATGACAACAGATCATGGTCCTGATGTGAGACTCAACAGTCCAGTAGAAACAAACTTGACTGTTTTCTTCCTCCAGGCTGCTGCGGACGACTCGAGTGAACCCAGCTACTCTGTGGTGGATTTTTCCAGAGTCACCACCACCTCACTCGACAGAACAACCTGTGCTAACGCCAGTGATGGCATCTACTCTGTGCTTCAGCTGAAGGCGAACTCTGACGCCAGCCACAAAGATGCTTCATCACCTCTGTACTCTACTGTTACTTTCCCTCTGCAGTAACTTCAACCCTGCTGCTGCTACGGTTACTCTCCCATGACCAGCAGGTGAACAGACGTGGGTTTGCATGAGTAACATTCATGCAAAAATCTATTTTTACTGGAGACATCCTGTGAAAAGTTATGGCTCTTTTATTTGTAACTTCCACCTTTAATTAAGAGGCTGTTTCCACCAAAGCATTTTTTTTCCTGAGGCCGTCATATCTTACTGTGTGATGCTGAAAACTGTGTGTGTGTGTGTGTGTGTGTGTGTGTGTGTGTGTGTGTGTGTGTGTGTGTGTGTGTGTGTGTGTGTGTCTTCCACGTGTTTCTCCTCACTGACTTGGTCAATCCATGTGAAATTTGGCACAGTGGTAGAGGGTCATGGCAGGATGCCAATGAAGCAATATTACATCAATTGGCCAAAGGGGGGCGCTATAGCAACCCATTGAAATGTCAAACTTTGAATGGGCATATCTCATGCCCCGTACGTGGTAGAGACATGAAACTCTGCACAGAGATGTCTCTCCTCATGAGGAACACATTTGCCTCAAGAACCCATAACTTCCGCTTCTATAGATTTTCCACCATTTTGAATTTTTTAAAAACACTTCAAATTGATCTCTAGCGAGCTTCTATAAGGCAATGAATATTGCGGAGGGCGTGGCTCATCACATAAAGGTGTATAACATCTCAAGGGTTTCACCCATCACCACGCAACTTTGTAGGCATATGACCACACATAATCTGAGGGGACCCCTCCATTATTGACCCCATCAAACAAAATGGGGGCGCTAGAGAGCTCATTTCTTATCTAGGCCTAACCGCCATATGGATTTTTACTAAACTTGGTAGATATGTAGAACAGGACGCCTCAAGGTGACTGGAGAAATTTAACTCTAATTGGCAACTGGGTGGCGCTATAACAACAGAAAAATGCTTCAAAATGGCTAAAATGCGACCGATGGCTGTGGCTCCCCCTGTGGACCAATGTTGGTGTTTCTAATGTTTGGTGTGACTAAGTCATGGTATGGTCTCACGGAAACTGTCAGTGTGTCATTCTGTCAGTCAGTCATTCTGTCTGTCAGTCATTCTGTCTGTACCACGTTTTTCTGCTCACTGACGTGGTCAATCTATGTGAAACTGCACATAGACATTGAGGACTGGCATAGGTAGAAGGTGACACAGCTACCAATGGGTATGGACTATTTTTTTTTAATTCTTTGCAATGGGACCACTGAGTATTTATGTTGCCTTACAAAGGGCAGATCTGCCTCCTGTTAAAAACTATATTTGGTTCATCAGATCAGGGGCTTGTAAAACTTCAATTGCTGATCATTTGCTCTTTAATGGTCCATATTTCAGCCCAAAATAAGATATTAATTTGATGTTTATAACAGAAATATGAAATACTGTGTAAATACAAGTTTGTTTTTATCGTTGTTAAGAATTATTCAGACACAAAGAGCATCTCTGAAAATAATCTTGTTGTTAAAATCAACTCAAATAGAAAGTGTAAATTAATATTTTTAATGAAACAAATCTAAAATGAATAAAACATTAGCAGTGTGAAAAGTGTTTTTTTTTATCTCTTTTTCTTTTTCTCACGTCGTTTCTCTGGATGTCCTGATTTTTCTTTCCTCTCTTTTTCAATATTATCAGACATGAAATATTTAAAAAATGTCAGTGAATGAAACGTCACACGCTGCTGACTGCAGCAGAATTAAATCGGTGAGGGCTGAGCTTTCAGCTGTACACACCACCTCATTATCAGCGTCTTTGTGTTAAATGTAGAATACTGAGTGTGTTCATTTACCAGTGTGTGTGGTGATATGCATCGTGTCATATGAAACTGTCAAGTGTCAGAGTGATCATCAGGAAATGCATGTGTTTTTTGTGCAGGTGTTGAGTGTGACTGTTGTTCTCGCTCTCAGTGCTGACAGTTGGTATTTCAGGCAGACAGATTACAGATCAGCTTGTTGTTGTTGAGGACTTTTTGCTTCATGTTGGGATGCTTCTCACTTTATTTTTTACTGCTTCAATAATAAAATCAATGAAACCAAGTCTGCCATATATGTCAGAATAAGGTTGCCAGTGACTTATAATACGTCTCCATATTCCAACTGTACTACTGTCCCAGCCGGCACCAGATGTCAATATGACGGTGGACTCTAACAACAGACAAAAGTGTGTATATTAATAATACTAATAATAATGATAATAATACTGTTGTAGCTCGGTCTCAGCTCATGTAGGGCTTTGTATACAAGGAAGAGGGGCTTAAAATCAACTGTAGATGTAACCAACCATTAGGAGCAATAGAGCATGAGATGGACGTTAGGCCACCTAGGTGGAAGGAAGTTCAGGAGGTGGTCAGGCGTGCAAAGGCTTCTTCGGCCCCAGGGCCTAATGGAGTCCCCTACCGGGTTTACAAAAGTGCGCCTGATACACTTAAATTTTTGTGGAAACAGCTAAGAATAGTTTGGGAAAAACAAGTTATACCAAGAGCATGGCGTAGAGCAGGAGGTGTCCTCATTCCTAAGGAGAAGGAGTCTGTGGACATTAGCCAGTTCCGGATGATTTCCCTCTTGAATGTGGAGGGGAAGATTTTCTTCAGTGTAGTTGCGCAGAGATTAGCCAGCTACTTAGAAAGGAATAGCTTAATTGATACCATGGTGCAGAAGGCAGGAATACCAGGTTTTTCAGGGTGTTTAGAGCACACTAGCATGATCTGGCACCAGATTCAGGCAGCGAAGATTAACAAAAGGGACCTACATGTAGTATTCTTAGATCTGGCAAATGCGTTTGGTTCAGTACCCCACAGCCTAATTTGGAGTGCGTTTGATTACTTCAGAGTGCCACAGGTAGTTGTTAACTTAGTGAAAGCATACTTTCAGGATATTAGGTTGTGTCTAAGTACAGCAGATTTCACAACAGGTTGGCAGAGGCTAGAAATAGGCATCATGGCAGGGTGTACAATTTCTCCATTAGCATTTACTATGGCGATGGAAGTAATCATCAGGGCTTCTAAGTGGGTGGTAGGTGGTGAGAGACAGCAGAACGGGTTGCATCTTCCACCAGTTAGGGCTTACATGGATGACATGACACTGGTGACCACAACAATGCCATGTACAAAGAGGCTACTAGAGAAGGTAAATAAGAACCTGAAGTGGGCCAGCATGAAGATCAAGCCTAGTAAATCTAGAAGCATCTCGATATGTAGAGGGAAGTTAAGTGATAGGAAGTTTGTCATAGATGATGAGGACATCCCAACAATTAGGGAAAAGTCAGTGAAGAGTTTAGGTAGGTGGTACAATGTAGAGTTGAATGATAAGGAACAGGTGGTGACATTTAGGAAAGAGGTGGCTGAAGGATTGGCTAGAATAGATAAATCAGAGCTTCCAGGAAAATTGAAGTTGTGGTGTTTACAATTTGGACTATATCCCAGGTTAATGCGGCCATTGTCAGTTTATGAAATCCCAATATCTGTTGTGGAGAGTTGAAAGGTCGGTTAGCTCCTATATTAGGAAGTGGTTGGGCGCTCCTAGGTGCCTAAGTAGTGTTGCATTGTATGGAAAAGGGATACTTCAACTGCCAGTATCTAGTTTGACAGAGGAATTTAAATGTACTAAGGTCAGGACAGAGCTTTTGTTGTCTGGGAGTAAGGACGTAGTAGTTAGGAGTGTGGTTCCAAATCCAACCAAGGGGAGGAAGTGGAACCCAAGAACGGCAGTTCAGCAGGCAGAGGCAGCTCTTAGGCATGCGGAGATCGTGGGTAATGTTCAGTTTGGCCGGGGAGGCCTGGGGCTTGGCTCAGGCAAACCGTGATGGAATAAAGCAGGTCGCAAAGATAAAAGAAAGCTGGTTGTGGAACAGATACGTAGACAGGAGGAGATAGTAAGGGGTGCAAAGGTAGTGGCCCAGGCTAAACAGGGACAGTGGTTGAATTGGGAAAGTGTAGAGAAGAGGAGGCTTAGTTGGAGGGACCTGTGGAGTATGGAGGAGAATAGTATTAGATTCCTGGTAGGGGCTACATATGATGTGCTACCAACTCCCCAGACCTAAAACTGTGGGTAAATGAGGACCCATCATGCCCATTGTGTTCAGGTACGGCAACCTTAAGCATATTTTGTCCGGCTGTAAGGTTAGTTTGTCACAAGGCCGATATACATGGCGACATAACCAGGTGTTGAAATGTTTAGCTGCAGGAATCGAAGGAAATGAAGAGAGTCAATTCAGAAGGTTATAAAGATAGGAATTTAGCATTTCAGTTTGTCCGTGAGGGAGAGAAATACAGAAGGGATAAGTTAGTAAGGAGGCAGGGGTGTGGCCGCCTAGTAGGTGCTTGTGATTGGGAAATGCAGGTAGATTTAGGGGAAAGCTTGTTGTTCCCCAGGAAATAGTTTGTACTAAGCAGAGGCCTGACATAGTGTTGTGGTCATTGAGTCAACGGATAGTTTATTTCATTGAACTGACAGTTCCCTTCGAAGACTCAGTGGAAGAAGCTTATGAAAGGAAAAAGTTAGATATGCAGATTTAGGAGCAGAAGCTGAGCAGCGAGGATGGAAGACTAGGATTTGTCCAGTGGAAGTGGGGTGTAGGGGATTTATAGCAAGATCAGCTATCTCGCTCCTGGAGGAACTCGGAGTGCGGGGACAGAGTTTGAAGAAGACAGTGAAGGAAATGTCAGATGAAGCCATGAGAACCAGCAAGTTCATTTACTACAGAAGGAATAATGTTAGTTGGGGGCCAGCAGGGGGAACTACTAAGCAGGGCACATAACTCCTTGAGATCTGGTGGAGAGATCCACTTCCTGTCAGGAGGAAATTCAGGAAGAGGAAGGCTATTTAAGTGTGGGAGTGGCCTATTTGAATCCCTTTTGCTTGAGGCCATGCTGCAAGGTGAGTGTGTTTGCTGATCCTGTGAGTTCATTTATCTCCTCTAGCTTTAACTTATAGTGTAGTTATGTTATGTAGTGTGTGAATTAGAGTGTGAATTAGGGCTGTGAAAGCCATGTGTAAGTAAGGAGGAAGAGGAAGGTTATTTAAGTGTGGGTGTGGCCTAGTCGAATCCATTTGGTGGCCATTTTGAGGCCATGCGGCAGGGTGAGTGTGTTTGCTGATCCTGTGAGTTCATTTATCTCCTTTAACTTTAGCTTACACTGTAGTTATGTTATGTAGTGTGTGATTTAGAGTGAAGGTTATTTAAGTGTGGGAGTGGCCTAGTTGAATTCATTTTGTTTGAGGCCATGCAGCAGGTGGGGAGGTAGACTGTACTGCCTAACCCGGCGGGGGAGGGAGATAGCCTAACAAGGTTTCCTTCCCTGGGTCTACCTCCTGTGTGGTAGTATAGGTAAGGTAAAGGAGGTTGTGTGGTCAGTGTGTGGAGCAGTGAGACCTGGCATTAGGGGAGTGTCTCTGGGACGCCAGAGATCACTGTCTAGCCTCCTGGAGGTGTCGTGGGACCAACTAGACGAAACACTGGTGAAAGGAGGTTCCCACCCGATGACCCCAAAGACATGTTAGTTATCACTGCTCATTGGTCTGTTTAGTTAAGCCTTGCCATAATAGTGTATCATAGGGTTTAGGAGATTATTCACTGAGTGTTGATCCTTTTCTAGAGCACAAACTTCTTGTGTTTATTTGAATAACAGGAAGTCAGAACAGAGCAGCTCAGACTGGCCTGATGTGCTCTCTCCTCTTGGTTCTGGTTCATAGTCGAGCTGCAGAGTTATGAATGAGCTGAAGTCTCCCAGTGGAGTTTTTGGGAGGCCAGTAAAAGGTGCGTTACAGTCCTCGAGTCGGCTTAAAATAAAGACATGAATCAATTTCTCTGCATCTTTTTCATTTAGAAATGTCGTACCTTAGTGATGTGTCTGAGGTGGAAACATGATGATGTCATCACCCTGTTAATGTGGGACTTGAAGCTCAGATCTGAATCTTGGATCACACCAAGACTTGTCACCTCAGATTTAATCCAGGGAGTTAAATTCCCCAGATTATTAAGCAGCATTCTGTTTTTGTTTCAGGGCCGACAAGCAGGATTTCAGTTGTGTCTACATAAGTATGAGAAAGGTGAAAAGTCTTTGGCGATTAGACCCCATCATGTCATATATTCCAGGACAGTGATATTCGGCTTTATAAATAAAATTGATTGATTGAATGATTGACGGTGGATAATGGTGGTGATGAGATGAAGAGGGAGCGAAGGATCTGGATGAGAAGAGGAGTGGGCTTTTGATGAGCTCTGGATAAGGTGACTGGAGGTGACTGGAGGTGAAGGAGGGCGCGATGATTCGGCCTAAAATGGAAATACTCAGGTAAAGAGCATCAAAATTGTATTTAAGTACAGTGATTAATGTACTTTAGTTAGTTACCACTCTATTTTCTGTAGCATCAGGCACGAGGTCCGTCCAGTTTCTTTAAATTAAATTAGATTTCGGTCATGTGTTGGTCACACTGGCTGCAGAACCATACAGAGTCCTGTAGGTGGAGACATTAACACACAGAGACACTGAGACTGACAGCAGCTTTGTGTGTGTGTGTGTGTGTGTGTGTGTGTGTGTGTGTGTGTGTGTGTGTGTGTGCGTGTGCGTGCGCGTGCTCAGTCTCTCCCCACTTTGATTTTTAGACCTCTCCAATAACCACGTCAACACTTCTGTGCAGTAGCTCACATTAGTCGAGTCTTTTGTCGATACTGAAAGAAAGTGACTGTCTCACAGAGTCAGTTTAAATTCCTTAATGTGATTCCTCGGTGTTTGCGACCTGATAGTGTGCCGATATTTCATCAGTGCATCGAGATTTAAACTTTGTAAAGAGGAAATCTTTTCCTCTCCTCAGTGAGCAGGTATTGATAGTTCACTGTTTGTATTGATTTACCACAAAATCATGTGTGAATCACATGCAGGGACACAAAACAACCAAAGATTGACTGAAGTAAAGATTTAGTGTTTTTCATGATTAACAGTAGAGACGAAATCCTCTCACACTACTGTTGCTACTGTTCTGGAGTAACACACACAGTTTATCTGTGTAGATGAAGTACGTCCATGTTCTATCAGTTTAGCTTGTTGGATTTATGGACGGCAATATCAGACCCCGATCAGATGGAGCACTAAGTTTTCATCTCTGAAAATGAACTAAGAGGAGTCCTACGTAGATCTACGGTGGCCGAGACCCGCCATAGCTGCAAATTTAAAAAAAACGCTGCAAATTAAACAGAAACGCCGCGATGCAAATAAAAAAGCAACGATGCAAATAAAAAAGCCACAACGGAAATGAATTACCGGGGACTATTATTGCCGATGCACATGTTTTTTTTTATGTGAAAGAAGAAGAAGAAGAAGAAGAAGAAGAAGAGAGAGGAAAGTAACAAGAAGACGAAAAAGAAAAAGAAAAACGAACGAAAAACTAAGTGTGTTATATATGGTTCGGCCATGTAGCCCCAGGTTTGATATGAAGCTGAACTGGAGGATGCTGGTGTTCCTCCATCTGTATTACTATAACGTTAGACGAATTCGGCGAGTGATTTGTGTATGCCGCTATCTTGCGGCAGCGCCATTGCTGCGGTCGTCAGCAATGGCAGCAATCGTTTGAGCGATAAGCAGGAAAGATTAGAGTAATAGGGAGACAATAGACACTGTGTAATATAACGTTAGCATACGTTACGTGTGCTGATGTTAGCAAGCTAGCAGCGTGACATTTAATCATTATGGACAGGCTACGTGACTAAAAACAACAACAACAACACGTGTTTATGTTTTGTTTTAGGTATTCAAGAATATTTTATTGATCACGTGGCCTCCGATGACCAGAAAAACGGCAATTACAGGTTTCTGATTGAGGGTCAAAATTACCTGAGCTCCGGATGGGTCGGGCAAATTTTACCATCACATCTTATTGAAGGCGATCAATATTGATCGCCTTCAATATGATGTGATGGTCACGTAGCCTCTCCATAATGATTAAATGTCACACTGCTAGCTTGCTAATGTCAGCACACCTAATGTATACTAACATTATATTACACAGTGTTTAATGATACAGTCTATTATCTCCCTATTACTCTAATCTTTCCCGCTTATCGCTCAAACAGATGATTAATTTCTAAATTAATATCGGAACTCATTTAAGATACCTTCATCAGTTACTGGAGGCCACTGTCTAACATCAACCCAGCTATTCATGATGCTCATTGTAGAGAGTCAGTTCACAATGACAGCATAATGAATTGATGACTGACACATGTCACCGCAGCAATGGCACCGCCGCAAGATGGCGGCATACACAAATCGATCACCGAGTTCGTCTATACTATACAGATGGAGGAAGACCAGCATCCTCCAGTTCAGCTTCATATCAAACCTGGGGCTACATGGCCGAACCATATATAACACACTTAGTTTTTCGTTTGTTTTTGTTTTTCTTTTTCGTCTTCTTGTTACTTTCCTCTCTCTTCTTCTTCTTCTTCTTCTTTCACATAAAAAACATGTGCATCGGCAATAATAGTCCCCGGTAATTCACTTCCGTTGTGGCTTTTTTATTTGCATCGTTGCTTTTTTATTTGCGTCAATGCTTTTTTTATTTGTATCGCGGCGTTTCTTTTTATTTGCAGCGTTTTTTTTATTTGCAGCTATGGCGGGTCTCGGCCACCGTATAGATCAGACGTGAGGGCAGGTGTTCACAAGTTGTTTTATTCATTGTAGATCTTTACAGTTCACAGAAACCACAAAGCAGGCAGCCTTATTGCACAACGCACAGATTTCCAGCTTGTAAGCTGTTGGCTCTGAAGTTGTTGTTTGATAACTTTAACATGTGGTTAGCAGAAGGGAGGGAGCCTGCTGACAGGCTCATATTGTCACTTTGCTGGAAAGAAATATAAATTCTAGTTAAGCTAACGTTAACTTCTGGAGCTTAGCTTCATTAACTTATCTGTAATGGCAGAGAGAACAAAGGTTGGCAAAGGTTATGCTGAATGATTCAGTGTAAATACTGTAGCAGCAAACTAACGCAGAGACACTCTTGGTAAAGATGGTAAAAAGGCCGTTATCCTTTTCTCATATTCTGAGCCAAAACCTTAACTTCAGTGGCACTTTAACTTGTTGTCTTTGATGGTGACGGCAACCAGATGCGCTTCACAAGCGTAACACTGTGACCTGTAAATGTTGGCTTGTAATTTAAGCTTTTCATCGACCTTCTCAACAATAAAATGATGAATATATCCCTCCAATGTGTAGTTTAGGCCCTTTTGGTTACTTCTCAATGACATCTGATCGTTATGTCCCCAAAAATCATCAGTTGCCTCCTGTGAAATGTCGTGTACTGTGACACCTGCCATAGCGCCGCTCACTGAATGTTGATAGTTTGTCCAGGTGAGTGAAGGGGGCGGGGCTTAGCCACAGGTCAGTTAGGAGTGATTTTGAATTCGTATAAAGTTAATAGTTCTTTATATTAGATCAGGACTAAGCTTTAGATGACACTGAGGGTAAACAGTATTTTGTTGTCAGGATCTATATTTAGCATAAGGAGTTAAACTTGAATTAGGTGTTGTTAGTCAGGGTTCATGTTCAGGTGAGGCATTAAGAAGATGAATAAAAGTACAGCGATGTTCGTGCAGCAGTGTTAAACAAGGAGAGTAGAGGCAGCAGCGGGTGCAGAATTCATAAACCTAATGGGTCTAATTGCCTTACAGGATTTATTGACGTGTAATTAAATAAAACCGTTAACCCTTCTACATCCTCCCATCTCTGTCTCCATCTGTGCTGCTGTCTCCTCCTCCTACTCTGTCTTCTTTAACTCTTCATCCTCTCTCTCACTCCTCCCATCCTCACGCTGAAGATGACAGAGATGACAGGTTGTCTTTAATCAGTGTAAGATGTGTGTGTGTGTGTGTGTGTGTGTGTGTGTGTGTGTGTGTGTGTGCGTGCTGCAGTTTCTTGGTATTTTGTATGCCAGTCATGAAGGCTGAGTCACACTTACGGTCTATCCATATTAGAAGAGTGTGTGTGTGTGTGTGTGTGTGTGTGTGTGTGTGTGTGTGTGTGTGTGTATGACATGTCCCAGACAATGCCAGACATAAGACAAGGACATGAGGGAGGAGAGAGAAAGATCCTCATCTGCTGTATTGATCGCTGCATCTTCACCCTCGGTCCTCGCCCACACACACACACGCGTGCACACATACACAGGTTAAGTGGATTAAGCCTTTAAGTGAAGGAGGACATGGAGATGGAGGAAAGGGTGGAGGCAGAGGGAAGGTATGGGAGGAACCTGCTGGAGGTGGAGGAGATAATGGAACTGCTTGAGAGGAAACTCAATTTGCTGAACAGAGAGAGATCTGAGGACGAACATGAAAGAGCGCGCGGAGCAGGCAGACATGGAAATAACCTGGTTTTGTCTAAAGGTCATTGTGGTTGGTACTTTTTCACTCTTTAGTTTTAGCCGTGCTGGTGGTGCAGCTCTGTGGACGCCAGTGGCAGTTGGTTGGTCCAGACCAGTGACTGTATGTAAAGATGGACAACAGGTCTCCATGTCCTCCCACTGTACAAAATGAAGCCAAAATATCCCAGATACTGGCACTGCCATCTTGCACTGGTGACATGATTTGGAGCCAGAGTTTGTGCAGCGAGGTCTGACTGACCGGATGTAGCTACACTGTGGCTGTAAACCCTCCACTGGTTGATTATTCTGGCTGGCGTTCTCCCTCTCTGCTGCTGTCTGTGTGAACTGTTTCAAATCTCCTTCACTGAAGGAAACAACAACAACAACAACGTACACGCTGAAAATGGCAAGTTTTGATGAATGCCTGCTCTCTTCTTTCGGTAAATTGTTTCAAAGCTCTACAGCAAATAAAACAGTTTGTGAACGCACCACAGAAAAGCCCAGGATCCGTCTCGCAGACCTCTCACACCTGATGTTGATTCTGACACGGCCAGTCGGAGTTAATTTGTCACATCTTTTAACTCTGGTAGCGTCATGCACCAGTGACAGTGACCTCACAAGTGCCTGATCTGTTCCTGATCTGTGGTTTGACAACACGTGCTCACATATCAACACTTTCACATCTACTTATTACGCACTAGGTATCCTCCTGTGTCCGCTGTTGACGTTCCAGGACACAACCAATGGTGGGATGTCAGCTAAAGCACGTGGTTTGGCTCTACACTTACATGAAGTGAAAATGATGAAATGATAGCCTACACCACAGCATGGCATCATTTCAAGCTGATGCCATGCTGTGGTGTATCGTACCGCTGCGACACGTGCCGTCCAGCCAACTTGTGGTGTATCATAACACTGCAAAAGGTGAGTTTTGGCTTCGGTCTCTGACACTGAAATCACTTGTATTTGACAGCTTCAGGACGAAAAGTGGCTGGGTTTTAACTGGTCCAATGAGCTCCTCCAGAGCTGAAGTATAGCCAAGCTTCACCTCTAGGGCTTCCATTATCAAATTGTGTTTGTCTTTTTGATCAGTAAAAGTTGATTCACACAGTCAACATATGACGTTTTAAGTCTTTTGTGGCAGTTTCTTTTGTAAGCCATTTTAATGACAGTGCTCGCCTCCCCACATGCCACGATTGTGCAAGAATGTTGTAGCTGCCCCCGAGCCTAGCTCTGCCCATCACAGCTGTGACAAAACATGCCGTATTTGACAAAGAGAATTTTTTCTCCTATTGCAGAAGGAGAATCTGTGATTCCAGACCTGTCTCGAGCTCTGACACAACACTGTGGAGATCGATCTGGCTACTTGAGACTAGCTAAATATAAACATTGTTTGTCCCTTTGTCTGTGGTGTTGCAATCAAAACACTGTTGCAGCTGCAGCTAAAACCTCTCACAGCAGTACAGCTGGCATGCCAAAGCATCCCACAGCGCTTTAAGATGGCAGCAGACAGCACCGTTAATGTTTTGTCCCCATCCAGGCGTGATATCTTAGGATCATCAACATGCTGGATGTGTTTCTGTTAGTAGTACTGGAACATTTAATTGGCCTAAAAGGTTCTGCACTAAGCTGGTTTAAATCTTATTTATCTGATTGTTTTCAGTTTGTTCAAGTTCATAATGAATCATCCTTATGGACTAAAGTTTGTTTTGGAGTTCCGCAAGGTTCTGTGCTCGGACCAATCCTATTTACTCTATATATGCTTCCTTTAGGTAACATCATTAGAAATCACTGTGAATTTCCATTGTTATGCGGATGATACACAGTTGTATTTATCTGTGGAGCCAGGACAAACTAATCAATTAACTAAACTTCATAATTGCCTTAAAGACACAAAAACCTGGATGAGCACCAACTTCCTGATGCTAAATTCAGACAAAACTGAAGTTATTGTTCTTGGCCCCAAACAACTCAGAGACTCTTTATCTGATGACATAGTTTCTCTCGATGGCATTGCTCTGGCCTCTAGCACTACCGTAAGAAACCTCGGAGTAACATTTGATCAAGATTTGTCTTTTAATTCTCATATAAAACAAGTCATGTACTTGAACAAAAAATACTGATTAAAAGAATACAACAATCCTTTTAAATTTGAAGTCTAGAATAATTGATTGAATTAGTCGTTAGATTAAACAACAAAAAACAAACAAACGTTAGATTAATCAATTTTAAATAGCCGTTATGTGCAGCCCTGTTCTACGACTTTACATTTAAGACATTGTAATTATGTTGCTGTAATTCATGCACATCTGGTTCAGGTCTGTCTCAGATCTCTATTGTAAATGTGTTGTGAGCAGCCACAGAGCACACTGACCATTGTTTGACTGCTGTTCTGTCTTATTTTAATGAAGGAGAGCCAGCCAAGTAAAAAGGCATCACAATAATCACACACACACAAACTAGACACTGCTATAGCGCTCCAGCCGTATGTAGGCTACCTTCCTGCCAAAGAGAAACCCTTAAACACAGACAGTCTCCCCGTCCATCTGTCACACAGCTCTCTGTCTTTTTTTTTTAATTTCACAGGAAGAGTGGGGGTGTTTTGGCTCCTCTGCTTGGCAGATAAAATACCTCATGGGTGTCAACGGCCTTTATAGTCCAGCTACGAGAGAACAGAGATTCAGTTTCAGTGACAGAGAGGAAGAGGAGGAGGTGGGAGGAGGAGCCAAACGGGAAAAGCATCCAGAGTGACGGAGGGTGAAGGAGATTGATGGGTTAGAAGATGTGGGCTGCTGGTGTCTGAGTGCAGAGACTGAAACTCATCTGAAGTGTCTTCTTAGTCACAGCTTTCAGTCCGTCGAGTGGAGTTCACCCGAACCTTGTGCCGTCCTTTAGGTCATCTGGGTTCAGAATCACTGATTCACAACAAAGAAAACTGTCCTCATGACACCACAGGAGACAGACGGCTGCTTCTGTGGACAGAGATGATAAATGCAGGTCCGAGTCGATGTGAATTAAAAACTTCTATCTCCATGGCAACAATAGTAACACTAACTCCACTGACTTTTGGTTTCACACGGGAAACAAACAGTGAGGTTGTGGGTAACGTTTGTTTGACCCACCCAGCTCCACTCCCTCCTGCCCTGTGCAGACTATCTCGCTCTATATACCACAGTAGTTGTCAGCAATGTTACTGCCGCTGGACGGCAAGGTCTGTTATTACAAAGTACACAACTCTGTTATTTAAGTCCAAGTATGGATACTCCTGATCAAATATTACTCCAAAACAAGTGAAAGTTGCTGAGTCAAATTATTACTTACAGGCTGTCTAAGTCTTCCTAAGCTTGAAAAGTTTTTGTCACAAACAGCAAACATCTCCTCACGATCCGCTAGCTACATGTCTTCTGAATATGATGTGAAAAAGTCCGCTCTCTGTAGGCAGCCCAGGCTCCGCACATGGCAACAAAGACATTTGCGTCCAGGCTGCACCAACCAGCCAGCGCCAGACCAGCGAAAGCAAGCACACACACGTGAGCGCGGTGCCCAGAGAGGCAGTTTGAGCTACAGGCTACAATGAGGCTAAAGGCGAGCTAGCTCCGTTGTGTTTGATAACACTGTTGAACGCAAACAGAAGTGAAGTGTTTTTGTTGCCACGTGCGGAGCCTGGGCTGCCGACAGAGACCGGACTTTTTCACAGCATACTCAGAGGACATGTAGCTAGCGGATCGTGAGGAGATATTTGCTGTGTGTGACAAAAACTTTTCAAGCTTAGGAAGACTTGGAGATCCTCTGCTCGTCGTCTCCTCCCGCTCTCCTCTCCAGGCCATCTAACCTTGTTGCTCTATTCCTCAAATCTGCCGCAGCAGGTATATGTACTTTGTTCCAACTACTATTTCAATTATTGTACCATTATTGAATACATGATAAATGTACTATTGAACTGTACTGATTGGTTTGTCATCATTATTTGCCAGCACACGTTTTTTCAGAACTTTTTTAAATCTTCATCAGACATGAACTCATATTCCACAAGACACTCTGAGGACTTTCATCTTCCATATTGTCAGACTTCATCAATATCTACTGTAACACAGAAGACCATATCTTTGGAACAATCATCTCTACAGCCAGGGATGGGCAGTATTTCTATTTCTTTTTTTTTTCTATTTCTTATTTAAAATACGTATTTCAATTACATTTGAATATTTTGCAATTTGTATGAGGCCAATAAAAACCAAATGTAATTTGTGACAAAATACTTTCTCCACAAATCAAAAAACAAAAATAATAGGCTACACATTCTTAATATATTGTATGTAACAATATTTTTTTTTACCTGTTTTTTTAAATATATTTTTATCTATATGTTTTTGTTAAACTTGCACCCTTCAGGTCTGTTTTACTGGACTGTGCATAACATAGGAAATTGTATGTTGTTGTGGTTGATGCTTGGGATGAGTATGCTACAAATGAACTGCCTCACGTGGGATCAATGAAGTTGTCTGAATCTAAATCTGAATCAATAAATAATAGTTTAGGGTAGCCTACACCAAATTGTGAGAAAACAAGTGCAAACTCTGGCATAGTTACTTGTGGTCTCTAATTGCAGTATGCAAATTTTGAGCATTTTTGGTGAAGGACTTTTTGAATTATTCACAAAAAGCTTTGTGGACCGACCGACAGAGTGACCTATAGAGCTGCAGGTCGCTGCTAAAAAGAAAAAGAAAAAAAGCATTTTCTGTATTTGAAAATACAAAATACATGTATTTTATTTTGATATGTTTATTTGAGGGTTATTTTGTATCTTGTATCAAAATACATTTAGATGTATTTTTGCCCATCTCTGTCTACGATCATCATCTGCATTATCCTTATTCTAAAAACATCTGAAACATCTGGACCCTAACGAGCGTCCCTCAGGCGCCGCCTGTGAAAACTTCAACACATTTCTCCTTCAAACAGCTGGATTTATTGAAGTTTTTCACCAAAAGCTACATTTTACAAGATTACATTGAACACGTCATGAGAGTGTTACAGTTTACTTCTGTCCAAAACTCATTCTCACTGAATAGAGCTTGAATGCTCCACAGTGTGAATCAATGCAACCTCAGTGAGCTGTTCATTTTGCCACAGGCTGCTTAGAGGTACGGATAAACACTCCTCTCAGTAGTGTCGTGTCAGCTGAGTGGGCACCAGAGAGCTTCTTTTTTTTGACAAGATATGGATACAGCGTGTTTTGAGCAGGTAAGGTGTGAGGTAAGGAGCTGTGGAGGGGGCCAGAAAAAAAAAGGCCTCTGATATGTAGTTATGTTGTTGTGGCCTTATGTCATATTTCAAAATAATAGTAGTAAAAAATAGTTAAAGATAAAATTTGTGGCGCCCCCTATGGATGATGGCGCCCTTAGCATTCACCTATACTGCCCGTGCCACGGGCGGCACTGTCTGAAAAGGACACTGTGATTTGTTTGTTTGCTTTTGTTAAATTGTACATCTTTCACAATTTTGTTTTACTTTTTCATCTGGAACTATTGCTTAATTATGAATCTTTGTTTTTATCTTTTCATGTATGACTGTTGTTATTCAATAGGCGAGGTATCTTTAATTTTTGGCTTCTAACCTCTTCTGCACAATGTTTTAACTTTTAATTTCTCTTTTCTGTATGTTCTATACATGTAGGTGCAACTAAACTGAATTTAATACTGCTTTTGGCTCTTAACACACACACACACACATAACTTTCACATCTTCATTTCAGAAGCTGATATTCTGTAAAACAACTGACTGCGTGACAGGAAAATTCAGATTTATGGTTTTGATTTTGCACAAAGCACTAAACACAAGTCCTGCTTTTTGTGTTTTTGTGACTTATTCAAAGTGAGCAGTCTCTTTCTTTACAGGCCTGTTAAATGTGTTTTTGTTCTCTGATATTCTTACAGTCCGAGCAGCGGCAACCAGTAAGAGAGGAAAACCAGCACAGAGAGGAGGTGGAGATGGAGAGAGGTAAAAATAGAGGAGGAGGGGGTTAGCACGGAGGTAGAGATGAAGGGAGGGGCAGGAAGCACCAGGGGAATACAGAGAGAGAGGGAGACAGAGAGAGGCTGCACTGAAAGAGGCTGATGTCATCTCTGTGAAGCAGCCAATCAGAGAGCAGCAGCGAGGGAAGGGAGGGAGGGAGGAGAGGCAGAGCTCAGAAGGGTGTGTTTTATGTACCACTGCAGCATCAGGGCAAAGAAGACAGGAGAAAAGGCACGACTCAGTGGACAGGAGAGACAACATAAAGACACGGAGAAGAAGACAGAGACGAGAGCCTGACGAGGAGGGACAGAGACAGAGGGATAAAAGGGAGACGGAGGGAGAGACGAGACACCTGCAGAGGTAAGATGACAACAATAGCACCCCGCCGTGCTGCTGGTGTCTCCATGCATGAATGTGCCTCTATATCTAAGTGTGTGTGTGTGTGTGTGTGTGTGTGTGTGTGTGGGCAGGCGTGTGTGTCAGTGTGTGCCAGATGTGGGCCGGAGGGTGTGATGATGATGTCTTACATAATAGGATGGCAGGTATGAACAACTGTGCTGGGCGTGCACTGATGTGTGTGTGCATACCTCGCGTGCTGTCTGCTTCCACTGTCTGCATGTTTGACTCCAGAATACAGAAAACAAGAAATGACCATTCATGATTTTCGTGTGCAGACAAACAGGCTGTGTGAGGGGAAGTCAGTCTTCAGGGAGTGTCTGACTGACTTGATTCAGCTTTTTAATATCCGATACGTCATCTGCAGCAGCGTGTTTTTATTAATATTGAATGAAACGCCGCACTATACAACATTATAGTGTTCAATTATTCACCACTGGAGTATAGCTCGCTTCCTCTCATGCTAAAACTCGCAGGGCAGGTATGACTTGTTTCTTTTTCATCCTCATGTTGCAAATTAAATCATGGACATAAACAGCTCCATGTGCATTCTGGCTTCTCATGCTCACGTCACACTGACCTCACCATCCCATCATCCCCTGCTGTCAGGAGATTTAATTAATGCTCTCGTGTTTCGGGAGTTCAGAAAGTGAGAGTGGAGCGCCACAGGGCAGCGACTTGGACTTTCCTCGCCTGTCAGCCTCTATGATTTTATTTCAGGCTGCGTTATTCTGCCAGAATTAGTCCTTGAGGATTCCCCACATCTCAAACTGACATCTTCAAATGTCGACTTTGTTTGTCGACCGTTCAGCGCCTGAATATTATCAGTTTATTGTCATGTGTGACAAAGAAAAGCATGAAATCTTTACATTTTTAGAAGCCTGAAGCAGCTCGTTTCGGCATTTTTGCTTAAATAATGACTGAAGTGATTATTCAGGTGTCAACATAGTGACGTATTAAGTGCTTTGTTTAAAGGACAGAGAGGATTCATCTCACTTTGTCTCTTTCACTCCCTGCTGTGTCCGTCCCTTTCACACGTTCCACCAGGTTTCTGTTTGCCTGTTTACTCTTGAATTCCTCTTTTCGCTCTTAGCAACATAAACATTTCTGTTCCCCTGTCTGTCGTTTACATTGTGGGGATTTCTCACCATAAGTGGTTTGGCAGTGGACTGCCTTGAATTAGGCCAGAACCTGAGAGGAGGAGGAGGAAGAGGAGGAAGACTGAGGGGAAGTTGATAAGCAGGGGAGGCGATATTATTGTGTGAAAGACGAGGTGAAGTCGAGGTTTATCAAAGCTGGAGGAGGAAAGATTTAGTCCAGAAGAGAGTGAATCCAAAAAGAGTCAATGTGGAAGAAGAGAGAGATGAAAAGAAAGTCTGGACTGGGAATAGGATGTGAGAGGAGGAGGAGGAGGAGGAGGAGGGAAAGTTAGGATCGAAAGGCGTAGGAGGAATTTTTTGCCAAATTTTTTTCTCCCCCTCCTCCTCCTCCTCCTCCTCCTCCTCCTCCTCCTCCTCTCATGCTTGGCAGTGGTCAAGTTGACTGAAACCATCTGGTGGGATTTTTAAATTAGTGTTCTTTCATACTTTACAAAGTCCAGACTGACGGACTAGAGGACACATGCAGCCAATGATGACAAATTGACCACTCGCGTCATTTTTTTAAACAATGGGTTTTTCATGTTACTCAAAGGGAGACAAATGCTAATTTAGCTAACGTTAACGCTCCCTTCAGTGGTCTGAAATGTGGATAAATCTGAAATCTTGCTCATAGATGAAAAGTCATCGTCTTCACCAGGCGTCTCAGGTGTAACACAATGCAAAGGATCCATAATGAAAATGTTCATATGAACGAAAGCCAAAAATGGGCTGCGCCAAAAAATATTTGACATTTTGTACAATCAGGCTTCCACCTCACCGCCTGCGTTGCCAATTTCTCGTGTCCAACATATTTGTCAGCAAAGTTTCTTTCAAGGTTTTCTGAGAGTTAATGCTTAACAAACCCCAGAACACTTAACTAACATTCAAATCAACATAAATACTGCAGCGTTTGAGGTCTGATGATTCATTGTGGTGACACTTTTTAAATCCAGGTGACTTTTTCCATCCAAAACATAAAGTGATTTTTAGAGACAATACGCTGACATCATGTGATCAGCAGGAGGTGCGGCTGCCTCTCCCCCACAGGGCTGTAGCTCCACAGGAGTGTTAACATGTGTTTGTCTTGTTGTGTTATTGGAGCCAGAATAGAAGGAGTCATGGCTCAAAACCAGCCGCCACTGCCCGTCAACAAAAACAAAGACAACTATGGTTAAATGTGATAAGACCAAAGGACTGGACGGAGGCCATCATCAAAAATGCTCACATGTGCAGCGCACACTTCATATCAGGTTAGGGAAAAAGTATTTCCTGTTGTAGGGATGAATAACGTTATGTGTATTAAGGGTTATCATGTCCACCTCATCAGAAACTGGGGAGGGATTAAGAGGAATATTGGATTTCTCTGCAACGCTAACTTTTTAGCACATTAGCTAATGTTAGCTTCCATAGCAAAACAAACAAGTGTGGTCCTCCTTTGTAAGATTGGCTTCCTGTGACATCATCCATCCACTGAGTGAGAGCATACGGGTCGGCCAGTCTGGTCCCGTTGCTCAGTGTTTACTTATTCAAGTAACACTGGCGTCCCGGAGAGTGAGTGACCTGACATGGTGCGTTGGTAAATTCAGTCTGACGCTCTACACTAAAATGAGAGCCCTGTTGGTGGAAGAAACGCAGCCTTATATTTCTACATGAATGAAGCAACGGTTATGTTATGGCTTATCCGAGAGTCTGGATAACCCAACGGTACATATCAGCAGCGCTCCCAATTTACTAATGCTCCAGTTTGTGTCAGAATGCGCTCCAGCACTTGGACTGAATATTTCCGAACGCACCACTCACATCATCTTCCTCCATCGCCTAAAATAAGACAACACAACTTGTTAGCTAGCGCTAGCTAATGTCTGTGAAGAACTGTTTTGCCTCCAGATAAGCCCCGCCCACCACAAAACCTCATAGTGTTACCTGTTCTGTTTATGGTTGCATTGAGAAAAATCATTTCTGTTTCTATTCTAATGTTTAAACCCGCTTTGGAAATGATCTTGAACTGATAATAGGAAGATGTCAGACATCCTCTCAGCTTCCTGTATCTGTACTGATATTTAACTGGAGCCTAAAGTCAGACTGTTGCTTTCTATCTGACTGTTTAAGTATCGCAGACAGACAGTCTGACCTCCTGGTACCATCTAGATTTGTACGATAGTGTTTGCAGTGAGAGGACAACATGAATTTCTCTTGTCCTGGCAGCTCTATAGAGTCAATAAAAGTCCCTAGAGGAAGCTTGAGGATGCAGTTTGGAGCCAGACTGAGAGCTCAGAGCTGCAGGACAGCGGGTTCAGATGGAGGTCTGGGCCCACAAAATGAGATTAGTCTGACTTTTGCTCTCTTTCAGATCCTGTCTCTCCGTCACTGCTTCTCATTTCCTCTGTATTTCTCATTATGCTTTCTCTCATCCATCTTCATCCATCTCTCTCACGCCCTCGCTGGTTCCCCTCTGATACATTTTTCCTTTTTTTGGCCCTTTTTTTTTCTCTTGTTTTTCCATTTTTCCTCCAAAGAATGAACAGAATGAAGCCTTTGTGTCGAGAAATGAGAGGAATGCCCCTTATTCTCTTTTACCCCTCTTTGTCTTCTTCTCAGCTCTCATGTCTTCAACCCTTCTTCTCTTCTGTTTGTGTGTGTGTGTGTGTGGGTGTGTGTGTGTGTGTGTGTGTGGGTGTGTGTGTGTGGGTTGGGGGTGCATCCATTAGCTGGGATTAGAGACTGTAGGAGGGTCTTAACAGCCCCTCAGTGTTTGGGGTTTTAATCTCCTCAGAAACAGCTAATCTAACTTCAATGGCTTTAACATGTACAGTGAACACACACATGTTGGGACACACACACACGCGCACACACACACACACACACACACACACACACACACACACACACACACATATCCTCTGGCAAATATGCGACTTCTGCTTTTCTGGCCAGTGTGGTTGAACCCTGACAAGAGTCCATTCATGAAGCGACCTCAAACACAGAGGACACTTTATCAGCCAAATATCTGACCCACAGTACCATCAGTCACTCAGATGACACATAACCACATGGTGCACAATATATCTGACCATAATAATGAAGTACAGCGACTGAAATCTGACTCACACCATCAGAGGGATGAAGACTAACAAGTTGCGAATCTGTTGGGAATCTCTCAATCTACAAATTAGTTTGATCAGGAGCGAATGATAATCCATATCTTTGTGAAACAACCTGATTGTGGTTCATTTGCAGTGAATCTGATCAGTATTTTTCTTCCAATAAAATTAAAACACTTGCACATAAAGCTGAGTCGATCAGTTTATCAGGATGTCTTTTATCTACAACAGTTTTAAGCATCATATTAGTCTTGTTATTTGCAGCTCAGAACCAACTTTTCAGGTTCTAAACCAATTTCTTTTTGGTTGAAATGCTCTGAATGGTTCAAAATTTGGTGAAGGAATGAGTTCCACGTCACAGATCGACTTTCCACGTCCACATATGGTGTCCAAGGTACCCTGGGTGTGTTGGTTGTTGACGTTCTGGGACGCCGTGTCAACTTCAGCCTGTTACATGCATTGTCTGTTTTCAAAATACACTTCTGTTTTCACAGGAAATGTACAGTTTGCATACAGTCTCTTTCAAAATAAAAGCACTACGTCAGTACAGCACCGCAAATTGATGTTTTGTTCCCTGAACAAACACAAGGGGTTGGGTTTAGAATCTTAGTGGAAACAAACACCGGCCTCCAGGGTGAAAGTCAGTGGTTGCTGGATCCATCCACCACCTCTGTCACCCGCCCTTCTCTGACTTTTGCTCCCTTAACTTACGTTGTTGTCCTGCTGCTTTTCGCCTGACACCACTGGGTACTGTTTACCAATAACGACGACCCGCGTGTGTCATGCCAACATAAAAGGACAACTTTTTTTGTCAGTGTCTGGCGCCAGCAGTCACTGACCAAGTGCCAGAATTCAGTGACTTTGGAGTTAGTCAGTTGTCCAAGTTGGTGAAAAATGGTATAAGAGAGGTTCTACAGAGAACCTTTCTATGGAGTAATGGTTCCGTCCAGAACTGTCTCTGGAGGTCCCATCCAAAACATTTCCACCTGCTAAGGATGCTAACAAGAGCCCAGCTGGAGGTTCTACCAAGAACTGCTTTATATCCCAAAGATTTCATCTAGAACTCACCCAGGAAGGCTCTAAAGACTTTAGTACATCTGCATTTAAAAGTGAAACTTGAAACTTGGATAAACTTTTGAATATTTAGCGTGAGGATCTTTTAACACCCACACTTTCAACAATCTGAAGAACCCTTTCTTCAAAAAACAATTCTTAATGGAGCCACTGGACCTACAAAGAATGATTGAAGAACCCTGTCCTTCTTCTTCTTCTTCTTCTTCTTCTTCTGGAACCCTTTTGGAACCTTGTTTCTGAGGGTGTAGTTCCTGTTAGAGTTCTTATAGCTTTGTACTTTTTAATTAGTTTTTATTTCAATTTCATTTAGATTTTTGTTGCAGTTTTGGGTTTTTATTATTTAATAATCAGGGGTTGTTGTGGGGTTTTTTTTCAGTTCAGGTTGTGTTTATATTTATTTATTTATATAATATTGGGTGGGGGTTTGCCCAAATTGACAAAGACTTAAACTAAAGTCTATATTTTCAGTTTTAGTTTAGTTTACTTTAGATTTGTAAGTACACAATATCGTCTCAGTTTTCGTTTTTTTTTAAAGTCTAGTTTTTATATTTATTTCAGTTAACTAATATGTTTTTTAAACACCTAGATTTAGTTTTCAGTTCAGTTTTAGGTAAATGTAATAACCTTGATTCCAGCTCTTCAAATGGAAGGAGCCACTGCTTCGTCTTTGACTCACGTTACAGCACTTTAAAAAAGAAGGAAGTTAAAGACGGTAGCATCTACGTAGCTCACTCTTCGTGTTATTTTTTAACATTTTCATATAAATGTTTATCCTCTTACGCCTCCAGTATGTCAAGATGCTCAAGTTAATCTATTTTTTCTCAGTTTCTAAAACTTAAAAATATATAAAAAAAGATTATTTTACTGAGAAAAAAAAAACTCCTGAACTTAGTGGCTGACAAGCTGTCCGGGCAGCTTCATACTAATTAATCCAGTCTTGAAAATAATGTCTGTTATATTAGAAAACTATGAGAGCATCTTTTAAAGGAGCTCTAAATTTTGGATTGTTAATGGCTGGGTTCTTGTTTCCCCTCCGTCTGTTTCTCTTCCTGCTTGTATTTATCTCCTCGTACCTGCAGTGATGCCGTAACTTCTCCCTGAGCCGACCATCTGTCTCTTTGTATCTGCGAGATATTGATGAGTTTGTGTTTGTGTCGCTGCGCTTTAAGAAGCTGCACGAAAAAAGAGGAATGTTTCCCCAAAAACAGACTGCGGAGCGGCCGAGTCAAACGGAGGAGGAGAGGCAGGTGGGAGACAATGGGAAGAGAAACTGTGTGTGTGTGTGAGAGGAAGAGGAGGGAGGGAGAGGTGATTCGAGGAGATGCAGGGAGTGGCACCGGAGAGAAAGCGAGGGAGAGGTGTGGAGGGACGGAGTGGGGGATGGGAGAAAAGAAGGAGGGGCAGCGTGGGGGATGGGGGAGAGGAATATTACTGTGTGCTGCTGGAGTCAGGGGGTTACCATGGTGATGGGGGAAAGATGGAAAGGGATGGGAGAGGCTACACACACACACGTATATACATAGACACACTTACACACAATGCAAATTGACATTTTCACCGACTGATTGAATAATATGATAAGCATCAAATCTCCTTTTAATTTAAACCTTCCTTCCTGTTCTCTCAGGGCGGGGGTGCTGACGGAGGAGAGTGGGAGATAAAGAGAGAGGCTCTCTGAGTTGAGCGGAAATAAAGAAATGCGATCTCCCACCTGGGAGCGGTGCAACTTGGAGACAGAGTAGTGGCTTCTTGGACAGAGGGCACAGAGACGTGATGGCAGGCGCTGATCTGAAAGGACTTTTACCTAAATATCATTCTTAAACATCTTTGTACGGTGGCCCAAAGAGGTCAGTTGAGTAAAGCCAAGAAAACACAGACAGACAAAACAAAAGCATTTAGAACAAATGCTGCAAATACAGGTAATAACCAAGTAGCACAGAACACAGAGCATGAGTTATAAATCTGTTTAAGTCACTTCTTGAAAATGAGCTGTAAGTTTTGACGCTGTGATTGCATGATTCAGATATTATATACCATATGTTACAGAGTTGTGTAATTAAATTGCAAAAAATAAAAATAATAATTGTAATCTGTTGCAGTTACTTAGAAAAAGATGTTCAGTGTGTCAGATTTAGTGGCATCGAGCAGTGAGGACTGCAGATTGCAACCAGCTGAATTGAAACCTGATTGGTTCTCTTCACCGATCAATCAATGCTCTAGGCAACCTGAGTCTGTCATGCCAAGGTGGACGGCCCTGGCATGGTCGGACAAGAACATCTTTCAGTGCTGGAAGTTTAAAGTTTATAGCTTCTGGAATCACAGAGGCGTGACGCTTTTTCACCAGCAGTGAAAACCTGAGGAAATATCAGTTACATGAAATCAGGCAAATGTAATATGTTACGTTACACTGACAAAGTGATTCAAATTACTTGTTACATTTTCAGCAGAGTAACTAGTGATGTGTAACCTGTTATATTTCAAATGTAGGCAAAAGGAAATGTGACTCATTTCTGTATTTTGTGCAACCTGTATTTGGATGCACTTCCTCATTTTGTGGCCTTCTTCTCTTTTTTTTTAATGCTGCGCGTGTTGTCAAATCAATGACAGTGTTTTCCTCATTTCCCTGTATTTTGAGTCAAAAGGCACTATACAGGTGAGAGTGTGTTTACTCTCAGTCTTTGCTCTCACGCCAGCAGTTCATCTCTGAGGTTCCTTTATGGGAGAGTTTGTGCCCAAACTGGTCCTCCCAAGCTGCAGAGCAGCCGCCGGACGTGACCTCACACCTCAACGATCGAGAGGATGAGGTTATTATGTGAAGAGCCTGAATCAAAGCGCCGGTAACTTCTTCTACCTGCCAGCAGGGATTAGGTGTGATGAGAGTGGCTGTTGACGCTGCTGGGAGTCGGGGCTCTCAGTGGATTGGCAGCAGCTGTGAAGAGTCTGAAGAGGCGAGCCAGACGAGCTGCGGGGTGGTGGTGGGCGGGTGTGTGTGTGTGTGTGGGTGGATGTGGTGGGCTCGAGAGAGGCTGTGTGTAGGCGGGTGGATGATGATGTGTGTGTGATGGTGAAAACATTTCAGTGGAGCTAAGCGTTGTAATGTAGGGTAATGCTCTATTGAGGCTGGTTGTTGCCTCGAGCCTCACTAAGTTTGACAGCCGTGTTATCAAGACGAGTAAAAACAATCAGTCATGTTATTTTTGTTCACTGTGTGATCCTGGAAGAACTCATTTAAAGCTGCTCTATCTTTATATTAACCCTTTAAAAACAGACGGCTGCGGGAGGTCGTTATTTGCATGATTCTGTTCAAACAGATCTTAAATAAGAACCATAATAGACGGAGCGTTCACTGTCTTTGCAGCAGAGAGCTAAGACTGTCTTCCCTGTAATCATGTCATGACCTGAAGTCACCTTACCTTAGGCGCCTTGCAAACATTCACCGTAATTATGTTGATATTTCTCTGTAATGGCTGCGAGAGGTCACTTATTCCATAATCCTGTGTGTATATTTTTAGCTATATATCAATGTAAGATAAAAACTATAAAAGAAAGAGCATTTATTTTTTCTGCAGCAGAAAGCTAAAGCTTCCGTCTTCCCTGTCATCACTCAATCATGACCTTGTTACTTCACAAATGCGGTGTTTGCTGTAATTATGCCATCATTTTCCCTTAATGGTTGCTGGAAATCATTGTTTGCATCATTCCTGAACACATCGATCTGAAATAAAAACCACCTAGAATGTTTGTGCGCTTGTATTGATGTCGTTGCGCTGCGTTGCATGTGGTACAAAAACACAGTGGTGCTCGAGGGATGATTGATGAATCTGGAACAATGCCTTCACACTCTGCTCATAAAAATGAGCATATCTCAAAAATTAAATTATGTAAATAATAAACCCGGTCTCACTTTGAATACCGGCGCTTGGGCAGTGACTTCTGGTGTCACAGTCACCATTATTGTGTAACGCTGCTTGGTGGCATTACGGGGATATGCAGTCAAACAACCATTTAAGGTAAAGGTCCTGACACACCAAGCCGACAGTTGGCCGTCGACCAAAGTCGGGCTGTCGGTGAGCGTCTGTCGGCCCAGTTTTTGCGGTGTGTCCCGCACCGTCGGCACTGCGGCGTCGGCGGCTTTTCGGCCAATTGAGCGTGTTGAATCTTCAGCGGAGCTTGTCGGTGAGAGAGATCACTCTGATTGGCTGTTCAGGTTTTATTTCCTCGTCCCTGTAGCGAGTGAATCTGCCTGTAGTGAAACCGGGGCTAACCGGTGCTTCCTCCTCAGGCTCCACTTCACTCAGCTGCCCCACAGACCTGCTGCTTCTTCACACTTAAACCTGAATAACAAACCGGAGCTAGCTGGGAGCGGCTAGCGGAGCGTTAGCCGCAGCATGAGCGGAGGGAAGCACAGCCAGTTAGCCTCCGCTAGTCTCTGAGCTAGCCCCGGCTCTCCGTTTGGATCCAACCAGAGCACCGAGCCCTGGTTTGTTATTCAGGTTAAAGTGGGAAGAAGCAGCGGGTTTATCGGGCAGCTGAGTGAAGTGGAGCCTGCGGAGGAAACACCGGGACCGTCTGGATGTAATAGTCCGTGGAGCTGCTGCGGTGCTCGGCTGCACAGATAGGAAACCCCTCGGCTGACAGGATGTACCACTCTCTCACTCCGCTCTCTCTCACGCAGGCGCAGAACGTACGTGCTACTTGGCCGTCGGATGTAGTCCGTGTAGTGTGTTCAAATGCAACTGACACAGGGCGACGTGAGGCGACAGTTAAAAAAAACAAAACCTTTGGATCAAAATGTTTTGGGTTTTTATTTTGTAAAATCTGATGAAAAAACATCAGAAAAAGCAAAAATACAAATGTATATTGGCAGGCTGTTTCTATTGCAGAGTTCAAAGGGTTAAAGATTAATGAAATGATTATATGCATGTTAAATGATTCAGAGAATTATCGCCCGACTCTGCACCTCCCTTCAGCTGCACAGGCTTTTTCTTTTTCTTTTAGCCGTGGCAGTGTGGTGGCGTTTACACTGGTGGCAAACCCACTTGACACAGATACAGGAAATGGATCTGAAGTGGGCCATCTCTGTTTATCAGTGGTCTCTGGTTTTGGCAAGAAACATAAATGAATCAAGCCATTTGAAGGAGAAGCTGCTGGTGTTTTCACAGCAATGTAAAATAGATATCAGAGAGGAAACTGTGGTTTATTAAGCAGTTTGTTTTTTAAAAGTTGTTTTTCATGTGAAAGGTTATATATATATATATATATATATATATATATATATATGTTTGAAAGAGCAGAAATTCAGTTACACATATTAATGAAACAACCTATATATATATATATAGGTTGTTTCATTAATATGTGTAACTGAATTTCTGCTCTTTCAAACATAGCGTAATGAAGGACTGAACAACCTTAAAACAGTTTAATTATCTTTATAATGTAGATTTCCTCAGCACGAAAGTAGGAATAAATAACAACAAAAGCAAAACAAACACTTGTATCGATACTGAGGCTCACAGGCAGAAATGAAACCAGACAAGAAGCAGAGTCAGTCTTGCTCATGGATCTTGCTCTTCAGCAGTGTTTTAATGTTGCTGGTTAACTGAGCCTGTCTCACACACACACACACACACACACACACACACACACACACACACGTGATATATGATCATGTCATGTATTGACTGACGTTACACTAGCTGGGGCAGTTGACTCTGTGAGCAGGGCCGAGGCTGAACAGCAGTATTCTGAGTTCTTCACTAATGATGTTGATGGTTTCATGTTTTAATCCGACTGTGTTAATATGATTAGATAAGATTAATCAATTACTGTCTGGTAAGAGGATTATATCATTATAAACCAAGATTTCTCTCTAATATGACCTATTTCATGTAGATTTTTTTACTGTTATTGTCACTAATTTTGAGGAATCGCTTCTGTGCTGTCTGTCTGTCTGCTGCACTCTCCTCTGTGAGTGCTCTGTGTGGAGGCAGTGATAGATATATGGCCCTGGGTCTTGTTTATACCGCCCTGAGCGCTCTGTTACTCTGTGGCCTCTCACAGCTGGTGCCTCTCGCCCCTCAGCTAAATCTAATAGACCCCAGCCGGGGCCAGGAAGCCACCCAGCGCGGGAGCCGCTGTTTATCCAGCAACATACCGTCACTAATGACTGATTTATGCACTCCTATGCAGCGGCTTCGTTTGTCGTGTGGAGAGAAGCAAATCAGAAACAAACACATGATACTGGCGTTGTGTCTGCAGAGGTGTGTGTGTGTGTGTGTGTGTGTGTGTGTGTGGTTGGAGGAGGGGGTAATCCAGAGGTGGCTAAACAATGTCACGCCAATAAGAGCTGATTTGAATGTGAAAAGGCGTCGGGTTGTGCTGTGGGACCGGCAGCGGGTGAAATGTCTCCTCCATCCCATCTGAAAGGCAGGAATGACACAACTGTATAATTCAGTACTGTGACAGGCAGGTGTAAACATGTCTCTACTAGGGATGCACGATATTGCAATTTTTGCAGATATCTTAAATGCTGATTTGTAACAGCTCTTTTGTCCAATAACTGATACTGATATCGATGTATCCACTGTTTCCCCACCTAATTTTAATGACCATCAAGTCTATTCTGTTGTGGATTCAACATCATATTATACATACTGTTATCGTGACGGCCCACCAGCTGTGTGTGTAATATTAATTCACTGTGCAAATTTAAAAAAACATTTTGGCCGATTCCGATGATGTACTGATACTATGGTGCTGCATCCCTCGTCTGTGCACTAGAGAGCAGATTCATCAGTTCATTTAAATGACTGGAAAAAATCAGCAACTTTTGATCATCATAATGAAGTTAGTTTTTTAAACACAGAGGTTAAACCCTTCCAGCTCCAGCCTCTCGGCTGTGATGATCTGCTGCTTTGGTTTATCTTGTGTGATTGTAACTGGAATAGCTTTGGCTTTTGGACTGTTGGTCGGACAGAATGAGACATTTGAAGACGTCACTTTGGTTCATTCTGTACGATAATAATCAGCAGATTAACCGATAAGGAAAATAAAATTGAGTTGTAGCCTTGTTAGACACATTTGCTGACAGTTGGAAAATATTTGTATAATAAAATAGATATTTTTTTTTTTTTTATGTATTTTCGGTTCCTTCTGCAGCCATTCATCCACTTGGTGAGGGGTGTGGCATTGTCTGAGGAAGAACCCATTGAAATTTGGAGTGGATCATAATCACAGGGGCGGATACACAAATTATTTAACATTAACATTAACATTGCGAAATATGCAAATCGGCACTGCTGTTGATCTACGCTCTGAGAGTTGTTGAGACTAATCATATTACAAATGTTCAGACTGAAGAAAGTTTCACTCAGTACATTCAGTGGAGCTACAGTCCCAGCTGGACGAGGACATCTAACTGGCCTACTGTCCTTGTCCCAGTACACAAGCACGGGAGGGGAATCCATTTATTGAGCGAGTATGTGCGACTCCTCTACGATAGGTGGAGATATGCCCCTTTCAGCTTGTTAGTATTGGACCTTTTTCCTGTTGACCTATTACGTCACAGACCAAACAATGGACAAACAAGTTAGCTACGGTTAGCTAGCAGCTAACTGCTACCATGGTGGACAACTTTACAGCTCTGTACATTTGGTCCGTCCAAAAAGTCACGGCTCTGGATGTAGATTTCTCCATGTTGTTACCGGCTTCTTCTTCTCTTACACATTTAATGCTATTGGACTTCCGGGTCAAAGCCCGGGGTGGAAACTGTGGAGCATGCTCAGAGCGCCTCGGCCAGTTTGGGTCTGATTGACTGTATACATGCAGGAGTCACATGATCTGGGTGTGTTAGTATGTGGGAAACAGTAGAGTTGGGTGAGGCGAGGTGAGCTCAGTGTACTCTTACTGCTGACTTTGAGTGAAAGTGAAACTAATACAGCACTGATCTGTCCAGAGTGAATGTCTGTAAAATATTTAACTTAAAACCTCTTCACTGTGGTGAGAGGGCTGCGGCCAGCTTGACTGCAGTGTTTTGGACCAAACTAGAGTGTGGAGCCAGAGATTGGATCATGTGCAGTCGGCGCTTGCTATGCCTACAATCTGCATAAAAAATGGGCTCCATGTAGATGTGTGCACAGGGGTCTGTGCGGACCCTCGCAGACACACAGACACACAGATTATGAACTGGCCCTTAGAGTGGATGCAAAGTCAGACTTAAGATGCAGATGGAGAGTAACGAGTTGACACTTCCGTGTGATATCAGGCAAAGTAGTTCATCCTGTGGGGAGCATGAATGTCTGACCCAATCTATCCCATAGGTCCTGAGACATTTCACTCAATACCACTTATATGAACCTCATGGTGGTGCTGGAAGAAAGGTCAGAGCATTAACAAAGTCAGAAGACTTCATCCTCTGGGGAGCACGAATGTCTGTATAAGATTTCATAGCTGTTGAGATAATTCAGTCTGGATCGACCAACATGTCCAGCCCTCCAGCCATGCCGCCAGCTAGCTAAAAATCTCAGCCAGTGATCATAACCATCACCAGAACATTATTTGGACAAATCTGCAGTGTCTTAATTAAGGAGGTCTGGATGCTTGTCTCGGTGTCACAGCCTTTCTTTTATGGTGGAAGCTGATAAGACAGTTTTTATGTTTAAGCCTCGCCTGGAGCAGTGTCACTGCAGACACATCACTGGAGCCAGAAACAGAAGCTGCACACACAGACAGAATGACAAGAAGTGAGTAACGATGGAGGAACAGACACAAACAGAAAGAAAACAAAGAAGGCGAGGAGGAAGGCGACGGCGGGGGGTCGGTGGACCGTCGGTTGATGTTCCAGAGTTAGAAACCTCCTCGTGATTATTGGGTTATTCATCTGCTGTCGTCCACAGGGAGTCCCAGTCTAGTTAGACACAAAGACAGCTTAACACGGACATGTGGCTGTGTGTGTGTGTGTGTGTGTGTGTGTGTGTGCGTGTGTGGAGGTCATGGTGACATAATGATGACATCACAGAGGTGACTTGTGTCATAAAACAGGGAAAAACTGAGTGTCACCTCACCGGAAAGACACTCGGCTGTCTGAAGACTGAATGCTGAGAAGTGAATATGTTAAGATCACATCTCGTATTCGGCCGATGAGACATCCAGCTGCAGTGGGCATCCAAAAAAAAAAAAAAGAAAAAGAAAGAAAGGTCAGGACACTGACTGCAGACGTGGAAAAAAGTCAGATTTTAGTGTCTGCTCAAACAAAATGTTCATTCATACAATTTTATGAGGCGCCATTCTCTGAAAAGCCACAAATCAGTTTTTGTTTTTCAGTTTCTATAAATTTTTTACCAAAAATTTAAAGAGGCTTTCTGAGTCTAAAGTCTAAGAAAATAACTCTGCCAATGTCATCAGGGTCATCATGGCTTGCTCTGTAATAATGACACTGCTTTATTATATCCTCAGGGGAATTCATTTTTTCCACTTTTATATATTTAAACCAATGTGTTCTCATACCAACTCTGTCAGTGGACCTTCATGTCTAAATATTACACGCCAGGTATCCTCCTGTATCTGTTGCTGAAGTTCTGTGGAGCCGTGTCAGTTTATGCCTGTTGTATGTATTGTGTCTTTTTTTTAAATACAAGATCATTTTTAAAGGAAAAGGACAGTTTCTGTTTGTTAGATACAGACAGTCTTTTTCAAAACAAACTTAAATGTTGGCAAAACACCTTTTATTTATGTTTATTTGTGCGACAAAAGCAAGTGGTTAGGTTTAGAAAAAAATCATCATGGTTTGGCTCAACATTTCCACAGGAGGTGAACAGAGAGCTCTGGGTGAAAGTCGGGGGTTTGTTGGACCCATCCACCTCCCCTCCCGTCTGCCTTATAGGAACTTTCCAGCTCTTTATGTTACACTGTTAAGGTGCGGACACACCAAACAGACATCAAAGAACTAGCGGCGACGAAAGCCAACTGTTGCGTCGTCTACGTGGCCTCACGTCGCCCTGTGTCAGTTGCATTTGAACACACTACACGGACTACATCCGACGGCCAAGTAGCACGTACGTTCTGCGCCTGCGTGAGAGAGAGCGGAGTGAGAGAGTGGTGCATCCTGTCAGCCGAGGGGTTTCCTATCTGTGCAGCCGAGCACCGCAGCACCTCCACGGACTGTTACATCCAGACGGTCCCGGTGTTTCCTCCGCAGGCTCCACTTCACTCAGCTGCCTGATAAACCCGCTGCTTCTTCCCACTTTAACCTGAATAACAAACCAGGGCTCGGTGCCCCGGTTGGATCCAAACGGAGAGCCGGGGCTAGCTCAGAGACTAGCGGAGACAGACGCTCACCAACGGCCCGACTTTGGTCGACGGCCGATTGTCAGCTTGGTGTGTCAGGACCTTTAGTGGTGGCATGTCAAACTGATGAAAGGTGCCTTCTTGCGACGCTGTTGCTGTGATACTGAAACAAAGAGACAGTATTTGATGACTTGGGAATGAGAACTGCCTGTTTTTACACACGGGCATCAAATGTGGAGAGATGCAAGAATGATAAGTCGCTGCAGCTCAGAGCAGTTAGAGCTTTGGTGTCTTGCTCACAGGCAGCTCAGCACTGAGGGGAGCTGCCACCACTCCACACTTGGCTCCACTTGGTTAGATTCGAACCAGCAACCCTCCACTTCCCAAGCCAGGTCCCCATGGACTGAGCTGCTGCCTACACTGGCTACGTGACCTCAGACTTTTTAACTGACAGCTGCATCAGAAACTATGGAAGTGGAGTTTGACAGATGTGGGTGTTTACCAGGCAGGAGAAGTCTCAGACACTACTGAGTTGCATTATGGGAAAGTTGGATCCAGTGTCTCTCCTAGTTGCAGAAATTGTTGAAAACGTTTTGGGGCAAACCATTTTGCCTTTTGTTTGTACAAACATGTTTAGTATAGATCCTACACATTGTTTATAAATGGGACCCCAGGACTGATGGCAAAGACTGTGATTTTGGTGTGATGGGTCTCGTGTTTTAGGTCAGCATCAACTTAAACATTATTCAACCTACCAGTAACCATAGCCACATGCTTTAGCATAAACATAAAAACATGAATCGTGTTTCAATAGCTGCGAGCAGAAATCACTGTAGGGATGAAAAATAAAATGTGTTATCAGTGAGACGTCTGCAGAAACATTCTGTATTCTCATTATGTTGACATTAACATAATCCAGATGAGGTTAGTCCGTTATGTGTTGAGTATTACACACACACACACACACACACACACACACACACACACACACACACACACACAGGAGACATGTTTAACTCAGTGGTGCTTTATTAAAATGACATTTGTGTTACATATTCATGAGGCCTGATGTGAAGGACATCAGCAGTGTGATCTACAGACTCACACACACACACACACATACACACAGATGACATCATCTATAGATTGGTCACCCCGCCTCCCAGCATGGTCAGCATTTGTGTGTGTGTGTGTGTGTGTGTGTGTGTGTGTGTGTGTGTGTGTGGAGTAGTAAATGTGAAGTAAGTAATGAATAATGAATTTAGTTGAATTTAGGTCACGCAGCCAACTGGGAGGGACAAACTGGGAATAGCTCTTTCTTTCTTGCCTCATTTGTGTGTGTGTGTGTGTGTGTGTGTGTGTGTGTGTGTGTGTGTGTGTGTGAGTGCGCACTGAGGTGGAAGTATATCTCCTCCATCCTCCTTGCCTTTGCTTAATCTCTCCATCCACACTTCCCAGTTCTTTCCTGCAGATCGGAATCTATCAATGAATTAATTTCTCGCTCTGTCGCGCACCATAAGTCCACCTGCACCCCTCCTCCGTCTCCTCCACTCTGTGATCCCCGCCCCCCTGATCCCCTCCCCGCCTCAGGCCTCCCAATAGACCGTCCCACCTGCACCCGCCCCTCCTCCCCTCAGGCCTCCCAATAGACCGGCTGGTCCACCTGCCCGTCCTCTAAAGCCCCTCAGGTTCTGTGGGACGGCTCAGGGCTCAGGACTCTGAAGGAGTTGGGGAGCGGAGAGGAAATTGGTACAGTATGTTTAATGTTAAGTGGTTCAGAACGGACACATGGCTGCCCACAGGGTCTGAACTCTGTCACGAGACACACAAAACTCACTTAGAATTGGTGTATCTGCTTGATATTTTTTGACATTTCCTAATTCTACAAAATCTGCTGATAAATTCTGACATATGACATTTTTCATTACGCGGCTCCACAAAGTGACACTAACATGATACTTCTGTTCTGTGGCTGCTGTAAGATGATTAAATACAACAGATGGTGAACTGTCCTTCTTTTAACGCAGCACTACCCTTCCCAAATCTCTAAGAGGTCTGGTTTTCTTTTATTGGAATTTAATAACCATTAGTCCTTAAAGCTGCAGTGTGGATCTATCGTTTCCCCCCTCAGGCAATGGGAGATATGACACTGTTGACTGTGCTAAACACTTCCATCTGCAGGTGAGCTGGCTGCATCTCTCCTCGTCCCCAGGTGCTCTCCAAGTCTTTTTTTGACTTTAATCCTTCCCCTGAGAGCTGAGTTCATCCATTCCAGAAACAATTCTTGAAAGCAAAACAAACAGGAAAAGACACCAAAAATGACGAAAGTAACATAAAATAAATGAATTAATCTCTCTGCCTTCACTTTGGCTGCTTGATGATAAATACATCGTTTCTGGTGCACCTGTGTGGGAAAGTTGCCACAGACACCTGACACAAAACTCTGGTATACTGAGAAATATAGAGAGCGTTCCTGGCAGCAATGGACTAATTCATAATTTCCAAGAGGGTCTGGAGGGTGACGAAAATGTCATCATCTGCCTGCAGCCTGTTTTTTTGTTATTGCGCACTGTGTCTTTCTCTGAAAGAGTCAAAAACCTTCAAATATTTAATTGTCTTCATGAAAAAATGACAAAGAAAATCAGAGAGAAGCTCGAACCAGATTGAAAAGATGAATCCATTATCAAATATTAACTTCCTGTTGATCAACTAATCAACTCTACAGTTACAATAATGATGTTAAGATAAACAGCATACAGTCTGCACTGGTGACTCCAAACAATGAGGAAACAAAACCGATGTCAACAGAAGCAAAGAGTTGGAGCATACAGTATTGTTACAGAACAGACTCCACCCTGGACGTGGAGGCTGCCCCACCTTACAGCACTAACAGGATGTGAACACTCTTCCTGCACTTCTCTCAGCTCTAAATCCTAAATGGACTCTCCTCTCCTCTAATGGCTCCCTGTCTGATTTAATTCAAGAGGCCATAATGCGTTAGGGACGATGAGGAGTGAACAATACTGGGCGCTAAATGTCACTGTGCACAGTGAAATCTAACGGACAGGATTCTCTGTCAGCGGAGGTCAAGTGTCTCTGAGCTGCAGCCTCAGTAATAACACACACACACACTCCACGTCTGAGGACGAGACGATCCGCCATCACAAATCTTTAGATTAAGACTTAATTCATTAATGAGCGCCGCCCCCCTCCCCCCCTCCTTAACTCAGCGCCACAGTAGGAGGTCCATGAATATTTAAATTAAAGGAAGTCCACATGAATTAAAACCCGAGTGTGTACCGACGCCGTTATTATTAGAGCTGGAGCATGCTGGGACATTTTCATCAGCCATCAATCATTTTCTGTCAAAGAATCAGTGTCTGTCTTGTGTCCTCGTTACATCTGGAGAACCCCTACTGCAGGTCGTTATCTTTCTCTCAGTAACACACACACACACACTTTACGTCCCACTGTTCTGTTCGGGTCATTTATTTTGTAAATAAGCCTGGCAGGTAACAGCAGCGGGGGCAGGTGTGTGTGTGTGTGTGTGTGTGTGTGTGTGTGTGTGTGTGTGTGACTTGTACATGCCACATAGTGGGGACCAAAAACAAAATTAGGAACAGAGTGAGAACGTTTTGGCTGCTCCTTCTTCAAAGACTTGTTTGAGGGTTAAGACTCGGTTTTAGGGCTCAGGTTACAAATAGGTTTAGGCCAGGGTGACAGGTTGGGGTTAGGGAATGCATTATGTCAATGCGGGTCCTCACAAAGACAGAAAACAAGAATGTGTGCATGTTTAATCCGCCTTTTCCACCAAAATTAGCGTGTTTCAAATTCCGCGAAGGCCCGCAAAAAATAGGAGATAGAATGCTTTCCCTTTCCCAGCAGACTAGATCCATACACACACTTCTTCTTTTGTTTTTTGGATTTTTTTTTAAGTGGTGTGTCACGTTCACCATCACTGACATCCCAGAAAACAGGTCTGTAAACAACAGAAAGCAGCATGGAGGCCTGTGAAAATGCATTTTATATATCTACTACTTTTTCATGCTCTCTTTCAAACTTTGTGCGGACTAAATTAGAATGATGTTCGAGTGCTACTTGGGCAGAGATGGACTGTATTTTGTGGTGGTGTGTTGTTGCATCTTACTCGTAAAGGAGCTCATATCAATGTGTTTATCCAGGTGTTATGTTTCCGTCACAACCGATTGGAGCTTGACTCAGTAAATGCCCGTGACTACTGCAAAAGCCAATTGTCACCTCTTCCCATTAAAGACAAAAGCCAGATGTGTGCAGGTGTTTGCAGGTTTGTGTGCAGTGAAAAAGGGGTTTTAGTGACCATGACGCAGGGCAGATGTATGTGTGTTTGAGTCAGGAGCTGTAATTGACAACAACAGCACACGAGAGAGGCGAGGATCTGACAACAATAGGAGCTGAAATGGGGGTCATGTACGTTTCCTGTCTTTCTGAGTGTGTGTGTGTGTGTGTGTGAGAGAGAGAGAGAAAGAAAGAGAGAATGTGTGCTGGGACAGGTTGCGTAATTATTAGATGTAGGAGGGGGTCTACATTAGCCAGCTGTCACTCCTTGCCCCTCACCCCGTGTTAGTGTGTGTGTGTGTGTGTGTGTGTGTGTGTGTGTTAGTGTGTGTGTGTTTTAAGAGCAGCTCTGGCGGAGGACTCCAGGCAGTTACATTCAGAGATTGATAAGGTATGACACCTCCTGTAACCTCCTCGGCCCTTGTTGTCTGTTCTTATTTCAAGGACTCCAGCTGCTGTCAGTACAGTCGCTCTGAACCTGCAGGTGGACGTTTACATCTCTTATTTTCATAAGCTCCCATAGTTGTTTTTAAACTTGCTAACTGGCTCTTAGGGCCCTCAAAAACCCATCAACTGTTAGTTGATGTTGAGCTGTTATTGTGAGCATCTGTCTGTCTTTAATTATGCGGCGCATCCTGCACCGTTGACCCTTGTCAGCTTTTTTTTTTTTTTAATTTTTGATGATTCAGCATGTTGAATCGACATGGGGACGGTGAAGTCAGTCAGTGAATGAAATCACTCTGATTGGCAGTTCAGCTCAGCACATGAGGAAAGACACAGAAGTGAGGAAAGTAAACAAAGAGCTAAAGTCAAGGGGAGTCAGACCAAAACAAACTTGTTATATAATAAGTTAAAAAGATTTTGTTGATGTTCGCTGGTGCATGGTAAATATCATTTGTTCTTTCAACACTGGATTGTGTTGTTAATGTGCTAACTGGCTAACTAGCATCAACACAGTTTCCCGATTTCCCTTTTTGAATAATGAGTACAGATGACTGCCGTCTGCTGATGTGAGTTATTTCCTCTCACGCAGGCGCAGACCGTATCTGCTGGTTGGCCGTCTGCTGTAGTCTGCGGTGTGTTCAAGTGCAGCTTAATAATCTCACTTTGAAGGAACAGTGTAGTCCAGCTGGGAGGACTGCAGATTGCAACCAGCTGAAACTTCTCCCAGTTAGAATTCCTCCAGTGTTCATAGTTCAGGAAGTTTTTACCAGGAGCCGATTTATCCGCAGAGGTCTCTTCCTCTCCAAATCAAACAGACCAGGTGATTTAAACTGGTAAAAAAAACAACCACTTAATAAAGCAATTTCACATTGTTAATATTACATATTTTTTCTCTGGTAACTTAATTAAGATCCAGACGTTCAGGAAGTTTTCACCAGGAGCCGATTTATTCGCAGATGTCTCTTTCTCTTCAAAATAAACAGAGCCAACTTTTAACTATGTGACCACTGCATAAATGCGAATACAGAAATGTCTCTATCTAGAGCCAGTGTTTGGTTTGTCCGTTCTGGGCTACTGTAGAAACATGGTGGTGCAACATGCTCATTCAAAGATAACAAAAACACAAACATTCCTTTTTTCACGCGATTATACACCAAAGAAAACAAATATTTTCGGGGCAGCTGTGACTCAGAGGCAGAGCGGGTTGTCCATTAATGGGAAGATTGGCGGCTCAATTCCCGGCTCCTCCGGTCCGCATGTCGAAGCATCCTCAGGCAAGATACTGAACCCCAAACTGATCCCGACGGCTTTTCCATCGGTGTGTGAATGCATGTGAATGGTTACTGAGTAGCAGGTGGCACCCTGTGTGGTAGCCTCGGCCACCAGTGTGAGTGGGTGAATGTGACGTAGTGTAAAAGCACTTTGAATGGTTGAAAGACTAGAAGTGCTGTCCATTTATCATGATATTTCATTTCTGCCTGTATATCCACACTGGACCTTTAACCAAAGTAAACATGTCTTATCTTCAAGTCATAGCTGACCTCTTAAATATTTAACTGAACTGTCTTTTTCAAACCTAACGAAAGGGAAAACCTTTCACTGTTGCCCTAACCCTGACCACACACAGGTCCTACACTTTGTGCATCCACCATCATCTACGTTTACCACCTACGACCAGCACCAGTCGACTAGTAGCACTTCCTTCACCAGAGAAAAACATTACATAGAGAACTGCAGCATAATCACCTTATTAATCTAATACCTGTCTTATTTAATGAAAGTCTTCCCAGAAATGGTGCCGCAGCCTGACATCAAAGGCTTAGGAAAGCCAGCCGGTTATTTTTAGAGCAACTGTGAGTTTTTAAAAGTGCAGAGCAGATTTTAAAAAGGATTTCACGAGCTTTAAGTTCAGCCCACGGAGGAGCATGTAATCCCTCACTTCAAGTAAAAGCAAGAAAATGACCAAACTTGGAGCTGTGAGGTTTTGGCCTGCGTGTTGGAGGCAGCAGCGATATAAAGGAACAAAGGGGGAAGGCCTCTTCCATCTGTGTCTGCTCCTACCCCCGCCCTGACACTCCTGCTGTCACGGGTCAGTGTTCAGTCAGCAGCCAGGGACAAAAGGGAATATGTTTAGATGAATGGAAATGCAGTCGATGTGGCAGAAACACACACACGCTCACAATCTCTCTTTGTAATGTCATTAGTGGAGAAGATGTTTCCTGCTGCTTTGATCTGATCTTCTGTCTTTATCAGGATGACCTAATGCCTTCATCTTTGACACACACACACACACACACACACACGCAGGCGGCTCTAAAATTAGAAACATGTTGAGATTCAAACTGTGTTTAAATATTAAAATTAATTTAAACATCCCACACACTCTCATGCCCCGGAGTTAATTGTGAATTTTTAATTTGTAGGTCAACATTAAGTCAAATTTTCCTCCTGGAGTAAATTAATATTTGTCTTATTCTGGGATGATTTATGTTTGATGAAATTAATGATGTCTTTCTTCTCTTCTCTGTCTCTGTCCTGTGTGCCCTCCCTTCCTCCCCCCCCATCCCTCCTTTGTTCTCGGGGTCAATCCTCCCTCTCCTCTCCCTCCTTTTTCTTCGTCTCCCCTCCACAGTCGGCAGCAGGAGCACGGAGCGTGGGCCTGGCAGAGAGGGAGCCTCAATCAGAGCCTCACTTCGGACTGTGAAAGCCACACGCACACACACACACACCGACTTAAAACACAGTTGTTTACCCGTCTGCACTCTCCAGAGGGTCTGGGAGCTCCCTGAAGTGTGTGTGTCTGGTTGGGTGCATAGGGTGGGAGGGTGTGTGTTTTTTTTATTTGTTAATGAGTGTGTGGGTGTCTCGCGTCACTTTTCATGGGACATTGAGAGATGTGTGTGTCACAGCATCGGTGGACGGGCTATAGGGGGCCGTGCTCCCCCGCCCTCCCCCTGATCCTCCTCCTCCTCCTCCCTCTGTCCTTCCTCTCCTCTACGCCTCCGTTCGCTCAGGGAGCCATCCACATCCCCAAAGACTGTGAGTACTCCTCCTCCGACAACATCTCTCACTGTCAATAGAGAGTGTGTCTGTCCTGGAAGTGTTTTTTCCCCACTCTGTGTTTCCCTTTCAAATGTTTCTGTCAACAATATCCTCTGTGGTAATTAACATAAAAACACAGGACCCCCCCTCCCTCCACTCACATAAAGAAAATGTCGGCATTATATTTTTCTGCAAACCACAGATATGTTATATGAAACCTAAGCAAGATGGTTCCTAAGCCGAACAATGTTCAAAACCACCAAAGGCGGGTAAATTTTAATGAGAGGTCAGAACATTTCCAGCTGTGCTTGTGGCAACAAAGAGGGTGTTTTATAACAAGAGTTTTGGACATTTTCAGTGATGTTATCTGCAACAAGAGGGTTTTTTTTGTAATGAGAGTTTGAGACATTTCCAGCCATGTTTGCCGCAATAAAAGCGAGTATATTTTAACGAGAGGTTGGGACATTTCCAGTGATGTTACCAGCAACAAGAGCAGGAATGCTTTAGCAAATGTTTGGGACATTTCCAGTCGTGTGAGTAGAGACAAAAGTGGGTATTTTTTTTATCAAGAGTTTGGGACATTTCTGCTGTGTTTGTTGCTATAGAAGCCGATACATTTCCAACAGGGTTAATAGCAACAAAACCAGGTATTTTTTAAACAAGAATTTGTGACATTTCCAGGTTAGTAGCAACAAGAGAGTTTTTTTTTTTAATTAGAGTTTGAGACATTTCCAGTCATATTTGCAGCGACAAAAGCAGGTATTTTTTAACGAGAGGTCGGGACATTTCCAGTGATGTTACCAGCAACAAAAGCAGGAATGCTTTAGCAAATGTTTGGGACATTTCTAACTGTGTGAGTAACAACAAAAGTGGTATTTTGTAGCAGAAGTTTCGGACATTTCCAACAGTTTTAATAGTGAAAAAAAAACGGGCATTTTTTTAAACAAGAATTTGGGGCATTTCCGTGTTAGTAGCAATAAGAGAGTTTTTTTTCTGAAACATTTCCAGCCATGTTTGCAGTGACAAAAGCAAGTATTTTTTTAACAAGAGGTCGCGGCATTTCCAGCTGCGTTAGTAGCAAAAACTAGTATTTTTGAACAAGTGTTTAGAGGTATTTTTAATGTTTGTTGTGGACATTTCCAACCATGTCTGTAGCAACAAAATCGGGTATTTTTAATGAGAAGTTGGAACATATCCAGCCATGTTTGTAGCATGCTTTAACAGGAGTCTGGGGCATTTCCAGCTGTGTATGTTGTAGCCAAATGAGTTATTTTAAGCTAAAGCATGATGTTTTCATGACATTAACCACGTTTTTTGTGCTTAAAACTAACCACAAATTAACCACAGCGTTGCCACAGCATAAAATTAAAATGCATGGTAACAAAGTTTCAACATAGTATCTTGATATGAAAGGTACAAATATAACATGTCTATGGTTCGCAGAAAAATACAATACCAACTTTTATTCTTGTTGCTCTCCCAGATAATGTAACAATTATAGAGGTTTATGTCCTGGTCACAAGTTAAAATTTATTTTAACTTCATCTCTCAGAAATACATTTAGATTGTGTCGGCCACTGTTTTTTATTCATTTCAGCATCATGAAATTAACTAGGACTTGGACAGCATTGAAACATAAAAATATGTTTCAAGCAAGTGTAAGCAAGTTAATTTTCATACTGCACTGAAATGAATAGAATCAGGAAATACTCTTTGGTAACACATGATTTTCGTCTTGCATGTCATTTTTCTGGTCTTCGTTGTTTGTCAGTTTGATCTGGTCTTTGTTTGAAACAGTTGATGATGAGAATGTTGCACGTGGTCTCAGCAAACACAAACTTATCATTTAAACACATTCACATAAGCACAAACACAAACACACTTATCCACACAATCAGGTATAAAGTGACCTCTGGCCCAGGAGGTTAAGTTCAAAGGTCAGCTGGATCAGCAGTGATGGTCCCAGAGGAGGAGAGGAGGAGTCGGGTTCAGCTCGACCTTCATCCAGTGACCTCCTCCTCTGGGCGTGGCAGAAAGAGGAAGAGACAGAGTAGAAAAGAATGAGAGAGGGATGGAGAAGAGGATGTAAATGAGAGCACAGAAAAAAGAGATGGATGAAGAAGGACAGAGAAGGTGAAGAGATGAGCAGAATACAGAGAGGAGACATGGAGGGAGGGAAGGAAGGGTAGAGAAAGGGTAGAGGAGGAGACACAGAGGAGAAAGATGTAAATTGATCCGGGACGCCATCGTGTCTGAGTCAGAAAACCGAGAGGAAGGCAACTCCTGTAGACGAGGAGTCATTATAGCGTCAACATTATTTATAATCAAGAAAATGAATAAATCTGCCATCAGCAACTTCCACTAATATATCTGTGTGTGTGTGTGTGTGTGTGTGTGTGTGTGTGTGTGTGTGTGAGAGAGAGTCTACAGCCTTTTAAACTCATGCCCTTGATTAAGTGTTTTCTCTCTGCTCTCCTTTTCTTGCTTTCGTGCGGACGAACAGATAAAGTGCATAAAAGTAAGTGACTCTCCTTGTTGTGTGTGATGGCCGCTTACGTCAGCGACACTTCACCGCCACAAATCTAGATGATGGAGGCCGTCAGTCCAGTCTGCTTTATTGTCACTGCTTGTTTGTTTTCTTTAACGCTGACTGTTAGTCCTCCATCATCCGTCCCTGCAGCCCTGTAGCCACACAGAGCAGACAGTGAAGACCTGTTCACTGACACTTGTCTTCGTCTTATGTGTCAGATGAGCAACTTTTGGAGAAAATAGTTGAGACATTTTAAAGTTTGGACACAGCAGAACATTTCTCTGTCTACACTGCAAGGACAGGTAGACCATGCAGTTAAAAATAAATCACTGCTGTCAAAAAGAAATGAAAATTCTCCAAAATGTCTCCACAATTGAAAAGGGTCTTATTTTAGTTTGGTTCTCAAGCATTTTTTGAGCTTTTCCATGTAGAATTTAATGATGATTTACATTTTTAGATACACGTAATCCTCAGACATCTGAGTTTTATATTTTGCAGAAAGAAGATCGATGCCTCTGTAATGTCGGATATAGCTACCTGTGAAAGGTGACAAAATCCGCTTTGCAGCATCTCTAAAGAAACATTTTATAACTCCTTTGTTTAATCCATGCAAAAACCGAAGAGCAAAAAAAAAGTTCTGTTTCTTAGTGCATGAACAGACAGAAAAAAACCTGAGTCACAGTGCTGCAGACTGCAGGCTCATTGTGGTTTTCAACAGTTTTCTCACTTTGTCACCAGGCTTTCATGTGTTCACGTCCCTCAGCCGGGCACTTAGAGCAGGATGTGGTTGCATTAGTCCATTACATGCTGTTTATTTGTTTTGTAGCTTTGACTGTAATCATTAAATATGAGCTAGAAATTAAAGATTTGACATGAATTATTTAGGTCTGCTGACCCAGCGAATTTCAAAGATGGAGAAATCTAGCAATGACAAACCAGATGTTTATCTAGCACGACAGTCTCAGCTCAGTGAAATATACAGTTGAGTTGAAGTCATGCTGCTAATCGATTCTTGGCGTATTACCTCATGCATTGGTGCACAAATCCAGATAGAGGGCAGGCAACTGGAGGCAAAGACTACCAACACTGCAAAAATACAAACGGATTTGCATCTATGGCTGTTCCAATTGATCACATTGGGAAAAAAGAAAAGTCAATTTAAGTCCATCAAACAGTGGGTTGTATAGGCGAGAGGAAAATCCTCCATCTGCAGTCTGGAGAGGCGGAGTCAACGGCCATCAAATGTTAGTGTTTGAGCGTTGTGTTTAACACATCTCAAGTTGGATGCAACTAGACTACTTCTCCATGTTTTTAGCCTTTCACCAGACCTCTGGGAAAAGTTAACAAGTTGAGTGGAAAATAGTAGCCAAAGTTAGCCAATGTTTGCCAGTAACGTTAGCCTGACAGCATTGCCTCCATTCTGCAAAATCAAGAGACACTATTACTCAAGCAGATGACTCACCATCCAAAAACAAGACAGCAGTCATAGAGGCAGGTCATGTATCAGTTTATACTAAAGGTGAAAATAAGGTCAGTTACACAAGGTTTAGAAAGCAGCTGGTCAAGTATCAGATTTGGCAGCAAAAAGGACCCATAAGAGGTGTTTAGATAAACTGAGTGGTTCGTGCGTAAGTCAAGCCTGGGAGGTTAAATGAGAGAGAACATTCTGGGTTAGGGTGACCTGACCGTTGGGACGGATGTGCCAAGTTTTGCAATAGAAATGGTGGTTTTTGTCAGAAAAGACGAAGAAAAATAAGGATGTATTGATGCACAAACCTCAGTTCCAGGAATAAGCAGGAAACCAGCAGAACTTAAAATGCGACCCAAGCGTGTTCACACACACACACACACACACACACACACACACACACACACACACACATGAACGAGCAAACGCCGAGTATAAAAAGCATTCGAAGGGTGATTGTTCAGGGCTGTTTCCAACTGATTTGTTGTGTAGACTAATATACTGTTGTATGCTAACGTTCTGCGATTAAAGTAACCCCGTTGGCTGTAACTTTTCTCCATGGTTCTCCAAGTCTCTTCATTTCAGTGTTTGATGAAGTTGAGCATTTTCTTACACAGTCATTTCAGACATTGACCCAACTGCACAAAAAATAGTTATAGTCCACTAGACTCATGTACGCTTTCATCAGCTCGTTGTGTAACATTAGTAGGTTTGAAGAACGATTTAATTAGCAATTGTGTTCACACTGGACAAATTGGGCAAGTTTTAAATTAACACAATGGACAAAGAAATTTAAAATTAACAGACAATTTAAATGGTTAGCTAAAATAAAATAACTCTATGGATATATTGGATGTGTTGTGTTTAGGGTTAGCTGAAGTAAATGGAGGAAATTAGCAAAAATTATGGATAAACATTTGACCTGGTCGCTACAAGCAATGGAGAAGTGATTGAAATAAATGCTAATGCTAAACACTGAAAGGTTTAAATAGTTAACGTTAGTAACACGTAATGCTAAATAGTCAAAATAGTTGATTGAATTAATGGATAAATTATTTAAATGGTTAGCTAAAAGTAAACAGTTGAAAATGTCAAAAGTAATGGATAAATGATTGAAACTTTAAGCCTCTACACTCCGAGTGTCAGCAGTACGAATGCAAACTAATAATACTGGTAAATAAAATATGGATCCGGTTACCAACCAATTCTATTAAAGACATTGGGAACATGTGGTACTGATGAAGGAGCTCATGTGACAGGGCTGTGGGGTGAACTGTAGGCTACCGCTATTGTACATCACTGACAACCTGTCCCTGTAATAAAGGAGAATATTTGTACACCTGTATTTTCTCGCTTGTGCTCAGTGCTAATTACTGCACCATCGGTTGTGCGTCCCAAAATATTTCATTACTATATGTGTGTGTGTGTGTGTGTGTGTGTGTGTGTGTGTGTTCAGTGTTACAGCCTCCGCTCCTGACAAAGATGCCGACATCATACACAGCCTTTTCTCATGAGGACATCCATCTGCCATGTGAGGCCTCTGGTAACCCGACACCCACGTACGTGCAACAACTAGACCTGTGTGTCTTTTACCCAGCGTGTGTGTGTATGTGTGTGTCTGTGTGTGTATTTGCAGTATGCAACAGAGTGGACAAATATAATGGACAAACAAGACATATGTATGTGTCTGGGTGTTTGTCCACTTCCTCCCTCTGGCCTTTCTGTTGGCATGGCGATAAATGTTCCTCTAATAAAATCACAGCAATAACAAAATCATCTCTCTCGCTTTCCATTTCTCTTTGTCTTTTCATTCCCACCCACCCACTCCTCCCTGCCTGCTGTGTCTTACCGCACTCCTGTTCTTTTCTTTCTCAACATTTTGATTTTGTTTTCTTAGAGGGTGAGGCTGGTGATATTTTATATATGTGTTACTGTTGGCAAATCCCAGGAAAAGCCCTGTGCTCATTGGTTACTACACAAATACATAGCGTTATTTTTTAAAGACTCAGTGAAAGACTGTGATTTACATTTTGTAGGTTATCTACTAACATGTAAGTACAAGTACTAACAGCCAAATTCTTCCTCTGTGCCACTGAGCTCCATTCCTGCTCTGTGTCATTAAAGGAGGGCGTTAACTCTGGGTTAGAGAGGTGTCACATCTCTCTGTGATCTATCGGGACATATCACAGACATTTGGACTAGAAAAGCAGGATTTCTACAGATACCTGCATGTAAAGCCCAGTTCAAACCAAAGATTTGTGAACTGGCCGGTCTGAGCTTGACTCATGATGATGTTTTGATGAGGTTTTAAGGCACGTCACCCATCAGCTGGTCAAGTCGAAATGACCACAGACAGCGTGTTGGCTTGCTGCAGCAGGTGCTCCGTCCCCACCGAGCCCTCTGTTTCTGTCCTCAGAGTTAGAACACGTGGGGTTTGTTGATGCTAAAATAAACTGAGAATAATATCCACTTGATCTTATGTTACCACCACTATGGTGTCTGTTTCCTTGTATGTTTATTCACTTTGAATTTCTGTTGACGTGATGAAAAGCTTTCTTCTCTCCTCTGTAGTTTCCGCTGGATGAAGGACGGCAAGTTGTTCGGGTCGGAGCATAATGAGTCGGGGACGTTGTACGCCGAAGAGGAGGAGCCCCTGCAGTCGTACAAAGGCAAATACCGCTGCTTTGCCTCCAACACCTTGGGGACCGCCATGACACAAACCATACAGGTCATTGTAGAGGGTGAGTCATACACAAACACACACACACACACACACTCACACACACATACTGTGTTTACTGAGAACAAGTCACACGCAGGGTGCTGTGCGTCCAACAGGATCTTCACACGTGCTGATTCACACAGTCGATGTCAAGTGAATGAAATGCTATCAAGGATGTACAGTACGACACAAATCCCTCCTCCCATACACACACACACACACACACACACACACACACACCCTTCAGTGACTCAGTGAGGTTTACTGGGGCCACCTGTTCTGCTCTCTCATCTCTTGTTACCGTAGCAACCATTTCCCAGAGACAGAGCTGCAGCATCACTCGGCCGGGAGGGTGCATGAGGGTTGCCAGGCACAAGGCGGTGTTGGGAAGTCAGAGTGTCACCTGACTGAGTTCAGCCTCTGATAAACACACTCTGGTTATGTCAGACAATAACAGGAAGGGACAGCAGCAGAGTGTCAGCAAACAACATCAATGTTCAAACCTCTGTCAATATGGTGATGCTCATGGGTGCAGATCCCGGGGAAATTGTCCCCCCCAATTCTAAATAACCTAAATGATTGAAATTGAACAAATGTATACAGTAGTCCCATATACTAGGAAAAAAGGGAAGATGATGAGGAGAACTGGGAATCTGTGAGAGGCGAGAGATGAGAACATGAGTGGACATAACATGCCTGAGACCCTGAAACAAGAAGTAGCATTAACTAACAGCGAAGCAGTGAAAAGGAGGGTGATGGCTGGCTCCATGTACTACTGGCTGTTTAAAAGAAATAAACAGTAAAGGTGAGCATGTGATTCTCTGCGTAGTGCTCTTTGAATGACTTGGTGATGGTGATGAGCATCTATGAAATCATGAAATATGCTGGCAATCTCAAGCGCTCTGTCATCAGATCTGCAGCCATGGTGATGCTACACATCGTTAGCTTGGCTAGATTCTTTTCACACAATTCAATTGTTGGGTTCATGTTGCAGAAACCACACACACCAGTATAATTCATTTAGATTTACTGGCGAACTCGTGTGTTTGACTAAATGGCAGCCGGCTGGTAGCAAAGGATCTCATTATAACATTTGAACAGGAAGCTGAAACATGTTTCTGAAAACATTTTAGATGAGAAACAGGCAGTTCAGTAACATAATCTTGATTTATATTTGATCAGTACTGCCCAGTTTTACAGTGTGATTGGATTTTGATCCAAGTTTGAGAGAGACAGAGAGAGAGGCGGGTCTGCCTCTTCATCTGACACCACTCGTGTCCGTGGTGGTGGGCATTTTCTAGCAATAGCATGGGAGAGGCAGCTGGGAGGGGAGCAGGGAGATCTAGGCCCTGGTTTGATGGAGGGCACACTACCCACATTATTATGATACAAAGCTGGTGGATAAATGCCTCTTTAACCCATTTTGTAGCAAAAACGCCTAAAATGACATACCCAAATTAAAATGACTGTAGCTTCTGAGCCGCTCTGACTACATGCATGCATGAGGTCTTACCAGAAAGAAAACTCCCTGAAGTTTCTTGTGAAAGTGTCAGAAACACTCTGGGTGATACAGAGACAGAGTAATGGGCCTCTGAAGTCAGTAAAAAAATAAAATTAAAAAAATGTATTTCAGGATAAATAACTGTCTGTGGCTTCATCTGAGCAGGTAAATGACGCTGTGGGGCTGTAGACACACTATCAATGAACACTTGCTTCAAATTTGAAGAAGACTGCTCAAAGTATGACCATTCTACAGTGTTTTTACATGAAAAGATCCAGGCGGAGCTCCAAATGACAAGTCGGTCTCTCTGCTTCAAAACAGCACTATCAGTGATCAAACAACACTCAGCCAGCTTCAAACATTGTACCTTATTGAAATCAGGTGTGATTATGATAGATGATGTTGTTTATTACAGAAACACCATAAAATATCACCAAATAAAGTCCTGCTAACAGCTCCGCATAAGATCGCCAGTAATCCTTTAACTTTTCCCGTCGAAAAACGGCATGACATGACTCATCGCGATTTTGGACTTTGTGTTTTTAGGCTGCTCTAGTACGAAATACAAAATAAATAAACGAAAAACAATGTTATTTTTGAAAAGTCGAGAGCTTCCTGAATCCGGCAATACCAAACATCACATGGTTTGATGATGTAGTGCGCCTGGGAGATACCATTTAACAGAGGAGGGGGGAGCGAGGACGTCAGCGTCCTGGCGGAGTTAGAGAGGTTGAATCCAAATATGTGTCCATCTTTGATCACTTATATTCCTATAAATATCCCCACCTTGACCCTCATGGGGGGAAGCCACACTCATTCGCCTGCCCACACTGCAATGACACAGAGCTGGTTGGAAATCATCAAAGTGCTCTCTCAGGCTCAGTTACCGTCAGGATGTGAAGTGGCACAGGGCGATGAGTCACATGATGATATCTAATAAGATGTTTTTACTATGTGCAAATCATTTCATTTCCCTACAGCTGTGAACAACTCTGCCATTGTTTGTAAAGGTTTCACCCTCCTTCCCTCTGCATCATCATGCCTACCATTTCCCGTCATCAAAACTGTTACAGCAACTGCAAAGCAATACATACAGTAGATACAGTACAAAGCCAATGTCTGTTCAGAGGAAGGGAACAAAAACTGTAGGATAAGCTGGGTGGTAACAACCTCTGCTGGAATAAAAAACTGTGAAGCCAGGAAAAGAGCTGTGACTCACTGCAGGGTCGCTGCAGCATCCTGCTGCATCATTTACTGAACAGAGGTGTTACAGAAGAAACTGCAAATGAAACAGAGAGATAAAGGTTAGTGCTGCTGTGTTTAAAGGTCAGAGGGTCATTCTGACCTCAGGGTCTTTTTAATGCGTCTGCGCTGCTGTCTGTCCATCCCATTTTTGTGAACAAGATATCTCAAGACCACCTAGAGGGAGATTTTTCAACTTTGGCGCAAACGTCAACTTGGAGTTACCGCTGAACTGAAAAGAATTTGGTGGTCAAAGGTCACTGTGTCTTTACAAAATATGTTTTTGGCCATAAATCAAGAATTCTTACGCTGATTACAACAAAATCTTCCACAAATGTCAAACAGGGTATGACGATGAAGTGATGACATTATATATCAGGACACTCAAAGGTCAGCTTCACTGTGACATCATAATGTTCTGTAAACAACAGAAAAACAGTCCGAACACTGCGGCTCCCTGAAGTGCAATTTACTGGCAGTAAGGTATTTACAACGGGCCCCAGTGTACGCTATTATGTCATGGCCCTAGGGCGCACTAGTTACTTGTCATGTGCCTAAACTAGCTACCATATAATCTTATTGTCACATGATCACATAGAGACTTGGTATTGACAAAAATACCAACAAAAATAAGGGATTATTTATTTAACTGTATAGTCTGTCATAGTTTATTATAGTTCATGCAGAGTACGCGTATTGTTTATAACATGTTTTGTTACAGATTCCTACTGTCTTCTTCTCAGTATATAGTTGGAGGGCCCACTCGCTCTATGGGCCCCCTCACCCCACAGGCCCCAGTGCAACCGCCCGGCCTCCACTGTCTGTACTGTATTTACGCCCCTGTCCACAAGTGATCTTTCTAATGGGACACTCTTCTTCAGACTTAGCTGCCAAAGACGCCATCTTTAAATACATATTTGCGGGTCACATGATGATGCAGGTGAAGTCTGAGGTGTCTCAAGAAAAATAAGTGCAGTTTCAACAGATCTGTGTGTGAAGCATCCATGTTTTACAGACATGAATGTGAACTGTGAGAGCAACTTGTTGGGTGTGTGGAACTCCAGATTTCTACTGAATCAACAGGAGGAGTGGGACAGTGTAAGATGTCATCAGAGAAGGCTGTCATGAAAATCAATTCAATGTGACAGATGTCTTGATGAGGCTGATGATTTACGTTGAAGTACAACATGAAGTTCTTAACTAATAATCTGCTGCTTTGTGTTTCAGCTCAACCAGTTATGGCGAAACAACCGAAAACACATTTGAGAGCCTTCGAGGGCGAGAGCATGGTCCTCACCTGCCGCCCCCCCCACAGCTCAGATCCTCCGCTCATCCACTGGATGGACAAGAGTGAGTGTCTTTCATTTTGTGTCTTCTGTCCAGTTAATTAGCTGATAGTCTGAGACAAACAGACAGACAGAGACTGTGTCTCTGGTAAGTGCTCCAGTCTGTCTGTCTGTCTCTGTAAGTCTCTGAAATCTGAACAGCTTTGTTGGATTTTGTTTGCATCTCTGGCTCCAGCTGAGGCCCCTGTTGGAGGGATTTGCATGGCTACGCTGCATTGCAGACCGTTTCCACTCAAACTAATGAATGCAGTACCGTCAGCTGATGTTTCTGGGCTCTTTATATTTCTCATTTTTCTTCATTTTCTTGACCTCCCTTCTCTCTCCGCCTGTGTGATGAAATAGTGCCTTTTAAGTTGTCCGTTTAGTGTAAGTCAATACTGCAGCACACTAAAGAGCCTTCCTGTTTTCAGCTGCAACAGCCTTCACAGTTTCTTTCCCCCTCCTTCCTGCACTTTGTCTTAACCGTCCCGCTCTGTCGTCTTGTTTTCCTCAGAGATGGTGCACATCAAGCAGAGTGAGAGAGTGACGGTCGGCCAGGATGGGAACTTGTACTTTTCTGATCTTCTAAAGAGCGACACCAGAGATGACTACACCTGCAACGCCCAGTATACAGCAGCCAGGACCGTCCTCCCTGACACTCCCATCAGGCTCACTGTCATGCCCAGTGAGTACACACACACACACACACACACACACACACACACACACACACACACAAACACACACATTGCAAACCCATAAACAAACAGATAAAGGAAATACTAAAAGTAAGTAAAGCCCAACATTAGGCGGATTAACGACCAAACTAATCACATTGTGAATCCAGTTACATTCATAAAGTCTTTTGTCAAAATAATTTTACAATGCTGATAAAAAAAAAAATATTTACATTCCAGGGTGAAAGTCCAGGGTTTGTCGGACCTATCCACACTCCCTCTCACCTGCTCAATAGGGACCATCCAGCTTGTAAAATTACCATACTGAAAGGTGCCTTTGTGCACCAGTATCTAACACAGACATCCACTGACATAACGCCAGTATTTGACGACGTTGGTTGGTGGCTGCTGCGTCAACGACTGCCGCCGCCAGATGCGTATTATACAACCACAGAAAGTGCCTTTGTGGGTCGGTATCTAACATTCTTTTATCTATCTTAACATCCTTTTGTTAACAATCTCTTGAGCCTGACATAACTCTGATGACATCATCATACGATTCCTCAATTCTGCACTCTGCTAATAGAGTTCACCTGAATAAAACTAATGTAGTTTTACTGGCCCTCATTTAACAACCTTAATAAATATGGCGGCTGAAAACAATCTTCATTAACATTTCCTGCCCCAATAAATTCTGGGTTCAGAGGCCTCGCCCCCTGAGTTTAGAGAGATGTGATACAGCCAAGAAGAGGAATTTCTCTAAGCTAGAGTGTAAATGCTGACGTCGCAGGTCCATTTTAACCGACTGGTTCCATCTGGCAGCCTGAAGAGTTTCATCAAAGAAAGTCAGAACAACACAGTATGGAAAGAAATCAATTTAAAACAAATAAAAGTGTCAGATGGAGCCGGGCGCTGGTGGTGTTCATCCTTCAGTCAGTCCCACAGAGACAGAAAGCTGTGATAGAGAGCACGCGTCCATGTGGCGACTTTACATTTGAAGTGATTAATATGTGGCTGCAAACACTCAGACGCCAGTCAGATTATGATCTGATGATAATTCTCCACCTCAGTCAGATTTACTGCTGCACCATAAGTCCACGCTGACTCAGACTCAGCTGAGACCTGACGCGAGATTTGATCGTAGCCTCCGCTCACGTCCACGCTGATAAATGAACGTACGCCTCCACCTCCTCTGTGTGTGTGTGTGTGTGTGTGTGTGTGTGCGTGTGTAATGCAATAAAGGAGCACTTTATCTAAAATCAGTGATACAGGAATTTATGAAAATATAACATCTTACAAAACTCAAGAGCAAGGATGAAAAATGACTTCCACTGACTCTGACTACATTACAGTGCAGTGTGTATTGATTTAAATGTCTCTTCTCTCTCTTCAGGTAATGATGTCAGTCAGGTCAGAGTACCCCGCCTCTTCCGTCCCACCGGCACCCACACCACCATCATGGCCCTCAGGGAGAACAGCGTCACCCTCGAATGTATCCCCACAGGCCTGTAAGGAGCTCAGTGTGTGTGTGTGTGTGTGTGTGTGTGTGTGTGTGTGTGTGTGTGTGTGTGTGTGTGTGTGTGTCATTCCATCTCTGACATAAACTTGTTAATTCATCAGCAGCTTTTCTTCACAGCAGTAACATGTGAGCTGTTAAAGTGATAATGAAGGAAATATCACTTCAGCAGTCTTCCTCTGCAGAGATGTACCATACAGACTACAGATCGACTTTTTTATCTGTTTGGCCGACTTATCGGCTACGATAGAATGTTTAACAAACTATCCATAAGTGAGGAAACTGGAGGTAAAATAGAAAAGAAAGAAAATCTAAAAATAAAAGTGTTAAAATAAATAGATAGAATAAGAATAAATAGAAATAGCAATAATATATATAAATAGAAATCAAATCAAATAAATAAATATATATAAAAATACATAAATAAAAGTATATAGATAAATAGAAATAAATGACTAAATAGATAACTTTAGGATTTAAAATATATGACAATGATAAAATGTCTAAAAAAGTTCAATGAATAGATGAGAAATAAGTAAATAAATAAGAATAAATACTAGATCAGTAAAAATCAACTAAAAGCCAAACTAAAAAGGCAGGTCTTGAGTTTGCCTTTAAAAATATCCACACTCTCTGCTGCCCTCAGATCCTCTGGCAGGCTGTTCCACAGACGTGGGCCGTAGTAAGAAAAGGACGCCTCACCGTGAGTGAGGACCTGAGGGTCCTAGAGGGCTGAGAGGTTAAAAGCAAATCTGATAAATAAGAAGGACCAAGACCATTAAGAACATTAAAACTAATAAAAGAACCTTAAAATCAATTCTGAAGCTAACAGGAAGCCAATGCAGAGACTCTAGGATGAGAATAATGTGTGCTCTCTTTCTGGCCCTCGTCAGAACTTGAGCGGCTGCATTTTGAACTCATTGTAATGGTTATTACATTAATTAATTTATTTATTTATTTATTTTTGGAAGGAGGTTGATTTAAAAAATCCAATATTGGTCGAACCCTAGTTTAGACTTTTTAGCTGACAGCCAGTTGGTATACACTCCCCTCAAATTGTTTTATTAATGCAAATGAGCCATTTATATCCACATTCAAAGTGAGCCCTTTTCCACAAAGTATGAAATGTTGTTTCTACAGTAGCCCAGAGCGCACAAACCAAACACTGGCTCGAGATAGATATAGTCATGTTTCCATGTCTTGACGTCTTTGCGTCGGCCACTGAGATCAGAAGCCCCTCTGTGAGGAGCAGCTGCACAAAAACCTTTTTGTTTTTCTTTGTGGAACGGTTTCATTCAGTGTTTTACCAGTTTTACTCACCTGGTCTGTTTTATGTCAGTAAACATCTGCTGAACACGGTGTTTAATTAAAATAGTTTATTTACATTGTAAGTATGTCAGTGGGTATGCAGAGGTTTGGTGGCTGTGGCACAAGCATCATTTAAAGTGAACACTACACACTAGTTTTGCTTTCATTTTATAAATGTTTGCAGCTTCAATGTTCAACATGGAGCTCAGAAAAAACAGGTTGATATTTGATTCGCAGGTTCGTATCTTAAATGTTTAAATCTGTCGATTAGATGTATAAGATGGCGACACGCATAGTCGCAGTGACCCGCAGCCTCCCTGCTTTGCTTTTACTGACTATTTATCACATATCATAAAAACATAGATATGAATGTGTGTTGGTGCATGTGTTCACATTTATATGCTGCAAACTGGATTGGTCCAACACCAAGTTTGGTTGTAGAACATACAGCGACAATGAAGGCTCTATCTGTCTGTGTGACACCAGGTGAGCGTCTAATACTGACTCTCCAAGGTCCTTCGTGGGACACACACGAACGCACACACACACGGGTTTCAAACTAATCCTGTTATTAAATAATTTTATCGCTCTTCTGTTTCTTTGTGTTCACTCTAATTATCCTCCTTCCCCTGGGACTTCCATTTCCACGGCGATAAATGGAGTCATTATAATCTTGCCTTTACGATGAAATAGGATATTTCATCATTAAAAAGATCATCTGCGTTCATTCAGCTCTCATTTCCTCCATATCTATCGGGATCGATCCATCCCCGTCCATCGCCCTTCCCTCCGTGATCAGTCCAGTCTCACAGTCACGTCTCTCTCTTTTCTCTCTTCCTCTTTTCGTGCTCCTGTCTCTGTGTGCAGACCCACTCCGGTGGTCAAATGGAAAAAGAAGGACGGTCACATGCATGAAACGAGCGGGAAACTGGAAGCCCATGACCACTGGCTTCACTTCGAGAGCATCACCCAGAATGACGACGGGGAGTACGAGTGCACAGCCTCCAACAGTGTAGGCTCCGTGTCACACGCCTTCACTGTCGCTGTGGAAGGTAAGAACACACCTGCTGCTGTGTGTGAACAAGTCACGGCCGTGTCAGTTTTCAGGCTGTGCTTGATGGCAGAGAACAGGAAGAGGCTGCTGCGAGCTGTCGGTCCATGAGAAGCCCTCACTTTGAACACAGCAAAATGACTTTTGACTGCTTAAAAAGTCTGTTCTCACAGGAAGCTGCAAAGGTGATGGGAAATACTTTATACTTAAACTATACTTTATTTAAATAACAATCACCGTTAAAGAAATTTAACGTTGAATTTTTATTAACTGGAGGAAACCCAAGAGACTTTTTTTTTTTTACAAATGATAAAAAATTGAGTCATAAGAAGAGATATTTCGACTTTTTTCTTATGTCAACTTGGTCTCACGCTGAGGTCTTTGAAAACTGCCGCTTGGGCAGTGACGTCCGGTGTTAGACAACGACAAAAAAAAGCTGTCCTTCCATTCAGCAGGATACGCAGCCAGTCGCTCAATCAACTGATGGATCAGCTGATTGATGGAAGGGAGTCAGCTGACAGATCACATGATTCCTTTTATATGCAACCATCTGGCAGATCTCATTCAGGGCGCCGCTTTACAACCTGCCTCCGCCCCAGCTCCTCCTTTTCACGCTGTGTCTGACTTATCAATTGACCTGTGGCTAAGCCCCGCCCCCTCCACTCACCTGGACAAACTATCAACATTCAGTGAGCGGCGCTATGGCAGGTGTCACAGTACACGGCATTTCACAGGAGGCAACTGATGATTTTTGGAGACATAACGACCAGATGTCATTGAGAAGTAACCAAAAGGGCCTAAACTACACATTGGAGGGATATATTCATCATTTTATTGTTGAGAAGGTCGATGAAAAGCTTAAATTACAAGCCAACATTTACAGGTCACAGTGTTACGCTTGTGAAGCGCATCTGGTTGGCGTCACCATCAAAGACAACAAGTTAAAGTGCCACTGAAGTTAAGGTTTTTGGCTCAGAATATGAGAAAAGGAATCTTGTTAATCTTATTCACGTTGAGTTGATGTTGTGGTCTAACGTTACCACACAACTTTATCCAAAGGAGACACTTTTCTGGCTTGAGATGTGGTTTAAAGTGTAAAAAATACGCCTGGTCGTCCAGCCTCTCAGGACACCTTGTGTCAGAGCTGCATGTACCTCATGCTCACCGTTTGACCATTTTTAAACTGCAAATCTCAGAAAAAGCCCATAAAACCGAACAAACTGACTTTCTGTCATGCATTTCAATGGACGTCCAGGCAGAGAATGTCCCAGTGTGTGGGGACGGCTATACGCACTGTGATTGGCTCATCGTATTTGAGGGCAGGGCTTAGCCACAGGCCAGTTTAATTTCTGTTTGTCATCTAAGCTGCTCTGTTCTGTTCCCGTGAGGTCTTTGCTGCCGCTCTCCCTGCCGTAGGCTTTCCATGTAGGCGCATGGAAGGGCAGAGAGGCCCCAGAACATACTGCCAAATATAATACTGCAAATGGAAATAAAGTTCCTTTAACTAAAGTAGTCCCGACTGAAATTGGTTTTTGTAGTTTTTCCTTATCGGCTGAGAAGGTTCAAGGACAGAGGGATGTCATATGTTGTAAATCCCTCTGAGGCAAATTGTGATTTGTGATATTGCGCTTTATTTTAAAAAATGAGTTGAACTGTTCCGTCTTTATCTGTCTGTTCTTTTTTTCTTCCCTTCTCTGTCTTTCTTGTTTAATCTGTGTTTCACAGTCTTCACTCCTCCTTCACCTCCTCCACTGTTGCTGCTCTGCATCAGTACAAGATGTATTGCTGAGGACTGAAATACTTTCATGTTTGTTTAGATGCTTAATTTGAGTTACTCCTGTCATCAGACTGATGGATAAGATTAGGGATTTTGTTCTTAGGTCTGTAGTAGCAGCAGTAGGTTACAGCTGTTCGTGTTGTGTTTGCAGCTGCTCCGTACTGGGTGAAGGAGCCTCAGAACCTGCTGTACTCTCCCGGGGAAACTGTGCGACTGGAGTGTCAGGCTGAAGGCATCCCGACCCCCACCATCACCTGGAGCATCAACGGTCAGCCAGTCACAGGTACGGCTCGTTCTAATGTTTGCTTGTGTCGGCCAACCAAACGTTCGGCTTCCTTGTATTATTTTTAGTGGTTGATGAACTTAATCGTATAATAAAGTAACCTACGGTTTAAAACTCTGGCTTAAAAACTTTAAATGAAGAAAAATCTTAACAATCCATCAAGAACATAAATTGATTTCTCAGCTTCTTTCTAAATCCTTCAGTATCTGTTCCTGCTTATGACTTCAGCTGTTTGTCCAAACGTACTTCTGTCCTGAGCTGCTCTGCTCCGTCTGGCTCTGATGCTCAAATGAATCAATGTTTTTTTTTTAATGTTAATGTGGACTGATCAGCACTTTTTACAGCGAACGTTTCTTCTGGTTCACTTAAAGTTCGACTGTCTCGTCGTATTAAACAAAGCTTGATGACCACAGAGAGGTTTCAGGGAAGAGCAGAGATCATTTCCCGGCTTCGGACGGTCCAACTTATTGTCCACTATAACAGAGAGCCTCTTAAGCTCCTGTGAATGAAGGAGGATACTTGTCTTGAGACGGATGCACCAAGATCCTCAACTGACTCCCAGAGACAGAAGGGGAGGAGGAGGAAAGAAAGAGAAAGAAAGAAAGAAAGAAAGAAAGAAAGAAAGAAAGAAAGAAAGAAAGAAAGAAAGAAAGATAGAGGTCAAGGTAAACTTTATACCTACGGTTTCCCAAAGAGGGAAATTCAAGGTGTAGAAGTACACAGTCATGAGAATATGACAAATACAAGATAAATGAGAACGAAAGAAGGAAGGAAGAGATGAAGGAAAGGAGAAAGGAAATTAAAGCAGGAAGGAAATAAAGGGAGAGAAAAAAACAACAAAAGGAAGAATAGTAGGGAGAATGCAGACCAAAAAAAGAGTAAAGATAGAAGAAAGAAAGATAGAAAGAAAGAACAAATATATGGAAGGTTGAAAAGATGCACGGGAGAAAGAGAGGAAGTAAGGGAGAGAAAGAAAGAGAGAAAAAGAGAGAAAGGAAGAAACGGAAACGGAGTGGGGTAGAAAAGAGGAAATTTTGAAAGGGAGGATTTCTTTTAAATACTGAAATGAAAGAAAGAAAGAAAGAAACAAATGAAAGGTAGGAAGAAGAGAGACAGAATGAAAGAGAAAGAAAGGAGTGACAAACAGAAAGGAAAGAAGGCAAAAAGGTAATCAAAGAGGGAAGGAAGGAAAGAATGAGGAAGTAAGAAGAGAGGATGGGAAAAAGAGAAAGTAAAGAAGAGACAAACAAATGAGGAATTCAAAAGAAAGGACAGAACGAATGACAGAAGGAAGGAGTTTAAAGTAGGTACGAGGGAAGGAGTGGAAGGAAGGGAGAAAGGAAAGTGAGGAGGATGGAAAGAAAGTAAAGGAGGGAGGGAGGGAGGAATGAACAAAGGAAGTGAGGTAGGTAGTAAGGAAAGGAGGGAGCAGACAAAGGAAGGGATGAGTGAGAGAGAAATGAGTTCAGCTTCTGTCACAGCTGCTGCGTCTCCTGTTGGATGGCGGCTCCTTGGTCCAACATGTCTTTGTGTTCAGCTGGGAAAGTTTCTGTTTGACAAACTCACAGTGTGTCAGCTTGTTCTTCATCCTCTTCTCTCTCACCGCTCTCCTCCTCCTCCTCCTCCTCCTCCTCCTCCTCCTGACCGTGCAGAGGTGGACGCTGATCCTCGTCGGAGCGTAACAGAGGGCGTGTTGAAACTGAGGGATGTTGTGTTCGCTGACACCGCTGTGTATCAGTGTGAGGCCACCAACAAACACGGCGCCATCCTCCTCAACACCTACCTTTACGTCGTAGGTACGTTCACGCCGCCGCCCTCCTCTCAGCTCGTTGTAGCATGTGACTGGCTAGTGATGTATTTCTGTCCTGTGTGTCTCTCAGAGCTCCCGCCTCAGATCCTGTCCTCTGACGGAGTGGTGTACAGAGTCACTGAGGGCGGAGACGTCATGCTGCACTGCGAATCCTTCGGCTCGCCACGACCTCACGTCACATGGTGAGACACACACACAACATTCAGACTCTGAGGTGGTGTGTGAGCATTGAGCACTGCCAGGCAACCAGCCCATCACCTCCTCACTCTAACCTTCCTGTGTCATCAGTCTACAGTTTGTGTATCCTGCAGTAATCAGTGTGTAGCTGCTGCCATGTTGAGGCAGAGGGTCTGTGTGTAGCTGTGGTTGAGGGTGAGAGGCTGTCAGCAGATAAACAGAGATCTGTGTGGGTACATGAGACCCTAAAAAAGAGGCTGGATCATGGAGAGAACCACCAGTTGGTCCAGGAGCTTCTCCTCCATCATGGACGTTTACAGGCAGATTTTAGGACGACTGTGGGGCAGGAGCGTGTCATATCATCTCATTCAAGATAATGCTGTTAGAATTTTTCATTTGACATCAAAAATTCATATCTTGATACTCACTGTATTTTGGCATGTTGACACTGACATCAAACTGTTACAGATGCAGCAAGCATGGCTGAAAGAGAAATTATTAGCGACTCTGCGGTGGCTCCAAAAAGAGGAGGAGCTTCAGTAGTGTGGAATAAACTGTGGCGTTCTGAATGTTTTACTTTTCTTACCACTCAGCGGCTCCTCTGGCAGCAGCACAGCGTCTCTCCCTCTCCAACTCGGTCTCACTCTGAAGTCGTCAAAATCCGGCACTTGGACAGTGACTTGGAGTTTCACATCTCGACAAAAAAAGCCGTCCTTCCACGTCGGCATGATACACGGCCATTTACTGTAACAGCACCCAGTGGTGTCAGGGGGAAACGCAGATTCTGAGTGGGGTCGGTGGACTTTCACTCGGGTGAGCAGTGTTTGCATCATGTAAGATTGTAAAGCCAAACCCTGTTCTTTTTTCCTAAACCCAACCACGTGAATTTGTTACTGAAGGAAAATTTGCGGTGTTGCACCAACGTAGTGCTTTTATTTTGAAAGATACTTTAAACGTTAAATATCCTGTGAAAACAGAAGTGTATTTTGAAAACAGACAATGCATGTAACAGGCTGAAGTTGACACGGCGTCAGAACATCATCAACCAACACACCCAGCGTACCTTGCATGACATATTTCAACATGGACAGTCCATGACCAAACATCAATATGTGACGAGGTCGGAGTGAGAATGTGCTGCCTTCTCCTCTCTCGCTGTGCGCACACACAGTCCTCTGAGGAGGAGCAAGAAGGAGTCTCAGATCAGGAGGAGGAGGAGAAGCTGGTGGAGTTGAGGAGTGAGCAGGAGTGAACGGGAGTTGGTGAAACACCAGCCAGCTAATCAACAGATGCTGAGCCAAGGCGACAAAATCCAAAATGTAAAGTTTGCATGTGGATGCAGTACCTCGTTTACCTTTGTGGATTATATTGATGCCAAATATGACAAGAACACTGTCGTCATGTGACCTCTCTTACCTCGTGTTTATTGTGATTTGTTTGTGCGGACACATAGGGAATTGTTAATATGTCATGTTTCTCAAAGGGAGTTTGGTGTAATATTTTCCACCAGGAGCAGTCTCATAATGAATCTAGTTGTAGTCTCATAAAGTGATTTTGCATTTTGATCCCCAGTCTTTGCAAAATCTCATGGTGTGTGACTAAAAGCTCACGTTGTGTTTAAACATGACAGGGTGTCAGACTTTAGTCTTTTTAAAGTCTTTTTAAAGTCGTCTTGTGTGTTTTCGGCATAAACAGACCAGTTTCTGGTCTGCAGCCCAGAGGCCAGCTGCACAAAACATTTTAAGATTTTCTCTCAAGTCCTAGTTAAGGTTTCCTCAGAATTCAATCGGTTGCACAAACCACCCTCAAGTCTTCCTTTGAATGTTCACTTAAAGGATAGTGCACCCAAAAATGAAACTTCAGCCATTATCTACTCACCCATATGCCGAGGGAGGCTTTTCATTTTTGGGTGCACTATCCCTTTAAGTATTTATGCTTTTCTCCTTGTCTTGGTCTTATACTTAAGGAACCCTTACCTCTGACTCTTATCTTAACTGCAATATGACCAAGTTTATGGTGACAAATAAAAACAAAAAGTGTTGAGCGACCAGGAGAACCTGATGGTTACACTTCTGATTTTACACTTTATATTCCACTGAATTAATTTTCATTGCAATTTTTCCTCTTTTCTGGTATTTGGGATCAGAGTTACTTTGTAGTTTGTGCTTTCTGTGATTGTATTCCCCCTTAAGTTTAATCTTTTCCTCCCCTGACCTGTGTGGTTTCCTTGTCCTCTTTTCTTCTGCCATTTTTTCCACTAACTTGCTATGAGCAACTCTGTGAGACAATAACAGGCGTTTAAGTGCGAGTCCAAACACACTGCTGTGAAATCTCTGCCAACACAATAAGTGAGTTAACATTTTTCCTTAACTATAGAAACCCTTGAAGAGATTCTGTGCAACAGTGTAAGTCCCTCAGCTAAGGAGAAATTAAGCCTTAAGGCATCGTACTTAGGGTGATTTGTGCAACTGGTTCCAGGTATTTACTTGTAACACAGCAGCGTCCTCTGGTGGCTGCGTGAAAAAATTGCACTCAGCAGCACGGTGTGTCACGCAGGACTGCTGCCTCCATGTTTTTATGAGGAGATAAAGTCTTTCATTAAGTGTTTCTAAACTTCTGTGACTTGACTGATGACTTTCAGCTGGTTTCATTTTGGAGCCAAATTCCTCAGATATCAGAGGACAAATCCCTTCTGTATGACACTGAAGTCACATCCTGTGTAATATTTTCCAGGAATTGAGAGAAAGTTTAATGACATGAAAAGGAGGTTATGTAAAAATGTTGTGTTTTAAGATGGTTTCTGATATCTCTTAGACTAAAATAAAAAAAAATACTGTTTACAGAGAGGGTTGAAATGACCAAAACGTAAAAAGATAAAATGTGATTAAAGCATTAAGTCAGAAAATAAAAAGTTACATAATGTTTGTTTGAGGGCTTTCTCTGCAGAAACAGACCACAGGATTTGCATCAGGCATCATGCACAGTCTGCTCTCGCTCCAGGTGAGAGGTTGTTTTACAGACCACAGACATTAGAAACAAACAGATGGATATTGCTTCTCTTTCCTGTCTGGCTCGTCGTGTATTGATCGTCTTCATCCATCCACTGATGAGGCAGGAAACACACTAGCATTGATCGCGGGATTCACTGCTGTTGTATTAATATCTGGGTGTTTGATGTTGGAGTAAAAGACTCCAGGGAGGAGGGACGAAGCTGCAGCAACACCTCTCATTAATGTATGTACGGATCAATATGTGTGTGTGTTGTCTGTAGGGAGGGTGGGGACAAGCTCCCTCTGCTGTCGGACCCTCGTGTCTCCCTGCTGACCAACGGGACCATCAAGCTGTCGGGGGCCAGTCACCATGACACTGGAGAGTACACCTGCTCCATCAAACACTCCAACATCTCCATCTCTGCTCACCTGGAAGTCTTCAGTGAGTCTGATATCAAATGCACTGTACATACAAGTCATTTTTCACAAGTCCAAGTTAAGTCTCAAGTCTCTAATGGTTGTAATGAGTGTTCCATCGTCTGCTGCCGTCCTGTCGGCTTACAACACTGCATCGCTGTAGCTGAGGAATTCAAAGCATGTAGCCTCTTATAATCATGAAGTACCAGCAATGAATCCTTTAAAGTTTAAAACTGTATAAAATAGCAATAACAACTGTCACTTGTTTGTCAATGATGGTTAGAGCAGTGGTTCCCGGACGGTGCGTTCACAGGTCCAGTCTGAATGGACCGCAAGTGACTCACAAATGTGTTAATTTGTAAAAAACACACTTTACAGTACAGTGAATTTCCAGCACATGCTTTTGTTGCTACGTGACAGAGACAGCAAACTAGCTCGACGACATGACAGAATGCAAGTATGACGCTGAATATTAAACTGTGCTGACCTTGAGCTAATGACCGAGGAGAAATTTGGACCCTGTGGCTGGACCAATAGGGAACCACTGGGTTAGAGGTTAAGCTTTTGTTATATAACTTTACTCAGACGTTCTAAAGAAGTTTCTAAAATATAGAGTTTTGGCAAGAATCATTTTTCTGAGGGCAGCAAAGCTGCAGAGACATAATTTTTACTCACTGGTCACTGAAATCAATAAAATTATTTTAGGATTTAGGATTTAGAATTATTGAGTCAGTTCACAAAAGTACAGTCTAAACAAACATGGTGCCTCACGTGCACACCGTGACCAGTCCTCTATCTTCCTGTTCCTGTCAGATCGAACACAGATACTGACGCAGCCGCAGCACGTGCGCACGCTCCGAGGAACCAGCGCTCTGCTGGACTGTGACTTCTACAAAGACCCTCAGCTGCTGCAGTACCGGATCATCTGGAGCAAAGACGGACTGGAGCTGCAGGAATCGTCACCAGATGACAAGTAAACACACACACTGAGATGTTTCAGGCCACAGCAAAACTAAAGCATGTTAGTATCAGGTCGTATCGTGTGGAAGAGATGAATCTGTCCGTCTGATGCAGAGCTCAACTGGCGCCAAAACGCCACAATAATATCATCCTCAGTTTTATTTTAAAATGATGGGAATGTGTGTGTGTGTGTGTGTGTGTGTGTGTGTGTGTGTGTGTAGGTACACTATCTTTGAGAATGGCTCCTTGAAAGTGACAAACGTCCACCCAGAGGACAACGGGGTGTATTCCTGCGAGGTCAAAACTGACCTGGACCGTGTGAAGGCCAGTGGCTCCATCACTGTCGTAGGTACGTCACTGTTTGTGTGTGTGTGTGTGTGTGTGTGTGTGTGTGTGTGTGTGTGTGTGTGTGTGTGTGTCTGTGTCTGTGTGACAGTTTTCACACTAACAGTTTTGTTTCTGACCCTCAGGGCGGCCAGATCCTCCCAAAGATCTGTCTCTGTCTGATGTCAAAGACCACAGCCTCACTCTCAGCTGGATCCCAGGACACTCACACAACAGCCCCATCATAGGTACTAAACACACACACACACACACACACACACACACACACAACTTTAGCTGCAGTTTGACAATTGTGTTCTGTGGGCTAACAGTGACGTTTTAAGTCAAAATAGAAAATCGATTCGAATTGATTTCACTGAGCAAAACAGAAAGAGCAGAGCGCTTTTCCCCCAGTGGTTATTGGTATCTATCCTCAGATACCAAAAATGACCTGTTTTCACGTCTCCATCACAGACTGAGTTGGGCTAATAATCTTTACATTAATACAGACAGAATATTAATTTTAATGCACTGATTCAGCATCCCACGTATGCAGCCAGGCTATGTAGGCTCAACATGATGTTACAGAAATGTCACTGACCAACAATCTGTTGTTCTTTGAGAAGCAGACGTCCCAGTTAGAGACTGTTCTGTATTTATCAGAGGAGGGGCGTCGCTAGAGTGTGACTTTGTTTCATTTTATTTTGACCCTCCCCAAAGTTACAAATGTTTTTCTGTGACCCTCCCTGAGTGACTGGAGGAAAACACATGACCCTCCCTCCTCTATAAATAAGTTATTAGATTTTTAAAACTTACCCTTTGATGTTTGAAAGTTAAAAGTTGAAGTTGAAATCCTGGAGTTGAACAAAGTTTTTCAGTAAACGGTTTATTTTTGGCCAAATTGTAAATGAGACATATCACGGAAATGAGAAATATCACGGTTTTAAGCTCAGACTTGGTTATGTGGGGTTTTTCTCTGTCTGACTTGTTTTTGCACATTATGTGTCCAAGGACCGTCGGATATTTTTTTAAAAATCCAAAGATAATTTCTGTTTTTACAGTTTATGGCTGATAAATGGGGATTTTTTTGTGATTTTTGGAAAGCATGTTCGCTTGAAGAATTACAACCACTTAAAGTCTTAAAATCAGAAGTCCCCCTCCAATGCTTAAAAACGTATTTGACATGCCGCCTGCTGACAGACGATTTTGCTTTTGGGTCTCTGAACGCCTGGGTTACCTGCACAAAGGTCCCGGTCCCAACATTTTGCAGGAAGTAGTATTAACATTGTCTGTCTTCTTCTCTCAGAGTTCATCGTGGAGGCCCGGGAGGAGCAGCACTCTGAGGAGGGGCAGTGGAAGTGGGAGGAGTGGAAGAAAGTGTCAGGGGAGTTCAACCACCTGGAGCTGACCCTCCATCCCTACTGCACCTACCGCTTCAGGGTCATCGCCGTCAACGAGATCGGCAACAGCGAACCTAGCAAGCCCTCAGAGCACCGCAGCACGCCGCCAGCTGGTAAGTGACGCCAGACCCCGACTGTAAAGTTTGGATTCTATTTCCATGAGAGCTGCGTGGTCAGAGGTCTGATGGCCACATTTATCTCAAACCAGGTAATTGTCAAAGGAATAATTCGGCATTTTAGGAAATCGTTACTATCCTCACATATAAGAGAGGTGTCAGTCTTGTCATCTAACTCTCAGGAAGAGAGCAACATTTGTCATATGACCTCTTTAATGCTGTGTTTTCAACGTATTGTCCTCTCCTGTCTCCTTCCTCCAGTCCCTGACAAAAACCCCACTGGAGTGCGCAGTGAGTCCATAGACCCAAAGACTCTGATCATTACCTGGGATGTAAGTACTTCACTCTGTGTTCATCTGTGAGTGAGAACGCTCCTGATACGCACACTCCAACATTATTCCGCATTTACGTTATATTGCTGTTTGTCTTTGCAGGAGATGGACAAGCGTTTGCATAACAGCCAGGGCTTCCAGTACAAGGTGTATTGGCGGCAGTCTGGGGGGACGAATGTCCACTGGAACACCGCCGACGTACAGTCTCCGCCATTCATGGTAAACAACACAGGAACGTACGCGCCGTTTGAGATCAAAGTCCAGGCTGTCAACTCACTTGGACCAGGACCGCCACCGAACCCTGAGATCGGACACTCCGGAGAGGACGGTACGAATGTAACACTGAATTTATTGCCGTCATTAGAAAGGATATTAGTGTGGTGATCTTGTGTGTATCACTTAAAATGAACAAACACGGTTCTGTAGGAAAAGTATATTCTCTCTGGTTGTTATGGTCGAGGTTTATCACTCTTCCGAAAAGAAGGTATATTTTGAGTCGCTTCTGATTTACATCTGGGACAGATTTGGGAATACTTGAAGTTAATTGAGTGAGTCACTGGTCTCTGGTGTCACGCTGACTCTGTGAATCAAATAAAATTAAAATTGTGTCTAATAGTACAAAAACCAAAAGCTTTGAGCTGCGGGTGCATATTCTTCCCCAGCATCTTCCTCCCATTTTCTACACAAATGAACGTCTTCATGTCTGAGAAGATATGAGACAAAAACTCCCTCTGACTAAACGCAGTGTCTGTGTGAAGGAATTTTCAAAACATGTGTCTGTAGTAAATCATATGCAGAGGCTAGCTGTTCACGCACCTCTTTATTCAGGGCACCACATAGTTCTTGTACCAGAAGTGAGTAATTACATCCCTCGTTAAAGAGGTCAACATTCCCATCTTCAGTCCGAGAATCTGGATATCAAAAGACTGAAATTATCCTCCAATAAGACGGCGTCACATCCAGGCTTGTTCTGCAAAAATGTCAAATCAAATGACAGGCGTGACAAACAGTGAATGTTGAGTTGTGATCGTGTTTATGGTGGAAAACAGGCGTTCTGCTGTGCAGCCTGTTCATCGCTCTCAGTGGCTGTTTGAAGGAAAATGTCTTTAGTTCAAGAGTCAAGAGCTTTAATGAGTGTTGGACAGACAGATGTTCTATAACTGCAGTTCAGCCTAACATCACCACTGACATGAGTCTTATCAGCTCACCCTCCTCTTCCTCTCTGCCTCTCTGTCTCAGTGCCTGAAGACGCTCCCACTGGAGTCACAACAACTGTGATCAACAGCACCGTCAGAGTCAAGTGGAACGAAGCCAAGAATGTCCGAGGTCTGCTGCTGGGATACAAGGTACCAGTTATTATACCAACTCAACTCAAGAAGAGACAGCTGTGCTCCGTGTTGGCTCATGTCACACATATACTGCTACTTACAAAGTATATAGGAAAATATATGGTGTTAAAACATGTGATGTATTAACAGAATAGAACATATTTTCATGAGCCATGGAAGAACTGATGACTTGTGCAGACGGCACCACCATGTGGCCACTTTTAAAACTTTGTACTTGTATTTGTTGTGTTTTATTGCTCGAACTATTTCAAGATATAACCACCTCAGCAGGTTCAATAAATCTGTCAGCTGAAAAAAAATCAATTCTTACTCACCTATAAGAGTAGGTGTATTCTTGTAGTCGGTCACACTCCTCACCTCCACAGGAGTTTTTAACTCTTTCTTGGCACTATAAACTGTTATGATGCACATAAATGATCAACAAATGGCTCCTTGCAAAAAAGTCTTTCTTATAAAGTCAGGTTCTCTTAAAGTGTTTTTATACACAGTAAGTTTCTTAATAGACATTTGTGTCTGTGTTGGTTAGTTTTTCACTCATATTCACACATTCAGTTCATGTGTGGTTAAAAAGCACCTCGACACAACCTCAGAAAAACGTGTGAAATCTTTATTTTCTGTGATATTGTAATCAGCTTTGAATTTGGACAATGTGGCTTCATGGTATGGTCCCACTGTGTTTACCAGCTGATACCTCCCAGTTCTAGTCATCTGCAGCTTATTTGTTCAAGACAATTTTCAGGCGAAGATTAGTTTGATGAAACTTACAGTGATTTTAACTATTTGGGAAAATACTTCACTGTTACCCTTCAAATGAGGCCATGCATGGGCATGTACTAAAAATGGAACAAGAACAGCTTTCAGTTGACTCTGGGTAAACCTTGGAGAGGTGTTTTAGGTGACTTTAGGTGATTTTCATAGGATGATGACGAGATTTTAAAGCATATCATTTTGTGCAGTGTGAGGTATTTTGTTTACACGAATGCAAAACAGAGAAAATGTTCATTTGGTTGAGCTGCACCTTCACTTATTTTCATCTGCCTCTGTGTCAGATCTACATCAGGAGGATGGGACCTCATGGGGGCCGGTTGCGGAGGTCTCTCGGCAAAGTGCACCACGAGAAAGAGGACAGATCAGAGCGAGGGAAGGACAGAGACAGGGGGACTCGCGTGGTGGTGGTCCACGGCATGAAGACATCAGAGGAAGTGACGGGGCTGCAGCTGTATTCTCGGTATGAGCTGTCTGTTGCTGCCTTTAACAGCAAAGGAGGGGGGCCTCATTCCCCGCCGCACCACTTCAGCACCCCGGAGGGAGGTGAGTTTAAATTAAAGAAGTTGCAGGAAGAGACTGAAGATGCATTCATCAGATCTGCTAACTGGTGTGTGTGTGTGTGTGTGTGTGTGTGTGTGTGTGTGTGTGTGTGTGTGTGTGTGTGTGTGCAGCGCCTGGTCCTCCTGCATCGTTGACATTTGACAGTCCTTCAGAGAAATCGCTGATCCTCTACTGGACCCCTCCAGTTGAACCCAACGGCATCCTGCTGGGATACGTGGTGCAGTATCAAGAGGGTAAGGCTGGCAGCTGGGTTTATTTAGAAGAGACTGTACAAAAGTTACTGGGGTGGGAAAGAAATAATATAAAATAATTAAAAAAAGAAGGAATTGTTAATATTTTCATCAGATCCTCCATTTCACTGCCTGCTTTTATGAAGAGACCATCTTCTCCAGCTGTGAAATAACTTCTTTAAGCTCAGTACTTGAGTAAAAGCACAGGTTACACTGGAGCTGACAGCTTCCTGTGTGTGTGTGTGCTGTGTAGAGGTGGTGAGCAGAGACAGCCTGCTGCAGATGGAGATCATCAGCGATCCCAGTGTGACACACATTATGTTGGACTCTCTGGACCCCAGCAGCTACTACGTCTTCAAAGTGATTGCACGCACCGCCGCCGGAGATGGACCTCCCATCACACGGAGGGGCGCCACCCTGCTGGACGGAGGTGAAATTACAGTGATGTTTTGTTTCACTTCTTTTAAAACACAACTTTATTTATAGTTCTCAGTCATCAGCCTCTACCTGTCTCCTTCCAGTTCCCCCGTCCAACATCAGCATCATCCCCAGTAACACGTCACTCAACCTGAGCTGGGTACCCGGAGAGCGGGACAGGAACCACGGCTTCATCATCCGCTACGTCAGGAAGAGTCGTAAGAAAAGGGTGGAGGGAGGGAGGGAAGGAGGGAGAGGAGAGGAGCTTTTACTTTACTACAGAATGACTCTTAGAGAACAACAGAGGAGGAGAATTAGCTGCAGCCGAAACAACAGCTATTCTTCCTGGGGTCCAAACCAAACACAGTACTACATACATGACATACACAATCACTGAAGCCAATAAATAATATGTGCTCATAGATTTGACCAAATCTGCTCGTCACTGCAGCTGTACGAGGTGAAACATCAACACATTGACAGAAAAACAAGATGTTTGATAGAAATGAAGAAGAGGAGGAGGAAGAGCAGACAAGGAAAATGTCTCGTTTATGACAACTTTCGTGTGCATGTGTGTTTCTTTGCTGCAGTCGGCGCTAAGTGGGAGGAGTCAGAGGTGGTGAACTCCACGCAGGGTTTCTATTCGCTGAAAGGCCTCCAACCAGGATCTCAGTACCACCTGATGATCAAGCACGAAAACGACACCATGTGGGAAGATGTGAAATGGACCCTGGGACCAGTGTGTGTGTGTGTGTGTGTGTGTGTGGACACACGCCTTAATGTGTTGCAGAGCTAATCAGGTATATGCAATAAACTGGATTGATTTTAAACACTGAAAGAGCAAATTGCAGGTTAAAGTTTTTACAAAAGTTGTATTTAACCTTGTGTGAAAATGATTTTTTTCGAACATCGCATCATATTTATGTAACGGGAGGGAGTCAGTCTCCTCAACTCTGCCTCAGCTAAGTGCGCAGTAGGTGATATAGTCTGTTGGTCTGTTTTCAGTAGTTTAATTCTGCATTTATTTATCATCATCATCATGATGGTAAATTATAGTGTTTGTGCTGGCTGCACAAATCTTTCGTGCCTGGGTGCATTTTGTGCAGGTGAAGAGACAGGACTTCACTTCGGCATCTGTTTCTGAAATAGCCGTCGTATGTGGCGCTCATTTTAGACCAGAGGATTATCATCCCAGCAATATGATGGAGTTTGGGATGGGATGCTGATGCCAGGAGTGGGTGAGACTCAGTGCTGGCATGGTTCCTTCAGTGTGCATATCTACAAGCTAACGCCGGTCACTGACTAAGACACCTGCCCAGTCCTCCACTGATTCTCCTCACACTGCAACTGAATCTCTCTCTTGTGACCTTTATTTCTCCTGACCCTGGTCTGTTCCTGGTCTCTTTGATACCTAACAGGCTCGTAATTATAAGGCTGTGGTCTGTCATATTCGTATGAATACACATTCACAACCTCTTCAGTGTCACAACTAGCATTAATATGCATTATTTTCCTATTGTTCAAATTGACCGCACGTGACACTCACGTTACGTCACTTCTGGTTAAGCTTTTTATGATGCGGAAGTAAAATTCTCTCACAAAAACGACTCCAGAGGTTGCTGTCTTGTATATATATGCATATTTCAATGAAAATTCAGTTCCTACATCATTTTCCTACACATGAGGTCCATTTCTGCTGAAGAAGTTCCTGGTACTATTTGGGGGGCAGGAACTTTACAGGAACGTCCTCTCGCTCAGCCGTCTCAACCGCCGTGTCTCCACTGTGCGGCGGAGTAGGAGGAAGGTTCCTGTAAAGTTACCGGGTTCTGGATGTGCTGTAATCGTTGCACGACCATTTTAACCGGGGCGACGTGGCAAAGAAACAAATAAAGCCAGGAGTTTTTCGAGACCGTTCTGAGTACCTACTCCGAGGCAGGGACTTGTTTAGCCCCTGTAAGAGTTCCAGAACTCTGTCCTTCAGGGTGGTTCCTGCGGTGGAGTCACTGGGGTCTCCAACCTGCAATCTGCTCTTCAAAGTGTGCACTGTGCATCGGGTTTATTTAAGAAAATAGAAGTAGCAGATTGGGAATCGGTAATATCCGATACTTAGGCGCAAAAAAATTTGATTAGGACATCCTTAGTGTTAATCATTCACTAATGAATCTCTGTCTCTCTCAGTGCCGGCAGAGATGACCGAAGGCTTCGCCACCCAGGGTTGGTTGATAGGACTCATCAGCGCTATTGTGCTGTTGGTGCTGATTCTGCTCATCCTCTGCCTTATCAAACGCAGCAAGGGTGGCAAATACGCAGGTGAGACAAACAACACACTCGCACATTCACAAGTGAGCGTGTGCAGATTTAATCTGCAGTCAAGAGTCTGATGTTGAGGTCTCTTCCTACAGTGAAGGACAAAGAGGACAAGGAGGTGGACTCTGAAGCTCGGCCGATGAAAGACGAGACCTTCGGAGAGTACAGGTGAGTCTCTCCTCTCCTCGAGTCAGAGGCACCAATTTGATCACCCTGGAAATGTGTGAACATTAATACAAAGACTACAAACTGTACGAGCATCACAGTATATTATTATGTTAAATCAGTTTATCGCACAATGCAAATCTTAAACAATAACAGGGGACTGTCCAATTTTTAAAAATATAGCGGAAACAGTTGACAGGTCTTTGTTGTTTGTTAAAGAGTCGTATGGTTTAGCTGCTGGAGTTTGAGGTGGGCCACTTCATCCTGCAGCCAGCGCCTGGAAATGGAAAGCACTTTGAAATGTGGTGCAAAAACTCAGTCACTGGAGCGCCGACCTGAACGTAGAGCCCTTTTGTATTTCAGGTCATTTTGAGGTTGTGTTTTTTTTTTTTCCGTTGGTTCATGGGCGGTGGGCTTTGAAAGCAAAATTTACCAAAACTGACATCCCTGATACAGCCAGTCACATCTTTGATTGAAGCATCCATTCAGTGGATGGATGATCTGACAGGATTTCCAGAGCTTTGCAGTTGATTATTATGCTAATCTTACAAAGGAGGACCACACTTGTTTGTTTTGCTATGGAAGCTAACGTTAGCTAATGTGCTAAAAAGTTAGCGTTGCAGAGAAATCCAATATTCCTCTTAATCCCTCCCCAGTTTCTGATGAGGTGGACATGATAACCCTTAATACACATAACGTTATTCATCCCTACAACAGGAAATACTTTTTCCCTAACCTGATATGAAGTGTGCGCTGCACATGTGAGCATTTTTGATGATGGCCTCCGTCCAGTCCTTTGGTCTTATCACATTTAACCATAGTCAGGGACCTCGGCCAACGGGTCATTGATACAATGAAGAAATTAACCCCAAAATGGGCTCTCTAGCGCCATCTAGATACACTAAAATAGCCACTGCGGCCCATAGGAATGTCGTAGAAAGATAAAACCAAAACTGACTTGTTCATCTCATCGAGACCTACAAATCACTCATTGACCTAAATCCAACAGGAAGTGAGCTAGTGCCTCTGAAATTAACATGAGCAAATGTGGAGAAATTGTCATATGTCTGCGTTTGGGACGAGTGTGTCTCTCTGCATGCTCAGATTGACGATCTCAATCTACCTGCTCTCACATCTTTTTTCTCTCTCTCAGTGACAGACTCAGGGTGTTTGAAGGGTAGCACCTCAAAATTGTACCATACATGTATAAATGTACTTTCCACCACCAAACCTTCGTCAGTAACATGATACACTGAACATGTGGTCACCAGGTTTTCTCCTGAGTAAATTCAGACTGGTATTGTGGTTTATTTCAAGCTCCTCGGACTGAGATTTACGTCTTTGTTGGTCTAAACATGAGCGTCCTCTCAGAAGAAGACAGTTCTGGACTGTTCTCTCCATTACAGAGCTGAGAGTTAGTTCTTAGTTTGTTCCTGAGCTGCTTTACCTGCTTTTGTAACAAAACATAACTGATTCAGTCTGACAGGAAGCTGAGTGGCTTCATTTCACAAGTATTACTTATTATTTATATGTCATCTCCAGTTTATCTATTTTAAACGTTTACTACAATGCCTGAGAATACCTTTATTGGGGAATGAATTCTGTCCTAATTTACTTTATTTCCTGTTTTTGCTTTAATGTTGGAGCTGCTTGCTTCATTTGCCCGTACAGCTCTAACGCTCCCAGCTCTCTGTCCTTCTTATCTCACCTTCCTTTCTTTCTTTCCTTGATGCTCCGCCTGCAGATCTCTGGAGAGGTGAGGAAGTTAATCACCTCTTTCATGCATGTTTTACTCCTTGTACCAGTTGTTGAATATGTTGTGATGGTTTGTCATTGTGTGTAATTAAACAACGTCTGTAGCTGATCCCATTATTACAACCGTCATGTCAGCTGTTCTGTTCTGCCTTCTCCCCCTGAATGGTGTCAAACTACCATGACTGCAACTAAACTTTGAATTTGGGAGAGTTAATTGCAGTGAGACAAGGGGAGATTTCAACTGGCCCTAAGGTTGTTGCTCAAACTACATATTATACCTCCTCATTTACAGTGATGGCGCTCCAGAGCTGCTACGAATTTCCATCTTTATGCCTCCTTTGCGTTTTTACACAGAACCAAACAACAGCGGCTTCCTTCCGCTCCAGACAGCGCGCCGACATTGCAGAGGCAAAAGAGGCGTGGCCTTTAACACAACAGCGTTGGCGCTAGTGTAACATATGTGACAGACGTGTCAGCAGAGAATTATAAGCAATAACAAGGACATCACATGTCAATAACAATCACTTAACGTCTCTGTTATATGGCGGCTGATCTCGTCCTCTGCTCGGAGGGCAAGGAGCTCCTGGGCCTCGTTGTTTTCACGATTTGTGCACAGCTGTTCTTCTTTGAGTTAGCTGCTAACTGCTATCAGCTGCTTTCTGAATCTCCCGCAGTGGCTTACACACATGACATGTCGTCAAAACATCGCCTGTGCCACCCGTGATCCTGTCCTGCTGGCTGTCCCGTTTATACAGACATCCATTCGACTACGATGTTGTACTGATGGAGTTAGAGCTGTGGAAATGTATCATCAGACTATAATTACAGTTGTGGCAGGCTACAGACATGTCCATCCTGTCAGTGTATCTTTTTTTTACCTTTTATTTGAGACTCCACCCTGATTTAATGCCCAGCTTGTACATGATGATTTAGGGTGGTTCCTGATTAAGTTTCTGTCTGTGTCGTCTTTCAGTGACGCAGACGAGAAGCGCTCAGACAGCCAGCCGTCTCTGTGCGGGGAGAGCAAGCTGGGCAGCGACGACTCTCTGGCTGAATACGGGAACAGCGTGGACATCCAGTTCAACGAGGACGGCTCGTTCATCGGCCAGTACAGTGGCCGGGGGCCCGTCCCCCACGGCAACGAGAGCTCTGGCGCCGCCTCTCCCGTCAACGCAGTCCCGCCTCCACCCATCGCTCCATCCATGTCGAGCATCCTCAACCGGCCCAACTAGACACACACATACACACATGACAAAAATACACACACACATATACACACTGCCTGCCTGCAACAAAACACAAAGGGACAGACCACTCCTGACTCCACTGCCTGTAATGTAAAATTGCCAGAACACACACACACACACACACACACACACACACATGCACGCACACAAACTCACACTGTCTCAGTACATTCCACAGGTTTATGCAGTGAAGATGTTTACAGGATGTCTCACCTTTCTACTCCGAGTTTACACACACACACGCACGCACACACACACACACACACACACACACACGCAACACATCCAATCAGAAAGAGCTTCACTCTTCTATCAGACAGACAGAGGGAGGTGGAGGACAGGAGTCAGTTGCACCAGCTGTTTAAACTTAAACAAGTTACAACCAGGGTTTCTGTTTGGTGCCGGTCGACGTCACAGATTCACAGACACATGAGAGAAACTCTGGTCGAATATGATGATGATGTTTATTGATCTTAAAAGCAGTCGATTGGCAGGCTATATAAAAAAAGGACATCATCAAGACATGTAGATTTTAAAGATGTCACAGTGGGGACATTTTCCTCGTGGGTAATAAACACCGGTGTTACAGATTATGATGGATATTTTACAATCCTGCTGATGCAAACGGAACCTTTATTTACTGCAGCAGCTTCTACTTGACTTTTATTATGACGGGGTCACAGGAAATGAAATGCGTTTGTCAGTGACATTAGCCCTCCTGCTACCGTTTATCAAAACTACATCTGCCCAAAACAAGGCCAGGGTAATTTTTGGCATTTGTTCACAGCGGATATTGCAGGGAGTGATGGAACGAGAAGGAGCAGCCACGAAATGTTCCGATATTTTGCTTTTCGCTTTGAAACCAAATCCTCTGCCATTGTCTTGTCGAATAGCCTAGCCTTCATTACTTTTGGGAATTGTAAAGAAATTCCTTAAAGATTTTGGCCTAAATATTCTCAGATAAAATAAAAACGGAATAAAAATATTTGCAAACAAACCAAAAACTACATGCAGGCCTTTCTGACTTGTAACATCTTAATCTGCTTTTCCTGTTCTATTTGTGTTTGCTACAGGCCACATTCATACGAATAAAAAAAGATCATTTTTAAATAGAAGGCTATCTGGAATTTTAATTTTAGTTCATTTTAACTTTCAAATTCTGCGTTTTAACCCAATATTACGACCAGAGAGATTTAAATATGCCGGACTTCAACAGGAAAAAAATGACCAGATAACAGAAACTCTGGATGCAACATAAGTGTTTACTAAGTTGATTAACGCAAGTTGCACCACACAAACTGATCTTACGTAGAGATCAGTTGTTATGAAGTATTTACATCCAGGAGCTTCTTGATGAAACGGTTAAGTAGCAGAGAACAAGCCAAACAATTTGAGAGAATGCTGTGAGCATAAAAAATCCGACATATGAACCGTTTGGAGCGACGACACGAGCTAACTGACAATGTGTTAAACATCAGCGGGTAAATGTGACGATGATGTGGATATTTATGTTCAGATGATGAGGATTGTGGGCCAACAGATTATGTGGGAAATCTGATGCTGCAGTCGGCTTCCTTGTTTACATTGTCAGATGCTTTCTGATTGGATGCTGCCACAGATGTTGCTCGGTAACCAACAACGGTTTTACCTGGTTGTAACTCATCTGACTAGTTGGAGACTGCAAAGTAGTTACAGACAAACAGCTGGTGCAGCTCAGTCCAGGAGAGGAAGATGATGGTTGATGTGATGAAGAGTGAGACAAAGAAAAGGGAGATTTCATCTTGTCTGACCGAAACGTCTCCCACTCATCCTGTCCAAACATTTATTCTGTTTAACTCATTTAAGTCGTTGTTTTTGTGTAAACATCACCATTTTCATTCATAGTCTTCATATTCTGTGCATCATCATCATCATCATCATCATCATTAAACGTCACCACTATGTGTCCTTGTTTATGCTGTTTACAAGCTATTTATTTGTGTTTGTGTGCATGCGTCTGGGGATGATCTTGCTATTTATTGATGTGTGCGCGGCCGTGAGAGCGGCTCCCAAAAACCTAAGATGCATGTCCCTTCCTGAGGCATCCGAAAATCACTCAGTTGATATTTAGTGTTTTGAGTTTAGAGACTGACTGTTACTTGTGTGTGTGTGTGTGTGTGTGTGTGTGTGTGTGTGTGTGTGTGCGTGCATGTGTGATTGTTCGTGCTCTCAGTCGCTGCCCTGTAACCCGCGGCGATTGGAGATCTGTTGCCTTAAGAGAGTCCAGTTGAGCCTCCTCTCCTCCATCTTTTTGTCCATCCATCTGTCAATCATCCGTTTGTCCTCACACACACACACACACACACACACACACACACTCACTCACACATTGCTTTTCATTCATCCTCCTGTTTGCTTGGCAGGTGAAATGCAGGATCAGGATGCTACGGTGGCCCAGAGAGCTCACAGCATCACGAACACACACAAAGAGGGAACATGATGGGAATGACTGACAAAACAGTTCACATAACTTTCTCTATACTTAACCTGCAAAATGACCATTTTTACATCCATTACTCACCACGATGAGTTTGTGAAGAGAACATGTTGTTTCTCACATGCCTACACGGTGAACATTCTCCATGGATTTAAGAAGTCAGGGTCCACTTTAAACAACAAAGACAACAAATCAAAACATCAGTTTGCAAACTCTACACAAGTCACGCAGTACAAATACGACTTTTCACTAAAACATTATCATGTGAAACAGTAGATCACCCTGAGCATGTCTGAGCATGTGCATACGCAAGAGACAGAGCAGATGGCAGGCTGTTGAAATAAAAGAAGGAAGAGAAGAATTAGACATTTGTGTTTTTAATCTGGCTCGGGCCCAAAAGCTCAGGTGGGGTTTGAGCTCAGGTGTGGTGTGGCAAGAAACTGTGCAGGTTCATGTGGGGTCAGGCCTGATTTTTTTTGGCCTGATCAAAGCTCTAGTTTATACTGACACATTTTATGTTTCAATGTCTTAGTGGAAATGCTTGTGTTTGTTGAGTCCTGATCATACGACTGGATCACTGAGACTTGGATTATACTGCACGTGCTGTGTGAGAGCTGTAAACGGATGTTTTCATATAGTTTTTATGTTGTTAAACGTTGAGTAACTGATATACAAGTTATCATTTTGCCGGTGAAGTCTTCCTTAAATATTCTGATTGCATGATTCCAATATTATGTAATATTTGTACTGGTCAGATAAAAATCAGCAAAAAGGAAAAAATTATATTAACAGCAAATATCTGCAATAACATGTGAATCTGCAATCCGAAGGTTAAAACAAACATTGTTGAATGTCAATGAAAGAAAGTCAACTTCAGTGACGTCATGCATCAAAAACTGTGGCAACGAGCAGCGTTTCCCAGCTGTGTTCAGGTGTGGCTCCTAGAAATGGTTATTTTGCAGATACTTTACACTGAGCTCTGTGTGACCTGCGGTGCGTCTCCTCATTTTGTCTATTTACATGTGTTTTCTTAAGCTGCAGTGCATTGAGCCTTTAGAGCCATCGTAGAATACTATTACAGACAGAAATACACACACACGCACATCTTACACACACACATGTATACTGATGCATGCATAAATTAAAGGACTATGGAAACCACATGGAGGGCCGGTCCTCTGTAGCAAAACCATTTTGGACCCTCTGAAGGAGAGAGGGAGGATGGAGGAAGAGGAGGACAGACAAACATGAGGAGGAGGAGGAGTTGACAGAAATAGAGAATCTGACGTATCGTTCTCTGAATGTAAATAGAACCTTGAGATTGTCATTTTTTTATTTCCATTGCTTCTTTTATAAGATGATCAAAATGTAATTTTTTTTTATTATCTGTTGCTCTGTATGATTTTGTACTGCGGCGCTCCTCCGCTGACCTGCTGCAGCCTTTGTATCATACAACCCCCCCACCCCCCACCCCACCATCGTCTCCTCTTAGGTTTTCCTCTTGTGTCACCTTGTAGCTCAGAGACATTTAGAGAAGACTAGAACCATAGAACCAACCCTCCCCTTCATCCAGTTTCTTTATAGCGCTTAGAAATGCAGCAGATAATATTGATTATTAAGAAGTCACGTCATAAATGTTAACATTTATACACCTCGCCATGGCAGTGCTGTTTAAATGGGCGAGATGCAGCCCCGGAAATGGACCGATACTGGAAATCAGTCGTAAAACGTAGAGGGTTTATTTTTGTGGCTCTGTTGTGCCAGACAAACTCAATCTGACAAATTATGTGAAGCAGGATAACCAACCAGGAACATCCCGTGTGTTTGGACCCAAACGTTTATTTTTAATGTTTGTGGAGCAGAGAGGGGCAGAAGGGACGGGCTTGATGAGTCACTTCACACACACACTGAGCAGAGTTGTAGCTCTCATGTTGCTGTTTGTTTTCTATTTTTATTGATGTTAATAATCCCATGAAAAGATCAAAATCGATATGTTCATCTGTCTCCTCAAAACTGTCTGACTCGCTGTCTGTGGCTCACAGCTCCAGGCTCGCTGGTTCCTACTGAGGCAACGTATCCTCAAACAGTGGTTTGTATGATATCCTATGAATTAGTGCCCTACAGACGTGATGTCTTAAACATGACATCATGTAATTAATGTGAAGTTACAGAGGTTACGCCCAGGCGTGTAAAGTTACTTTGGTTAGGATTTAGGAAAAAACACATGGTGAATACGATCCTTAAAATCACTCAAAGTTCACACTGTTCTGAACATCGGCTTCCTGGGGAAAGTCCTGTGTTTTGTGACCCATCCACTGCCCCGACCTCCCATCAAGACAAAATACTCTTAATTCCAAATAATAATTTGTCTGATGTGGTTGAACAATTTGCAAAACAGTTGACCTTTTTAATAGTATCAGTTCCCAGTTTAACGACAACAACTCCACAGTATGTACAATATATCCTCATAGAACATGATATCCTACGAATTAGCACACCATGAATAACACTGTGTCCTTAATGCAATGTTACGAAATTAACATAAAGCTACGAAAGTTAGGTTTAGGCAAGTAAAGTTACTGTGGTTAGGTTTAGGGAATAGAAACATAGTGAGCCTTAAAATAACTTAAAGTTCACCCATTTCCAGCCCGATCTCCTGAGAAAGGTCCCGTATATTGTCAGTTATCCACCACCCCAACCTGCCCCCTTATGGACCGCTTTAGACAGCTTCCTTCTTTACTCCCATCAGCGCATTGGTCACATGATAGCAAACTTCCAAAGTATGTGGGATATATAAAAAATGTCCAATTGGACCAAAAACTCATTTTAGCAGCCCATTAACCCAAGGACAAACTTACATTGCTCTGAAGTTGTGTCTCTGCAAAGATACACACTCCCTGCTGTTAGACAACCCAGTCGCCAATAAAAATGTACGTTTCTGTAGACCACAGATATGTGTCATTAACATCATGGTGAATGTGTGGTGAGGTGTAGGCACAAAAACCACTTGGTTATGGATGGATGTCATGTTCTGGCTTGACATGTTTGGTGAAACAAAAGTTACTAAAAAGCAGGAACTGATCGGTGAAAAACAGTTCGATGGCACCACTGGGTGCCTTAAACTAACTGGTGTGTGTATTTTCGTAGAGGCAGCTCTTCGGAGCAATCAACTTCCATTTTTTTAGGATACGGACTGTCGGAGAAATGGGTTTTCGCTCCAACAGGACATTGATCAGACTAACAGTTCTTCAGAAGTTTGGGTTGCTGGAACAATGGCATGGCACTGAAAGTTATAGGTGACAGAAAGTCCTTCTTAATTTTACTCCCAAACAGCTCTCGACCCTCACTGGGCAGCTCTGTTTTCCAAACTCACACTGTAGCATCAAGCTGACGAGAGAAAAGTGAGAAAAATGGTATTACAGTCTGGACACAGCGCTGAAACAGAGAAAAGAGGGAATAAAGAGAGTTTCTCCAGAAGCCCGAGGTTCAGAACCAAGTGAACATTGTGTCACTTTAGGTATATCGTCATCAGGTTTCTTTTCGTAAACCTGACCACAGTAACTTTACATCATGTCCATCCTGTCATTCATGGGACTCTAATTTGAAGGACCCAGAGTGTGTGCACTTTCATGTGATATCATACAGACCTTGTAAGAGGATACGTTGACGTGGTCGTGATGAATAATGGACACAATTATGCAAAATGCTTTGCTACAAATATTTTGCATCGAAGCTATTTAAACCTGCAGTGATGCAAATTTGTGACAGTTGCAACACCTGTTGAATCACAGGTTGGAAATAGATTCACTGTGGTGATTCTAAGTTCCCTCTGGTAAACGGTTACGCAGTGTATTTGTCTAAGGCTTTTATTTTGAAAGGTAGGAACGGATGGATCCAATCTGGTGTGCGCTTCCTATGCCAAGGTCGAAAGGGGTAATAAAGTTTGCCATCTTAGATCAAACTGCGGTGCCTCCGTGTTGCTCCACACCTTCAGTTTTCTGTCTTTGTAATTTTTGTGTCCTTTGTCATATAATACAGGCTGCTGAGAAACATAAACGATCATCAGGAACGCCACTGTTTTGATTTTGTGACGTGACGACCGTTCCACACGACATGATTGATTGACGCCTTTATTTGTTTTTCAAAAGCTCATAAAGTTTGAAAAAGAGTTGTTTTTCGCTGCATAAAGGTCTCGCTCTGTGTGGAAGGACTCAACCAAAACAACATAATACATAATAAATTAACTGACATATAAACCACAAGTTAAAAAAACGCCCCCGGTGCATAAACGCCTACAGTTTGGGTCTCATCACAACCTCACCATGAAACATCAGAATGTTAACTGTTTTTGTCCTGTTGAAACAGAAGGATGTGAAACTCCTTCATTTGTCTCTCAGTGTAATAATCCACCGTCAAACCTCCACGTGTTGCCTTGTTAAACGTCTCCCAGGTGTCGACCCAGCTCCTGTCTGTCTCTCTGCTCCTGACGCTGACTGTACAGCCCTGCCTGTCTGTCTGTCTATCTGTCTGTCTGTCTGTCTGTCTCTGTCGCAGCCTTCTTTTATACATATAAACACATTGGGAAAAAAACACAACCTAAAAAAAACTAGTAAAAAAATAAAAATAAAAACAAAAATTTTTAGGTATAAATAATAACAATACTGCTAATAATAACAACAACAGTGCTATTATCAGTTACGGTGACGCGGTCAGTGTTGTCGTCAGTAACGATGATACGATCAGTCAGTAACACCGTGAATTAATCAGTATCACAGGATCGAGCAGGGACATGATTACACTGGAGGTGGGAGGGCGGCTGTGTGTGTGTGTGTGTGTGTGTAAAGGGAGTGTCAACACTCAAACACACACACATATGCAGAGGGAGGGGGGTGGGATGGGGGGAGGGGCGTGTACCGCAATATTGAGGTGTGCTGATGTTGTACCTGCTTGTTGCATTGTGCGCTGTACTGTATCTGACAAACTAACCCCAGACTGTCAACTAATAAATAAACATGGACTACGCATATCCTGAACAGACCCCAGCTGGCGCCTCTCTTCTGTTTCTGTATGTGTGTGTGAGACATGGGACTTACTGTAAGTTACCTTTTGGGGACCATGGTTGGATACAACATTGAAGGGACGGCACTGTTCATTCATATGAAAGTTGCTCAGTGGCACATGAAGCCAAAATGGTTCAACTGCAATGTATAGAATTATCCAGGTGATGTGCACGAGCAGCCCATAGAGCCGGTGAGTGTCTTCCTTCCGCCGCTTCAACAGCTAACTTCCAGTTTAGCACTCTGCTAAGCTGAATACGGATAAAATCATTTAATCTTGCAGCTCTTCTAGACTCTCCAAATGTTATTGGACTGAATGGATCAAATCCTGATATTAAAATTAATAATTATGCAGGGGTTGTGACGCCTGAAAAAAATGTATCACTGATTTACAGATTTCCTTTTCCTAATGTAAGTAAGTGGGAAAAGGTTTTTACTGGCTGCAGGGCATCATGTGGTCTTTAGTTCAGATGTGAGGTTCAAGACTAGTTAACTGGCAACAGCTTATCTGATGACTTCTGTGCACATGACGACATATACATCGGTGGGCTATTTAGATGGAGGGCAGGCAACTGAAGACAGAGACTACCAACTCTGCACAAATGTCAATGATCTGTGCTGTTTACAGCTGATCTAATGCTAACGTAAAGCGTTGTGTTAAACACACCTGGAGTTGGATGCAGTTACAGTATGCTGTAACAACTTCTTCGTGTTTTTATGTGTGGCCCAGATTTTTAACAGTGTTTCGCCAGACCTCTGAAACAGCACATAGAAAACAGTAGCTAAAAAATTAACCAGTGTTAGCAGGTAACATTAGCCTTGCTGTGGTGCATCCATGTACAGAGCAATGCTCAATCATCAACATACATAAATATATGCATACAAACACATACATGTGTGGCTCTGACATCTTCTTCCTCTTCAGTTGTTTCAGGACAACCAGTGGTGATTCCAAATTCATTTAGGTAACTACACCCAGTAATTCATCATTGCAAAGGTAACCAACCACACCTTCCCCGTCACAGAGAGAGTTCAGACTTGGTTTGAAGTTTTAGGTTCAGCTCAGGGTGGGGTTTGGCATTTAGTTATAATGGTCGAGGTTGCAGGACAAGTGCCTCATACTGCCCTTCCGGTTTAAGATATGTGAGTGTGTGTGAGAGAGGCAAACAATGTGTGTGTTAAAGGAATGCAGTGGAGCAGGAAACTTTTCTCTCTCGCACACACACACACACACACACACACACACACATACACACACACACACAAAACTCTCATTCTGCACCTGTGTGTGTTACACTGTAGGACTTGTACAGCAAGACCTCATTCATTTTCCTTTCGACTGGCCGACTGGCTGATGGTTCCATTACTTTTTTCAATTTTATTTATTTCTTTATTCAAACTTTATTTAACCTGAAAAAAATACTTGTGATTAAAAATCTTCGTTTGTCAAGAGTGTCCTGGTCAAGGCAGGCAGCAGCATAGGTTACAGTTAAATAAAATACACCGCAGCGTTATGCTCGAGTAGTTTCTTTCCTCTAACCTTTTCTGCTCCACATTTTGTTTTTCAGCTCTGTTGTCCATCTTATTTGTGGCCTATATTTATTTTAATTGATCTGTACTTTCTGCCTGGATTTAATTTATATCCTGCTTGACCTCTGATATTACACGTTGGACTGATTCACTTGAAGAGGTGGGGAGAGGTGACAACTGGTACCTGTAACCCCTGGCATTTGTCAGATTTGCCTGATGGCCAGTCCGTGCCTGCGAGATGAGTTGAAACAGGCAGCTACTTGCAAATTGCTGTTCTGCAATGTTGTAAAAAGCTGCCGGTTCACACTGATGCAACTACATGAGACGGTGTATCATCTCTAGTCAATAACTCTCTGTGCTTCTGATCTGTAACGTTGACAGGAAGTGACCACCATGAGACGGTGTATCATCTCTAGTCAACGACTCTCTGTGCTTCGTTCTGATTTGCAGCTTTTCAGACTTATTTTGTGGCTGAATATAATTTGTAGCTTTTTAAAATCTGAATGAGGATAGTGATAGTGAGATACTGGCTACAGTCATGAAACAAAACCAGCATCAGATGGACTGTATTCATAATCAATACGCCACAATAATATAAATAACCAGTGCCAATTCATCAGTCAGTGAGAATGTGTGTGTGGGCGGGGCATAAGCACATACAGCCAGCAGCAGCAGCAGCAGTGACCCACCGTGTGACACCCTGGCATGCTGTCTGGGGTCATTTTGACTCGACCAGCTGACTTCACTACAAGCTGATTGGCTGTTGAAACAGGTGACCTGCTTTAAAACCAGCTGCTGGCCATTTGACCAGCTGAGTGATTACATGCAAGGACTGCTGTAAACTGTATGTGGGGGGAGACCAGACATAAAACAAGACTTGTGACCCCAGCCTAACCTAAACTTCATGTAACCTGAATCTTAAAACCAAGTCTTAACCTGCAAACAGGCCCAAATGTCCTCATTTTTTAAACATGTCCTCACTGTGTTGCTAAAATAGTTTTTTTGGTCCCCACTATGTACCAAGTACAAGTGTATGAACACACACACACACACACACACACACACACACACACACACACACACACACACACTGAGTGAGCGCGCAGCATCAGTGCTCCCGAGGAAGAGGAGGCGTGACGGATGATGGGAACTATTATTTGTACAGAGACTAGTTGGAGCTGTTTGTTGTCACACAGGAAGGAGGCGAGAGGGCTGGTAACCAGGGGTTTAACCCGAAGGACTAGTTCCCTGACGCAGACGGTGTGTGTGTGTGAGAGAGAGAGAGAGAGAGAGAAGAGAGAGAGAGGGGGAGAGAGTGACCGGAGGAATACTAAACAGGAGGCAGTGCACTGAGGACAAGAACCAACATTTTAGGAACCGACCGACCATCACAGCAGCGCAGCAGAGGCAGGAACACACAGTCTGCCCGGGCTACATACACACACACACACACACAAACCCACGCACACAGACATACACACATTCCGCCAGGAATAGATTTGAAGGATGAGCGGAGCGGCGATTACGCAAGACGGGACCGAGCCGAAGGGGGGCGTGCGGAGGACGCTCCGGTTCCAGCGGCCGCACGGTGAGTGACACACACACACACACACACACACACACACACACACACTGACAGAGGTACATGTCCATTTTAAACTCACTTACGTAACACAAACACACACTTCCTCTTTATTTCATTCATTGAGAGACACCGTGTGCGCGCGCAGCCCCGTGACGCAAACTGTTGATCGCTCTCATTGATCATCAAGCGGAGCGCGTGTCAATCATCACCGCCCCACCAGCGGGGCTGACGCTGCAGGAAAACAAATGATCCCACTCCACGTTTGAATCAGACACTTGAGCCACACGTGCGCTCCGCACAGCCCGCACAAGCGCTGTTGCAGCCTTATGTAAGTAATGTGTGTTTTTGCAGTAGCCTGTGAGATTTTGGGAGCTGCCCAACATATGGAAGAGCGCGTGCAGCTTGTGTCTGCCCGGCAGCAGCAGCAGCAGCTGCTGCGTGCAGGGCGGACGTGGTGCGTCGGGGTGTTGGTTGTCCTCCCCGCGGTCAGTCTGTCCGTGAGCAGAGCGCCGCAGAGCGCTGCGTGCGACAGGACGCATGGCTGCTCCGCGGGGGTGTCACAGACGTTTATTTTGGGAGAGGGGGGTCGTCGTGTGACGCGGAGCCACCGCGTGTCTTCAGAGTGTCCGCGTGAAGGAACAAATGGAGGCCAAGAAGAGCGTGCCAGCGGTGCAGCGGCTGCGCGTGCGGTGTGACAGCACAGGTGAGTCTGAATCAGCAGCAGACAAATAAACAAGCTAAGGTCGACCTCTGTCTCTCTCTCTCACACACACACACGCACACGCACACACACACACACACACACACACACACACAGTCACACATATCATCATTATGTTAGATACAAGAATGTCCCCATGGGGATGGATAAAGTATCTATCTATCAATATCAAATTAAATCAAATCAGCTTTATTTATATGGCACTTTTCATACTACAGTAGCACAAAGTGCCTCACAGAGGTTAAAAAGATCCAAAACAGACAACAAAAAGAAAAGAGAAAACCCAGCCCTCCCACACCACATAGAGATACATAAATACATACGCACACACACACACACTAGCTATCACTAAAGAGACATGGCCGAGCACCGAGACCCGAGGTAAGGAAAAAGCCACTAACTGCATGCAGCGCTGCATGAGGTGACTCAGTCGGCTAAAAGGACATTTTTTGGTGGGAAAAATCTCTGCTTCCTGTGAGGTGAAGAATTCATTCAGTGTAAACGTGCTGTGCTGCAGGTCAGAGGTCCTGCCTGCACTCAGCATGGGCCAAAGTCACTTCTGGTTAAGCTGTCCTTGAACATTCTGTTATGTGGCACAGTGGGCACAACTGTCGCCTCATAGAAGGAGAGTTTAGAGGTTTGGATCCTGCGGCTGGTCCCTTCTATAGACTCTTTCACGGCCGACGTCATGATGACGTCATTTTATCAGCTGGAGGCAAAAGCTGCCTCTCCCCCACAGGGCTGGAGGCTACACAGGAGTCTTAAAATGTTGTGTTACAACCCCTTCTATTGTAAGTAAACAGTAAGTAAACAGTACCACAGGTTGTTGTTTTTTTGGTGGGCGGAGCTTAGCTGGAGGCAAAACAATCCTCCACAAACATCAGCTCATATAATCAGATAACATGTTGCCTGGTTTCCTGTCACGGTCCAAAGACATGCAGGTTAGGTTTTTTGACCCAACTGCTCCACTGCGCAAATAAACACGCTGACATGTGACGTTTGTATTTAAAGTAAAGTAAAATCGCTTCACTGCTAGGTTTGCTGTTGTGACCTGCCTGTAGACCATGAGCCACACCTCCCTCTACCTCTGCTCTTAAATTTAATTGAATCGACATAGCGACATGTGCCTAATTTACTGTAACACTAATTAAAACAGACATTTGGCTTTATGTTGTACCTGTCCAGGAGAAGAAGAGCTAGCTCCGAGTCAGATTGTAGCCCCTTTAGCTCTCGCAGTGCTCTGCACCTTGGAAATGCAAGGCCAATGTTAATCCGGGTTTGTCCCTTTCTTTATCTGACAACTTCTTCGCCAACAGCCGTTGTTTCTTTAGAGGTAATGTCGGATCCTGGTCGTCTTCACGTGAACGTTTCATTCCCACTTCTCCCTCTTCTTTGATGCATAATTTATTTCTCACTGCTGTAGTCTTCGCTGAAAAACATGGAAGCATCCTTGAGTCTTAGTCCATAAACTATTCAGAGGAACAATATTTTACATTCAGCACCTGGCTTGACATGATCCAGCGTAGCAATTAAAAAACTGTATGTGCTTCTCCGTCTAGCAGCACATGTCCCTGAGTGAATGGTTACTGTCTATACTGACAGACACCCGTGACAAAACAGTGACCCCTACAGGACAAATAAGCATCCCACACATTCATTTTGCACCAGGGATGGACCCTATAGAGCGCGTAAGGTGCGTGTTTCCATTTTCGGTACATGGGACCTTAAAAATCGATTAAACTTGTTAATGTATTTCAATGGCTAGATGAAAATTATTTTCTGGTCCCATTTGAATTGTGCCATGAATTTCACATATGTTGTTTGTGAATTTTTAATATATTTTTTCGTGCACAGAAGGCTACAGTTTAGCGGGAAGAAGTTTGATACTGTTAGGTTTTGTGTGAGAGCGCTTTGTGGACTCTCCGCTGATATACGTCACCACTTGCACTTGGAACATGGCTGTGTCTCTGGTACACTTCACCGCCTTCTTCCAAGGAGAGGACAAAAGCCTTAAGTGTGGTGAAAACCACTACAAGTCTGGACGTGGAAAGTTTCAGCTACGAAACACACTGGCGTCTTGATCTGATGGCTCCGTAGATCGTGGCAGGAGACACAGCAGCAGCACTGTGAGTCGAGAAGTGGAGGGAAAGTGTGATGACGTGACGTCACATGTAGTCTGTCTCTTTACGTTGTTTCCACAGCCTTTAACTGAAGAATCATACAATAAACTGTCAAACTCTTAACATGAAAAAATATTATTTAGACCCACACAGAACATTTGTGTAATCCAAGGCATTTAATGACTGGGACCAGAAAAGAATAATTTTCTCTCCATTGACTCCCATTCATATTTTCCGAGCCTAGAGGTCTGATGGGGGGTCTACAGGAAGGGGCATGACTAACGAGCTCTATACCCCCAAGTCCTAGTAATGCCGCTGTGGGTATTTATTGACTCCAGCTACTATGGACTCACATTGGCAGAGATGGAAATACAACACCTGTGTAGACGTGCTAATTTTAGCCCCTTTACCAGCAAGATGCAGTGATGGGTCACTACAAATACAGCCAGTCCCTTCCCCTGGCAGCACTTGGGATTGATAGGATTTCATTGATATCAGTGCCTTCTGATTCCCTTATTGATTCCTCCTGTGAGAAAAAGTAGAGCTTGCAGGTTTTCGGTGTCGACACAAATTTGATTGAGTTTCTATTCTAAACAAGAGATAAGTGCTTGTGTAAGTAAGCAAATATGAAACTGGTCACTGGATCCTAGATCTCTGGACGTACCGGAATGTTGGCTCCTCTACTGTGGAGAAAGGGTGCAAACCTTTCACAACACATTTTGTCAGTGCTTGATGACACTCATCTATCTTGTCTTGAGGCATTTTGCCATTTGCAGAAGTGTGAATGGGGTGTGGGAGGAGGGCTGGGACGTGGAGCTGGAAACTGCAGACGCAGAAATACTCGGTCCACTGCTATCATCTAAAATGGAAAATATTTGTACAGCATTTGTTTTCATCTACGTCAAATAACGTTACAGAATCTGTCACTGAATGCGTTGTGCTATCGTTAACATGGGACAGGACATGCGTCCCGTCACTGGCACTGCCGGAGATTGTCAAAGACATGGCACCTTTAAGGTCCTCACCAAGAAAAAAGCTATGGAAAAATATTTCTTTGCATTTTTTATGTTATTGGGGCACTAACAACAAGAATCAATTATTTTTACAGACCCAGACACAGTATTTTAATTACAGGCCTCTACCAAATGGTTGAGAGGTCGCTTGATGGTAAAAGTACCTAATACATTATTATGAATTTATAATAACAATAATATGATAATTTAATACCTACAAATACATACAGAAAGTAGAAAAAGTCAAATAACTGTAAAACAAGTCAATTTTATTAACAATATAGTGCAGTACATACACTTCTCAACTGTGCTGTGTAAAATAACAAACAATTCTAGTACTTTCAATAAACAGTACCTTCGGGGTCTTTATTTAATTCGCCCTCTCAAATTAACAAAGAATGACCTATGGGACCATGTTCAACTTCTCAGCTGTGCGGCGTAAGAGCTTGAATCTCTTCTTCGACATGGTATCAGCTATCACATCAAAATGTGATTCGAGGTCCCAGTAGTCATCGATGGCTGGGAAGTTGAAAACCCCGATGAAGAGTAGTATTGCCAAGAAATCTTCAATCTCTTCAGGGCTAGTTTTGATTGGGTCGCCCAGTTCTTGCGCACAGTACAGATTTGTCTGTACAGCAATATGTTGAATCATCTCGTCAGTGAACACTGTTTTTAAATACTGGAAGGGTATTTGATTGCGTCACGGGGTCCAAAACTTGAATCAGGAACCTGGAATTTTTCAATATCGGTATGCCTCCAGATTCTCCTTGTGCCTGTCTTGGATCCTGAGGATGACCTTGGGTCAGGGGAGTCATCCAGCTCTGGCATGTTGACTGTTTTTAGTTTGTTTTTCCCTTTTTTCTTCTTCTTACGTGGTGTAGAGGATGTGCTTGTTCTCCTCCTCATCCAAGGAGTCAAAGTCTTTTTTGGTGAAGTGAAGCCAAGCTTTCGACTGCTTCTGTCTCTCCACCATTACGTCGTATTTGTTGTTGAACATGCTGCTGACTGACGAGCGTGATGCGCGTTATCGACATAAAGATTCAGCGTAATGAAAAGAATTAATAAGGGAATCGTTAAGCATAAAGGCTAATGATGAATATGAATTGAACCAGTTGGAACCGGTTCTTAACAGGTTCGACTCCGGCTTGCAGCCATTTCTGCGTGTCACCCCCGCTCTCTCTCTCTCTCTCTCTCTCTCTCACACCCCATTTCATTCTATCATATACATTAAAGGCAAAAAGCCAGAAAAAATAATCTTTAAAAAAAAAAGTTTCATACAACAAACAAGGAGACAGTTGAGGGTGTTGTAATATTGTACCTTTAAGCAAGGCAGGATTGTAGTCGTTGGTGGTCTGTGTGGCCATTAAATACATCCCAGCATGAGGACGGAGAATTCTTTCCTCTGTAACAATTTTTTTCCATTCGGTAATTGTTTAAATTTCTTCATTGTCTCCTATGGTCGTATCTTTCTTGAATTATGCTACACTGTCTCCACCATCTCTAGTGGCACTGCTCTATTTGATCCGTATTTTGAAGCTTTTAGAAAATGTGCACAAACACAGACAAAATAAGCGGACATTTACGTCTGCTGTTCTTCTTCTTTGAGTTAGCCGCTAACTGCAACAGCTGCTTGTTAAATCTCCCACGGTGGGTCGCACTCATAACACGTAGTAAAAATATCCCACCTGTGCTGCCCATGATCCCGCTGGCTGTCCCTTTTTATGAAGTCGGCCAGGAAAGGTTCCCCTCAACCCTGATTAGGACAAGCGTTTATGGATAATGTATTTCTTCTGTTTTATTATTTTACTTTTCCTCCACAACATTGCAAAGGCAACATTATTATTATGATGTCTGAAAATCAATGGATACATTTTTTGGGGGCGTCACAGCCCTCTGCTAAATGACTCGTTTCACTATCAGGATTTAGTCCATTAAGTCTGATAACATTTGGAAAGTCTAGAAGAGCCACTCAATTAAATCATTTTATCCCTATTCAAGTTAGCAGAGCACTTAACCAGAAGTCAGCACTTGCTCTATGGGCCCCATAATACAGAAGCAGGGCCAACTAGGGTTTCAGCGATACACTGGTTTTAAGGTATACAGTGCTATAAAGGTTGATGGCTATCATACAAAAATGCAACTGGATGGAGAATCTCCTCTTTTTTTTTCAAAGGGGAGACTTTTTACACAAACTTCCATCAACAAAATAGTTTCAATTATAGTAATGAAACATTTGCTCAAGATAACAATAATAACTAATTATATTCATTCTGTAACACTGGATACCGTGAAACTGGGATATTTTCTGTTATCGTACTGTGAAACTCTCACACCGTTGCAAACCTAGTGCCAATCATGCGGGTGATTTTATACTGCGGAAACTGGGCTTTTTTGGCTTCATGCACCACAGAGCAACTCTCATAAGAATAAACTGGGTCCCGCCTTCAACACTGTCGCCAGGTGTCTAGATACATCCAGGGTGTCTGCTAGTTCATTTAACACAGTAGCTTTCAAACCACGTGAATCATGCATGCGAACAAATTACAGCTTTTGAGAACAGGTTGCAGCGTCTCAACGTGAACTATCATGCGACGCATACGTGTAAGTTTGATCGGCACAGGATACATCTGTGGCTGGTCGCCAGTTGTCAGCTGATCAAGGTGAAAATCGGCCAATTCCCGTCACCAGCTGATGGATCGGTGCTTTTCTCAAACAAATCTAGTAAAGCAAAATGTAAAAGATTTCTATGTGAACTGAAAAAAAGCATTAAATTCAAATACTCAAGATACAAGTACTCCTGTAGTGTACTATTGTACTTGAGTAAATACTCAGTTAACTTTGGTCACAGGGTGGTAACAGATCACTGGTGGCCACACACGCAAATACCAACAAGTAAACACCCAGTATGTTTCTCTTACACACACACACACACACACACACACACACACACACACACACACACACACACACAGGGTGGAGCTGGTTTATGACAACTCTGTCAGACGTCATCTGACATAATCACAAAGGAGCAGCTCAGCATGGTTGTTACTGGTTTGTCACGCTACACCGCTTCCTGTATGGCGGGGCAAAGTTTAGAGCTTCACTCTGTGATTGGTGGATAATCTCATTCTGAGCTGTACTGGGACACTGAAGGTTGACTGACGGGTCATCCGGCCAATCAGAGACACAGGCATCAGGTGTGCAGGCTGACAGATGATTCAAACTCCTCCCCCGCTGACATCGTATGAGAGAGTTCAAAATCTGTCCGCTCACCTGGAGCGCTCCTCTTTAACTCAAGCTCCCTTTACACACACACACACACACTCACACTCACACACACACTCACACACACACGCACACACTGTGCAGAGGTTTCACACACACACACACACACTTGGCTGTTGAAGCCATGGCAGACACGCAGAGAAAACTAACCCAGAATCCTCTGGAGAAAACCTGGGGTCCATGGATGAAGAGCAGGCTGAGCCAGCGCAGAGGCTGTGAGTACATTCACTTACACACCACCTCACACACACACACACACACACACACACACACACACACACAGGGATACCACATTGTTTACAAGTGTTTGGTATCTCTTCATGTATTTGACATGTTGGTACTTGTGCATTAACGCAGGCGTCAGACTGTGTGTTTGTGTTTTGGGGTTGAGAGGCTCAGAGCACAGCGGCACAGACCGGACGGCCGTTCACCCTAAAGCTTCACCATGTGAGCATGTGTACGCTCCTGTCGTCATCCTCATGTAATTATTTCCAGCACTTTCACTCTTAAGTGCCAGAGTTGGTCTTCTGCTGTGTCAGAAAGTGAAACCTGATACTGTTACTTTGCTTGAGATTAACAGTGTGGAAGATGTGCTCACATTCTTTACTGGAGTAAAAGTACCAGTACAACAGAGTAAAAGTACTCAATTACAAGTAAAACTCCAGTAAAAGTACTTGTTGCGCAGTAAAATGTCTTCTGTGACGTCTGATTCCATGTGTGCTGAAGCATCAGTGTTACAGCTGTGTTTTACTGTTGCAGCTGCTCCAGGTGAAGCCAGTTTGAACTGCTTTATGTACAGCTCACCAGTTTATTCCAGTGTGCTCCAACCTACGGGTCGGGCCCCTCCAAAGGGTCACCAGATAAATCTGAGGGGTCATGAGATGATTAATGAGAGAGTGAAGAAGAAGAAACTAAGTTCTGACACACAGTTGTTTTCCTGTTTTTATGACTCCGTGCTGACGAACGCTGCGGCCGGAGCCACTGCGTCTGTGACTCAGAGATAGAGCGGGTCGTCCACTAGTTGGATGATTGGTGGTTTGATCCCCAGCTCTTCTAGTCCACATGTTGAAGTATCCTTGGGCAAGATACTGAGCCCCAAATTACTCCCAATGGCTGTTCCGTCACTGTGTGAGTGTGTGTGAGTAGTTACTGAGTAGCAGGTGGCACCATATAATGGCAAATAGACTGCACTTGAACAGCTCCTTTCTTGTCTTTCGATCACTCAAAGCACTTTTTACACTACTAGTCACATTCACACATTCACACATTCACACAGTGGTGGCCGAGGCTACAGTACAAGGTGCCACCTGCTACTCAGCTTTAACACTCACACAACAGCCATCAGGAGCATTTGGGGTTCAGTGTCTTGCTCAAGAATACCATAAGGCAGTTTCTTCAATTTTGGCACCAACGTTTATTGGACTCAAAAATGAACTGATTAGATTTTGGTGGTCAAGGGTCACTGTGGCCTTGCATCCATCTTATTCTCATGAGCACAATACCTTAAGGAGGCCTTGTGAGAGTTTCCTCAAATTTGGCACAAATTTTCACTTGGACTTAACAATGAACTGTTTCAATTTCGGTGGCCAAAGGTCAAGGTCAGTGTGACCTTGCATCTGTTTCGCTCTTGTGAACGGGATATCTCAGGAACATCTTAAAGGACAACTTTGGTATTTTTCAACCTGGGCCCTATTTCCCCATGTGTATGTGTATGATTCATAGGTACAACTCGTTCTAAAATTGGTTCAGTATTGAGGGAGGTGGATGCAACCAGGAGCCGCGAAACGAGCTAAAATGGTAACAGGGGCAAATGCATCCTGTATAAGTTTGCGCATTAAAAGTACTTTTTTCCGCCACTGACCGGTTTAGATCGCCAGTGTTATCTCTGTAAATAGCATACTAAGTGTTTCCCTGACCCTTCACCTCCTCCCGGCTGTGTGAAGTCATCTTGCGAGCGCTTTGCTCCACTGTGTCTGCAGCTCTCTCTACTCGTGGGACAGCTGTTTTCTTGAGGAAGAGGTGTTTCGGGATTGGATGTCTCCTCTTCTTCGGCTGGCAGTAGTCATCTTGGGAGAAGTGAGCACTGCGCACCTGATGGTCTGCAAGGCGCAGTGTCTGGACAGGAGTGTTAGCATCCATTTGTAACACAACTAGCCACAACTTCAGCATCTGGCCGTCCAACAAAGGCAGCCTATGAAAGCTGTACAGGGTGTTGCGCTACATCCTGTTCTTGCAATTTGGATAAGCACAAACACGAACCATTGTTTTCAATCGATGCAGTAAAACTCTCAGCTGTACTCCGGGATCACCAGAGCCACTCTGTGCGGCGCTCAGCATGGCTCCTCTGTTTTCTTCCGGCAACAAGCATGACGTCACAGCCCAGAGCAAGTGAAGGGTCAGGGAAACGCTTGGTATGCTATTTACAGAGATAAAACTGGTGATCTGGTCAGTGGCGAGAAAAAAAAGCACTTTTAATGCGCAAACCTATACAGGACACATTTGTCCCTGTTACTGTTTTAGCTCGTTTGCAGCTGCCGGCTGCATCCGCTTCCCTCAATACTGAACCAATTTTAGAACGAGTTGTACCTATGAATCATACGCACACATACACATGGGGAAATAGGGCCCAGGCTGAAAAATACCAAAGTTATCATTTCAGGAAATGTCTTTAAATTTGACTCAAACATTCACTTGGACTGAAGAATAAACTGATTAGAATTTCGTGGTCAAAGGTCAGTGTGACCTCGCAAAAGGTTTTTGGCCATAACTCAAGAATTCATTCATCAAAAAATTCACACAAATGTCTAACAGGATAAAATGATGAAGTGATGACAGTTTATATTCAAAAGCTCAAAGGTCAACTTCACTGTTACATCATAATGTTCAGCATAAAACACTTTTCTGTCCGTTATTCAGCATCATATCTCAGGAACAGAAGGGGAGACATTTGGTCAGATACTGAATTGGTGATTTTAATCTTGGGTGTCCACCTTAAAACTGTGCTGATGTATCCATGTTTTGACAGACATGGATGGAAACCGTCAGAGAAACTTCCTTAAAAATTACAAGTGATGAATCAATTATCAAAACAGTTGCTGATAAATTTTACACCATCGTCCAGCAGCCTTTTTAGTGTATGAAACATAATGGCTGAACAAACAAAAAGAAGCCAGATCCAAATGTAATCAGCGGAATTTTTTGTTTTTCCAAACCTGTCCGACTCCTCCTGTCTGACTCAGTCCAGACGGCCTTCAGCACAACATCTAAACCCTGGAACTCACTTTGTCAGCAGCAGGTTTTCCTTCCCAGGCTTAATTTTCTGACCAGGCTCCATCAGTGAAAATCAACACAACTTCAAGTGCAGCACAGTTAATTTAACACTCAGTCTTTGTGTTTGTGTGTTTCAGCGTCTGTGCCCCAGTTCACCAACTCCCCGACCATGATAGTGATGGTGGGACTCCCAGCAAGAGGGAAAACCTACATCTCAAAAAAGCTCACCAGATATCTGAACTGGATCGGAGTGACAACTAAAGGTATCACATGACCGTGAGGGATGACACTGAAACTCACACTGACTACCTTAAACCATCATGTGATTATACTTACTTACTTAAATGTAACATTTGGCGTCAATGCTTTGACTCAGCTGTAAATGTTTTAATATTTAATTTTAACAAGTGTAGATTCTCGACAGCCCCAGAGTCCACATGACACAAAAATATACCTGTTTGATTTTGCAAAATAATTAATTAAATAAATGTTTTAATTTTAGCTGCAGCTCAATGTTGCTCTTATTATTTGTGTACTTGAGAAGCTTTATTTAGTTACTTGAATAAACACAACTTAGAAATGCTGAAATAAGCCAAGAAACTGTGACTTGTCTCTTAACTTACATCTGAACTCAGATGTGTTTATACCAAATAAAACACATGAACATTACACAGAATTCTTAATAAAAAGTACAACACGTGTTCCTACAGATACAGCGTCATGCAAATGTTAGCATCCCTGGTCAAAATTTATTTTACAGTCAATAGTTCAGTAAGTAGAAGATGAGCTGATCTTCAAAAGGCATGACGTTAAAGATGAAACATGCTTTTCAATGTTTGAAGCAAGATCAGTGTTTTAGTTCTCTTTTGTACAATTTTAGATTTGAAAAAAAGTAAAGGAGCACCATGCAAACGTTTGGGCACCCCAACACATCTGAGCTCTCAGACAACTTTCCCAGGGTCTCAGACCTTAACGAGCTTGGTCACAGTCATCGTTAGGAAAGGCCAGGTGATGCAAATGTCAAAGCTTTATAAGACTCCTGAAACCTTGTCCCAACAACCAGCAGCCATGGGCTCCTCTAAACAGCTGCCTAAAAGACCTGATGAAGACTAGAAGAAGATAGCAGTGTTTTCAGGGAGCTGTTTCCTCAGTGTGTCATGTCAGTAAGAAATGGCAGTTAACAGGAACTGTGGAGGTCAAGCTGAAAACTTTGTGAGAGAGCTGCTCGTAGGATTGTTAGAAAGGCAAATCAAAACCTGACTGCAAAAGGAGTGGTGGTGTACTGTTCTACTGTGCAGACAAACCTGGACAAATATGAGCTTCATGGAAGAGTCATCAGAAGAAAACCTTTCCTGTGTCCTCACCACAACATTCAGCGTCAGACGTTTGCAAAGGAACATCTGAACAAGCCTGATGCTTTTTGGAAACAAGTCCTGTGGACTGATGAAGGTAAAACAGAACTTTCTGGACACAGTGAGCAAAGGTATGTTTTGAGAACAGACAGTTAAACACGGGGTGGATGGATGATGCTTTGAGCTTGTGTTGCAGTCAGTGGCACGGGGAACATTTCACAGGTAGAGGGAAGTCCAGCCATCGCAGCATGTGTAAAAAAGCTGAAGATGAAGAGAGGATGGCTTCTACAACAGGACAACGATCCTAAACACACCTCCAGATCCACAATGGACGACCTCAAGAGGAGCCAGCTGAAGGTTTGGCCACGCCCCTCACAGTCCCCCGACCTAAACATCATTAAACATCTGTGGATAGAGCTCAAAGAGCAGAGCATGAAGACGGGCCAAGAATCTCACAGAGCTGGAAGCCTTCTGCAGGAAGAATGGCTGAAAATCCTCCAAACAAGAACTGAAAGACTCTGAGCTGGATACAAGAAGTGTTTAGAAGAAGGGGGCGCTACTGAGCACTGACCATGCAGGGTGCCCAAACTTTTGCTTCCTTTTTTGTCATTTTGAAACTGCTTAAATTATTGAAGAAATGCTTCATCTTTAACTTCATCAGTTCATCTTCTACTCACTGAACTATTCACAGTAAATGGAATTTTGACGATGGGTGCCCAAACTTTTGAATGCCATTGTTGATTATGAAAAAATACATGATGCCTATGTTAACAGAAAGAGCATCTTCTTGTTCTTTGTTCCACAGCGTTCAATGTCGGGCAGTACAGAAGAGACGCCACACGCGCCTACAACAGCTTCGAGTTCTTTCGACCCGACAACACCGAGGCCATGAAGATACGCAAGTATGAACTCTCTGCTTCACAGAGTCTCAATGTGACGTCTGTGTCTCGTCTCCTTTAAATATAAACCAATCAAATATGTATGAAAGTTTCCAAATCAGACTGTGTTTCTGAAATATTGCATTATTAATGTTTGTCTATTTCTGTGCGCAGGGCCTGCGCCGTCGCTGCCCTGAAAGATGTGTGTGACTACTTCACCATAGAGCAGGGGCAGGTCGTGGTGAGTGACAGATAACATTATAGTGGCTGATACTGCTGTAGGAGAGGGAGCAGGAACAGTGAGTCTGATATCGATAATATTATTGTGCTGGATTTCATGCTGCAGCGTCGGCAGCTTCTTGTGTTGGAGGTCGGGTTTTGTCACAATGAAAATATACAGAGAAAGATAATTACCGAGTGTAAACTCTGGAGATAACTTTGATCATTTATTTCTCTGTTGTTATATGAGTAATAAAAAAAAGTTAGGGGGCCCAGTGGCTCTGTGGTTGGAGCAGGGGTCCCCTGTCCAAAGGCCAAGTCCTTGCCGCAGCGGCTGTGCGTTTAGCTCCGGCCCACGGCCCTTTGCGTGATGTCATCGTCTCACTTCCCCCTTCACACTTCATCTGTCCCGTCAAATAAAGGTAAAAGGAAAAAATAATCTAAAAAATTATACTTAAACAACATTACACTCGAGGGTGTGCTTTAATGTCATTTGTGGCACGACTGTACAAGCGCCTCAGTCCTGACTGCATCACTGAAGTTAAAGCACAGCCTAGTGTAGTATTGTGATTATACTAATAACTATTACTGACAAAATAAAATATATAATCAAAATGTGTTCATGTTGAGGGGCAATTAACTCTCAAAAAAAGCCTGTGGCTGTTGTCTCTATTTCCAAGGAATTACATGGGGTTTGACTAATAACTGGAACAAACTCAGTCAGGGTTCCCATGTTCAGGAAATTCCTGGAATAGTTATGGAATTAGTAAAACTGTGTTTCAGGCCTTGAACAGAGTTTGTTTGGAACAGAGTGTTTTGGGAAAGTTTTGAACAATGACAAAACATTGTTTTGGCTGCGGTGTCGGCGAGTACAGCCTATGACCAGTCCCATACCATGTAATACCTCACGTCATTACGCATACGCACGCTACAGGCAAATGAAACGGAAACGGAGCGGAGTTTAAAAAGCATTCTACTGTAGCCTTTAAAATGTATTTTTTACCAAAGTGGCTGCACTTTAATCTGTGTCTTGATCTGTGTCAACACTGGGTAATAAAATATATATATATATATATATATATATATGTATATATTATGGCATTCATTCTACTATTATGTATTTCCTTTCTTAATATTTTACACGGAGTTGAGACATATAACAATTCATATCCCATCCATTTTTATTTTACGCGCTGATATCGGATCGGTACTCAATATCGGCAGATACCTAAGGTTCAGGGATCAGGAAGGAAAAAGTACATCTCTTGTTAAAATATATTCATGAAAATCCCAAAACATGTTTAATGATAGACGAAATACTGATTTAAAACGTAGTGCTGCGCTGCGTGACTGTTGAATTGTCACTAGTATCACATGATACACATTGGGCAAGTCTGTGGCAGGAATGTCTAATGAGCAATAAAAATGTGGAAGCGCTAGCAGTTTGTTTTTGCTCAAATACCTGAGCGTGTTTAATAATGGCTTAAACAGCCAGGCAAGATAATGTTAGTGCTTCTACCACCAGGACAAGCATACGTAGCCGATCCACCTTATTCCACATAACTTCCTGTGAGATAATGGAAGTAGCAGTGAACTAGTTAGTCCCATAGACTGTCTGTGGTTAGTCCCAGTGGCTACTCTTGGTTGCTGGTTCTTTTCTAAAGTAATTTGCCTTCAGTTTAGCAAATACTGATTTGTTTCTTAACAAATATTTAACTAATCTTAACTTAACTGTCTTTGCGCAGCTCTGGCACCTGTTGCACTGTCCGCGTCTGTAACGACTAACAACCAGTGTGAGCTACATTTTTGTCTTCAGCAACTGTGTGTTGAACATGTGACCAGAACAAAAGGATGATAATTGATATGAGGAATAAAACCAAGAGTTTCACCAGACATAGCAAGTATTAAATCAGACACGTAGACTGACCGATCTGTCGCTCAGTGTCAGTACATGATATCCCCATCTGACTTAATTCACGACCTACATTAGAAAATTGCTCATGATGAAATAAACTCGGCAACATACCTTGGAATATGTATTTAGTCATTAGGGCTGAGAATGTGTTGTTGATTTACCGCACTTCCTCTAAACCATATAAAAAATGAATGCCAAAAGTTATTTATTTTTACTACTACTTTATATGACTATGACTGAAGTCTGCTGCTAAATTCGGCTTCATGTTTCGCTCAGAACAGTTTTTTATAAATCAGAGGTTAAAAAAATGTGTAAATGTGTGGTTAACACAGACGAGCGGAGGATTAGCTGGGAAACGTCACATTTATTCACTTTACATGGAGCTACAGTTAATACTGAATTATGTGTTAGTATCTCTTAGTAAGTCATCAGAAATCATGTGTAGAAGAAGCAGATGTTTACACTAAGCTAGCTCGCGACATGTTAAAGTTAACAGTATTTTAACGGAGCAAGGCGAGCTAATTGTTAGCGTGCTCAGTTAAAAAGAAAAAAATAACAATGCTTTGATATGGCTGTCAGAGATGATACAGGAATGATCGCATAATCCAGTTTGAGCTGTAACAGTAGATTACTGTAAACAAACTGTTAGCAGTGGAAATTACTAGTTTCAGTTCAGGAAGTTGCACATAATTCAGGCAAGGTATCATGGGGACTAGGGATAATGTGGATAGCTGCAAGACAACGTCATCCAGGGCTAAAGCAACCCATCGCTGCATCCAATAATCTGCTTACCTCTTTGAAATAAAGTTGTGGAAATTGAGTTAAATATTATGGAAAAGTTTTGAAAATTCATTGAAAAAAAATTCATGTAGTTTTGCTGTTGTTAAATGTAGACTGTGTTTACTTCAGTTCATGGACAGTGTTCACCTTTTTGAATTCTTCCACAATGTTTTCACAGTCCTGTCACAGTATCTGCTATGTTTTACTGTAAATGCTTGTGTTTGTGAAGTGCTGATCATACGACTGAATACATGAGATTTGTGTGAGAGTTTGTAAACGGATGTTTTGATATAGTTTTGCTGTTGTTTGTGGTCTCTGTTAAAATCAATTTCATTCATATTTTTTCAGTTTTTGGTTATTTCGTCCGCTGTAGAGGTGTGTGACGAAAACAACATTTTCTTCCCGAATTTAGTGTAACGCACACAAGTGGTCATATAGGGAGTCAAGTATTCTTTTTCTGTCTCACAGTAGTTTCGTACGTCCCCAGGTGTGATAAACAAGCTTTATTTCGTCACGTTTGGACCCTAAAAGCGCCAACATTTATTAATTAGTCCAGTGAGAATCAGTCACTAATCTTATTTGTCTCTTTCAGGTTTTTGATGCCACCAACACCACAGCGGAGCGCAGAGAGGTCATCCTCAACTTTGCCAAGGAAAATGGGTACAAGGTTTGTTTTTTGTTTGTTTCTTTGTTTGTTTGTTGCTCTGTTAGAAAAGGAAATCTGAAAAATGAAAACTGCAATTTCTCTTTTCTTTTCCTGCCTGTTCAGGTTTTCTTTGTGGAGTCGATATGTGATGATCCAGAGATCATCGCTGCGAATATTAAAGTAAGTGTGTGTGTGTGTGTGTGTGTGTGTGTGTGTGTGTGTGTGAACAGGAAGTTGTGGCTCCAAGATCACTGTGAGAGTCATGTGCTGAGCCAAGAGCTGTTGGAGCCGAGGCCCAATGTGTTTCTGATTTGTTATTGGTGGAGGAGCCTGAGTCATTGCAGCGGTCAGATTCTGCCAGGTCACATGCGTGTTGGCAAGATATCGTTGTGGCTTTTGTTCCAAAAATGAGATAGTTTGCACACATGGAGAACAGTTCTCCTGCTGTCATTAATATTTTACTTTCTCTTCCTCTTTTTTCCCTGTTTTCTTCCCAGTTTAGCTCAAATCATCTCGCTGAGCGCAGTTTAGTTCAGTTTCATTGTCTGTGCGCACACGGCAGTCACATGACTCATTTAATACCTAAAAAAAAAAGTGCTGCTTTGAAAAATAAGTGTTTCCAGCTTTTGTTATTTTCCTCCAGTCTTCATCCTCACTGAGCCGTCTGATTTTGAAAACAGCATTTAATGTCTAAAATCAAGACAAGTAGCAGTTAATGACAGGAGCTGTGTGATGGTGTCTATCAGTGTTTAATTCCTGAGACAGTAACAGATGAGAGAAAGATATTATCTTAACTTTCACACCTCTGTTCAGTCTCCTCCTGCTCTCAGAGAAAATTAAAAACAACAGGAAGTCTTTCTTAACCTTACTACCACACAGCTCCCGACCCTCACTGTGCAGCTGACGTCATCGTTTTATTAAAGCTCTGTTGACTCCGAACATATTTAAACACCCTGCTGACTGGAGTTACTCTGGAGACCGTTGTTGCTCTCTGGGTAAGAAAAATGCTGTTCTATAAATACAATAATGATGTCTGCATCCACGCAACAGTAATGTACTTTAAACAGCTCCTCCCTGGGTTCCTCATTTAGCCTCAAAATTAATTTTTATTTTATTTTAAAAGATGAAGGATGTCATGCTAGCAGCTCCTGTATGAACAGGTGTGTTATTGAAGGTAAGACAACCCTCCTCCCTGCACCTCTCGTACGTACACTAGAGATCTGGGGCTGTACTCACAAAACTTTCTAGTGCTAACAGTTCCAAGAGTGCTCGAGCTCCTGCCGACATTTGTGACATTTTCTTAGAATTTCCCCTTCGAATTAAGACTGGTTGTTGGTAAAGATAAAAGTTATTCACAGAGCATCTTAGACCTTAGAAGAGTTCTGAGGGTGAAGTGTTTGGAGCAGGGAGGCCAACTGAGAGGAGGCCAGCTGAGAAAGTGACAGAACAATGGTGCAATATAGTGGAGAACCAGAAGAGAAGGAGAGAGAGCCAGAGGAGAGGCGCTGCGAGGTGATTGGTGATTGGATGGTTGGCAGTGTTTGCTTCTGCCAAACCTGTTGTGCATGAGTCACAGAGCCAACAAGACACTATTGAAATAACAAAGAGAAGAAGGTGGTGCGAGGAAATGTGTCAGCCCTTAGCTTGTAATAAATGTTATAATATTCTAAAAATATTTTTATATATTTTTCTTGGCTGTAGAAAGTCTTTAATCGGGCTCAGGCCCAAAGCTGCTGCCGTGTGTCCGGCTCGGGTCGGACAAAAACTATGTTGGTTTATGTTGGGTCAGGCCCACTTTTCTGTGCCAGATCAGAGCACTAACGTACGCTGCAAGTGACTGTACTACTACAGGAATGTTACATTTCTTGTAATGGAAAAGCTGATGCTTTAGCAGGCTAACTAAGCTAACTGCAGGCACCATCCTGTCCAAGTGCTGCTATAACCTCAATTCTCAAAAAGTTGAGCTGCTGTGTAAATAACAGAATCCAATGAATTGTGAATCCTCTCTGACCTGTTTCCAATTGAATCCAGTCCAAAACAAGATATTTAATGTTAAACTCATAAACTTACATACAACATTATCCACAGCCGGAGGCATTGCTTTGTCAAGGTGTTCATATGTACGTCCCATTCTCAAGAGCGCAGTATCTCAAGAGCACCTTGAGAGAATTTCTTCAAATTTGGCACAAACGTCCACTGATTAGAACTGATTCAGTTTTTGGTTGTCAAAGGTCAAAGCTCACTGTGACCTCACAAAACATGTTTTTGGACATGACTCAGGAATTCACACTAATTATGACAAAATTTCACACATGTGTAACAGGTTAAAATAATGAAGAGATATCATGTTAATTCTACTTATACTTGTACTCGTACTCAGGGTATTCTTTAGGCACAGTCTGGAACCTGGTCGCTACCTTTTTAAAGTCCTGACCTGACCTGTGTGCTGCTGTTGGCTCGAGGCTACGAAATGCTGCCTGAACACAGCAAAATAAGAACACTAATAAAATCCAGACAGAGAGTCTCTGCAGATAAATGCACCACCACACACTCAGTCATTGTGTTACATTACTGTATCAAATCAGTCCATGCTCAGTAGTCTTACACTGACTGTTTTCACTCTGAGAGCCTAACCAGAGACGGGCTGCAACTTCACCACAGCTAGAATCTTCAAACTCTCTCTCTAAAAACAGGAAGTGAAGCTGAGCAGTCCAGACTACGTAGGCTGTGACAAAGAGGAGGCTGTGGCCGACTTCCTAAAGAGGATCGAATGTTACAAGTTGAACTACGTCCCGCTGGATGACAACAAGGACAGGTGAGAGCATCTGCAATGAGACACCAGCCCAGTGTTCCTATTTACATCCTCCCTGGGTGAGTCTCACCTCATGCTTTACATTCAGCGTGTCCTCTATGTGAAGTAATGATGTGCAGGTCTGACGCTGATGCCGCAGACTGAATTTTGTGTTCCATCAATCAGATGTGTCATTTTTAAACTTAATAATAATAATTTTCTGGGACATTAATCGAACTGTGAAAATCTCACACTGTCTCACACTGCCCTACTGATCCTACACGTCAATATTTGTGTGCGTATATCCAAAACAACACGTGAATTAATCCGCTGCTGAAAATAGTTCCTACTCTTCTCGTCCCTACGCAGGAACTTGTCCTACATCAAGATCTTCAACGTGGGCAGCAGGTACCTGGTGAACCGGGTCCAGGACCACATCCAGAGCAGGATAGTCTACTACCTCATGAACATCCACGTCACCCCCAGGTCCATCTACCTGTGTCGCCACGGAGAGAGCGACCTCAACCTTGTGGGCCGCATCGGAGGCGACTCCGGGCTGTCGCCTCGCGGTGCAAAGGTTAGGAGTGTTTGGTCAGTGTGCGTGTGGATTTTATATATCACATCCTGTTTCTGTGCTCACGTCTTCTGTGTGCATGTGTCCGTCAGTTTGCCAGTGCTCTGGGGACGTACATGCGTGGGCAGTGTATCACTGACCTGAAGGTGTGGACGAGCCACATGAAGAGGACGATCCAGACTGCGAGTCTCTGGGAGTCCCGTATGAACAGTGGAAGGCTCTCAATGAGATCGACGCTGTGAGTGCTGAGAACACGTGTGTGTGTGTGTGTGTGTGTGTGTGTTTATAGTGTATTCATGCTGAGCGATGGACACGTCAAAAACACGTGACTAAATTAAGATGTTCTACAACATGTTCTCTACATAGTTTGGGTAGTTTTGTGTACTATTTAGAAACTGTTTCCCTGGTTGTGTGTGTGTGTGTGTGTGTGTGTGTGTGTGTGTGTGTGTGTGTGTGTGTGTGTGTGTGTTTGAGGGCTGAGGGGAGTTGTGTGATTTATTGTCTGTATTCGCTGCCTCAGGGGGTTTGTGAGGAAATGACATACGAAGAGATTCAGCAGAACTACCCAGAGGAGTTTGCACTGAGGGACCAAGACAAGTATCGCTACCGCTACCCGAAAGGAGAGGTGAGTATTTTTTTATGTTTTTGTGTTTAGATTGTAAAGATGTGGAGAGGAGAGGCAGCGTCTGTATAGTCAAAGTTAGAACTGAACTCAGACTTCGCTTGAATGTCGTGATGATAAAACAGTCATCACCATGAACAGTGCACTGCACTAACCCATGAAGCACTCGTCACTTCCTTTGTGATAAGATAAAATGTCGGAGCACAGAATCTGAAGACTACTTTACGAATGAGCCACTTCATATTGATGATAATATCTCATGAAGAGATAAATGATTTAACTGATGTCAAATAAACATGTTTTGGATCTTTTTGTGGTACTCCACCCAAACGCCTAAAATGACATACTCAAATTAAAATGACTGTAGCTTCTGAACCGCTCTGACTACATGCATGCATGAGGTCTTGCCAGAAAGAAAACTCCCTGAAGTTTCTTGTGAAAGTGTCAGAAACAGTCTAGGTGATACAGAGACAGAGTAATGGGCCTCTGAATCAGTAAATAATTGAAGATTTTGATAAAAAATAAAATAAAAAATGTATTTCAGGATGAATAACTGTCTGTAGCTTCATCTGAGCAGGTAAATGACACTGTGGGGCTGTAGACACACTATCAATGAACATTTGTGTCAAATTTGAAGAAGACTGCTCAAAGTATGACCATTCTACAGTGTTTTTACCATGAAAAGATCCAGGCAGTGCGAAATACATAATAAATAAAAGAAAAACAATGTTATTTTTGAAAAGTTGAGAGCTTCCTGAATCCGGCAATACCAAACATCACATGGTTTGATGACGCAGTGCGCCTGGGAGATACCATTTAACAGAGGAGGGGGGAGCGAGGACGTTGGCGTCCTGGCGGAGTTCGAGACTTAAAGACATTGAAAATCAAAAAAACATCACAAGATAAAAGGCGTCATGTCGACAGTTTTCTTGTTAATTTGGCATCAGTATAATCTATAAAGATAAACGCTGTCTGTGTACAATCTTTACACTTTGGATTGTGTTGCCCCAACTGGCCCCAGCCTCTGGTGATTAGCTGTGCTGTTGTGGTGGGAGGAGACTCCACCTCTCACCTCCCACTGCTTTAAATCAGTGAGTCAGTCAGCAGGTAGAGAGCAGAGGGATTAAAATACAGCTTGTGTGTAAATTGGAACCAAGTTGTGCTTGTGTGGACACTTTATCATGTCTCTGTGTGCACGTCTGTCCACCAGTCGTACGAGGACCTTGTCCAGCGTCTGGAGCCGGTCATCATGGAGCTGGAGAGGCAGGAGAACGTCCTGGTCATCTGTCACCAGGCCGTCATGAGATGTCTGCTGGCTTACTTCCTGGACAAGACTGCTGGTGAGAGAAACTGCAGTCATTTACGGTGACACTGCTCAGGTGTCGCCACCTCACGCCGGTTTCGGCTCGGATGGAAAATGACAACGAGCGTCGTACAGGAAAATCCATCATTTTATCTAGTGTAGTGTGTCAGAGTAGACGACGACCAACGCCACCTCATGACGTCTGGGCAGAAAGTCTAACATGTTTGATTTTCTTTTTGTCCTTCACGACTTCTCCCGTCACAACCGTCACTTTGACCAATAGGAACGCAGAGCGATCTGCTGCTGTGGAAACTGCAGGACAACAACAATCCAGGCTTTTAGATATTTCCTGTAGGGACGTTAGCACACAGAGTAAAAAGGAAACAGCAGAGACACTTTATCAACCCGCTGAGTGCTGCCATTAGCATCAAGCTAGCAAAGAATGTTCTGTCTTCATAATGGAGGATATAAATGAATCAAACTCACGGATAGTGTCTGGTCCGCTCCGGTTTGTCCTTAATGCATCACACCGTTATTTCAAACTCAACACTTCCTGTATCAGTGTCAGATTAAAAGCCCCTGATCATTTCATTTGAGAATGAACAGGCTTTTATTGTGAAACATTTGCAGGAACTTCCTGTGGAGGATTCAGTGACTTGCAGATTTGTCATGCAGTACTTTAAATGTAGCTCCGCCCATCTGGTGGCACTTTTTACATTAGTACAGTGACAGTTCAGCAGGGACATGAACAGACACAGTGACTGAAACAACAGTAATGATAATAATAACAGGACAAAAATAACCAGACGACATCACGCACACAGTTAAAGACGACCTGGGATGATTGGTTATGGATTGACGTGTCGTCTGTCATGTCTGTCAGCCAAGTCACAACAAGATATCATGACTCCACAGTCGCCTGCATTTGAAGACCGATTGCATCACATCTGCGCAACCAAGGTTGTCGTGTTTCAAAGGCTCCTTCAAATGCAGACTTCTTTCCCAGAATTTGGAGGATGCGACGGATGAATCCTTCGTGGCCCAGCCTATCCCAAGATGCATTGTGCTCTGGTGACGATTATAGTGTACGTTGACTAACAGTTGTTAAGGCAAGGCAGGTTTATTTGTAGAGCACAATTCGTACACAAAGTAATTCAAAGTGCTTTACAGAACAAGAAAATGCATTAAAATCACAATACAAAATAAAAACATAAATAATCATTATAAAATGAACTTTAAAAGAGAAGAGTGCAGATAAGATCCTGTCAGTCATATGCACAGTGACATAGAGCTGTTTTGAGCCTAGATTTGAACATTGTCAGAGTAGAGGCCTGTCTCACATCTTCACAAAGACTGTTCCAGATTTTAGCTGCATAAAACTGGAACCCTGATTCCCCATGTTTAGTCCTGACTCTGGGCACCAGCAGGAGGCCGGTCCCTGAGGTCCTCAGAGTCCCAGATGGTTCATATGGCACTAACATGTCAGAGATGTACTTTGGTGCTAGGCCGTGGAGAGACTTGTACACAAGCAGAGCTGCTTTAAAGTCTATTCTCTGAGCCACAGGAAGCCAGTGTAGAGACCTGAGCACAGGACTAATGTGCTCGTACTTCCTGGTTCTGGTCAGGACCCGAGCAGCAGCATTCTGGATGTACTGCAGCTGTCTTACGGCCCGTTTGGAGAGTCCAGTGAGCAGGCCATTACAGTAGTCTAACCTACTAGAGACAAATGCATGGATAAGTCTCTCCAAGTCAGGATTAGACACTATACCTTTGATTCTTGCAATGTTTTTTAGATGGTAAAAGGCTGCTGATGTTATTGATTTGATGTGGCTGTTAAAGTTCAAGTCTGAGTCCATTATTACCCCGAGATTTCTAACCTGATTTGTAGGTTTTAGAGAGAGAGACTGGAGGTGACTGCTGACACTTTCTCTTTGTTGCTGTGGACCAAATACGATGACTTCAGTTTTGTCTGAATTTAACTAGCTAACGGTTAATGCTATATATGTCTGGGTCCATGAACACCAGCAGGTCGGGGTGAAAACAACTGGTGATGCAACCTGGAAATCCTCTGCTGACCAGTGTGTCTTCAGAGGACGTGGCGGACGTAGACCACATAGCATCGTGTGGCTGAGACACAGCCTTAGTGACTGTCGGAACAGATGAGCATGTCGTGTAGTGACCCTGGTGTTACACATCCCATCTTTTTGATGCTTACGTCCAGAATCTGCCAGCAGACTCAGTTAGGATTCTGTTGTTTGTCCCTGTGTGCCAGGTGAGCTGCCCTACCTGAAGTGTCCTCTCCACACGGTGCTGAAACTCACTCCAGTCGCCTACGGTCAGTCTCTCACACGCTCACAGCTCCACCTGTTGGCTTCCTGCTGCTCTGTATCTGTCTGTCATTAGATGCTTTTGTCACACTCATTCATGACGACCTCTCTGTGTTACTCTTTGTCTCTGTCTCTCAGGCTGTAAAGTGGAGTCTGTCTTCCTCAACATCGAGGCCGTCAACACGCACAGAGACAAACCAGTGGTGAGTTAAATGGGTTTTTTTTGTCACCACAAACACATCGAGGAGTCATTTCCTCAGAGAGGAGGAAGGATGTTTTTCTCGCCCGTCTTCCACAGATAATACAAAGGCCAAATTCCAGATGAACCTTGTCACTGACATGGATATTTTGGCCTGCTGGTTGCCATGGAAACAGTGCCCATGAACTCACTTCATATCTGCTCCAGTTGCCAGCTGAACCGAATGAGAAGTTTCCAGATGGACTCTTACAGTCGACACTGCAGCAGATAGGAGACGTTTGATGCACTGATGCTCGTGTTGGGTGACTGGGCACATTTGTTGGTCGTCTGCACATTGCAGGTTGAAACAGACGCACACTGACGATGGCGTTGGAGCTGAAAATGTGTCCGTTTCTGTTTATTTTGCCCACGTTCAATAAGAACATTTATCTGTAAGTTTATTTGACGGTCTGCCCCCAAAAAACATCAGACGCTGAGGGTTTATGTTTCCCATCTTGCTCAGTCATTCTTTTCAGTGTCTACATGTAGTAAAAATTGAAGATCTTGCCTAAAATAAAATAAAAAATGTGTTTCAGGGTGAATAACTGTCTGTGGCTTCATCTGAGCAGGTAAATGACACTGTGGGGCTGTAGACACACTATCAATGAACACTTGTTTGAAGAATATTGCTCAAAGTATGGCAGAGTTACCTTTTTACACTGTTTTTTCCATGCAAAGATCCAGGCGGAGCTCCAAATGACAAGTCGCTCACTCTGCTTCAAAACAGCACTATCAGTGATCAAACAACACTCAGCCAGCTTCAAACATTGTACCTTATTGAAATCAGGTGTGATTATGATAGCTGATGTTGTTTATGACAGAAACACCATAAAATATCACCAAATAAAGCCATATGAAACGTGAAGGTTATGATCCCACTTTCTAAACGGTATATCTCAGCCAACAATAGTGGTAGGAGTGAGACTCTGACCTTTTATAAACCAGCTAAGTCCTGCTAACAGCTCCACATAAGATCACGAGTAATCCTTTAACTTTTCCCATCAAAAAACGTCATGACATGACTTGTCACCACTCATCATGATTTTGGACTTGTTGTGTTTAGGCTGCTCTGGTGTGAAATACATAATAAATAAAAGAAAAACAATGTTATTTTTGGAAAGTCGAGAGCTTCCTGAATCCGGCAATACCAAACATCACATGGTTTGATGACGCAGTGCGCCTGGGAGATACCATTTTGAGGACGTCGGCGTCCTGGCGGAGTTAGAGAGGTTAAGATCTCTGAGTTTCCAGTGTTTGATTCATCGTGCACTCTGAGCAAATGATACTTTGGGTGAATAGCAGCCACAGCGCACATATAAAACTGCACTCCACCGTTTGGGGGTTGTAGTAACAAACAGAGCAACGAGAGACACAGGAAGAGATGTGTGTTTGATATCAGCGGGAAAAGCTTTGTTTTAATTTGATTCATTCATCTCCTCGTCCTCCTCCTGATCTGACAGTGAGGGAGGAGCTCAGCAGCAAACTCTGCTGAAGCTTTGTATCACCCTAAAGTCTTAAGTCCGCCCACTTGTTAACGGTCCAATGAAATGCAAAAGATTTGATTTAAATCACTCTTGTAACTATACACCACCCTTATGTTCAGTGTCACTAGTCTGGAGTTTATGGCTGATGCTGCAGCCACAAACTCCATCACTACCTGTCTTGTAGCAGTAACTAAATGGATGAGCGATAATTTCTCAAAGTTAAACGAAGACAAAACTGAAATCCTGCTTGTCGGCCCTGAAACAAAAAGAGAAATGTTGCTTAATAATCTGGGGAATTTAACTCCCTGGATTACACCTGAGGTGACAAGTCTTGGTGTGATCAATGATTCAGATCTGAGCTTCAAGTCCCACATTAACAAGGTGATGACGGTTTCTGTTTTACGTCCATTCTGTCTATTTTCATGTGAAGCACTTCCCTCACACTTTGTGCTGCATGTCTTGTATTGAATGTGCCAATCACATTAACTTTATTATTATCATTATAATTAAGAGGAAATACGTCACAGTACAGAAGCTAAAGACTCTAATATCAGTTCCTGAAAGCAGCCTGTGGTGAATTTTACTGATATATTAATAAATCAGTATTTTTGTGAACTCCTCTCGTATCTGGATCATGACAACCTGACGGTGAAGTTTTTGTCTCTTTCTCAGAACGTGGACGTGGACAGAGACCCGGCGGAGGCTTTAGAGACGGTGCCAGAACACATCTAGAGGAGTCGCAGGAAGCTGGTTTAATATCCGACCCCACCTCATGGAAAGTGGCCTTTTTTTAATTTAAGTAATCGTAGTGTTCATCTGTGTGAAAGAAGAGAGAGACATTTCTCCCATGTCAGCCTACTTTCATTGTGAATGCACTTTATAACGCAGGGCTCAGGCCACGTGTCTGTGATATGAAGGAGAGGTTTCCTTTACTGTGAAGAATGAGCTGCTGAACGCTGCCCGGACGACCAGTCTCACCGTACAGATACTCCCGAACACTATCGCCTGCATGTCTTTGTCTCTGTCCGTCTTCTCTTCATCTCCTCATTGCTGATGCATTAATATCTGTAAATCGTTCACTCAGTTCTTAACGTGAACTGGCACGTTCTTCTGAGCCATTTTGCGTCATGTTATCTTGCTTCCACAGTCACAAAGAAACATCGTGTGAGAGTCCAAATGACGGGTAAGAAGCAGAGAGTCTGTTTTCTAACTTGTAGCAGGACGTGGTCACAGTGTTGACTTTTGAGAAATACACTTCTTGCCGAGAGTTAGATGAGAAGATCAAAACCATTCTGATGTTTGTACAGTTAGTACCGTAAAAAAATAACTCAGCGGGTAATTAAGGAATGGACGCATATTCTGACTTTACAATCGCTCCAGAGGTCCCCACTTTTCTGTCATCTATTCAGTTCAATTCAGTTTTATTTGTAAAGCCCAATATCACAAACAGCGTTGCCAGTGTACGATAATTATCGTATTTGTACGACAATTTGGTCCTCTGTACGATTTACGATCAATAATCCCAAAAACGGCCAAATGTACGATAATTTGACCGTTTCATGAATGTGTGGTTGTAATCAGTATGCCGGAGTTGTTTTGTGAGCCCTGAAGGCATCTGTTCCCATGTGACATGTTTCCAGCCAACCGCACTTTGCTTAGCGTGAGATACGGGTGACGTTTGTCTCAGAACAATGAGCACGATTGACTGAATGGTCAGCTGGACCCACCCCACGAGGCGCTACGACCCGTCAGCGAGAATGAGATTCAAAACAGAAGAAGAGGAAAAACAGAAGCAAGGAAAATGGAAAAAAGTAAACACTACAGTGACAATATTTGCCTATAGCTCATCAGTAGGATTGTTTTGTTTTTTTATGACGGAATGTACGATAATTTCCCCTTAAAATTTTGAGTCTCTGGTACGATAATCCCACATTTCCTACCTGGCAACGCTGATCACAAATCACAATCCGCCTCAGAGGCTTTACAGCAGACGTCACACAAACCCCCCTTAGAAAACCCCTTTAACGGGGTAAAAAATGGTAGAAAGCTCAGGAAGAGCAACTGAGGAGGATCCCTCTCTCAGGAACGACAGACGTGCAACAGATGTCGTACAGAACAGATCAACATGATAAACGTACAGTGATCCATATGACACAATGAGACAGAGAGAGATGCAGGACAAACTATAATGACAATAATCATCATATGCGTGAATTATTTTTGGTGCTCATGGTTTCAGTAAAATGAACTGAATGATTGAATTGTGGAGAATCTCATGAGCTAACGATGTGTAGCATCTCTATACCGACAAAAGTTAAGACATTTATATTCATATGCGCGATTTAAGCAGCTAAGTTACGTTGTGGGTCACCAACAACATGGTTATATACATCCAAAGAACTTAATAAAAATGGGTGGGTCAAGGAGAATGGGTGTTCATTTAGGACGATAGGCTTTGCGGTATGACGCTACAGTGAGGAGACTGTTAGCTTAGCACAGGTGTCAGCACACGTTACCATCAAAGAGCCTTTCAGCGTTACTAATAGGTCTAACTAAGTCATTGATAGGTTTTACCACCAGCTGGCTATACTGCAGTGAACTATGTATGATATAAAGTAGGCTACTTTAACACTTTAGCGTCAGCAGTGAAAGCAAACAAATCTGTCCACGCACTATGAAATTCTCTCCAGCTAGCATAGCCACGGAGACTCAGGACGAGCCAACGCTACTGAGGTTCTACAAAATGTAAAGGAAAAGCCGTCCGTCCCATTTTCATTATGTGATATGTCAAGAAGGCTGACAGGGATATTTTTTTTATCAAATTTGGCACAAATGTTCACTTAGACTCAATAATGAACTGATTAAAATTTCAGTGGCCAAAGGTCAGCGCGACCTCGCAAACATCTCATTCTGGTAAACGCGATATCTCAAAACAGCCTTGACAGAGTCTCTTTAAATTTGACATAAATGTTTCCTTGGACCTCTCAAGAACTGGGGGCTAAAGGTCAAGGTCACTGTGATCTTTCTTCTGTCTCGTCATTAAGGCGATACCTCAAAAGGCCTTGAGGGAGTTTCCTCAAGTTTAGCAAAAACGTCCACTTTAATGAACTGATAATTTGATGGTCAAAGGTCGTAATTCAAGAATTCTTACTCTCATTATGACAAAACAAATGTTTAACAGGATAAAAATACGAAGTGAAGGTGTTTTATATCAAAAAGGTCAAAGGTCAGCTTCACTGTAACATCATTATAGTCTGCAAAAACACATTTCTAGCCATCACTAAATGTCATATCAGAAGGTGGGGGGGGTGATGAATTGGTGACTTTAATCTTGGAAGATGTGAGTTAAGCATCCATGTGTTTACAGACGGATGTGAACTATACATGCAGTTGAGGCGTACACCTGCAGGGCGGTGATTCTAAGTTTACGTCCATGTTTACTAGCTGTTTGTTTTCTTTTATACTGACTTTGTTGACGAATTACTGTATTTCCTCTCGGTGCTACAAATTCAACCCACAGCAGGATGTGAGTCATGAAAACGTTGCTCCATAGCGCCACTAGTGGTCAAAAACTTCATAGGATACCTTTTGATTAGTGTAGCCTGGGAGAGCAATAAAAAGTAGTTTCCTCAGGGGCTCGTGTCTTTTAAGAAACCTGTGATTTTTGCACAAAACAAATGAGATATAAAGTGTTAATTTGAGCTTTCAAGGTGCTGGTTGGTGGAGTTTATTGTATCCAGACAGAGCCAGGCTATATGCTAAGCTAAGCTAACAGCCTGCTGGGCCGAGCCTCATATTTACCACACAGAAATGACAGAGGATCGATCTTCTCATCAAACTCTCAGCAGGAAAGCAAATAAGTGTATTTCCAAACTATTCCTTGAACCAGCCTGTAACACCGAGTCATTTCATGTAAGTGTCCACATCACACTGGTGACTGGTTTTTGGGTGGATGTTCGTCACATTGGAGACGCAGAGAGCAGGTCGGCGTAGTCATGGTGTTGACTTTGTTATAAATCCTGGGTGCAAACATCCCACAATCCTTTGAGGGTAAAACTAATGGAACCATTAGGCACTTTAACTGCCCAGATACCATGACGTGCCTCACACGAGTCAAATCAACAGGATTATTCTATGCACCCTCCGCACACAGACACACACACTGGAGGCAGACGTACAGTGTGTGTGTCCACAGTGTGTTTTTAACTGACAGTAGTCATTTTAATAAGTTATCTGAGGGATCCGGTGCAGTGTGTTAGTGTTTTTAACAAGCTTACTTGGAGCTTAGGTTTTTGGGGCCTGTAGCACAAAGCAATCTGGACTCAGTCTGGCCTCTTTGATTCTGGGTAAATAATATCATGAAGCTGGTTATAAAACAACTCTGTCAGCGTTGGACGCAAAGTTATTTATTCACTTATTCTTGAGTAGTGAGAAAAACCGTTATTCTTCAGGGTTTGATTTTTTTATAAAATATATTTTAAAAGAGCAAAGTTTCGACTGTTAAACCTTGTGATTTGATTTTTATACCTTCAAGTTGGTGACAGTCATGGCTGGAGGCATCATGGTTTTATATTCTTGAGGGAATTTTTTTTTTTTAATTTGGCACAAACGTCCACTTGGACTCAATGAACTTGGAAGTCAGAGTGTGTCTCAAATCACATAATTCTTTAGTGTCGTACACTATGTAAACTTCTTGTGTGGTGCACTAATTTCAACAGGGTAGTGTTGTCTCACATCGTGCACTGCCGTTTGGCACTTACCAGACAAAATGGTGACTTGCAAATGGACGTTGGAGCACTATAGCCAACATTTGACCGCTGTCTCTGCCCACATAAACCAAATTTGCGCCATCGCCACTGTAGCTAGCAGCAAGTTAGCTAGCTGGCAAATGCTAATGTTAGCTTGCAAGCTTACGTTAGCACTTGCATTATTGTTCGCGGTACCGTCAGTACAGACCCAACAAACATAACTGACTACTTGTGTTCGGCAACAGTTTTGGTGCTTAGTGCAAAAAACGTGTAATGCACAGGCTACTTGTTGTTCCCACCTGCCGTGTCAAAAGTTGAGAAGTTGGCAACCGTTGAGGGTGAGTAGTGTCCATCATTCCACACTCAACTTTTAGACCTAGAACTTTGTGCACTAAAAATATTAAGTGTTTCGTACAGAAGTCTGAGATTTGAGACACAGAGTCACACACACACACACACACACACACACACACAAAACAATTCAAAGGCTTATTATGACAAGATTCTGATGTGTGATGACATTTTATATTCAAAAGGTGAGAGGTCAGCTTCAGCATCACATCATCATGTTTTGCAGAAACACTTTTCTCAGTGTCATATCTCAGGAACAGAAGGGGAGACATTTGGTCAGATACTGAAGCATCTGTTTTCACAGACATGGATGTAAAGTATAACTGCGACTCGACTGGTTCTCGGAGGCGTAAACCACGAGGGGGTTATTCTAGTTTTAAATGGTGGGCTTCAACAAATGAGGCAGTGTGGCGCGTCTTGTATTTTGCAGCTTATCTTACAAAAAGCGCTCTGTCTGATCGGGACCGAGTGGTGCAGTTACCATGGTGATCTGATGCGTTTAGAAGTGAACCGGCGTCATGATACCCGAGTTGAACCCAGTCAGCCAGCTAACAGACTAATCTAATCAGGCTTGGTGCTACAGGCCCCCAGGTGTGTGCGTCTTTCTCTGTGTCACCTGGGGGAGCAATAAAAAACAAAATCTTCTCAGGGGACCTTTATTTAAAAAAACAAAAGAAAAGAAAACGAAAAGGTTGCCAGCACACAGTACAGTGTAAATACCTGCTTGTACTTCTTACCACAGTGTGTGATGAGTATCAGTCAGAAAACTAGGATCTTAACTATCAAGCCGTCCTTTGAAACACTTGTTCAGTTCTTTAAGTCAGTGGTAACAAATCCACAGTGTTGAACCAGTGAACTCGTGCTGTCTGTTTTCTGTATGTACATGTGCAATGGTGCCTGTGTGTCCTGTTATACGTAGCGAGTGGGGTGTAAGAGAGACATGAACACAGTCCTGTCTCACAGTAATGAGTGTATGTGAGAGAAATGAATGAAAAGACTGTGTCAATAAATCACTGATGTAGAATCTAATGTAAAAAAGATTTTATTTTCTGAACTTGAACAAAGAACTGTTATCTTTAAAGTCCAGGCAATAAAATAAAAAATGAATACCTGACTAATTGTGTGTGATATTAAATGTCATTAGACTGTAAGGTAAAGTATGAAGATATGAACTGATAGTTTAAACAGACTCCTTGGCTTTGTAACAGTAGATTCATCTTTGCTGTAAACAAACAAAATAAAAAAAAAAGATGCAGTTTCTCTTTCCCAGCATCAACAACCAAAATAAATTTAAAAAGTCTTCTCAGTAGCAGAGTTATCTTTGGCTGCTGGTGCTGGGCTGTGTGGAGCTGGAGACGGAGTGGGCCTCTCTGTACTGCTGGCTCCAGCTCTGAGGGTCCTGTTCATGAAGCTGACATCAAACACCAAATCTTCATTAGGTACAAATACCAAGTTTACGTGAAGCAGCAGTCGTTCCCTCCAGGATTCTGTCGGCTGTTTTTGGGCTTGTTGCAGCCTGATTTCACAGCTGCTTCTCTAAAGCAGGATTTAAACTTTTATGGCCAATGGATGCAGCAGACAAGTGTTTGTCTGTGAATGCTGCGAGTTATAGTGAAGCTGATTTGTGTACTTGTGTTTGAAACTGTCTCTATCACTGTGTCTCTGACTCTGACTCCGGTCCAGCAGGACTCTCCTGATAAACACAGTGAGCAGAATCATACGCTGTGTACAGCCCTACAATTAAATGAGATTTTACCTGTTTTAAATATACATTTTGGTCAAGTTGCAGTGATTAGCAACATTTTAGGAGGATTGGCTGAATTTGTATCATCTGATGCGAAATCCTGGAAGGACTGACCAGCAGTGTGCTCTGTTTGTGATCAGATGAGAGTTGATGTTTTTACTAACATGACACACACAGACACTTACTTCACCCATGAACTCCAGGATTTTGGCTTTCGACACCTCAACTTCAGCACGTTGACCCCATCGGAATTCGTGCTCCACCGGCTCTGTGTGAGGGATTCGCCCGTACTCCAGGTACCTGCACGCACACACACACACACACACTTACTATTTGTGGCCTAGTGCGAAATATGCTTCTCTGCACATTCATGAACAAGTTTAAGTGTGTGTGTGTTTTATATATAACTTTCAAATAATGTATGTAGAAGTAATCCTCCCTGTGAGCAGACTGTGTTTAGAAGCATTTTTTATTTTATTTTATTTTTCACATGCATTTGATTTTCGTCTGCAGTGACAGTGTAGAGACATTGAAAGGTAGATGAGCTAGAAACGCTGACCAATCAGAGCAGACTGGGCTTTTTCGGGGGTGGGCGTCTCAGGCAGGGTGAGGAAAAATAAGGTGTTTACTGAACATAAAGTGTGTAAACGTGTTCTAGTAGAAACATTAAACTGTGAAGCTGAAAATAAGCAGAACAGCTTCTCTTTGGCTACCTGCTGAATAAAGCTCAGCATCTAAAGAAGTGTACACACGTCTCAGCATGTTTCAGTCTCAGTCAGTGTGTGATGTAGAATTTAAGCAGGGGTTTAAATTGTAAAACAGTTCATGTACATTGTGACAGCAGTGTGTGAAGATGTTTGGAGTCAGTGCAGGCCCAGCTGCTCTGCTGCTGCAGCTGGACTCTTCACTCTCCTGTTTCTCTGTGGTGTGGTATAAACCAGAGTCTATGGTCTGACAGACACTGGCTCTGAACACACCAGTGACCCCAGCAGGGGCTTGAACCCGTGACCTTGTGGTCACAGACCTACTGGATTAGATGACTGCGCTATCGCTTGGACAGATCTGCACGGGCTGGGTATTCACACCTTCAGCAGGAGGGGGAGGGGAGGCACCATCAGTGTGTTTACATGCACAGGTAATCCGGTTACAGTCTGTGGTAAAGTGATTACTTATTCATCACAGTAGTGGGGATTTAAGAAACCTGACTTCAAGAAACAATCAGTATGTTTACATGATCTGAAGTTACTGGTCCAATAGCATTAAATGTGTAAGAGAAGAAGAAGTAGTAGATGTCATCCAGCTGGGACTGTAGCTCCACTTCACTGTGACTGGAAACAGACTGATTGCTTCCCCTCATGCAAATCAGGATATAGTCTCTTGTATCAACACAGTCAAACAAACAAGTAACGGTTCCAACAGAAGGTAAGCTCCATGTATGGAATGAAGGAATTTACACAGGATGTAAATGTGCCGTCTGGCTAACTGTGTAACCAGTTTACCTGCATGTGTGTAAACAAACTGAAAGGAAGTGAAGGCCTTTGACACACTGAACTGAACAGAAAAGAAAAGTGTTGATTTTTACCTTTGCCGCACAAACTCGTCTGTGACCACTTTCTTTACATCACCAAAGTCTTCGTGTTTCTCTCTGGAGAGATTTTGCATCGTCACAGTAACAGAGAATAAATAAGAAACAAAAAGGCAACATCCAAAGTCATTATAATCAGGTGCAAACGACACAAACACACATGTATCAAGTTTTTCTAACAAGGTTCCTTCACATTTTCCATTTTAAAATTTCTGACTTTTCTTCTTTTCAATAGTGTGGAGGAAGCCTGTCGTAAACACAGCTCAGGTCTTACCCGGGGTCAACACGGAGTTTCTTAAGCGTGTTCCAGATGAGGTCTGCAGCACAAAACACAACCAGACAATTTTATTACAAAAAAATGGAAACATAGTGAATGGACTAATAAGGGCTCGTTTATGCTCAACATTAGATACCAAGATGGACAGCGCCTTCTGTTCGTGCTCTGCGTTCATTTTGTCCGTATTTGTTTTCTGAAAGCTTACAGATAAGAACGCAACGAAGCAGTACCACCAGAGAGTGTGGGGCCAGTGAGATACAACTGTAGGAGATGACGAAGAATTTCAATAACGACGTAACCGAACAAATAAATAAAATATATAGTGGAAAGAATTCTCTGCCCTCATATCAGGATGTATATAATAGCCGCTCAGACTGCCGCCATCTGCAACGCTGCCACAGTTAAAAGGTATATTATTAGAAGTTCCTCCACGGTCGCCTCGTTTTTTGTCGTCAGAAACCTTTGACTCTGCTCTCTAGTGCCATCTGTTGGCTGTATTTGCCCCGACATTAAGGACACATGAAGGTATGAGGACAGGGACGTTTACAAAAATCATAAGGAAGAGGTGGGGACACGCACATCCCAAAGAAAATTTCAATTGGGTGCTGGATCAAAAAACTCAAGTGAAGATGAAAAAGAAGAAGAAATAGAGCTCCCATTACTTATAATTTTATTTTGTCATTCGTGACGTTTCAAGCACGCAGGCTCTTCCTCAGACTTGTTCGAACAGGAACGTTTACAACATTTAAAACGGACACATCTGTTTTAGTACATAAAGCGAGTATAAATGAGCCGTCAGACTGTTGAACAGACGCCTGTTTAGAGGGAACGATCATTGAAAGCTTTCACTCACTTTCTCTGACAACGCCTCCTTTCATGAAAATAACACTCAGGATCACAAACAGCAGACCCATCTTTGGATTGGAGGGGCTACTACACACACACACACACACACACACACACACACACAGAGAGAAAACAAAAGGGGTTTTCAACAAGTAAGCTCGACAATGGTGAAAACAGTTGATACCAAATGCTGAGGTAACTGTAATTGATTGATGCAGTAACGTTAATAACAGATATATAAAAATATGTCTGCAGACACTCACTTGATCGGTGAGGCTCCCTCGACCGTCTCCAGCTTATTGATGAGTATGTACATGTGATTTTTGGCGTCGATTTCAACCATTTTAAGGCCAAAAACCTGTTTCAAACAGTAAAAAAAAAGCAGCACTGTGACAGTGTTTAGTTTTAATGTGAAATTTATACACAATAATTTTATTTGTGAAGTCATCAGCAAATTACAAAGTTTTGTAAATATTTCTTGTTTATTAACTCTAAATTATTTTATGAGCTATCCTATTTGATTTATGGTAATATTGTTTGGGCAAATATGTACTGCAAAAATCTGCAGCAACTTCATTTGCTGCAAAAACAATTTGTAAGACTGGAGACTTTCTCCAATTTTAATGACGTTTCATTGTTATGGAAACTGACAACTACTGAGAGAAGCTCAGTATATGATATTAATGTTCATCAGATATGTGTGTTTATTTTACCATCATCATTTAGCAGTTTCTTAATTTGTAATTCCCAAATTCATTCATATAATACGAGACAGGTTCATCAGCTCCACCTTCTTTTTCACAAAACCAAACACAGTGAGTCGTTCCTCAGATATCATGGTGCACAGATTATATTTTGTCAAGAGCTCTTAATCCTTAAAAAAAATTAAATGTAAATTATCTTTAAATTTAATATATGATGTTGAATTATCTCTTGACTTCTTTTTTCTCTGCACTATGTTCTCTGTGTTTGTTTTTTATTGGATTATTTCTCGCTGCCTGCTCAGTGTGCTTCCTGCTGTCATTTATCTTTTGTTGTATTTTTCTGTATAATGTTAGTTCAGTTCTTTTGTCTACTTTTCTGTCCTTGTCTTTTTTTCTTCTGATGTTGAGGGCAGGTCAGTTTGTATAAACCTGTGGCTTCTTGACCTCTCCTGACACATTTCTTATTTGTTAGTATTTGGATTGTATATATGCAGTTATATGCGTGCAAACAAAATAATCTGACATATTTATATATTTCTTTATGTTAAGCTGATGAAGCATCACCACTGATCCTCTCAGTCTGAACAGACCTGGTCAAAAGTGCGTGACGCTCTCTTCATGATCTCAGGGTAGATGTTTCTGTACTCTTTCACCACGTGTTTCACAAGGTCTGAAAAGACAAAGAAGAGAAATTATTATTGACGTAGTCTGAGTCACTGGATGTAGACTGTGGCTGTTTTGGCCGGCACTGTTCCTCCCCTCCTCTATCTGTGTGTTACTGTCCAATCCCCTTCTCTACAGCAAACAAAAACAACACCCATAATAAGCTCTGAATCCGAGACAGCATCACAACTATTTTTGCAATTTTCACTTGCTCCTGCATTTTCACCGGACAAAAAAAGATTTGTATTCGTATCTGCAGCTGTACCTGCTCTGCGCACAGGAATCTTCTTTTGGTCCCTCACCAAGAAGTACTGCACCACCTCAGCTGTCTGCAGGACATGAACAAGGCGTGTGAATAAATCATTTCAAAAAGAAAACAAATCAGTTTTGTAATTATTTTTTAAAAAATGAATGTATGTCTGTTACCTTCTGGTCGACCTGTGCAGGTGTGAGCTTCTCCAGCCCTCTCTGGACCTGTGTCGTACTCGGCTGAGTGAAGGTTGAGTCATCATCATCATCCAGAGACACTACGGGGCCCGAATGCCTCTGCATGCAAAAAACTTGAGCTGAAATCATTGTCAAACAGTCCAACACAACCTCATGGTCATGATCATTAACAGAAGGTATAATACTCAGCATCCTGTCGCCCTGACAGTCCACCCCAAAAAGCTTTTGTACTTTTACAGCGAGGCTGTTTTTCTGTGTTGTATGTGATAGTTAATCTTTGGTTTTTGAACTGTTGTTCAAACAAAGCAGGCAATATTAGTGTGTCACATAATTTTGGAACATAAAACAGCAAATTTCAGCACAATGCATGATGGGACGGTCTGAAACACGTGATGTAAGCGATACCTGCGCCGAGTATGTACTTTACAAACCGTGTGTGAGGATTCTTTGACATGCAGCTACACTGACAGTTAGCCTCAGCAGTTACCATGGTTACTGAGCCGGGATTGATGGGATGGATCTCTCACATAAACCAACGAGACTTAAAACCAGACTTTCCTTTATCCGCCGTCACAGTCTCTTGCCATCCGCGGTGTGGACTCACTCACCTTGCTCTGAGAGGAGCTCTGTGTGTTGGGCAGCCTCTTTCTCTGCGTCATGGCGACACGCTGCCTGATAAACACAATCAGATATAACCAGGTTCAGCTCTGTGGCTTCATTCAGCTTCAAAACAAACCGACAACAGCAACTGCAGCTGGGATTAACGGGACCGGAGGACACGGAAGTACCAACCGTTAACGTTAATGCTAAAGTAACGTTAGCTTCGGTAACTTCAGAGCTAATTAGCTGCTTTAAATCAAAACGTACTAAATCAACATTCACTGGTCTGTTTCCGCAGACGGCACTAACGCTGTCAGAGTGACAAACACCGGCTCAGTGTGAATATCCACTTACTCTGCTTGAACACAAACTCCTCAGCTGTTTCCAAACTGTCAAACTCCCGCTGCTGCGGTTGACAGTCGCCTGTTGATGACGTAAAAAGGGCGCGATGCTGTTTTTCTTTTTCTTTGGTTTTTGAGGCGGTTGACAGTCACAGTGTTGTGTCACCGCCACCTGCTGGATGTAAACTAAAGCCTCCAACATGACAATATCAAAATACATTTTAAACACAGTTACACAAAGCTTTGCGATAAACTAAACACATTTACGACACAGGCAGAGTGAAACAATCTAAAATGTCATAAAATGTCACTGAAGTAAAAGATAAAATAAAAGAATAAATGATAATATCAGCCAAATATGAATGAATTACTTAAAATAATAATAATGATAATAAAGTCAATAAAAAAGAGACAGATAAAAATCAGGATATGCTTTCCAACAGGAGTTTGTCTTTGGAGAGACTTAAGAAAGACAGTGACTCCTGGTGTTTTCACACTTGGTCCTTTTCAGCCCTCTAAACAGACTCAGAACTGCGTTTTTTGCACATACGTTGTCCCTTGTCATCGATCCTGTTTGTGACCTTCATGGACAGGACTGTGAGGCACAGCTGGGGGAGGAAGGGGTCCGGTTTGGGGGCCTCAGAATTGCATCCCTGCTTTTTGCAGATGATGTGGTTCTGTTGGCTCCATCACACCTGTGACCTCCAGCATGACCTGGAGCGTTTTGCAGCCGAGTGTGAAGCAGCTGGGATGAGAGTCAGCACCTCCAAGTCTGAGGCCATGGTTCTCTGTAGGAAACCGGTGGATTGCCCTCTCTGGGTTGGGGGAGAGTTACTGCCTCAAGCGAGGGAGTTCAAGTATCTCTGGGTCTTGTTCACCAGTGAGGGCAGAATGGAGCCTGAGATCAGCGGGTCGGTGCGGCTTCTGCAGTGATGCGGGTGCTGCACCGGTCCGACGCAGTGAAGAGGGAGCTGAGCCAGAAAGCAAAGCTTTCAATTTACTGGTGCATCTACGTCCCAACCCTCAGCTATGGTCATGAGCTCTGGGTAGTGACCGAAAGAACAAGACCTTGGAAACAACGGTGGAAATGAGTTTCCTCCGTGGGGTGTCTGGGCTCAGCCTTAGAGATAGAGGGAGGAGCTCGGACATCTGGAGGGAGCTCGGAGTAGAGCCGCTGCTCCTTCGTGTCAAAAGGGGTCAGTTGAGGTGTCTCGGGTATCTGATCAGGATCCTCCTGGGCGCCTGCTGCTGGAGGTGTCCTGAGCACGTCCCACTGGTAGGTAGACTCACAAGTTAGTCTTTAGACGCTTTGCTTAACTAAACACTGATGTCTTTCTCCCTGATTTTTCTGTTTAGATGGGCGGATACAATTTCAGAGTTTAAAAAAACTCCCTATGTTGCAGAACCAATAGTAAATCCGCATGGTGGTCCTTCGGTGGCTCGCTGAAATCTTGTGCTCGTAAACATAGTCCAACTGCGTTAAAAGTTTTAAACAAAGACGCTTTGAGTCCTTCATTTCCACAATCTTGTGGACTGAGCACACGTTTGATAAAACGGAGTTAAATCTCTCGGATCCATTTTCAAGCTCAGGCGAGAAAAGGGGGAGCGCACAGTTCCGAGAGGGCGTGTCCTTTTAAAAAATGCAAGAGGCGTTGCTTTGTTGCCGGCCGTTTTCTCTGGTGTGATAAACACACTTTAGAAAGGAGTGTGCACAGACTATCAGAAGGCGGAGATCTCTGATTGTGGTGGCGAGACTAACTGGTAGGAGGCCCCGGGGCAGACCGAACACGCTGGAGGGATTACATATCTCGTCTGGCCTGGGAACATCTTGGGTCCTCCAGGAGGAGCTGGGAAGTGTTGCTGGGTAGAGGGACGTCTGGGGTGCTTTGCTTGGCCTGCTGCCCCCACGACCCGGCCCCGGATAAGCAGATGAAAATGGATGGATGTGAACACTCCAAGAGAACTTATACCCCTCTGAAGGGAACTGTACTCAAGACAGTACGTGCACAATAGTGTGCACTGGGGCCCTTCAGTGTGCATCATTTAATTGAACAGTTTTTTAGTACATTTATAGATTGTGTATCTTAAGCATATCATGTTGTTTTACATAGCTATTCATTATAAGGAAACCATGACACAGATGAATTTGTCTCTTTGAGGACATATGTAGCAAATGACACTGTTTTAAATCAATAATATTCTTTTTTTAATATAATTTAACTTTGAAGACAGGTCTATTTCGAAGGTGGCAATCTGAATCACTTGCAAGGGTCTGCTGTCTCTATGGGCCCCTCCACCCCAGGGGCCCCACTGCAACTGTACTGCCTGCACTGTCTATATTAACCCCTGTTACAAGGCTAAAATATGTTTTGTGGCTTCTTTTGACAGTAACGGTTTCTGACCCCTGCTCTCGGCTGTTTCAAAGCACTGTTGCAGGAATTTAGCACACAGTCATCCATGTGCCAGTGTCAGAGTGTATCTCAGCTGGTCTTTGTTATCATGTGTAGTTGCAACTGTTTCATGTTTCTATGGTTCATTGACAGTATTAACATACTGTACCTTTGTGGCTTGTCTTTGTAGGTGTTTTATTTTGCTTGTTTTACAGCTGTATATTTTTATTTTGTATGTTAGTTCTACACTAACCAGCCACTTTATTAAGTACACCTTGCCAGTACCAGGTTGGACCCCCTTTTCATGGTGTCACAGATTCAACAAGGTGCTGGAAACATTCCTCAGAGATGTTGGTCCATATTGACATGATGACATCACACAGTTGATCCATGATGAGAATCTGCCGTTCCAGCACATCCCAAAGCTGCTCTATTGGACTGAGATCTGGTGACTGTGGAGCCATTGGAGTACAGTGAACTCATTGTCATGTTTGAGATGATGTGAGCTTTGTGACATGGTGCGTTATCCTGCTGGAAGTAGCCATCAGAAGATGGTACACTGTGGTCATAAAGGGATGGACACGCTCAGCAACAATACTCAGGCAGGCTGTGGTGTTTAAACCAGGCTCAGCTGGTACTAAGAAAATCTCCCCCACACCATTACACCAGCAGCAGCAGCCTGAAGCCTTGACACAAGGCAGGATGGATCCAGGCTTCCATCTGAATGTGGTGTTTCCAATCTTCTATTGTCCAGTTTTGAACTGTAGCTTCAGTTTGCTGTTGTTAGCTGACAGCAGTGGCACCTGGTGTGGTCTTCTGCTGCTGTAGCCCATCTGCTTCAAGGTTGGACAAGGTGTTGTTGCTTCAGAGATGGTCTTCTGCACACCTTGGTTGGAACCAGTGCTTATTTGACTTCCTGTTGCCTTTCTATCATCTTGAACCAGTCTGGCCATTCTCCTCTGACCTCTGGCATCAACAAGGCATTTTGGCTCACTGGATATTTGCTCTTTTTGGGACCATCCTCTGTAAACCCTAGAGATGGTTGTGCTGAACATCCCAGTAAATACTCAGAGCAGCCCGTCTGGCACCAACAACCATGTTAACCACGTTCAAAGTCACTTCATCACCTTTCTTATCATTCTGATGCTCAATTTGAACTTCGAACACTTAAAGACCCAGAAGAGACTGGAGGTCAATGCAGAGGGGCCAAAATGGGTGTGATTTGAAGCTGATGTATAGCTCGATTGTTTAAGCAGGTGAACAAGGCAAATAAAAGTTATATAAAAAATAAATTGCATTAAAAACTTGATAAATTGTTAGCAGATACTTGTGTCATTCTGTCTCAGAGGTCTGTGAGTAATGAAAGGTAATTAATTCATGATGATGCAAAAATGTCCCAACCGACCGCCAGAGGTCGCTGTTTATATGTGTCACTTAGAGTACAGACTATACAGAGTACACAATACACACACACACACACACACACACACACACCTCACACTCAGTCTGCAGACACGTGAGTTGTGAAATTGTTTGTGTGTGTGTGTTTGTGTGTGTGTGTCCCTCTCAGCTGTCTGAAGGCAAAGTCCAGCGTCTCCCTGTACGTGGCAAAGACAGACAGGCTGACTGTGTCTCACCACTCCCACAGAGACAGACAGACAGAGAGACAGACAGGACAGCGGCGGTGTGTGCGGGACTGAGGTGGACCGTGACCCGGCTGTGTGCCCTGGCCATGCGGGGAGAGGATGGGGGAAGAGCCAAGAGTTTCTCCGCTCAAGAACTTCGTGGCTGGAGGAGTCGCCGGAGCTTGTCTGCTGCTGGCGGGACACCCGCTGGACACCATCAAGGTGACGGACAGCATGCTGTTGACACACTGCCAGACACCACGTTTATTCAAAGCTTCTCTAAAATCTTTCTATTATCATTAGTTGTTTTCCTGTAGCTTTTATTCTAGGGTGTGTTTGTGTTTTAAAGATACTGACGGTGGAAGAAGTCAGAGATCACATGAAGGTGTGGAGAGGATTACTGACAAATCAGCTTAACATGTCCCCGAGACAGGCCGAGAGGCTGCTGCAAGACAGACAGAGAGGAATGAGGCTTTAAGGCTGAGTGTGGTGTGGATGGTTTCATGGTAATCGGTTATTTGTAAGGGACAAGTACAGAAGATTAATTATTAGTTATCGTGTCAGTGATGTGTTCAGATGTTTAGTTTAGTCAAACTGTCAAAAACACCAAAATGTTCAGTTTAACTTCACAATTCACATTTTTACATCACATTTCCTGTTAATCAACAAATAAATTAATAGATTATATATGTGTATTTGAATTTTGAAAAAATATTATTCTTTAAACTTTATATTTCAAAAGGTTTTATTAATTAGTCTGGAACATTACCATCACATAAAGAAAACACTGGTTTTAATACAAAATTATATGATAAGC